>CM072808.1:19462168-20712168 GCA_037013495.1 Hippophae tibetana
TTTAGATATTATTCAATATATTGGACCAACATTAATTAGTGTATGATTGTTACTAGTTGATCATAGTAATCTTAGGTGATAGATGTCTATAGATTCTCAAACATCCACGATACAAGGATGAACTTATCTTAAGGACACTGTGACATACAAGCCTATGGTCCTTTTTAAACTTTAATTTTATTTATAGTTTTTGTTTATTTGTAATTTATGATTTTGATAATTTTGTATTATTAGTGTATAATTTTCTATATACTTGTTCGTTCCTTCTTATTATATCTCACAAACTTTACACAAACTTGAAACATGATAAAGTGAGTAGAAATTTCATATATATATGAATCAATTGTGTGAAAGTAAAAATTAAAAAAGAGAAAAGTAACATGCATATTGATAAGAATATATTATAAAATAAAATTAGCTTAAAATAAATTATAAATATTATTATAACTCAAAATATGTTTTTGAATTTTTCCATTGAAATTTAAAGATTTTTTTAAACAAACAAATGTGGAGTTCTATTCCTTGTACTATAGGGTGAGGCCTAAATTTTTTTTTAAATGTTGATATAAAAATACCTTTTTAATTTAAATTTCTTTGTGCTTATTTAGGCATGTAAAAAAATTTAAATTTCTAGTCCTACTTATAAATTTATATGTAATTATTAAAGATAATTATATAAATATTTTTAAAAATATTCAAAACTTCACTTTTATGTAAATACGAAAGATATTTTTAATAGAGATTAAAACTTTTGTAAAACTCAAATATGGGTTTTTTGTTGGTGATATAGATACTATCTAATAAATCTTAGTTTTTAACTTAAATAGCTTCATTTTGAATAAATTAATCAATTTTTTTAACTAAAGATAACTCATATCAAAGGTCACGCCTTTTTATTAAATTAATTGCTCAATAAAAAATTAAAAAACCAACATTTTCTAAATTTAATAAAATGAAAACAAGTTCATTTCTTACAATAAACTTGATGGCTACCGATCGAAACATTATTGGATCCCATTCGATGTCATGACTACCGTTGGAAACATTATTGGATCCTATTCGATGACATCACAGGTGTTCCAATGACCCTATTATTACTCTACTCTGATAACCCACTATTACTCTGATAGCCACAACCATTGATCACGTTAGAAGTGCATGTAATATGTTACACAAAAATATACAATTTTATGTAACATATTACATATAAAAGTAAAGTTTAATGTAACATGTCACATACAAAAGGTAGAGGTGGATGTAACATGTTACATAAAAAGATACATTTAGATGTAATATGTTACTTACAAAGATACATGTGGATGTAACATGTTATAGTCAGTGGGTTACCAAAACTATGGTAGATATAATGTGTTACTTACAAGAATACAAATGGATGTAATAGATTACATTAGGTGGGTCCTTGGTGATGGTCGTTAGAACTCTGTCGGTAGTGGATGTTGAAGATTTTTATAAGGTCTAATCTTATTTTTATTTTATTCAATTGATGAATGTATGTTGTAAGGATATTTTAATATTTATGGCTAGAAAACTATAAATTTTGCGATAAGTTTTTGCTAGGTTAAAATAATTTATCAAAAAAGAAAAAAAAATCTTTATAATATATCATTATTCTTAATAAAGTTAGGGGATTGTTTGTTATTGTATATGAAATCTCAATTTTGATTTTTTTTGTTTCTTTTTATATCAAATTTTAATTAAATATAATGTTTTATGTTTATAACGTTTTAGATCGATATCACAATTGATGAATAGTTTAACTAGCTTGTAAAATTATCCATAACATTTATGTCCTTTTGGTCATTTTTAATAATTGAATTGGTTTTTTATTATCACGTTTAACCATTAGTTTATTCATAAAATGATTAGAATTATATAAATGTTACACACAACTAAACGTCGAGGGCTTTTTTGCTACAAATTCAAAATATTAGGGACATAAAACATATTTAAGTCAATACTATTTAAATGCTTAGGTGCTCGAATTTGTTTTATTTGAAGCAATTAAGGTTAATGTTAAATGTGATTACAATACATGAAGTCAGTTGCTATATCACATTAAAGCCTTTTTGTGAGGCGTGCGGACGCACACATACACACATACACACATACACACATATCCATTTAAGATTAAGAATAGTAATCGAATCTACTTGTTATATCTCTCTCGTTATTTAGGGCCCTAATCATCTTTTTAGGTTCTATTAAGTCGAGAAATAGGTTTGATTGTCCATCTTTTTTATATAATATATAGATAAATAATTTATCTAAATAAGGCATCCTCAGGATAATTTAAATTGAAGCAATTAGATGTTGGACTCGGGCCTATATGATCGGTAAATAGAAAGACTCTAACAATCTACCCATGTCATAGATTTCATACATCACACTAGATAGATGTTTTATTCATGGAATATGGTTCACTTTTAAGATGCTTTGATGGTGATATGGGAGACAAGAGAGACTCAAAACCTTGTGTTAAAGAGAGTGGAGGTTCGAGTCCTCTTTAAAGAATAATATTGAATATTGAGAGTGCTCATTGAATTGAAATAAGTTTAACTAGCATAAGATCATGAAATCTTAGTGATCTTCTCTTTCTAATGAATGATAAATCTTCTTTGAAATCGTCCATATATATATATATATATATATATATATATATATATATATATATATATATATATCAAGTTTTCTTTTTAAAGAGCATTCATTACTTCCTAAACAAGTAAGAATTGATTCATAAAATCAATAAAATATTTGAAATTTCTATTTGATGTATGTATGTACATACATACATACATCAAATAGAAATTTCAAATATTTTTATATATATCAACAATGGTCTTGTTTTTATTTTATTTGATATATTATTTACATCAACTAGTTAGGGTTATTCATGATGAGAACCTATCAAATCAAACCCATCAACTATATGATATATTGTTTACATCAACTAGTTAGACCTTGTTTTTATTTTATCTAATATATTGTTTACATCAACTAGTTAGAGTTGTTTATTATTGAATTTTCTATAGAACACATACATGTACTTATGTTTATGTACTAACTTTTCAAGTGACAATGGTACGGGTTTACTTAACTCATAGGACTTGAGTTTTTCAGAATGCTGGTTTTGATCCGAATGCTTATCTTAAAGATAT
The DNA here is from genome assembly GCA_037013495.1 of Hippophae tibetana. NCBI lineage: Eukaryota > Viridiplantae > Streptophyta > Magnoliopsida > Rosales > Elaeagnaceae > Hippophae > Hippophae tibetana. The sequence goes on from CM072808.1 coordinate 19,465,348, forward strand.
TATGTTGAAAGGAGTATCTTGAAAGTAGGTTACTTGGGACATTATCTAGATGGATAGTTTGAGTCATAACCTTGTAATTGAATACTTATTTTTAATAGTGAATAGTTAGATGGTTTGATGGATTAGTGGTTTTCCTCTAAGGTCATTGGTGTGGCCTATGTTGATTTAACCTAAATTGTGTTGATATTTTTATTTTTGCACTACTTTATGTACATGTGATTGGTTGTTTGGTCGCTTACAAAATTTTAATTTACCATACTTCCACCGATTTAATATTAGATCCATAACTAAACAAACTTTCAACCTTAAGTGTTATGAATTAGAATAATTAACTAGTTTATTGCATGTATGTGTTTATTGCTAAATCATAAGTCTGGTATGAAAATGCCAGTTCTATGATTGAAGTAGCAATGAAGCTGTGATTTTTAATTATAATTTAGGATTGAATACTTTGGATTAAATAGCAGCAGGACTAAATGAAGGCAAAAACTCCTTTCAAATCCTATTTTCTTAAGTAAGGTCCAGGGATCTTCAAGTTCTGTAGCTTTCGAAGGGTCCAATGACCCACCAACAAGAAAGAGTGAAAGTCATGACTTAAGGGTTTTGTTTTGTATAGAATATAGGCATAACGAAAGAGGCTTATTACACCATATAAAATAGGTAAAACAGGTTAGAGTTCGCAAGGATTACAGAAAAGTACTAACGCACGAACCACGTGTATATAGAGTTAGTTGGATTGTAGTAAAAAGGGGTGCTGGCTCGCACTACCGAGCAAGAAAGCAATGCTTTTGCGCACTTTAATACATATAACTAAAAGACAAAACTACCGCACAACCGCACTGACCCGTTTTTTGGCTGGTCTGTTGTTTGCTGGGTTTGAGTCCCGCTTGCCCTTAATTGAAAGTAGTTTGGCTTTCATACCTTTCTTACCTGGCTTGGCCTAGTTTAGTTTTCACATTTTTATATCATACTACAATGAATGAACTAAATCAATTAATTATAATTCTAAGTTGTTTATGATTTATGTGGGTTAATTAATGAATTAATAATCAGTTATCTCAAAGTTAAAGGTATAAAAATTCTAAGAAATATATGATTTCTAAAGATAAAGTTAAGAATTCAAAAAAAGTCTTACATTATAAATTTCATTTAGGACTTGTGAAACTAATTTTAATTCATGATATTATTATTTGAATTGTATGTTAGTGGTGAAGATAATTTCATGGTTGCATATCTCTCATTATTTTTTCTCAAAAGTCATGTTCTTATACTTCTTTATTTTATTTTTCTTTGTTTTTCAAAATCAACTCGAAAGGTTCCATTACTAACTTTTATTAATTCCATAACAAACTAATAATTAGAAGAAAATATTATCAATTCTCTACTGGGATTGACCCTAAATTCAACTATGTTATGAATGACATATTTAATAAAAATAAGTTTTTACTTTTTATGTGATTTTGTGGAGTGTGCTCTTTTGGAGTGTGTGTGTCAGTAAAAGAAAAACACAATGAGTAGTGATAAACTGGTATGACTTCTCTTTATTACATTTCAACAATTTCTTTTGGAAAAAATATATACTAAACGTCAAATAAAGAAAATGTCAGAGTAAATAAGGGCCAAAACCAAAACTCAATAAAATGATGGAACTAAACTAAATAATAGGAAAGGAAAAGAAAATAGTAAAGACGTTTTGTTTTACACTTACTATGGACAAAAGTATCGAAAAGTACAAAATACATAAAGATTGCTCTTCCATAATTTATGTTCTCTCAATTCTATTGTATGCCATGTCTAATGCTTTGTTCATTTAAAAAAATTATTATTGTCAAAGAAATACAAGTAAAGATCAAATAAATATTATACTATAATATACAAACTCAGTAAGTAAATGAAGATTTTAAATAAGCTTGGATTGAAGTTAAAAAAGATGGAACATAATTCTAAATTGGATCGACTTGTCTTAACACATTATTAAATGAGCTAAGTGTAGGTTAAAGTTAAACATCTTGGATCATAAGCGATTTATCCAAATCCCAACTAGCCTACACTAGTTGAAAGGGAGTAAGAGAAAATAAGATCATTGTAAAATGATTTGTGAACTATATGTATCTTATGAAATCAATGGTTGATAATTGCTAAATAACTAATAGATATTGGCCGACCTCGACTATGGACACTTATTTGGTAAGCTAAGCTCCATGAAAGGCACTAATGTGGCTTTGAAGTCATAGGATTGAGTCCTCCTAAAAGCGTGTGTAACCTTTCTAAAATAATAATAAAAAAAAAGCTCCATAAAAGGCACAAGGTTTTTCTATTGAAACTAGAGTCAAATGCTCTTGTTGTGCGTAATAATCTACTTATGTTCAATGAGAAAATTGAAGAGTCTTTTCTACTATGCAACATGAGAGTAAAACAGTGGAACACTTTTTTATCAGATGCAAGTTCTTTCAATTCCTTTGGATGTGCTGGTATGGTGGGTTAAAATTTGATATGTTTACTAAAACTGTTAAGCTTTAGAAATCACTTGTTGCTAGTGTTAGTGCCATGTGCGTGTCAGTGCTCAGCATATAGTGTTAGATAAGATGCCTAATTATTCCTTTTGTTCTAACTGTTTTTATTCTTAGTACAGCTCATGTTTTCTTTGTATCTTGAGCAATAAACAATGAAGTATATATAAACAATTGAATATCAGTACAATAATCTATCTTCTTCCACTTCAACAATGTTTATCATCTTCTCTTCTTTGTATTACTTTATTAAGTTCATCATGGTATAAGAGTTTCATGTGACCTAGCTATGGATACCATAAACATAATGCCACACCCAGAAATTTTTTCGGTACCCAATATAGCCACTTCTTCCTCTTCTAGTCTAAACTTACCCATAAATCCTAATTTTAATGTTAAGTTAGAGGATGTCAATTACTTAATATGGTGTAAATAATTAAAACATGTAGTTACAGTTTATGGTCTACAGTCATTTCTTGAGGGAACAGCTACAATTTCACTTAAATGCATCAAAACGACAATTGTTTTTGTGAATCAAGAAACTGCAGAAACTCATTCTGAAGAAGTTCTTGAAGCTAATCCTACTTCTGAGGAATGGGATAAGAAGGACAGTGTAGTGAAAAACTGGGTTTACTCTTTATTAACACCAGGATACTTGAAGCATCTGGTTTGGAAAAATATAGCTGCAGATTATTGGAGTGCTTTAAAGAAGGCCTTTGTTGATGGTTCCAGTGAAATTGTGTTGGCAATTGCAGGCAATGAGAAAGGGTGTTCAAACAATGGAAAACAATATTAACTCGTGTTGACATCCTATCAATAATTTCATTGCAGTTGGAGATATGATTAATGTGAAAGAACATGTTATATATGTATTAGGTGGTCTTGATGTTAATTCCAATTCAATGATTACAACTGTTAGTCATAAATGTAGAGATATTAGTCTTGATGAACTATTCTCAATGATGCCACAATCCCAGCTCATACGAGCCAATCTTACAAAAACCTAACATACCACCACCTTACAAACTTATTCTCAACTTTCTCAGCCTCTCAATTCAACTTTACAGCTTCACAATTCCCAGTTATTAGTCAACAACAACCTCATAAACACCAAGAAACTTTTCTACAGCCTCTACATCCAACTTACCCACCACCACCTGTTTACTTCATCATTGCACTTTTCTACTACTTTTATTTAATAAGTAATACTTTTAAAGTTAAAAATATTTTTAGTAAAAATGCGTAAAAATGAGAAAATTGTTGTTACAATTCAAAAGATTGATTTTTCTTATTTTTCTTCTCCTTTCTTTATCAAATTTTTTATGAAAAATATAAGTTTTATGAATAAAATTATGTCTAGTTAATTTATTAATATAGGAGTTTTATGAACCCAATTATGACTTCAATTTAATTATATTATTTAATTTAATTTTTATGTTATTAATTGTTTGATCAACAACTGAACTATAGAGATAATTAAATAGATTTAAAAGAATTATTTAATTATTTGTCTTGATTAAATAACATGTATAGTTTCTAAGCAAAGATGTATTATTCTTATGTATGTGATTCATAATTGATGAACTTAATGAGTAATATGTAATTTAATTGACATGAGAGTGTGATTAGATTAATTAATATATGATGTGTAATTTACTTGAAAGACGAATACATGTTAGATTAGATTTAATTGATCATGTAGTTGATTGAAAATTATATTAGGGATATTTTAGTAATTCACATATTTAGAAAATTTAGGGATTAAGTATTCTTAGATATTTTCTCATATATTTTCTTAGCTATCAAATCTGAGTTAATTAATTACTGTTATTTATTTTTAGTTATTTTAATTTTACTTTTTTAAAAAATAAAAACACAAAGAAAAATTGATTTTTATTTTTTAGTTTTAAAAATTAGTTTCGAATAAAATAACTTTCGTGGGAACAATATTCTCTTATCATTATATTACTTTTTACGATACATATACTTGTGTATTCATTGCACACAATTTGTGTCTATCATGTTTCTGGTGCCGTTGTCGGAGATTATTTTTTTCAATTTATTTTTCATTTTAATTTATTTAGTTATTTAGTTATTTATTTATTTAGTTATTTATTTTTAATTTTGACATCTCTTTTAGTGACATTAGATACACATTTGAGTCTATTGCATGAGAAGAGTCCATAAAGGAGAAATTTTTCATTTAAATCTTGAAATCAAGCTTAGTTTGAGATCAATAAGATAACAATAAATTGTCACCTAAGTGGAAGAAATAGCTAATCCATTAGGAATAAATAATAATGTAGTAAATTTGAACAATCAAATACCTTTAATAGATTATAGAGATAGAGCTATGAATAAATATGCATTACCTATATTGGAATGGCTGAATCCAAGTATTATAAGGCCACATATTCAAGTTAATTAGTTTGAACAAAAACTAATGATGTTTCAAATTTTGCGAACAATTGAAATTGTTAGTGGATTACCAACCAAGGATCCTTATTTGCATCTCAGATTGTTTATTGAAGTTGGAGATTCATTCAAATTCAATAGTGTGCTCGAGGAGGCATTTAGGCTTAGATTGTTCCTTTACTCTTTACAAGATCGTACTCCAGCTTGGCTAAACTCTTTTACCACATGAAGAGTAGCCGGAGTGTATGAGGTAAATGATATCATGGTACTTACAACTCAAGTGTCAACTTTGGTTAATCTTTTGAAGGCTCAAAATGCATCAGTGAGTATAAACCAGATCCAAGATTCAAAGGTGTCTTGTGTCTTTTGTTGGGGAGCTAATTTGTTTGATAATTGTCTAAATAATCCTGATATAGCATGTTATATATGTAATGTGAATAGAAATAATAATCCTTACCCAGATGTATATAACCTAGGATGGAGACAACATCCAAATTTCTTTGGGAGTAATAACAATAATCAAGGTGGTAATCAATTTAACTGTCAATCAATTCCACCACTTGATTATCAATAATCACAACAATTACAAGCCTAAGAGAAGAAGCCATCTACTGAGGATAATTCAAATGCTTTAATAGGGGTGATGAAAGACTTCATCTAGTTAATAAATATAGAAGTGTCCACTCAAGAGGTTTTAATTAAAAATTTAGAGACTCAAATAGGGTAACTTGCAAAGGCCCTAAGTTAAAGACATCAAGGTAACCTTCCAAGTGACAAAATTATAACCCAAGAAGAGAATGTGAGGAGCATTTCAATGTCATAGCCTTGAGGAGTGGTAAAACTCTAGAAGAAGAACATGATATTCAAATGGATGAGGAGGAATATGAGACTCAAAAGGATGAAGGGGAATATGAGACTCAAAGGGATGAGAAGGAACATGAAACTAAAAAGGATAAGGATGAACAATTGGATAAATATAGAAATGGAAAGGAAATAATTCAGTGATAAAAGAGAAATCTTTATAGATCCACTCTTTATTTCCCTCAAAGACTCCAAAAAAAAAGTTAGACACGTAGTTTTCAAAATTTCTAGATGCCTTCAAGAAGATGCACATAAATATACCATTTATAGATGCACTTGAACAAATGCATTTTTGCGCTAAATTTATGAAGAACATCTTGTCTAAGAAAATGAGACTTAGAGATAATGAAATAATAACCTTGACTAAAGGTTGTAGTGCCATCAGCTAGTAAACTATCCCAAAAATTGAAAGATCTGGGTAAGTTGGACACTCCTTGCACAATTGGGAACATGAACGTTGAGAAAATACTATCTGACTTAGGTTCAAGTATTAACCTTATACCATTATCGGTTTTTAAGAGTTAGGGGTTGGTGCAGCCAAACCCACTTCAGTAACATTACAAATGGAAGAGATCAATTAAGTGACCTCGAGTTATGGTAGAAGATGTGTTAGTAAAAGCATATATGTTCATCTTTCCAGTGGATTTCATTGTACTAGACATAGAAGAAGATAATAACATTCCTATTATACTTGGTCATCCATTCTTAGCAACTGAAAATAGTACTCATTGATGTATAAAAAGGTAAGCTTACAATGAGAGTGCAAGATGAACAAGTAATATTTGAAGTTTCTAAAGTATCTACACCCTTTGTTATTGATAATGTTAATGAATGCTTTAAGATAGATGTTACTATTCATAATGATAACATAAAAAAATCTATTGAGTTGCCCACACTTAAGACTATTACACGTGATGCTATGAACAATAAAGTAAAGTCACTAAGAAATAAATCAATCTATTTTAATTTTGAAAGTATGGAATCTATGATTGATATTGATGATAATGTAAATTATTTGGCAGTTATACCTCTCGTGCGTATACCTAATATGGTTATGGAGAGTTTTGAGATTGGATCTATGATCAAACCATCTATTGAAGGATTAATAAGGTTAGGCCTCACACCTTTATCCTATTATCCCCAATCAAGTGTGCGAGCAAAAGAGACAAATAGAGAGGTGAAAAAGATGATGCAAATACATAAATTATATGAGCATGGAATGGTTATAAGAATGTCAAAAAGTACAAAAATAACACAAAAATATGGAATGATATGAGAATTGAGTGTCGTGTTTTTGAACTGAAACATAAATTATTATTGAACAATTCAAGACTCAAACTGTTTCTGGACAAATTCGATAGTAAATTGACACAAAGGGATGTACCTTAAGAATTGATATGACTATCTAGTCAATGACGTTAAAAGTGATACTGGTTGGGATGTGACCTAACATTATTTTACTTATATTTTTATTGTTTTTGTCTTGTAGAGGAATAAATGTACAAAGGGAGGAAAAGGATTAAGCATTTCAACGACATATGTGGTGTGCCAAGACTAAGAGAGTTTTCTTTCCTTTTACTTATTCATATTTATATGTGCACATTAGAGACAATGTGCAATTTAAGTTTGGGAGAGGGAACTTCATTCTATTCTTTAGTATTTAGTAAATATTTTCAATTTTTGAGAATTGTTTTTATTTTTAGTATGATTTTAATCACGATTTGGGTATAAATTGATAAATATATGGAAACCGAATGTATGCATGCTTGATATGAAGCATATGAACTTAATGATAAAAAATGATTGTCATGACTAGGATAAGCAATGTAACATTCTCGTTAAGATACTTACATTAATCATGTGATATGCTTGCTAGTTTTGATCAAATTGACTCAAAGTTTTAGACACATGTTCATGATTAATTTTGGTGTTTTTATTGAGAGAAAATTGATGGTGAGTTATACGAGTTGATGAGATCTATCATGTTTTAGAATCCATTTGATCATCACTTGAGGCAAAATTCTAAATATTATTTAGTAAAATAAATGATTTAGGCCTTATTTGGATCAATTGATCCTTTCAAGTTAATAATTGTTAATATCTTTAGTCACTCATTTGAGTCCAATTGAGAACCTTTTATATATTTAAGTGAAATTTTATGCCCAACCAATAAGCATTTCCATTACCCTTGCACCTTGAGCTTGTATAAAAAGAAAAAAAAATACAATCATTTGTTATGCTATAGAGTAAGTTGAAATGTAATGCACCCAATAAAAAAACTTATAACGCTTTTATTCCTCTAAAAAAATAAAATAAGATTAAAAATAGGTTTGTGAGTATTGTGAAGTTACAAAAAACAAATATGGAATAAAAGAATATAAAAATAATTATAAGATAGGGTGCACTAAAATATCAAATAAAAGCTTAATTGTAGCTAAAAGGAGCATGATGAATGAAAATAAAGTGGAGTGGGATATGAAAAATATACTGATGAGGCTTGTTCTAAGATTGAATTGATTAGCATGCTTATATAGGCTGATTTCATGAGTGCATTGGATGAATTCATCAAAAACCTTGCATATCCTTTTATTGATGGAACGTTGATTGATGAATATATGAATCTCATTGTAATATATATATATATACTACATATTTCTCATGCCGACGAGAAAGGAAAAAAATGCAAAAAAGGGGAGATAGGAGCCCATATCACATGATTAACGGATCATCACATCAATATCGCGTCATGGCACAATCTAGTTAGATTTGGCTTACTTGAGGACAAACAAAGAGTTAAGTTTGGGATGTGATGACTCATAGTGAACTTTTGTTTCTCAATATTCGTTCAATAAGTAGTACTTTTGGGATTTAAAATATTAAAATATAAAATGTTTAGTGAAAATGGGTGAAATATTTAAATGTGTCCTCATAAGCTAGAGCTTTTAAATTGCTCCATCTTTCTTTGAAATGAAATTTTTTTGGATGTGCTTTATGTTTCAATGCTTATGTTAATTGAAAACCTCTCATTCTGTTTATTTTCATTAAACTAAAATGCAGATTATCATTTTCTTTTCCTGTAAGTACCATCTAAAGTTGGTGCTAGTGCAGATCAACAGAGGAAAAGTAACAGCAACGGTATGTGCTCAACCTTAACTTCTAAAGTTAGAGCTCTTGACTTGCCATATAAGAGTTCCTTTTTTTCTTTTTGAAATCTTCTAAGCTCTTTTGGCAATGAGAATAATTTAGTTGGGGTTCGAACTGGTCATACCCAGCTATATTTCCATTGGTCAGATTAGTTGTTTGGTCATCTAAGGTCCTTCCCTCTGTCTGGTTGTGTAGCGACATGTTTTCTCTTCTGGACTCCTTGAGCTCTTTTCTCAGCTCAAGGATTTAGCAAGCCAACTCTAGGTAGTGGGTGTTATCTTTCACCTTGGTTTCATTGAGGGCTAGTGAGGTATTTCTCTTTTCCATTGCTTCAAGGTTTGCCAACCTCGAACGTCTTCCAATGCGAGTTCCTATCATGGTACTTGTAGTTCGTGAGTGGACACGATTGGTTTTCCAAGTTTCTCTTAAGGAGTGGGGTGAATCCTAAAGAATATGGGGTAAGAAACTTATGCTCAACCTCAGAATCTAAGCCACAAGATGGGCGCCAAAATGTTAAGATTCAACCAATTTCCAAAGAGAAAAGTTAGAGAAAAGTTAAGATAATTGATTCAATATGTGGTCCATAAAAGGTCTATCTATTTATAGAACATTACAAATACAGGTGTCAGTTACATAATGTGTACACACATTTACACGTTAGAAGAGTATAATTAGTATCAAGTACAACAAATTATGGTTTGAGGTCAATCCGAGCTCGGTTTGGTGATCAACCATATAGGGGATTCAATTCCTTACAATTGACATGTTACTTATTAATGCATTTTGAGCTATTCTGTCTTATGGCTCGATCTGCTTAAAAAGCTCAATCTGACTACTGAGCTTGGGCTGATTACTAAGCTCAGGATGGTCTACAAGTAGGAAATTTAGGGTGCTTCACCTTCCATCTTGAGTTAATGACTCTGCTTTAGCAGCTCGAATGGGTCAGGCACTAGGTCATTCCAGATGTCCAAACAAACACAAAATTCTTTTACCCAAGAGCTACAAAAAAAACCAGACAGAAGCAAATATATTGGTTGTTTAATTCTCACGAAGAGTGAATAACAAATTCTAATTTACTAACTAAGCTACCCAAGAACACTTTCAGAATTTATTTCTCTCTTTCAGACCTGATAGATGGACTATTGGGAAAGTTTTACAAGTTATCGACTTAAAAGTTATAAAAGATATGAATATCATTCTTTCACAAAGTATGGGGCAGATGTTACCAAAGCACTTTTTGCCTAATTAAATGATCACTGATAATATCTAACTGCACATAAGCTATTATTGCACTTGAAGTCTAAGAGAGAAGGAAAACGTTAGCACTTGAACCTCAAATTAAAAATGAGAAAAGCTTATGATATAATTGAAATGGTGTTTTTTTTTTTGCTATGAGGGAGGGAGAGAAGGGATGATGTTTAAGTTAGAATTTTCTCCTAAGTTTGCTGCTTGGATAACTTTGGAACTAAGCTTTAGCGAATTGCTTAAGTTCATAAAAAGCTTTATTTAGTTTACACATTAAATAAGGATAAGGCTTATCTTCAAAGCCATAAGGTTGACATATGTCAACATCTTCCTCTAGCTCTTCATTGAGGAAAACATTGTTGATATCAAGTTGCTTAACATCCCATTCAAGAGTAAGAGAAATGGTAAGTACCACTCTAATAGTTGGAGGCTTTACCATAGAAGAAAAGTTTGAATAATCCACCACATACCTCTATTTGTAACCTCTGGCAACTACTCTAGACTTATATTTTTCTAGAGTGTTATAACACTTGAGTTTAATCCTATACACCCATTTGTAAGTGATAGTTTTACACCCTTTAGGCTTTTTCACCAAGGTCTAAGAAGTTTTCTTGATTAAAGCATTAAATTCTTGTTGCATAACCTCTTCCCACTCAAGAATGCCTCTAGCTTCCTCAAAACAAGATGGTTTAGGTAAACTAATAATGGCAATGTAAGACAAAATTTTAGGTTCTCAGATGCCTAGGTTAGAACAAGTGACCATGAAATTAATGAGTATTAATAGGAAAGTTAGAAGTGGAAATATTGGTGTCAAGAATATTATGAACATCATAGAGAATTTCAAGAGGAATAGTGTTCGTAGTGGTTGGGAATTCATGAGAAGTAGAGGAGGAAGAAACAATAGCAAGAATTATACGATCAAAAAACAAATGGCTAAGAGGCGAAACTAAAAAACTAATGGATAAAAGACTCAAAAATTAGAAGGGTCTGATAGAGACACATCAAAAGGAGCTATAAGACAAGGGCCAAAATAGATAAAAGAGTTAGAGTTAACTGGTGTAGAAACAAGAACACGAGAATGTAGGAAACAATGGCACTACATTAGAAGGCATGTTAGATATATGTGACTGTGGCATAGAATTAGCAAAAGGAAAGTGATCTTTATGAAAGGAAACATGTCTTGAAATAAACATTTCCTTAATAGCAATATCAAAGCATAAATAGCCTCTTTGTTGAAAAGCATAATCAAAACAAGCACAAGTAGATGACCTAGGTTGTAATTTATGTTTATTGAAGGGACAAAGACAAGAAAAACACAAAAATCCAAACACTTAAAGAAATTTACAATTAGGTGGTTCATCATAAAGCAATTGATAAGGAATTTTGAAGTCAAGTATTGAGCAAGGTAATCTATTCATGGTAAAAACAGTAGACAAAAAGCATAATGATAGAAATGAATAGACACAGAACTTTGTAAGAAAATAGCTAGACCCATCTCCGTTACTTTTTTATTTCTACTTTCTATTACACCATTTTGTTCAGATGTGTATAGACAAGTTACAGGATGACAAAATCCAAAGGAATAAAGTTTGGTACTAAGAAATATGAACGAGATCAACCATCAGTTTGAAATTCTTTAATTTTAACATAGAATTTTCTTTCAATCATAGTTGAAAAATTTAAATAAATAAAATGAACTTGATATTTGCAATGAAGAAAGTAAATCCATACAAATATACTAAAATCATCAACTATGAATAAAAATTATTTAATACCTAAATTGGTTAACACTGGAGAAGTCCAAATTATCCATGTATACTAGATCAAAAGCATGTTTTGCCAAGGCATGTTTAGAATGAAAAGGAAACTTGTGAACCTTTACCAAAATAAATATAATTCATAGTGTTTTATTACTATATACACAAGCACTCAAATCAAATCGATCTATTATCTTTTTGATAATAGTATATGATGGATATGCTACGCTTTTATGCAAAATATTAGCTACAACAACACTAGTAAAAATAGAAGGAAAGTGATGATGAACATCAAAAGAAGAAGCAATAGCTATGGAACTACCAACTTATGATAAGTGACAACATTTAGGACTGGTATGCATGCCTTCACAAGCTGGTCCTTCAAGAAACACTTTCTTGTGTGCACCTTCTTGACACACACAAAAAGCAACAAACTCAACAACATTATTATCTGTGCATAATTTGTGAAAACAAAGCACATTGTTTGAGACTTAAGGTATGTCTAACACATGAGTTGGAAAATTTTCAATTTATATCTAAGGTTTTGGTTTTCTTCACTAATGCCCTCAACTTTTTAAAATAGGTTCTAAAACTCTCAATGTTTATTAAATCTTCACAAATACCTCTCGTTACTAACGAACGTTATAGTAAGTATTAGTGGCACTATTTTTTAATGAAAAAATCAAGAATGCCCCTAACATTTACCTTTTCTTCACGAATGCCCCTAATGTTTGAAAATTTTCATTAATGGCACTAAGGTTAGATATATTATTAAAGATAATCTCAATTAATAACAACATTAACTTTTCCATACACATACCTTTTAAATTTGTTTTTTCTAAATTACTAAATTTCACTTTAAAAATTATAGAGAAAATATATTTACTTATTGTGTTTATTATAGTTAAAAATAAAAATCTATAATAAGTGAAATACATAGAAATTACAAATAGACAAAAAATATCTTTTTTTATTTTTTTATTTTCTAAATAAGTAATTTGTTAATTTTTTTTAAATATTTGTTTTTTTATATTTATTGAAATGCATAGAATAAATAAATTTTTATATTACTTAATCCAAATTATCATATGTAGTAAAGTTGTTAACTTTTAATTTTTGGGCAAACAACAAAAATAACACTTTAAAAACTTGTATAAAAAAATTAACACATTTATATATTTTTATTATTAAAAAAATCAACCTATCATTTCACATTGAACGTCGTCTAATTAGACTATATTCAAATAAAACTACGATTATATAGATCAATTCAATATTAAATTCTGTTCATTGGACCCATTCAATAAGTAAATTATTTTGTTGTGATAAGTTTTAGGAATATTACTAAATTTAATTTCCATTATTTTTTTTATTTTCTAAAAAGATTAAAGACCAATTTTAATTAAAATTAATCACATATAGCTCATGTTTCGAGAATTCCTTATGTATTAGGGATTCTAGAGTGATGTTAGAGAGAAGACAAATTCATATTCTCTACTCATCTTATTAATAAGGTGTGTGTGTGTGTGTATATATATATATATACACACACATACATAAATGACAAGTGTTATCGTTACAATGGTTAACACTCTATTCAAGGTATCAGAACTAACCTATACATGATATATTTACAAAGGCTAAAAAGGTCATTTCTACTCATGCCGTTGAAGAAGAATTGGTTAACCACCTAATTCTTGTTCATCAAGTCTTATACCATAGAGTCTACCTAAGGTCCTTTAATCAGAACTGAATAGATTGCTTCCAAGGACTAGGTAGCCATATACAAATTGTTAAATGACAATCTTACATTCACCATATGAGTGAGGTACATTGGGTCGTTAGGGTTGTGTACCTGCTACTTGGATAATACAAAACATTAACTTTCGTATTACCTAAACTTTGAGAAGTTAAGGGAGCATTCATGAAGTAATTATTAGACTTTTATGATTGTTCACCTTTCTTTATATCCAAGTCCTTATAAATAGTAAAAACATTTTTTTTACCATTTATCACTTTTGTCTCTTAATATAATTTCATATTAGAGAATCTTAGCCAAATATTCAAATTTTCAGGCCGAAATTCGATGGATCCAGATCTTTGTAATAAGACTTTTCTTGAAAATCAGTATAGTTTTGTTGCAATTCTTCGTCATATAAACTTGTTTGACATTTTGAAGCCATCCTTCCACCAACCTATAGATCTTTTCAAGCCATTGTCTAGGTAACTTATCTTCCTCTCCTTTTCTTTTAAGGGTCGCCCATTGATAAAGAAAAAAAACATAACCCTTCTGACATCCTCTAAGAATGTTCCATCAAGTCGTACCACGAATGTTCCTCTAAAAATAAAAATACCCCAATATACTTTCTGGGACTCTGTCAGGTCACAACCAGGTCCAAATCAAGCTAAACGACCTCTAGATACCACGAAAGGTCGTGATAAGGGAATCAGTAAAACTAGCAATACGTTAGTGAAAAAAGCGTTATGGCTCTCCCTAATTCCTCTAGATCACGTCCAGCCTCCTCCTTGTCCACATAAGATCTCGTAGCTATAATTAGGATCCCAACAACTATGGTGAAGGTACCCTATCCTAAGAAGAAGTGTAACTCTAAGGGTGAGCTCACTTATAGAACCAAAGATAAACATCATATCGAGAAAATACCAAGAAAGCTAGACATCAATGATCTGGTACAAATACGTAGAGAATATAACATTACACCCCGGGTAGGGATGATTCCTATTCCTTTCCACCTCTATGATGTCGATGATCCTCCTATGGGGTGGTGGATTATCCACTTCAGTGCATTCAAAATAGGAAAAAAGTGTCTTTTTCCAAGAACATGTCTTGTGTCCTTAATACATTTGAGATCAACCTCGCTCAAGTTAATCCCAACAGATGGTAGACTCTTTTGTGCCTATCAATTTTTACTAGGTAATATGAGGTGGATTTAATAGATGAAGTAATCATATATATGTATTGCTTCCAGAAGAATGGCCTTAATAAAGTTATGGAGTACATATCTTGTGGTTGGCCATGGACTCTACTTAAAACTACTTGATAGCACTTCGAGTTGCAAAGGCAAATATTTTTATATTACAGGAGATTTTTAGGGGCACAAAGCCAAATTCTCAGTCTGTAGCTCATGGAATCATAACTTCAATATGACCCAACCTTTTTCAAGTGAGCTAATCAATAAGCTGAGTCTTGATGGTAAAGACAAAATAAGGAAAATTTATCTAAGACCTATAAAGATGTTCTCACATATGATCATTTTAGTAGATCTAGTGTATGGAAGGACTATAATGATGACTATACAGGTCATTTCTTTCTAGCGAGGTTCAAATTTTAATGATCTCATTTATTAGCTAATGGAGTATTCACTTTCATTTTTGTAGGCATGGACTATTTAACTATGGATTTAGAAGACTTGATTGATACATTGGGTATGCATGACCTTAAGCCCATATACCCAAGGGTTATCCACACATTGCCTTCACAAACTAAAGACTTAGCTTGTTTGGATGATGAACCAATTGAAGTTCCACCCCCGTCCATTACCGACATGTTGAGCATCTCTAGATTGTCATCTTTACGACCACTTGATACGAATCCCAAAAAGTGGAAGGTAAGTAAGACCATAACTCCCTAGATTCAAGCTATGGATATGGATGACTATGAGTTCGATGAAGTCATTTTGAAGGATGTCGTATTTTTGATTACCTCGATTACTTACTTAGATAAGAGTGTCTTTATACATCCTAATTTGATGAGATACCTCCTTAATCACTTTAAGAGTGACGTTGAATGGGCCAAGATTAGAGAAACCTGTAAGAAGGAAGAAGCCTCAAATGCAGGGATGATGGAAGATCATCTAATATAGATTAATACTTTTCACTTTGCAATTTCACCTTGCCTTTAAGTTATGTTCTTATTCTGAATTGTGTTTTTAGAGGATACAAACATGAAGTGCAAGCTAGTCTCTTGTACATAACAAAGTACCAAAAGGTCGTAGAAGAGAAGGATGCTCTACTTGTTGAAAATAGGGCCAAAATTCTAAAGTTTGAAGGCAATATGCGTGACAAGTTTGAAAAGCTAAGAAAGGAAAACAATTATTAGTTCAAGCAGGATCAACAAGTAGCTTGTTTTGAGAAAGATGCCAAGCCTTAGCTACAACTAGCTCCCTTATGGATCAAATTACTTCACTAAAGGAGAAAGTGATCTCGTTGTCTAAATTGTTATAGACATTAAGGGTATAGTGCACCAAAGCTCGAAGTGAGGTAAGCTTCATGATAAGCATCCTGAAGACATAGACCGAGAAGTTGGACTTGACTCTTGTTTACTTCACATTGATACAAGCTTTTCAATGAAATATAAGCAAAGCACCTCCAACTAGCACACCACTACCATCACCTCGTGTAGTGGAAACCAGTCAAGGGGGTCATGCTGAAGGCTAGGTTGAAAAAGCCACCCCTTAGTTTGCTTTATTTGCTCTTGTAAGCTTTTCTTAGTGCAACCTTTTTCTTTTGTGATATCACTGTTAATACCTGAGTGATGGATAGTCTCCAAATTTTAGGATTTTATTGTGATTTTGATGTGATTGGTGGTTCTTTTTTATATGCGCTTTGTATACCTATGACGTGTTTTGATGTGTACAGCTAGTATTTATATTTGTAAATAAACAATTATAAATGTATCCTATTTATCCCTTTCAATTTGTCTTGTAGTGATTCAATGCTATATAAATGCATTCAATATTTCTCTATTTATATGATATGTTTTGCCATTTGATTTCCTTTCTTGAAATTTCTTCAATCATTTATCTTGATTTTTAGTTCGCATTTTGGAATTTTGAGTCTAGTACATAAATTCAACTCATACTTGTCTAATAAGATAGCCTATATTAGATAGAAACTAGGTCGTATACCACATGTATTACTCACAAATCGACCTTGACGACCTGATAGATATGGGTCATGTTTTTCTTGCACCAAAAATCTTTCCTCAAGATAAGAAAATCACCTAGTTTCACCATGTATAAGTGATGAGGTGAATCAAGCACCTTAACTGTCTACCTTGTTCATGGAAAAAAATGCAAGGTCCTTTATCCATGACGATTCCTTAATGAACATGGAAAAAATGTAAATATAAATCGACTTCACCCTATATCCATCATAGAAATGGGCACCCATGTGAGCTTGTATAGCCAACCCATTGTAATGGAACACATTGAATATTTTTGAGTTGACAAGTGACTAACCAATGAGATCTACAATCTGGGGTGAAAAGTTGCCGTTGGAGGAACAAGTTAGTCTACATGTCGATATGACCCTCGTCCTCCAGATTAGGGTGAAAATAGAAAGTTGGAAGTCCTATTTACCAACATGATGTTTGATAACCCCATTGCTCAGGATGACCTCTATCATCACTTTGGTGTTCGTGCTGTCGTTCCACCATATATGCAGTCTATAAAAGAGAGAATGGAACTATATGGCACCTAATGGAAAAAAACGTGTTCTTAATGTAAATATTCTTATGTACCATTATGTGTATCTTCTAATTCCTTTCATAATATTTTTTGTACTATCAAGAGATGTGTGGACTTAAGGCTCATTTTGAAACCATAGAATAAGAGTTACAAGATACTATCAATGAATTGACTAAAGCTCTTGGTCAAAGAGACAAATACAAAGAGGAGGGGAATGAGCTTCGTAAACTAGCATAATATTGGAAACAGAGGACACTATAGAAAGGTACTCACAAGGCTCTTGTTTCTAAAAGTAGTTGTTCACATCCTTGTCTATGAAGTTGAAAATGTAATAGTTAACTTGAATTGATTTGTAAACTTATTCATTTACCTAATGCAATTCAAATATCAAAATGTTCTGCAATTGAGTTGTTTTTCCTTAGTTTACATTTTTAAAGAGAAAGTCCATGTTTGTGAACTCAATACTCTTTCTTACGACAAGCATCATGCCTTTTATCCCACATCCTAAGTGAGGAGGTCCATTTGGCCACCTCACTCCATACTTGGGGATTATCATGTTAATGTTTTGAGAGATATGATACATATAAGGGAGAAATTGAATACATTCCATGTATGTAATTGCCAAATAGGGGGTTCGTATTTGTGAACTCAAGACCTTTTCTTATGTCGGTCATCATGCCTCTTATCCTGTTTCATTTTTCCATCTCACTCCATACTTAGGGGTTATCACATTAATTTTTCACAAGATAGAAGATATACAAGGGTGAAATTAAATCTAACCCTTTTATGCGAAAGAAAGGTTTCATATTTATGAACTTAAGACCATTTCTTAGGAACAGCGTCATGCCTTTTATCCTCGATCCCAAGTGAAAGGGTTCATTTTGCTACCTTACTTCGAACTTAGGAGTTATCATGGTAATTTTTCATGAAATAGGATACATAAAGGGTGAAATTGAATCCAAACCCTATATGCGATTCCCAAAGAAGGGGTTCATATTTGTGAACTCAAGACTTTTTATTAAGACGGGCATCACGTCTCTTATCCCATATTCCAAGTGGGGGTCCATTTGGTCACCTCACTTTGTACTTGGGTTATCTCATTAATTTTTCGCAAGATTATTGTGAACATTTTAAAAATGGATTCAAAATGTGTTTACTTATAATTCAACCTTGATTAACACTTTATACATATTATTTCTTTAGATGCTTTCCATTCTATCTTAATTCTTCTCTTCTTCCTTGACTTTCTATCTAGTATGAACCCCTAGAGTGATGTCATATACTTGATATGGACCTTCTCATGTTGTGGCAAACTTTTACTAGACATTTTCTATCTTATTTTCCAGTGCTTTCCATAGGACCCAATCCCCTATATTGAAGCCTTTGTGTTCAATGAATCTATTATATGATTTTTGTAATGTTCTTTTTTGTGACCCAATCCATATCAAAGCATTCTCCCTTTTCTCCTAAACTAGTAAAATGTCATCTCTTCTGAGAACATCGTTGTGTTGTGTGATTTTAAATCGAAGGGTAGGTTCTTGTATCTTAGAAGGGATCATCGCTTATGTGCCATATACAAGAGAGAATGGGCTCCTTCTTGTAGTCGTCCTAGGGGTTGTTTTGATTGCCTACATAATGTTGGGTAATTCATCAACCCATTTGCCTTTAGCTCCCTCCAATCGCTTTCATAATATATTGATAAGAGTGTTGTTGACGATTCTACTTGATCATTGGCTTGTGGCCTACAAGGAGTAGAATGTGACTCCCACCTTTTCACAAAATGAACTTAAGCCTTGACCTATGAATTGGCAGCCACTATCTATAACTAGCTTATGAGGTAAACTGAACCTACATATTATGTTATGCCAAATGAACTTATGAACATTATTTTCTTGGGTCCTCGCCAATGGTTTAGCTTTTATCCATTTCAGGAAATAATTGATTGCTACAATTGAGAATTTCCTTTGTCCTGGAGCAAAAGGTAATGGGCCGACTATATCTAGCCCTACCTTTGGAACTGACTATAGATTTCAAGCCATTGGTTGGTTGATGAGGGATATTAGTATGTCTCTGGCACTTATCACATTTTTGGCACGATTGATACAATCCTTTTGAAGGGTAGGCCAATAACCTTTTCGTATGATTCATTGAGAGAGGGTTCTACCTCATGATGGGCGCAACATTACCTTTCATGTAGTTCTCCCAAAATTGAATGTGCTTCTTGAGTAGGTAAACATTTTAACAATGGTCAACTGTAAGTTTTCCTATAGAGTGCTCTATGGATAATAGTCTAATTGTTTTTTACACTTTGTCACTACTTTCCATATGTCTTCCTTGTTGGAAGCCAAAATACCTTTAATAAGATATTCTAGGTATGGGGTCAACTTGTATGTTTCCATATTTCTACTTTCTCGTTCTTTCTCCCTATCCTCCCTTCCTGCTATACTAGGATCAGATAGACATGAAACGGGAATTACTCTTTTCAATTCTACACTTACCACATATGTCAAATGGGAATTACTCTTTAATAAGATATTCTAGGTATGGGGTTAACCTATATGTTGATAACTCTAAGAAAGTAGAGTTATTTATCCACTTCTAAATAATTTATTTTCCTTGTTATATGTTAAAATATCATGAAAAAGCTTAATTTGTATTTACTATGACAATATAGGTAAAAAGATATTAAACATATCAAAAATAGGCAAAATGAGGACAAATACAAAATTATTGGTTCGATTGATCGATCAGGAGTTGGATCAATCAAAAATAAGTGGATTGATCAAGGTTCATTGCTTGATTGATCGAGAATAGATAAGGATTAAAACGTGTCAACCTGGAGTTAAATCATAAAACTCTTGGATCAAAGTAATATGAATCCCAATATAATGAAGATCAATTTTAGCTTATTTAAAGCATCATAAGGAGGTCATAAAAACACACAATTAAGAATACAAATCCTAACAGCTACCAGAAAGAGAAAATGTTCAAGAAGAGATTAAAAAAGACACAACATTGTGAATGATTCAAGAAATGATTAGTAATAAAAATCAAAAGATTGAGTGTATATCTTCTTCTCCTTTCTTTATTAATCGTATTGTCTTTCTTTATGAAAAATCTTAGCTTTAATAACATAATTATGCCCAGCTAATTTATTAATCTAGGGATCTTATGAACCCAATTTTCTACATGTGATGATCTATTATTTTACTCAAATTTTCATTTCAATTCAATTATATTATTTAATTTGATTTTTTTGCTATTAATTGTCTAACCAATAATTGATATAGAGAGAGAATTAAATAGATTTGAGAAAATTATTTAATTGTTTTCCTTCATTAAATAACATCCATATTTTTTAGGTATGGATGTATGATCCTCATGTGTGATCTATAGTTGATGAACTTAATGAGTAGTATGCAATCTAATTGACATGAAAGTTTAATTAAGTTAATTATTATATGATGTGTAGTGTACTTGAGAGGGAAATACATAGTAGGTTAGATTCAATTGATCATATAATTGAATTATGATTATATTAGGGGGAATTTTAGTGATTCACGTGTTAGGAAATTAGGAATTAAAAATTCCTAGATCATTTTCTTGTTGAGTCTTGTAATTTAAAATTATTTGTCATTTATTTTTCAAATTTTATAATGTTTTACTATCCAAATAGTATTCGTAATAATTATATTGGTACTTAGTTATAAGTTACACAACTCCTTGTGGGATTGATATTCATACTTAGGTACATTATATTACTTGTATGACATGTATACTTGCAGATTACATCATGTTAATATAGTCTTTGGCATTGTTACTGTGAGTTTATTATTTATAACGGGTATTAATAATAGTTATTATTATTCTAGTTTGGACATTTTATGTTTTTCTTTAGTGTTTTTTGTTGTATGCATGAGATAATAGGTGAAAATCTTATTCCTTTTGATCTAGAAATAGAGAGAATTTTACTTTGCTTAAGAAGGTAATGGTTAGCACAAGATCAATCTGGAGCAATGGTAGAACAAGGGGATTAACGAGCTATTATGATCTCTAAACCTTTAAGGGATTTTGCAATCCCACGAATAAATGGAGTCCAATCATCTATTAATAAATTGGTCATCAATGCTAACAACTTCGAACTTAAGTGAGGAGTCATTCAAATGGTACAAGCAAATTAGTTTGGAGGTTTAATCAACTATAATCCAAATCTTCACTTCGACTTCATTCTTGGAAATATATGAAACCTTCAAGATGAATAGTGTATCAGATAATGTAATTATCTTTTGCTTGTCTCCTTACTCACGGAGGGACAAAGCTAAGGCATGGTTACAGTCACTACCTGCTGAGTCAATTAATACATAAGATCAATTGGCTTTAAAATTCTTAACAAAGTACTTCCTACCTTTAAAGACAACTAAGCTTAGAAATAACATCACATTTTTCAGTAATTTGAAGGGAATCACATTATAAAGCTTGGGAACACTACAAAGAGCTATTAAGAAGATGCCAACACCTTCCTGCTTGGCTGCAAGTGTAATCATTCTATAATGGATTAATGGGGTAGTCGAGGACCATAATTGATGCTGCAATTAGAAGAGCTTTAATAAGTAAAACTGAAGAGGAAGCTTTTGCATTACTTGATGAGATAGCATCCAACAATTTCTAATGGTATGTGGAGAGGCTAAACCCAATAAGAGTGCCTAGAGCAGTAGATGTAGACACCATAGCAGCATTCGAAGCTCAAAAAAAATACTATACTGCTAGTTTTACCTGAGAAGTTAGATGGTGACAATGTGGGGGTAAACATTGTACAAATCCAATTCATGGGTATGATTATTGCAATGTATCTCATTCTACTGAGGCATGTAGAAACCTTCTTGAAGCAATAAACTATATCAATAATCAAAACCAACAAGGAAGCCCATACTCAAACACATATAATCCAAGATGAAGAAACTACCCAAACTTCTCATGGAACACTAACAATCAAGGTGGTAATTAATTCAATTGTCAATCTTTCCTACTACCAGGATTTCAACAACCATAACAACCACAAGCCTAGGATAAGCAGTACCCAATATGGAAAACACAAGTGCTTTAATGGAAATGATGAAAGACTTTATTCATTTAGTGAATACAAAAGTAGATTGCATAGAGTCCACCTAGGGGCTTTTATTAAAAATTTGGAAATTCAAATGGGATAACTGGCCCAAACCATAAGCCAAAGGCCTCAATGTAACCTTCCAACCAATACAAAAATTAATCCAAAAAGAGAAGCTAAGGAACAGTGTAAAGCAATAGCCTTGAGAAGTGGTAAAACTTTAGAAGAGGAGGAAAAAATGAACAAAGAGAGTATTGAAAAATAAGTGATTCATCCAAAGAAGAAACCTCTATAAACCCATTATTCCCTTCCCTTAAAGACTCTAGAAGCAAAATTCAGACAATCAATTTTTAAAATTCCTGAATGTCTTCAAGATGCTGCATATAAACACACCATTTGTAGATGCACTTGAATATATGCCTTCATATGTCAAATTCATGAAGGACATCCTATATAAAAAAATAAGGCTCGGAGATAATGAGATAATAACCTTAGATGAAGGTTGTAGTGCCATACTTTAGAGAAAACTACCTCAAAATCGTAAAGATCCCAATAGCTTTGACATCCCTTGCATAATTGAGAATATACATATTGGCAATGCATCATGTGACTTAGGCGTAAGCATTAACCTTATGCCACTATCAGTTTTCAAGAGGTTGGGGTTGGTAAATTCAAACCCATTTCAGTAACATTGCAAATGGTAGATAGGTCAATCAAGCGGCCTTGGAGTTTGGTGGAAGATGTGTTAGTAAAAGTGAAAAAGTTCATCTTTTTGGAAGATTTCATTGTACTAGACATGGAGCAGGACTGTAATATTCCTATCATATTTGGTCATTCATTCTTAGCAACCAAAATAACACTTATTGATGTATAAAAATGTGAGCTTACAATGAGAGTGCAGGATGAACATGTAAGATATAATGTTTTTAAAACAATTAAATTTTTTTATACTGATAATGCTAGTGATTACTTTCAGATAGATGTTATTGATGAACTAGCCAATGATGTACTTCATTACATATTCCCTAGTGATGCTTTATAATATATGCTTATTAATTCTATAAACACATATACTGTTGAACACCATGATAATCACTTAGGCACGCACATTCATGATGATAATTTAACTAAATTTGTTGAACCAAACACATTCAAGACTTTGACACATGATACTATGAACAATGAAATAAATTCATTAGAAAACAATTCAACCTATTTTATTATGAAATTTTGGAATCTGTGGTACAAGTTAATAATGTTGACTATGTAAAATATTTGGAAGCTACACCTCCCATGTGTGTATATAATGCTATTATGGAGTGTCATGAGACAGATTCTAAATTTAAACCATCCATTAAAGAGTCACCAAAGTTAGAACTCAAACATTTTCCTACCATCTCCAATCAAGTAGGCAAGCAAAAGTGTTCGATAGAGAGATAAAAAGAATGATACAAATAAATAAATTGGATAAGTCATAGTGGAGTGCCAAGTTGTACAAAAAGAAAACAAAAGGACGACATGATAAGAAAATTGTGCACCATGTTATTGACACATGACAGAAAGCATAATTGAAAAACTTAAGTCTTAACTTGTTTCTAGGCAAACTCAAAAGTAGATGGTTAAGTCCATTCACCATCACTAAGGTAATAAACTAAGGAGCCGTTGAATTAGAAAACAAAAACAAAGAAGAGTTCATGGTTAATGGGCATAAAATAGAGCATTGTCTCATAGACCAATTGCCAAATGAAAAAGTTATGTTGACCTTGGTGAATGCACCTTAGGAGCCTATATGAATGTCTAACCAAAGACGTTAAACGTGGTGCTTGTTGGAAGGAAACTTAATGTTATTTTACTTATATTTTTTTCTTTTTTTGTAGGTGAATAAATGTAAAGGACAATGGCATAACAAATATTGAGCAGGTTCAACAATATATATAGTGTGCCAAGGTTAAGTAAGTTTTCTTTCATTTCACTATTTTTCATTTTCATATGTGCACATTAGGAAAAATGTGCAATTTAAGTGTTAGGGAGGGAATTTTGTTTTCTACTTTTGTGTTTGGTATGCAATTTCATTTTTCGGATACTTTTTTATTTTTTAGGATATTTTTTATCATCATTTAGGTAAAACTTAATTAATACATGAAAACCAAATGCATACATATTTGAAATATAATATATGAATCCAATGATAAAATTGGTTATCATGTCTAGGATAAGAAACGTAACATACTCGTTAAGATACTTACATTAATCATGTAATATGCTTACTAGTTTTGATTGAATTGATTTATATTTTATGCACGTGTTCATAATTGATTTTGGTGTTCTTATTGGGATACAATTGGAGTGATTTATGCTAGCGGGTGAGCTTTATCATGTTTTAGAATTATTTAATCATCCATTGAGAGAAAATCCTAAATAGTATTTGGCTTGAGAAATAATTTAAGCCTTAATTTGATCGATTAAGTCTTTCAAGCTAACCATTGTTTATCCTTAGTCACCCTTTTGAGCCTCACTAAAAATCATTCATATCTTTAAGCCACATTTTTAACCTAACCAATAAGCATTAATTTTACCTGTTCACCTTTAGCTTATATGAAAAATGCAATCACATGCTATGCTATGTAATGCAACCTATTTCTTCACATCCACATAAAAGAAAAAAAAACTAACTATTACCCTTCTAAACAAAAGAATAAAATTAAAAATAAGTTTAGAGATATTCTGAGGCTAAAAATAAATGAAGAAGATATGTGGAATAAAAGAATGAAAGGAATGATAGGGTGTCCAAAAATATCAAATTAAAGTTCAATTAAAGTTAAGTATTGCATGATGAATAAAAAGTGAGCTAAGGTGCAGAGAAAACCTAAATATATCTATTTATCTATCCTCAGCTAAGCCTTATACTACAAGCATATAAAATCATATTGATCTTTAGCTAAGAACATATTTACATTAGTGGAGAGATATGTGAAAAATAGACTTATGATACTTGTTCTAAGACATGGTTGATTAGTATGCTCACACAAGTTGATTTCATGAGCACATTGGATGACATCATGTGCAACACATACATAAATCAATTCATCAAAAACCTTACATATCCTTGCATTGATGGAACTTTGATTGATATATATGTAAACCTCATTGTCATGAAATTGTACAAATTTTGAAGAGGATAGTTTTTACTAAACATGAATGTATTAATAGATATGTATTTATAAATATACTATCCATATGTTTTTAGCTAAATAGACTTGGCTTTGCTTAAGGGAAAGAAAAGATTTAAGTTTCATGGAGTGATAACTCTATAAAAGTAGAGTTATTTATCAACTTAACCACTTATTTTCCTTATTATATGTTAAAATATCATGCAAAATCTCAATTTGTATTTAATATGGCCATGTTTGCGAAAAGATTTCAAATAGATCAAAAATAAGTGAAAATGAGGACAACTATAGAATTATAGGGTCGATCTAACCTTAATATCATTATAAATATTATTTTTCACGTATTAGGGACATTCGTGAAGAAAAGGCAAGCCTTAAAGGCATTCTTCATATTTTTCCTTGAAAAATAGTGCAACTAATGCTTACTGTAATGTTTGTTGCTAACAATGGATATTTGTAAAGATTCAATAAACGTTTAGGGTATTAGAGCCTATTTTTTAAAAGTTGAGGATATTAATGAAAACCAAAAACTTAGACGATTTGAAGAAAGTGATGACTCATTTGTATGAACGACATTGTAACCTAAATATTGAATAGGTAGAAAAGCATCATTACCTACTATCACAATTTTCTGACCAGCATATGATTAAATTTGTTGCAAGTTAGATGCATTTCAAGTAAAGTGATTTGTAACACTATAATCAAGTTTCAACTGGCTAGAGGGAGGAGTAAGTGTAGAACCTATATTGTCCTGAGAAGATGCCACAAAGGTTGAGGACTGACCATACTTTTCTACTAACATATCATGAAGTTTGAAACATTTATGAGCTATATGGCCTAGTTTATTACAGATCTGGCATACAGGTTGATTGCCTAAAGAACCAATATTGTTAGGATTGAAAATCATCTTTCCTCTACCAATACCACCATTAGAACTACATGTTCTTCCAACATTGTTTGTATAAGTTTTGTCGTCTTTTGTGTCTTTGTTGACTTCCCATGTGCAAAAAAACAGAATTTATTTATTTTACTTAGTGTATTTGTCTTCCTCTATATACGGTCGGCTATTGATGATCAGTAATACACACGCATATAGTTAGGTACACTTTGGTATGCAAGCATGTTTACACATTATAGGTTTGATTTTCGTAGTGTGCATGCTAGATGACTTGATGTTGTCATTGTTGAGTTACGTGTTCAGGTATTTATGATGTGTACCTTGACGAGGCACTCGACAAATCCCTCGTCGAACCCCTGATGAGCCCTAACTAGGCTTCGACGAGGTTAGCCGTTGAGCTTGGATGAGTTTTATAAATATCCCCTCTTCTTATTTTTTATCCAAAAAATGTGTAGCAAAGCTCTGTCCATTTGGTATCTCGTTTTTTTCTAGATCACTATTACCTTGAGTGTTGTCGATATTAGTAATTCATGATTGTATCAACAAAACCGTGTTTCTGAGTGGTGAGCACTTGAGGCGATGTTTGCTAATGAGAGTGAAATAACATTCTTAGACTATGAGTGACTAAGACTATTTTACTAAGTGGTTTAGGCAATACTATTCTTTTGGGATTATCAAGTGTTCCCAAACCAATGATTGCGGATGTTCGTGGTTTAGTGAAATTCTCGTGAGTGATTATTCTCTATTGTTCATGCTACTAATCTTCGATTACTTATCGCACTACATTGAGTGGTAATGGCTTTGGAGGAAATCTAGGTTGAATGAAGTCGTTATGAAGACAAGTGAAGGTAGTAATAGGCAGTTATGACAGAAGTCCTGACTGATAGAGATAGTTATGGTTTTATTTCTATCAGTGTTGTACATATTTTATTACTTGGTGGATTTGTTTGCTACCAATGGGTTTCCATAAACAACCCAAGAATGTTACCACATAAGTAGGAATTCTATGTGGGTTTATTTCATTACATGATGTATAGTCAACTGTTGGGTTAGTATAATTTGAGTTTTTATTGTGTATTTATCAACATAATATATTTAAAGTCTAATTAAAAAGCTTATTTATTATATGTTATCGCATGCTTTATTTCCTTTCTTTGTAACATGCCTAATGCTTTTTTATTTTTTATTTTGTTGTATTAAATTAATGTCTACTTCTTGATTAATTTATATTGCTTCAATTTTTTATCTGCATGGGAGCTTGGTGTGTCTCTAAAAAGTTAACATTTTCTTATCTTAGTTGTATATCGAGTGTTGTACTCTTCTAATTGGTTTGCTATGTTTTGTATAATCGCATATTATGAGAATACAATCATATTTTACCAAATATGTTCTCACATGTGAGGTATTAAAGTAATTGAAAATCATTTATAACTTTTTCAATATGTTTACCATTTACACATATGTGATGTGTCTTGTATGAATGATGCTAGCCTAGATAAGAACCTATAAAACACACTATCACTAGTATATTTATTGTAAATTATTCTATCATATCTACTAATTGTCTTTGTTGCATTTTGAATTAAACGTCATTTTATCATTATACTATGTTATCTTCTTAATTAACGTGTTTGATCAAATTAGGATAGAGCTTTGTAAAAAAATTCCATAAGATGGCATTTTCACCTCATTTAAGTCATAGTTGCCTTTTAGGTACTAAGAACAATTGACGTTGGTACAATTATTCCTACCTATATAATTCTTCAGTTTAATTGATTATTCTTTTGAAAAAAATTATTTCAGTTCCAGTTTGGACAACTTAAAGGTCTAGTAGAGCTATCAGAAACACTTGAAGGTCCTTAAAGCGTGAGAGCTTCTTTATTTGCTTGAACAAGATCAATCTGATCATAAAATTGACTGATGTTCATTCTCTCATGTTGCAAGAGTAAGTTCTGGAACTCATCAAAATCTAGATGTCCAGGCCTCATTAACAAAGGAGATATGAAGTATTATAGCAAAGATCCAAACCTCGCATAGCGCATAAAATCAGATCGTAATCTTGAACTATTTTACCAGCTGCTAACAAGTGATGAGAAGATCCAGCTTTCTCATAATCAGGATTTGGGGCATGTAAACCTTGATACATCGGCAACAGAATAGGATCCACAGGATCAATGATTTTCTCAAAGGCTCTATATGCAGAAATAAGGGAGAACGATTGTTTTCGCAAAAGAAAAAAAATTGTACGATCTAATTTGACCAAGAAATTCAAATTCACAAGTGGAATGATGAAGTGAGAACTCGAGTGTGAAGGAACAACAGCTTGTCTTGTTGAGTTTGAAGTTGAGTTTCTCACTGGTGTAGCCATTAGAACTGTTTTGTACGATTACAATTTCAGCTCTGATACCATAGAAGGGGCAGAGATGTAACTGAATAAATCTCTGAATGATTATTATTCAACATATACTTAATACATTGAGTGAGTCTATTAATAGACACAGGCACAATCTGTTACAAAGCTAACTGATTATGGTTAGCACTGAAAATATCTAAGATATCTAATTGGAGTCTAATATATGTAACATAGCCGAAAATAGAAACATCCTTTTACGATTCAACAAGGGTTTTCCTTTATCGTGAACATCTTTCTTCAAATAAAAACATAAACCATCAAAATATCTATAAACAAAATGGGGAACTGCAACTACTTTCAGAGGAGCACAGGTGGAGGGCAGGGTGAGCATCTGAGACAGAGACATTATTACAGCAATCAGAAAGAGCTTTTCGATTAATTTGACCTTATCAGTTCAAATAATATCCCTAACGTACCTAACCTGTCTTGTAAGACCAACAGCTCAAGCGTAATATGGATGAAAAATACAAGTACACAACAATAAACAGTAAAAATCGAACTAAAGAGAAAATAAAGAAAAAAGAGTAAACTGAACAAAGAACTACTTAAGTCAGTAACTATTTAATTATAAAGAGAAACTTTCTTTAGTCGTATAGAGCTACAATTGTAAACTAAAAATAAAATGGTTAGATCCCCCCGCAGCGAAAGTGCTAACAGATTGCTAACCTGGTATTTAAGTTACAGGTTTGATCTTGTGATGTCGTTCCTTCCTATACCGTAACTGATCTGGATCAAATCCACCTTCCTCTGCTCCATAAACAGCCCATGATGGTGTGACAGCCATGTAATCACTACTATTGAAAGGTTTTCCAGAAGCCACCTGCACTTGTAAAAGAATAACATCAATCAACAATATCAGTATATGAGCCCCTCAAAAAATTGAAATGATTGATGTTATGATTTACAAACCAGGTCGTGGAATTTTTCATAGTCTATCCAGGTATACCATTGACCATTGATCTTAAACTTCTCCGTTTTTGCAAGAAGAACACAACAAGAATGGACATGCTCACATGCAATCTCGTACTCCCCTTGACTTCTTGAGGCTAAAAGCTCGGAGAAAGCTTTGACGTCCGAATGCCAAGGTACATTCTCCATTGTCAACTTTGACGTGGCAGAACTGTAAAAAGATTTACTTGACTGAGCAACTAATACATTGCGTACGATAACGTGCATAACACTAACACATCAACTACCTTGCCTAGTGAAAAATAAAACAAATAACTTACGATCCACAATATGTTACTCCTTTGATTTCAACAAAATCAGGTTTTCCAAGGCTCAAGAGGTTTGAATAAGCATCTATCTCCTCTGCATTCCACCCTTTCACCAGAGTTAAGCGGTAAACAGTTCGCTGCTGCTTTTCTCTGAGAGCTGTCAAGGAGTCCTAACAACAAATATACCAAGCACAGAAGCAACTTCTGAGATTAAAAAAAAATTATAACCCTACAGGTTATATAAAATATTTATAAAAATAAAGGTAAATTAGAAGTTATTTGCATATTGCATTATGTCCCTCTATTTCAACTTCTACAAAAGCTGTGCCCCCCTCTAATATATTGCTTGAAATATGACCTTTGGAACTTTGTTCCAGCTAGTTGCCAAACTGATCATGGATCTGGACCAGTCACCCAATTGGGCCTCAGGTCAGATCCAGAAAGTTGAGAGAAGGAAATAAAAAAATGAATAAGAAATCACCCTAAAATTAAGATGCCAATATGATATTATCATGGTTTCAAAAAAAGTTATGAGGCGAGCCTTGAGGGCTTGTTTTCCACCTGAGCAGCCTAGAGGCTAGCTTATTAGGGGTTGAAAAAAATATGCCTTTTGTTGTTGAAACTTGAGGCTTTTTCTTGTACTAAAACTATTGAGGTGTAAAGCCTCTGTCTCGTATCAGAAAGAGACATTAGTGGGATTGAATGCAAAATTAAAGCTCCACTTGAACTAAAAAAATTCCGTTAATATTTCGGCCATGGCAAGTAAAATAGAAGCTAGAAAAACAAAAAAAAATACCAAGAAAGTGAGACTAGAACCTGTCTTTTAAAACCTTGGATATTATAGTTTTTCCTTTTACATTATTTTTATTTCATTATGATACATCAATTCCATTCTGCTACTTCGCTACTTTGCATACTGAATTTAGACCCAGATCCAATTATTGCAATAAGGCAAGGCTACAAGCAGCCTATTGCTTCATGAATTGACAAACAAAAAAATTTATGATACTCATCCTAATAGAAAAACCACATAGACTCTGACCCTATGGACACTTTACTAACACAAGATAATTTTATCATGTGTTTAAGATACTACTTATATTCCAAATTAATGAAGCGGATTCGTCTCAGTTAAAGACATACAGTAGCTGCCTTTCTTGTTTTGATAACTACTTCTGCTTTTATTATCCCTATCTCCCTCTCCGTATCTCTATACCCTTCTATCAACTCATCTATCTGTATATCTATTCAAGTAAGCTCCCAGTCCTTACATATTTCATTTTTAAAAGTCAAGTTAAAAATAATGCATTATTTAGGGAAAAAAATACTTACAAGGAATCTTTCCCAAAAGTCTCCAAAAAGTGGCCTATCAATTGCCTTCAAACTCTCCTTTGTTGCGGCATCCACACTTACATATAACTGCACACGTAAGGACAGAAGATATTTATTATGATAAATAAAATAGATTACTAGAATTTTCATATGAAAGAAAAGGAATGAAAGAGGAGCATGCAAACCTGTGTTATAGGCTTCAGCATTTTAATCTTTTCAGGGAACTGAGCATTGGTTACTAGAAAAGTTGAAATCCGTCTTTTATGCAGCTCATCTACAAGCGTATTAATCTCCGGATACATTATAGGTTCACCAACAAGTGATAAGGCACAATGCCTGGGTGTGAGACCTTCTGTTAAACGCTCCAATGTGACACCTATATATGAAAACTAGTCTGTCATTACCAACCTACACTCTAACTAGTCCTTGAAGATTTTCTAATTTGATAAAGGCGTCATTTTTAAATTTGAAACATCTGAACTCAAAAAACCTAAAGCAAAAAAAAAGTTGAATTCTTCAATCATTGAAAACCTGCACTGTTAAAATAATAATTTGAGCAAGGAAGTACAAACTGGAAAGCATAATCTCTGAGCCACAGGAATTCTGAAAATATTGAAATTTCTGATTCAGATCTTATCCAAATCGAGCAGGAAACAGCTAGCAGATTTCTATGAGCTGATGATTTGGTTTTTGGATAAATAAACTGACAGTTCTGATATTAAAAGAATTGACAGTTGAAGAACTAATTACATCACATTCTGAAGAAAATATCATATAATTAATCATTGCCCATGAAATCTTATGAAAGATAGACTAGACTCCATTTACCAAAAAACTCGATTAACTCTATGAACTAACCTGGAACTCCTTTCATTTGTTTAATCATCTTTACATGTTGGTCTATGGCAGAATTCACAAGTTCCAGTGGACCATCCATCTGCCACTGCCAACTCTTTGCTACGGGATTTGTGTGGTGCCTCCAGCAGAACACGCACTTGTTTGCACACGCTAAACTAGGGGTTGCTTCCATGCACCTGTTTGATTGCTAAACTTAACTAATGAACTAATTGATAACAGAAGTAACCTAAATGCTAAAATTAACAGCACGCAGAATAAATAGCTAGATATTTAAAACTAGGATAAACCAGTACAAATACATATTACACGAAATTTTAAATACCTATGGCTCTCTATACCATAAAATGAGTGCTTGTAGCATCCTCCTCGGCCTCTAAGCTGGGACTTTGTCCATCTACAAATTTTAACACCACTATGTGAACCAATTATTTTATACCCCTGCAGTTTGAAGTCAATAGGAAAAAGAAATACCATTATAATCATAAAATGATCCATTGAGCAAAATATATTCCAAATTATGGAGAACCTGCCAATGATGTATGGTCCCTTCGAACTCAGCTAAATAGGATACTACTATAAATCCCAAATTCATCAAAAATAAGTTCAACGAATTAGCATTGACTTCCAATTAATCTTGCCTCAACCATATTGACAGAATAACATCTTCTATCTACAATTAATAACAGCTAAGAATTGTACAAATCTGCTCAATAACCAACAAAAACAAGGATACCTGTTTTTCTAAGTTTGCCCTAATCACTGGAGTAACCATCTCTTTTTTCCCATTCAATGTCCCATTAGTTCGAGCCACTGCTGCTGATCTCCTAGAAGGCCCTTTACCAGCAATATCCTCAAGATCAACAACTTGAGACTCCAAATTTTCCTCCTCATCAGTCTCATCCCCACTCTCCCAATCACTCTCACCCCCCAATGCATTACTCAAAACCACACCATTTTCAACAACACCTTCACTTAAAAACTTCACAAGTTTCCCAGACCAATCATCAAATACCTTATCTACATCACCACCATCCACATCCCCCTCAATACCTGGCAATATCTCCGACGCACCCAACGCTTTCATCCACTTCGATACATCCCTGGAAACCGCATTGAACGTAGCTCCATAGGCTCGGCTTCCGACTCCAAAAACAGAAAACTTACAATGCTTGAGCAACAACGACCCAACCCTAAAATCCTCAGCACTTTCTTCGAGCCAATTGTAGAAAAACTTAGCATTTAAAGGTGCTTTCCCATCTTCCCAAGTCGAAGCAACGATAAGAACTAGCGTTTCCTTGGGGAGATCCTCAGGCTCGTAATTTCTCGGATCGACTAGCTCAAACGCAAAATTCTTTGAGTTTAGAAGATCGAGTAAACGGGTAGCTAGGGTTTTAGATGTACCTGTTTGAGAGATAAAGAAGATCTTAGGTTTGGTAGATGAAGAGCTAGTTTTAGTACTATGGTTTAGAGAAAGTCTGAGGCTTTTGAGGAGGCGAGATTTATAGATGAAGTAAAATGTGGAGGCTGAGAAGAGAGCAAGTAGTGTGAGATGTGTGGGAAGTGAGGACAATTTCATGTCGATAAAGTAACTATCACGTTTTGTTCTTCTATGGGAAGTCTTATGTCTGTGTGTGCGTCGCTGAAATGTGATGCGAACGGGAAGAGTAGCAGAGTTAGTGTATTAGAAGACTGAAGAGTTTTTCTCTAACTCCTAAGACGCCGTCACGAGTTAGAAGACGGGCGGGTCTTGGAGTTGCTAACGTCGCTATGCAAAGTTTGTAAATTCAAAAGAGTAAGAAAAATGATAGGTTTTATTTATTTATTTTTTATTCATAGGAAAAATGATTGGTTTGTTCAAATAAATATGTATTTTTAGTCGTGTAATAAATCAATTATACAATCAATATAATATCATTAAATTTAAAATGAAAAATATATTTTGAATTAATTATATATGTTTTTACTATACTATAAATGCGTGGATCCAAATACTTGAAGTGTAAATATGTGAAATATTATTTTAAAAAATTAAAAATTTTAAGCTACAATAATTTAAAAAGATTTATACATAACAAAAAAGGTTTGGAAATCTTTTTTGCTTGTAAAAAAACTTTGATTTAAAGATTAAGTAACTTAAGAATATATGATAGTTTCTTTGGGTACTAAGATGAATAAAATCAATAAAACACAACAAGAAAAAGATCACTATACGATGTCTCTCACTTATATTTTATGTTTAATTTAAATAAAACATTACCATTTGTATTTATTTAATTTTTTTAAAAAAAATTAGATGAATTGGACCTAATACAAAAATAATAAAACTAATTAAATATTCATTTTAAAAAAGAGATTCACCATCCAAAGCTAAATACATATTTTATATCTTTTAAAATTCTTATAAAATAAAAGCAACAATTTGTAAGCATTTATAAAATAAAAGGCAAGAATTTGTAAACCTTATAAATAAACTGTTTTTTTATATTATCCTTAAAATGGTAGAAATAATTGAAAATTAAGAAATAATAGAAATATAAACACAATACACCTCAAAATATTTCTCACAAGTAATGATAATTAACAAAAAGAATTTTGAAGAAATACAAAAAGTAAGATTAAATTTAAAAGAGATAGATTTAAAGATTCATTATTATCTAGAATAACAAAATATTCCTAATAAAAGATATAGTTTATTATGTAATAAGTAATAAAGAAATAAGTACTAATATTATAGACTTAAAAAGAATATATAATATATCATTAATTGATAGAAAAACTATTATGAATAAATTATCAAAAATTCTTCATAAGGATAAAAAAAAACTTGATATATTCATTTTGAAAAAATCCAAATATTAATAAAAATACATTTTAGATAAGGAATTGATATACCAATAAAACTATTATTACTATATAATATAATAATAAATAGGAAAAATATTTTATTAGAAATGTTCCATTGATACGTAGAGTTAGTCAACTTTCGAACATAATATTTGACTTATTTTGTGCTAAATATAATGAAAAAGCTTAATTTATGTTTATTCATTTCAATATAGGTGGAACAATGATAAATAAGGTAAAAATGTGTCAAAAAAAGTAGTTCATGCCACGATAGGCAAATTATTTGTGCTGCAGCACGTATGGAGGAGTGCAATTCAGAGAAGACCATGCCACGACGTGAGAAAATACCTATGTGAGATTTGGGCTGATGACTCTGATCCTGATCTTAATCTCAACCCTTGGATCTTTTAAGAATTGATCTAATGGTCCATATTAAGTTGTTTCTCTTATTAATTAACCCTAATGAGGTACAAATCAAACACAATTAAGAATCACAAAATCCTATATCAACTACCAAGAAGAGAGAGAAAAGAGAAAATTTAAGATAAGATTAAAGAATACACAACTTTTTGAATAATTCAAAAGAATATTAGTGCTACAAATCAAGAGATTGAGTGTATCTATTTTTCTTCCCTACTCTTTAACAATTGTTATGTATTTCTTTATGAAAATTCTAAGTTTTATGACCTTAATTATGTCTAGCTAATTTGTTAATTTATGCATCTATTGGTATCTTAAAAGAACATCAACGTGGAAGTATACAGGATCACAAGTAGTAAGTGATAAATACGATATTTGGATAGAGTTAAACTAAACTAATTCTAAATAACAATATATGAGATTAACACTTGAAGAAAACTCTAGGATTGCAGTTTCACCAAATTAATCCATTTGAGTCATATTATTTTCTCTTGATTTATGTTCTCGCATTTAATTTATCAACCAAGAACTCCTAATTTATCCACATATCTCTTCCGATAACAAATAGACACATCTCACAAAATGAACTCACTATATTCCTATGGGAATTAAATTTACCAAAGATTCATTAAGCTCAAAGTTCTCAATAGCTTCACATACAATAAAAGGTATATTCCTATCCCACACATATATATGTTATTCTATCCAGGAGCAAAACACAAAAATTCTTTTTTCAAGTTCATTAGAGTTCACAAATCAATTGATTAATCTTCCAAAAATCAAAGACATTAAGCACAAATAGAATAAACAAATTAAAAGCAACATCTCACAAATCATTCAAAAATAATTAATTCAAGCTTTATAATGTAAGCTACATTGCAACCCTAGAACAAATAATTTAGTTCATAGCAAAATAAGTTGAGTCGTAGGGAATTCAGTGCGCTGAGTTATGCATAATAGCTGGACTCCACTCGTAACTCTCTCGGGTGGAGAATGCAGAACATGCGCAATCTGGACCATTCATCATTTGATCTGATGGTGGGTGTTGCGTGTTGTTCCATCCAAACGTGAGACTCATTTTCTACGCAAAAAAAAATTAAATTTTCAACTTTTGTTATTTACATTTAAGTCCTTTTTTTTTAATTCAAATTGTTTCATTTTCTCTCAAAATATAATTTCTTACAAAACTAACACCAAATAATAATTTAGAAACTTAAAATTAACTAAAAACCTTAAAAATATAGTAATTATAATTAATAAATTGAACAAAATTACTCTAAAACACTGAGTTAATAGGGTCTTATAAACTCAATTTTCTACATGTGATGATCTAATATTTTACTCAAATTGTTATTATCATTCAATTATATTATTTAATTTGATGTTTATGTTATTAATTGCCTTACCAGTAATTAGTCTATAGAAATAATTAAATAGATTTAAGAGAATTATTTAATTGTTTAT
The DNA here is from genome assembly GCA_037013495.1 of Hippophae tibetana. Taxonomy (NCBI): domain Eukaryota; kingdom Viridiplantae; phylum Streptophyta; class Magnoliopsida; order Rosales; family Elaeagnaceae; genus Hippophae; species Hippophae tibetana. Next base: position 19,502,486 of record CM072808.1, read on the forward strand.
CTTGATTAAATAACATGCATAGCTTTAGGCATAGAGCTTACTTTTGAGTTGGGTTATTCAATGAGTTTAGTTATCAAATTAAAGTTTGTGTGAGTATGTGATTTGACAGTGTGTAGTGTGTCCTTATATACCATTGAGATCGAGAGTGATCCTTAAGGTGTTTCATTCTATATAGTCCATGATATTGATCTATGGCTACTAATCACACCATATTTGATGGCATTGGCTATGAAGGATAGTTGGATTCATATGTTGAACCAGGTCATTACAAAAGCAAAAATAAAAAGTAGCAATAGATAGTTCGTATAAAGTCTCATTTGATAGAGGTAATAGCAGTTTTATTTCTTTCAAAATTGTAATTATTTTATTGATTGGTGAATTATTTAATGTTGAGTAATTACCTTAAACAACCTAAGAATGTTACCACAAAGATGCATCTTTGTGGGTTTTCCTCGTTACATTGTTTGTTGTGCATGATTTTCTATTTTGTTTCTATAATCTGAGTTTAAGGTATGTATGTTACAATGTATTGTAGATTAAACTCTAATTAGAAGGCAATTATTGTTTCTTACCTTCTACTTGATTTATAATATATGTTGTTAAAAGTTATCTGCTTATTTGATATTATACTACTTGTATTTCTATTACATTTTTTTTAGTGTTATCTATTCTATTTGTGCAAGGTAAGGTTGAGTCATTAAGTAGTCTATATCTCCTTACCTTGGTAGTGCACTGGGTCTTAAACTCTTTCAATTAGTATCAGAGTGAGTACACCCTTGTTGGGTTTAACCACTTCAATGTCGATTCTGTTAACTCACTTTTCTCGCATACACTTTTTCTCTAATGGATTCGAGAGAATGAGGGAATATTGGTAGACCTCCACTCTTCATTGGGCTAAACTATGCCTTTGGAAATCACCAATGAAAGCCTTCTTGTGGTGCTAAGGAGACTATGTGTGGTTCCTTATTAAGAATGGCTAGACCTATCCCATGAAAACCCTACCCGATAATACTGTGATTCCAACACCAATGATTGAATAGACTAAGCAAAAATATAAAGAGTAGAAATGGAACAGTAAGGGCTTATATTCTATCATTATGGTTGTGATGCTTGATGAGTATAGAAGGATTTAGAGTTGTACAACATAAAAACAAGCTTGGACATTCTTGATATAACCCATGAAGGTACATCTACCATTAAGAGGTCTAAAATGCTCAAGTTAAATAGAGACTTTGAATTATGCAAGAAGATGAAACTTTTGATAAGTTTTATGCTTGATTCTCAAACATTGTTAACTATTCTTACAACCTTGGTAGACCTATTAACGCAGAAAAATAGATTAAAAAGATCATCACCAGTCTACCTTATAGGTTTCATGCTAAAGTTACTGTTCTTAAGTCAATGTACAAACTCGGTAAGCTTGATGAGACACAAGACCAATATCGGGTTAGTAATATTGATCTAGTGGATACTTTGGTTTTATATTTGTTAAAATTTTGCAAGTGCAAGAATCGTTTTATAAAAAATGACAAGTATACTCCCAAAGTCAATTTAAGCAAGGAATATATATGGTTTTTAATTTATTAATTAAAATCTTAAAAATAAATTTAAATCATAAACATCTTGTCACGATATTTTGATTTTTATTTCCTAATCTAATGACATAAAAAATAAACAAAGATATGGATTCAATAAACAATAATGTAAAATTTTATCATTCATAATAGTGGAGTATTATGGATATAATAATTAAATTAATTATGTTTGCTCATATTATTTAGATTATTAAACATATAAACTGATATTTGTTGATTTTCTTTTTTTGGTATGAAAGTGTCCTTAGACTAGGCCCAAATTCTTTTGTTTAATATTAATTAAATAATATCCTTAGGTGATGCCTATTAATTAATTAAGTATTAAATTTTAGCTTTATTTCTAAAAAAATAGCAAACCATCTAATCACAACTTTAGGTAGAGTCAATTAATTAGACTTTATTCAAGGTGTCCAAATTAAACCTAAGAATTTAATTATCCGAGTACTAACTTTCAAGTTTTAAAACCATTACTAAAAATATGTTATCAATACAATTTTGAGTAACATTTTTTATAAAAAAAATTTGAAATAAATCTTCACTCTAACTACCTGGCGATTATAGCAACAAATAAAAGAGTACTACTTTAAATCATATTGGATAATTAAACCTTAAAATCTAATTTTCAGATTTAAGTTTATAATGAAAAATAATATATTTCCCTCTAGCATCCTTCATTTTAAATCTTGAATAAAAACAAAATCAATTTATTTTATAAAAATGTTTTAATTATTTAATATTTTGCAAGCATAACAACGTTATTATTATATCATATTTATAAATAGTTAATGAGTGCTCAAAAAGCACTAAAATAACCATGATTTTATCATATATTTATATAAATTTGTCTTTTTCGGAATCACGGGTATTTTTATTGTTTTTCAGGTATTTTGGCTTAAAAACGCAACTTAAAGACTCAAAGAGGAATACTGGAAGCAATACATCACAAATATATTAATAAATAAATGGGGAAAGGTCAACAAATATGGAAAAATTGGACAAAATGGGTCAAAAAGGTCAACAAATATGGAAAAATTGGACAAAATGGGTCAAAAAGGTCAACAAATATGAAAAAATTGGACAAAATGGGTCAAAAAGGTCAAAAATGTCAAAAAGGAGAAAATCGCGCCCAACCGCGCGCGCGCAGCACGCCCAGCGCCCCTCCGTGCGCGCCGACGCCCGTTTTGTCCCATTTTTCACGTGCAGCCGCCCATGACGTCATGCTGACGTCATCAATGACCTCAGCAATTCCATTACGCGTTTTTACATTTTTTTACTCATTTTTTCTCTCCATCCTCACCTATAAATACCCCTCTTCCCTTCACTTCAAAACACACTTCTCTCTTCTTTCTTTCTCTCTTTTCTTAGATTTTTAGTTTTTTTTTAGTTTTTCTTAGTTTTTAGTTAATTTCTCTTAGTTTTAGAGTTATTCCCTCTTTGGTAAGAACTAGTTATGTTTTTGTAATTTTTTAGCTTTTTGATTCAATAAATGGAAGTGCAAATTCCGCTTGGAGGTTTTCCAGCAACAGGAATAGCGTCGAAGTTCTGTAAGGATCTTATTTTCTTTACAGTTATTTTTTATGCTTTATTCTTACATGTTATATTTAATTTGTTTGTGATTAAATTTAACTGTGCTGGCTGTTTAGTAAACATGATGTAATAATAACGTTGTTATGCTTGCGAAATATTAAATAGGTGAAAATCTCTAAAATGAATTGATTTTGTTTTTATTCAAATTTTATATTAAGAATGTTAGAGAGAAATATATTATTTTTCATTACAAACTTAAACCTGAAAATCAGATTTTAAGGTTTAGTTATCTGGTCTGATTTAGAGTAGTGCTCTTTTATTTGATGGTACAATCGCCCGGTAGTTAGAGTGAAGCTCTATTTCAAAAGTTTTTATAAGAATTATTATCTGAAAATGTATTGACAACATGTTTTCGGTAGTGGTTTTAAAACTTGAAAGTTAGTACTCGGATAACTAAATTCTTAGGTTTAATTTGGACACCTTGAATAAAGTTTAAATTGTCTAACCCCACCAAAGGTGGCATTTAAATGGTTCATTTTCAATCTCTTAGAAAAAGAAATTAATTTAATTAAGCAAATTAGTTATCAACCCCACACATAGGTGTTAATTGATTTGTTTAGTTAACAAAGAATATCTAACCCCACCAAAGGTGGTATTCATACAAAAAAGAGAGAATCAATAAATATCAATTCATATCTTTAATAACCTAGATAATATGAGCAAGCATAATTAACTTAGTTATTATATCCATAAATACTCCACCATTATAAAAGATAAAATTTGCATAAATGTTTATTGAATCTATGTTTATTTTTATGTAAGTAGATTAAAAACACAAAAACCCCAAAATATCGTGACAGGATGTTTAGGATTTAATTTCGTTTTTAAAAGTTTGAATAATAAATTAAAAACCACATACATTCCTTCCTTAGATCGACCTTGGGAGTATACTTATCATTTTCTACGAAATGATTCGTGCACTTGCGAGAGTTTTATAAATATTAAAACCAAAGTATTGGTAAGAATTGACGATGTCGGTTTTCGCTCATCAAGTTTTATTCTTACTTAGTGTATTTTCCCTTCTCTATGTAAGGTTGATTACTACTGATTAGTAATACAAACATACATATAGTTAGGAACACTTTGTATGCAATCATGTTTACACATACCATATGGTCGGCTTTCATAGTGTGCATGCTAAGTGGATTATTGGTTTTTGATAAGCGAGTGTGCAAGTGAGCTAATGTTTTTCACTTGTGTTTTGTTCATTTCGGGTGTGGGTATTTATAGAAAGTACTCAATAATTTTTCAAATGAAAAAATGTAAATTTTTACCACCTCACCACCAAGCTCACCTGGGGCCTTTCCATAAGTAGTGGCTAGCCTATCATTCACATGCCATGTCATATAGAATGCATTTCGTCTATTCTTCTAGGTTCTTCTTTCTTGTACCTAGTATGTTTTGTGTTGGTTCTTTATTGGTTTCTTATTGATTTTTGTACATCTTTTGCATGCTTTTCCTTCTCTTATGCCTTAGTTGTATCTTTAGAGAAAATTGAGGTGATGTTACAAGCTTGTTTACATAAGTATTTTTTCTATATTATGCTTATATGGGTTTTCCCTATGCATATATATGTCATATAGAACATTTATCTATCTTTAGGACTCTTAACTTATATGCATTGATATGATTAACTTTTTTGTTTAATTGGCATTCCTGGTTTCTAGGGTGTTGACCCTATCTAAGCATGTCTCTTATTTCTATGTTAGAGCCTGAACCTTTCTCATATGATTAAATGTTTTTGTTGCATCCCTTGTTTGTTCTCTCTTCGAGGTGTTACATTGGTAGTTAGTCATTTCCTTTTTTATTATGACTAACGATGATGTGATTGTTATCGATGATCTCTTTTGAGGCAACCATGTGTATTTTATTGACTTTTCTCTCTGGAGACAACACTATGCAACTTCTGCTGTTGATCTTTCATAATGCATACTTGTCTTTTTGGCCTATGTTCTCCATGATGCCATCTTTATCATCTCACTTATTTATTATTGTGTTTCTTTTCATGTCTCTAAACTATGTTTATCTTCCTTCACTAGTTTAAAAAATAATAATAAAGAAAATGGTGTATATGTCTTTGATCGTTTGACATTCTACTTTTCTCATTTTTCTCTTTTTCTATGATTGTTCTATATGTTTTTCTATCCTCTTAACTTTTGCATGAGAAATGAACTTTCTTTTAGGGATCAATGATTTTGTATAAGTGGCATGCATTTGACTTGATTGGAAATGTGGCTTTTATGACATGTATTTTCATTGAGCGTTTGTATAGCTGAATTCTTGTGTTGAATTTAAAAAGAAATTTTTCTTATACACATGCCATAACTCTATAAATTTATATGGATATTTTCAGAGGTTTGTGTGGATTTCTGCTTTGATAATTTGTATGACTCTAACAAGCTCTAGAATCCACTTTTAGTGTCTCTTAAGATAAAATCGTAGGTATTACTCAAATAAAAAGAGGATTTAGGTCATCATTGAATCATTTTATCCTTTCTTGCCACTAATGTTTTCTTATCATTAGTATACCTTCTTTAAGCCATTCTGTTATGCCTTCTTTTCTTTGCATCTAAATAGTGGCTTGGCTAAAATGATTATTCCTTCTTACCATTTACACCCTTAATTGAGCTTGTATGCTCTGAGAATGTCCTTTTTACCTCTTTATTTCAATCCTTAAAAAAAGAAGGTTGAAAATGGAATTTTTTTAAAGAAAAAAAAGGAGGAAGAAAGAAAAGAAAAGAAAAGTGAAAAGATGATAAGCATGTTAAGGAAGTGTTTTAATCTTCTCAATTTTGTGTATTGTTCTCATGACCTCACTGGTTGAAGTTTGTGAAGTAAAGAGAAAACAATCTATTTTTTAGGATATTGGTGTCTTGGACATGAAGTTATTTGTTTGATTGGATCAATAAAGGTGTGTTTAAGCCTAAATGTATTCTCTTTTACCCAACCTTTACCTATCATTACAAATTTGAAAAACCTATTGAGTTTTTACCTAAGCTTGAACTTATATTAGTGAGGAGAGAGACTAATTATAAACATATGAATTTTTTTCATACTTGAGTCTATATTTCTATTTTCTTGGTTTGGATAAGCATATCACGATGACATATAGATTAAAAGATTTTAGCATATCAAAACTGAGCATGTCTTTAAATATTTAGTCATACCCCTTACATGAATACATCTTGGATTAATGGACATGTCGATATTTATGTTGAATACAATTTTTATTCTCTAAGGACCCTCTAGTTCTTTAAACATACTTAGTTTGCTTCCCTTTTTTGTATTATTTTTTTCTACTTTGTGAAGATGCTTCTATTTTAGGGGAGTTTTGAGAGAAGGATGCATAACATGTTTATTGCCTCAAATGCATACTTTTAGAGGGAAAGGTATGTGTCATTTTCATGGTTTCAGGGGGATTCCTTTATTTGTTTGGATCCTTTTTGTTTGTTCTATTATAAGTTTATATTATGTTGTTATCTTCTTGTGATGCTCTCTTCTTCTTTACATCACTTTGTATGAATCATGCATAAATATGACTATTAACATGACTTGTTACATGGATTATCTATAATATCGTGTTTCACATGTCTTCCTATATGTTTACTTGTATCCTTATTATAGTGAGTTATTTCATGTTTATCGCTCGTAGTTGATAGCCTAGTATTTATCTCTTGAATGTATAACATATGTTTTCTTTGATAGAATGAGATGTTTTTTTTTGTATTTGTATGCATAGTATGGGGTAAGGTTACAAGATTGAATACATCCAAGTGTTATTAGGTGAGGATAGTCGAACCAGTAAGAGTGTGCCAATTTGGAAGATAGTTAGACTCTTAGTCAACTCTTTCTTAACGATTCACTGACATAATTAAGTGGTGTTGATGTTTGGAGGAAAAATGTTGATTCACTAGGAGTGTGCCAACTTGGAAGATAGTTGGACTTCTAGTCAATGTCTTATTATATATTCATTGACACATTTATGTGCCATTGGTGTTTGATCATCTATCCTGACTATGTGTTGTTTGCACATTACAAAGCCCCTTATACTCTTCTATGACACGTATAGATATGGGGTTCTATGCTATGTATCACATTAGGGAGATGTTTTCTACCTGCACTACTATTGGTTTGTCTTTCCATTCAGGTTTTTGTTTGTTACATGCTTTTACCTTGCTATTATCTCCATGTTATTCTTTGCATTTCTTACTTGAGTGCATCTGTTGCTTCTTTTGTGTTTGCATTAATATTCTTTGTTGTATTGCATGAGTGTTAAGATTATTGCATTTCTGTTTGACTTCTCTCTTCCATATAAAGGTGTGGTATGTTGCATACCAGTGTGTGCTTGATTCGACTTTCCATATCTAAAAATGGTATAAAGGTGCATAACTTTTGTTTGTTTGTGCATTGTGTTTGCTTATTAACATGCTATTTGTCGTATAGGATGGTAAGTGTAGTCTGTACTCCATTATGTTTGTCTAATATGCATACACTTAGGGGAATGTTGCATATGTTCAAGGGAAGTTTGCATATTTGTGTTGCATGTAGATTGTGTAGTTTGCATATTTATATTGCATATAGATAGTGTTTGTTTATGCTACATGTTAACTATGCTTAAACTATCAGTATGTACTTGTGTATGGATCACATGGTGGTATTTGGATAGACTACATGTTGTTTCTACATGATATGTTCAAATGGTATGTGTTTGTTTCATACATGAAGGTTACAGGTGTATAGTGAAGTCTTCGTGCTTCAAGTGTGCTATTTACAATGGTGTTGAGTTCCTTATGATAGAGGATCGAATGAGTTGATTCATGAAGCTAGATGGAGCACTCAAGATGGATGCATTTAGAATAGGTGTACCATTTGGGTTTTGGGGTGTGTTGTTATGTTGTTTATGAGAAAAAATAACATTAGGACATCTTCATGATCATCTCATATTTGACGAGCTTTTGTATTTAGTTGTGCAATGTTTTGTTAAGTAAAGCCAAAAGGGGAGAATGTAAGTCTCATTGTTCTTGTGTTTGTATATTAGCTTCTTGTGTGCAAAAATGGTGTCTATTTTATTCTTACTTAGTGTATTTGTCCTCTTCTATGTAAGGTTAGTTATTGTAGATAAGTAATACACACATGCACATAGTTAGGAACACTTTGTATGCAAGCATGTTTACACACACCATAGGGTTGGTTTTCGTAGTATGCATGTTAAGTGGAGTATTGGTTTTTGATGAGCAACCATGCAAGTGAGCCAACATTGTAACTTGTGTTTTTAGTTCATTTTAGGTATGGGTATTTATGGAAAGCACTCGAAATTTTTTGAAACAATGAAATGTGACTTCTTACCACCTCACCACCAAGCTTGCCACCAAGCTCACCATGGACCTTGCTAAAGGTGGTGACGAGATAGTGGTGAAATGGTTGGTGAGATGGATAGAGAGGTGGTAATTTTGAGCTCTATAAATTCCACCCCCTAAATTTCTTCTTATTTAGTATCCAAAAAAGAGGTAGTAGAACTCTGTCAAATTGACATCTTGTCTTTCTGTTTTTGGATCACTAATACCTTGTGTGTTTCTTGGTATTAGCGATTCGTGACTGTGTGAGCAAAACCATTTTTATGAGTGGTAAGTACTCGATGAGGTGTTAGAAGCTGGGTTGTATGTGTTGAGCCGTGTATCAGTTGGTAGTTGCCTTCGTACAACATTTTCTTATTCATTTTACATAGTACTAGTCTTTGGTTATTAATCACACCACTGTGAGTGGTGTAGGCTTTGGAAGAAAGCTGGGTTCGTGTATCAAATAAGGTCATTACGAAAGCAGTAAGCAAGAGTAGCAATAGGCAGGTAGGATAGAGGCCCTTGCTAATAGAGTTAATGGTGACTTTATTTCTCTCAAAGTGTAATTGTTTTATTATTTAGTGGATTATTTGTTGTTGATTGATTTCTTTAAATAACTCGAGGATGTTACCACATATATAGGATTTCTAGGTAGGTGTACCTAGTTATATCTAGTGTTATTCGTGCTTGACTATGTGGCTAGTATAATCACGGTTTAAATGGTGTATATTCCTACATACTGAAGTTTAAATTCTCATTGGAAATCTTTATTTTTCTTTATCACTTACTTTCCATTTATTAGAATCTATATATGCTGCTATTTATACTACTTGTCTTTCATTATATGTATTACATATGTGCTTATCTATTTTGTGTTTATTTCCCTATGATTTGCATATCTGAGTTGAGTCCTTAAGGGGATAATACCTTCTTAGCCTGATTGTGTACTGGGTCTAAGACACATTTATTATTGTTATGCATGATTTGTAGGTATGTTAGTATCTTTCGTGTTTCCAACATATATGTTCTAACACACTAGATGCATACCCTAATTAGAAAGCATGTTTATTATATATTATCGCATGCTTTATTTCCTTTTTATGTAGCATGCATATATGATTTCTAATCATTACTTGTTGTGATAAATTAATCTATCTACTTCTTGATTAATTTATATTATTTAGGTCTATTATGTGTATGTGAGTTTTTTGTGAGTTTCTAAGGAGTCAGTATCTTCTTACCCTGGTAGTGTACCAGGCATTAGATTCTTTATTTGGTTTGCTATGATGTGTATGATAGCAAGTTGTGAGAGTACAATCATCATCTATTGAATATGTTCACACATATGAGGTCTTAAAGTGATTGAAAATTACCTTTTAATATGTTTGAATGTTTCACATGCTAAGTGTTGTTTACCATATATGTATATAGTTAGCTTGGATAAGAGTTTGTGAGGCACACCATCTCTTATATGTTTATTACATTTTGTTATTTCTTACTACAAGTAGTTTTTATTTTGTGTTGAATTGAGAATGTTATTTATGTACTTCCACTTTGATAATTGCTCAATTCATATTGTGAAGCTTATTTGGCCAAATTGATATAGAGCTCATAAAAAGATTTCATTGGTTAGCATATGCATTCCTCATCTAGGTCCCGATTACCTATTTGAGTCAAAATAATAATTGATCTTTGTGTTATTTTTCCTATGAAAAGGAATCTTTAGATTCAACACATAGATAGTCCAGTCGACTACCTCAAGCTAGAAATTCCTTGGAATGTTTTTCTCATAAAGCATACTATGAACCATGTTTATAATGGTTATGTTCTTTCTCTCCGCAATCCTATTTTGTTGAGGTGAATACATAGTTGTCAATTTTCTACTTATGCCATTCCCATTGCAAAAGGTAGTAAATTCTTGTAATATGAATTCATCACCTCAATCAATACACAAACTCTTTATCAATTTGCATGTTTCTTTCTCCATGCAATTTTTAAAGCTTCTAAAAGTGTCAAAAGCTCCTAGCTTTTCTACTAAGAGGTTCACCTATGTCTTACCACTATAATCATCAAAGAAGGTGATTAGGTACCTTTTGTTTCTATTTAAGATGGATGTAATAGGCCTACATACGTCAACATGTACTAGCTATAGGATCTGAGAAGCTCCCTATATGCTTTCTTTTAGGAATGGATCCCTATACTATTTTCTTATTATACAATCTTTACAAATTTTTGAAGGAGTCTTGAGTTGTGGTAGGAATTCACCATCTTCTTTTACTTAAGAGTCTTCAAGCCTTTAAAACTCAAATTGCCATATCTACTATGCCATAACTGAGCTGAGTCTTTAGTGATTGTGTTGAAACAAGTTGACACGCCTAGTTGACACTTAGCAAGAAAAATGAACATTCTATTTAAGGGCATTGTTGTTTCTATGATCAAGCTTTTCTCTAAATGATAGACCTTGTATCTTTCATGTTGAAACAATATTGTTAGTCTCTTTTCTTACAGTTACCCAATACTCAAAAAGTAATTCTTTAGCTCAAATACATAGAATACTCAAGTAATGATTTGTAAGATTCCATTTAATTAAAATCTTACATTGTCTTTTTTCCTTCGTAACCATGCGAGAATTATTTTGCAACTTCACAATTTTTTCCTAAAATTTTCATCTAAACAAAAAATAGTTCCTTTTGCCACACATATGATTGTTGTACCTTGAGTTAAGGAGCCATATGCATCTTCCTTCTCTTCTTGTGTAGTCTTCCATATGCTCTATCAAAAGCATTTCTTCTTGAACTTCTACATATTTGGCTTTTTTCTCTTTGCTTGGGCACTCATATTGATAATGTTCAAGTTCCAAGTTTATTGCAATGATAACACTCCACAATGGACTTGTCAAAGCTTGATGTACCTTTTCCTTGTCCATGAAATCTTTCATGACCTCATCCTCTTGCACTTCCTGCTCTATCTTCATAAGTTACCTTCAAAACTTGCTCTTTAATCGTAGGGACACTCATGTTTTTTTTTCATGCTCTAAGTGACTACTTTGTAGCTAATTAATAGATAAAGTGTCAATGTCATTCAACTTCTCAATTGAGCAGACAATATAGTTGAATTTTGGAGTCATGGATTGCCAAATCCTCTTGATAATAGTGACCCCTCCTATAGTCTCACCATTAATCTTCATCTTGTTAACTATGGTGAGAGTTCTTACAAATTAGTCATTCACTGACTCTCCTATTTTTATTTGAAGGATTTTGAACTCCCTTCAACATGCTTGCAACTATGCTTATTTAACCTTTGTTGTCCCTTGATACTTATGCTTCATTGAATCCCAAATTTCCTTTTTCATATCTCTCTTCAAGATTGATCTATCAATCGCTTGAAAGAGAGGTTTTTTGCCTTCATTTCTTGCTCAATAAGATTAGCTCCCTTAGCTACTGCATGGATCCCATGCTCTATCAAGCTTAAATATTCTTTGGACTATAATAAATTCTCATAAACATCACCCAATGATTGTAGTAACTATCGAACTTTAAGATTGTCGATTAAAAAAAACTATTTTCTATCATACTCTTAAAAAAATTGCTGCTTTTCAAGTCCTGATCAGGCCTTTAAAAAGAGATTTTGATACGAATTGTTAAGAACTTATATGTTTAACGTAGAAGAAAATTTGAAGAAAATTTTAATTTTATTGATTTAAAGAGTTGGCTTTCAAATAACCTTATATAAACTAGAATCCAAAAAATACATAACAATCTATAATGCATGGTAAAATGGCAAAGGAATAGGTCAAAGTAACAAATTATTCCTTGACAACATGGATTATTGATCACACTAATTACAGTACTCAAACATAAAGCAATAACAACTTCAACATAAAGTGTCTATTTTTTTTATTAATTATCATATATGAGATCCATTATTAAATCAAGTAGAATTTGTAGCAATTAATGAATAATTTAGTTTATTTTAATTACGAATGGAGTAGAAATGAGATAATAATGGAATCATTTAGAATTTTTTGCACTGATGTGGCAAACCTCTTAAACCAATCAAAATCCTACGTTAAGTTATCGTGCATGCGAGTCAACTTATCAACCATTTAGGCTTCTAAACCAATTTTTCCTTTCTAGCTATCAGTCTTTTGTTTAGGTGGTCAAGGTTCAATATTTTGGCTGTCAATTGGTTTTTGGTAGAATGGTTGACTACGATGCCTTCACTAACAATTGTTTCACTTATGACTTTTTTAGGAATTTTAAGGATTAAAGGAGCTCTAATAAAGAAAAAAGACGATGAATGGAATGAACACAACCAAGAATACAAGGAAAGAGAAAAGACAATGAAAGCAAAGAAAACTATGAATATTCAATATAGTAATCAAAGAAGGCGTATTTGAGACCTATGTTGAGTATTTTAAAAGAGAGATGTGGGTGTTTGACATAAGTGTTGGGAGATATATCTCAAAAAATATTATTAAATATCAAAATTATGTCATAGATAATAATTATCCTTTATAGGAATATTCTCTATATATGATTCTAGTTTCAAACTGAAACCTATTTACTGACGTGATGTTAATTTAGTATTATCGATCGCATACTGATCATACTCTTTGAATGGTTAAGTGCTACCAATGGATGCATGCATGTCATGCATACCTAATGAAATTACTCAAAACATATTTTTTTTTTTTAAAAATTAATTAAATTGAGACTTAAATAAACCCTCAGTTCAAAATAACACATTATAAGTCTACCACTAAATTACTTTGTTCTTTATTATTTAAAAAATTAGTTCCCTTAGTTTAAGGTTATTATTACTAATTAATTAAAATTTAATAACGTAAACAAAAAAATCCTTTTATTTTATTCAAAATGTAAAATTTTCATTCATAATTATATCTTTGTTATAGTTTTTCATTTATTTAATTTTAATTTTACTTTGACTTATTATTAAAATTAAAATCATTAATTTTTTTTAAATATCTCAAAATATTATATAAATTCGCGTTTCCTTTATGGGGATCCCATTTCCCATTTCCTATAAAGGTCTCAACACTACTGCCAAAATCATGCTTGGAAGTAGGGGGTGTTCATGGTCCGGTCCGGTTTTTCTTAAATTTTTTTTAACCAAATCGGACCGTTCATATTACTCGGACCGGACCGGATTGGACCGGACTGTTTGAAACAGTCTTAAGAAATAAAAATAGGACCGGACCGTTTGATTTATAAAACGGTTTGGTCCGGTTTAGTTCCCGGTTTGGTCCAATTTTTTTATAATTTAATGAAAAATAATGTGAAATTTTTAATATATTATTAAACCGGTCCGATTCGGTTCGAACGGTTTAAATTAGTACAAACCGGACCGGACCGTTTGATTAATAAAACTGTTCGGTTTGATCCGATCTAGTCCGGTTTTACGATTTGGTTCGTAATTTTGTTTCACTTTTTTATATGTATAAAATTTAGATTGATTTAAAACGATAAATAAACCATATTTTCGATTTAATTTACTAGCAATCGAGCTTGTAAATATGTAAAAAAGACAAAAAGTGAGGGGTATTTAAAGGAGCCAAAAGTTGTGAAAAATACCACTTAAGACCACATATGTGGTTTTTTATTAAAAAAAAATAAATCCCTTGTTATATTCATGATTGATAATAATAAGTCATTAAAATATTTAACCTTTTTAAACTATACATTAATCATCAATTTTTATCTATTTTTAATATTTTGATTATCATCAATTTTTATCACCTATATCGATTGTAAAAAGTGAACTATTATAACATATCAGAACTTACTAAGAGTTAATTTTTAATTAGAAAAATAAATACAAATGAGACCTAAATGTTGTTTTATCCCACTTTTAGTCCCTCAAATACAAAATTAGAAATACTTTTTCTTTTTTTATTAGCAAATTATCGTGAAATAAAAAAAGAATTAATTAATTTTATTTATATATTTAAAAAAACCTTTATACCTAACAATGTATAAATTTTTATTGGTAAGTAAAAGTTTTTTCTTAAGTACATTACAACATGATTTCCTTGATAGAATAAATAGGTTACCATTTTCCTATAGTAAAGTATCTTAATGGAATATATATATATATATATATATATTAGTGAGAAGTCTATTCCCACCGACCATAACTTCTTTAAAAAATATTTCCTTCTTTTACTTTAGATGAAATAATTTGCTTCAAATTCTATATCGTTTAAAATTGTTTTCCATTCATTTTATAGTTCATAGATTTTTTTATTTTTTTTTGTTGAGAGTAGTTCAGAGAAATTAGACATTGATTTAAATTCTATATATTGTAATTAATAATGTATTATCCTAAATATCATAAATCATAATATTCCTAAGCATAATCAAATTCGACTTTTAAACCAAAACTTTATATAAAACCACTTTGTTTCAACTCTTTCTCTTACTTGTAGAAACAAACATCAGAAATTAACCAAACTCCTTCCATTAATTCGCGTTGAAGAAATATGGAAAACCTTATACGGATCGAAAAGAAACACGAGTTCTTTGTTGATGAATTAATAATTAAACATTTATTTAATATATATATATATATATTAAATAAACAATATTTTAGTACCATGACTTGGAAAGAAAAAAGATGAATTAATAATTAACATCTATGTTCTCTACATGGAAAGCATAATTATAAGGAAACAAACGTAAATTAATTATTTCAATAATTAATATTTAGTTTTATTGCCAAAGAGTTCTTATTCAACAGTATTCATAGTGGTGTTCATTCCGTAAACAAAGTTACTTACGTCTGAGTTGTGTTGTATTAAAAACAAATGTTTAACTTTATTGGACAGGAATTAATATCGTATCATATTGTTTTACATGTTGGATTAAATAGGGGCATAAATGTAGAATACGAGAAGCAAAAATGCAAGAGGTAGGGGAACAAAGTACCATTTTATAATATTCTAGCATTTCACATGGCTATCAAAGTAATAAGACATTTCTACCCCCTCTGGTGGCCATGGCTATCCAAGCCATGCAATGGGTTTGTCCATGAGTGTACCTATGTAACCCCCCTAAGAAATATAGCTACTTTCACTTTCATAATCTAATTTAAAGTTTCCTTTCTATTCTGGTAACTAGGGAAAAAGAATTGAAGAAATTGTATTCCTCGGATGTTTGTTTGCTTTACTTTGAAAAACAAACGAATAATAATTCTCTGAAACCACAATAAACCATTTTTATACAAGGAAAAATGAATTCAAATAGGAATAAATATTGGTTGTAACAGAACAGGTGCATTCACTTCATGGAAACTCTCACATTTACACATCCAGAGCCTAAAAATTCTGGAAATATGGTACATTTACGTTAGCATCCGTGTTAACAATGAAAATGACAGGAGGCTACATACCTAGCAGAAAAGATGAAAATCTTCTCTTCCTCGAGTATCTCAATGGAAGCTTAGTCTCGATCTCTGCTTTAGTTTTTGTTCTTAGCTTAAACCGTATAAGATTAGTAGTCTCAAGTCTGCGGCATGCATGAAAAATGTTAAGGCCGCCACAGAGATTTTTGGGCACAAAGGATACCCTCCTGATTTTGAGCATAAGTCATTCTAATTTCCCAGTGTAAACTTTTCAATATTCCCTCCAATAGATCCAGTATTTCTACCTTGTCACGTATAATTGCCCAACCTCCAGGCCGTAATATACGGTCCATCTCAACAACAATAGATACAGGTTGCTTACACCTGAAAAGCACACATATAATGAAAAAGAGTCATCCTTTGTATATTCTAAAATAAATTGGCAAACCAATATGTATAACTATCACTCTGCATTGCACAAGTTTAAAGAGAATGGATGGATACACTTGCAAAAGGGTAGCAGCAACCCAGTCAAAAAAGGGAAGCTTCATAACTTAAAGAAAGAACATGGCATTATTATGTCATGATTCATGAGCTTGTAACTTGTTAGAAAGCCATAACTCATGGAGTTTTCTCTTACCTATGCTTTAACCGTGAAAACAAATGATCAGCGTGCAAAAGGTCATATGATCTAGGATAAGTGCCAAAAGATTCACACCAATCATGATAAGTACCGATAAGTCCACGTTCATATATGACAGGAAGTGTATCTGGGGCATGGACGAGAATCACATTCATCACCCAGACCTTCTGTTTTACAAGGGCTGCTGCGAATCTGCATTAGGATCATCATATTTCCTTGTTATTTTTTTTTAATAAAACATAACGTGAAAGAAAGGAACAAGATACATGTATTTTACATCCAGGCTCATTGCACAATTAACTCAGTTATTATTCCAAAGAGCATAATGTCTGTTACAGGAAAGATAGATAATTTAGTTGTTGTCTTAACATACCCTCCATAGATGGCTTTCATATCCATTACATTTCTTACACTTGACCAATCAATGCCCATTCCGGTGAGATAGGAATTGTCAACAATAGAAGTCCAGTGCTTGCTGTCTGCCATCAATTTATCTTTATTGTTCAACCAGTCAGGATAGGTTTCGAGCCGCTTGGGCCATTCCTCTGGCCACTCTGATCCATGTTGTTCGATGGAAGATGGAACCGCATGCAAGCAAGTCTTAATAGGAACATACCTGTTCAGAGAACTGACATAAGTTGGTATAAAATTGATATAGATAACATTGGTTCAAAAAAGGAATTGTGCACAGGATCTTGAATTTTGATTTACAACTCAAAAGATTTGATATAAAATTATGCATTGCCACTAAAAGATATTAAGACCTCTAACAATCAACATTTGGTTATAGAGAAACATCCATATTTGGGTTTTTCAAAAGTTAGTACATAAGGCAGTTATTGGAAAGGCACAAATCATTTTTAAGGGATAAACAAATAATACATCTAAGCAAAAACAAGGAATTAAAAAAATAACAAATATCATATCAATTTTTCGCAAATTTGCTTTTAAGTCCAAAGACTTAAGACTCCTGTGTAAGGCTGACTGTTGACAACGTTCAAGTCCAAAGTCTCTTCCACTAATACAGTAAAACTACCAGCTATACTGGGTTTCAGAATTGAAGTGAACTTTTTCTGCTACATAAAAAGGAAACAATTCCTTTTCACAGGAGAAAACTGTTTGGCCCAGCTGGTGGTAAGATACCCTATTAATGTGACAATCAAATCAAAAGGTTTACTACCTGGCTGCGAGCTGAATCATGGCATGCAACAAGCAAACCAACTAGAAATCTCTTCCTCTTCAAAATAGGGAAGATTGTTTCATGCTTTAATGATAAAGGCGTCTTTTGTTTTTCACAACAAGAAATAAGTTTTGTGAGATTTCCAATTGAACTTACCAGGCTGCATCCGGGTTTTCATTTTCCTTGCATAAAGGTGGAAATTTCTTTCTTCTTAATTCATAAATATCATTTGATTCAGGCTTCTGATATATTTTAATCCCCACTTCACTAACATCATCAGTCTTATCAGCCAGAATATTCCAACAGATAGATGCTGTCAATTTGATCGTTGCTGCAAAAAGAAGGAAATATCAAAATGCATGTGCCAGTTAGCATGAGTATTAAGAAGAATGAGTATAATTAGTATTATAGGATTTCAAAATGCATGTGAAGATGGAAAACATCAGGATTCAACTCATCATAAAAAATTCTAGATATACTATATTTCTTCATGATTGACAAACTATGTAATGCTTTGAGCGCAATCAATGCACAGAAGCAAACTAGTTGAATATTTGTTTTAAGCTGCAAAGTTGCTATGAGTACCCAAATCCAGCATCCAGTTATTCCATGCCAGTTGAATTACTCTACAAATAAACTGAGCTGGAAAAAGTAAAATATAAACTTCACACTTTCAGCTGCATCATCACAGAGCAAATAGGTCTAGGTGCCACATGGTATTTTTGGTAGGGAAAGGATGACAGATTTCTGCTTAACTAAAGTAGAATATTTGTGAAACAAACCTTCTTCTTCTTCTTTGCTTTCATGCTTAGTTGACAAGATAAAGTATCCTCCTGGCCTTAAAATCCTATTCATCTCCAACAGATGTTTTTCCCCTGCAAACACGAGTATATGAATTAGGATGAGATGCCATGTAGAACCCTTAGATTAGGTTATTTTTATCATTTATTCCCTCGTATAAGAAATGGTGTTATTTAGTCCCTCGTATAAGAAATGGTGTCATTTAGTCACTTAGCTATGGAAAAATAGGTCAATTAAAGACAACTTATATTATTTTAATGATTTTTCTATTAAAATATTATTATTTTCTACCAAGTGAATAAAACGTAATTAAAATACAAGTTTTGATAAGGATAAAAATAAAATTTAAAATGAAATTATTTAAGAAAAAATCAACCATAATAATATTTAAACATGAAGTAGTTTAAATATATATTTTAATTTTTAATAAAAATTAAAAAACAATAAAATATTAAAATAATACGATGGCAATTAATAAACATTAAAAGAAATATTTTATGAATTTTTTTTAATATTAATTATCATTTTTCTATTATTTGATAGAAAAATAACAATAATTTAATAAAAAAACTATTAAAATAATATAATTTGTTCTTTAAGTAATTCCTTTTTCCATAACTAAGGGACTAAATGATATCATTTCTAACCTAAGATACTAAACAACACAAATGATATAATCTAAGAGACTTCTACGACATTTTTCTCTATGAATTAATATGAATAGAGAGATGCTCTTCCGAAGATATTTGAAAACTAAAAACAGGGAAAGAAAGTTAACACAAACCATTTGAATGCCATAATATAGTGCAACTCCCACAATGAATAGCATCAAAGACACCACTAGGAAAAGGAAGTCTTCTCCTTCCAAAAGGGCTTACTATAGCAGGGAAACCACGTTCAAGGGAAACCTGAGCTAGATCAAAGAGGTCATCTTTGAAACCCAATTGTAATGTTAATACCTCCTTATCAAACAGAGATGCTGAAAAGCTTGAATCTCTACATCCAATGTCCAGCACTACACGAATATTCTTCCCCCATTCAATGTCTGGTACTGTCTATCATATACATAATCAAAACTCAAATCTAGATAGAGTAAGGATACAAAAAAGAAAAAAATAAATAAATAAGAGTTTAATTTGTACATATGATACGGTCTATCACATACACAATCAGATTCGGAATGCTAGATACAACAAGGATAATAAAAATAAAAGTTGCTATTAATTTGTACATAGCAACTTCTTGATTTTAGCAGACTAGCACATATGTAACATCAATCATTAAATGATAAAAAATAGGGTAAACGTTAATAACTTCCTATCAATTTCTATCTTATGTTTTTTTTCAATTAATTTGATACTTTATGTTTTCATTTCTATATCAATGAGGTATTTTATATTGTCATTTCCATATGAATATGATACTTTTAGTTGATATTGAGATTAGTCACTTTGAGTGGTTGAATTGGATTTATATAAATTTTTAATCAAATTGGGTGGGGAAAGGGTTGGTGTTATATGACAATTTCATAATTTAACTCATTCAAATTTAATGTAGATATCAACTAAAATACATAATTGATATAAAAATAAATACATAAAGTAACAAATTAATAAGAAAAAAACTTAAACTAGTATATTGAAAGTAAATCAAAACTTGTAGTAAGAAATAAAATGTTTACCCAAAAAAATAAGATGTACATTGAAAACCTAGAGCCACCTCAGTGACAAGGATTAATTACGTTTTATGCCTACAATATATTAAATAATTTACAAAAATACCCAAAATGTTTAATTTGTTACAATTATACCCACAACATATATATAACAAAACATAATTGCATCATTATCCATACATTGTGAGCATACTTATAACTTTAAAAATGCACGTAATTAGGCATGTTTTTATCGTTACTCATAATTTATGTGCATAATTGCAATAAAATTAAACATTTTGAGCATTTTTGCAAATTGTCTCGTACGATGTAGGCATAAAATGTAATTAAGTGAACATAATTACAACTTTAAAAATACAAGTAGTTAGACATGTTTTTATCGTTACCCATAATTTATGTGTATAATTGCAATAAAAGTAAACTTTATGAGCATTTTTGCAAATTGTATGTGTGCATAAAATATAATTAAACCAAATGTCAAAGTACAACTCTTTCAAATAAAACTAAGTTGAAAACTCACCTCTTCAATGGACTCAAGATAGTGAAAAACTCCACCTTTAAATTCAGATTGATTTTGAGGAAAAGTAAGATACTCTCCTGACTCCATCAACCAACTATGTTTCTTAATAAATGCGGTGAGTTTTGGATGTGCAACATTCTTATACAAAATCTGCGATAATTGGTAATTTACCAAATGATCAAATCCAAAAGCCCTCACCACTAAACAACACTATAATGAATCAAAAGAAGGCAAATGCTGAAAGATTAATATACCCTCATTTTGCGATCGGGCCAGCGCACAGAAGTACCATACCCTTCATGAGGTAGAGGTACAAGACACATTGGAGGTATTTTCGGGCAACTCCTCTCAGTATGCCGATAGCTTTGGAGCTTAGCAGAGGACCCTTCAAAATCAATACAAGGAATGTAATTATGCTTGCTCTTTGCGTTACATAGTTTCCAATTATAATGCGCCTTTGGATCAAACAACGGACCCTTTATATTCTTTCTCTTCACTTCAACTTTTTTCAATTCACTGTCTTCATCTTCCAACTTCTCATCAGATTCTTGATCCACAGAATCAACCAACTCAACTTCCCTTTCTCCATCTTCACTCACTTCACCTTCCCGATCCAAAGCTTCTTCCTTGCCATCCACAACTAATCCTTCTTCATCTTCCTCTTCCTTTTCCTTCTTTGATTCTTCATCTTCAGATTCCTCTGCCCCATTGTTTTCCTCAGACGATTTTATCTTTATTTTTTGTTTTTTCTTCTTATTTCTAATTTCATTTTTGTTCTTTTTCTCAGATCTATGAGTACTTTCAGGTAAAGACACAGACCCATTAACCTTTTTCTCATGATTTTGCTCCAAATCAGATTTAGGTTCCACCTTCTTACTGGGTACATGATTTTCCACCGCTTTCTTATTAGATTGAGTACCGAAATTGCTTACCTTCGCATTTCCTGAAACTGGTTCGGCAATGTCATCAAAGCTCTCTCTTCTAACAGTCAAAGAAGATGACGAAGAAGAAAACACAGACCACAACACTGCAAAGCAGAGACCCAAAACGACAGTTACCGTCAATTTTGCGCAGAATCCATATGGGCGTTTAACTTGTCGGCTAAATCGAGCAAGAGCCATCTGTCTCGTAACTCCTAATTAAATGTTACTTCCAAGAAAGAAAACTAATAAAAGAAACACGCAAAACAAGGAAATCAAAAACCCAACTAAAAGTTAGGAAAGGTCGACTCAAAAAATTGAATCTGAATCAGATGATGAAGACCCGGAAAGAAGAAATATTAAGGGGTTCAAAATCTGCTAGGAAATGAATGAAAACCCATCAAAGCAAGCATCGAATTCAGATGGGTTTGTTTTTAGGCATTTTCCACCTAACGGATTCATCTTGTTTTACAATGAATTGGATAAAAAAGTTGGAGAAACTTCATTTTCGGAAGCTGGAAAGTATAATTAAAAAAATATGAGGTAGAAGAACAGATAAATCGGAGTGAATTTAGAGTGATTTCTTTAAGGGATATTTTCTTATGACAAGAAAAAAAGACTTTGCAGCGACTTAAAATACTGACTGCTGTCACCTCGGAATGGCATAAGCATTAGCAGCAGCTAAAAACACTCTTAACGAAGCAGAGGAACACAGAAATTATTTACTGCATTATGGTATTTTTTTTATTGAAAAAATATATATAAATACTCGATGATTAGTAAAGAGAATAAATAATATGATTGAAAGTAGTGCTAGATCTATCTGTAGGCGAAGAGATTACGTGTTTTATCTTAATTTTTAATAAATAATTTTTTGATATAACATTTTTAAAATTATATACACACAATAAAATATATATCAATTAAATTTTAAATTTTAAAGGTTTATTAACTTAATATCTCATAAAAATTTAATAATTTATATATAATTTATTAAATTAAAATACATTTAATATTTTTTATAAATTAAAAATAATTAATATTATTTATTTTCCTAATGAATATAAATCTCCTTAGTGTAAATAATAATAATAAATAACACTTAATGATAAATTAGTAATCCAAATAACATCTACAAATCTTACTTGGGTCATAAAAAATTTATATTTAAATAAGTAAATAGTTTATTTATTATGTGTTATATTGTTATTATAACTGATATATCAATTAATTATATGTTAAAAATAAATTATTATATTTTAATTAATAATTATCTATCATATAAATTATAATTATATAATAATTTATAACATTAAAAAATTAATATTTAGATAAATATAAATCTATAACCAACTCCCTCCATTTATCTCAGATAGTTTTTATTCTTCTCCCGTTATATCACTGACATAACGGGGATACAATATTAGGGCAGAAGATTTAGATAATTTTCATATTTGTAATAGAAAGGTTTATATGTCATAAATTTACTATATATATTAAATAATATTATTAATAAATATGATAACATTTATATAGTTATATTTAATAAAAAATTATCAACTATAATATTAGTGTGATGCATTTATGTTATATATAATACTATACTTTTTTGCCTTAACTAACCATCTAAAACAATATAAAAACAAAACAAAAATAATAAACTAAAAACCTTTGGATTAATTATGTTTTAGGATCAAGATATTGGGGAGAAAATATTTTGTATTGGTAGATTACAAATTTTTTTATTTATTATATGTTTATGATATAAATAATTTGATTGATTAAATAAATAAGTAAAAAATAATAATATAGAATATTCCAATGTCTACTCTCAATGAATCACATACCGAACATACCGAACATTGTAGTCAACTAAAGGAAGAAAAATAAACGTTTCCATAAAGGTTAATCTTGCACAACCTATGAATATTTTTCTACAATTTTTTGTCACACAAAATTGTTTGCTTTCGATTGAGGATTGAAATTAATTGACATCTCTTCTCTCTTGAAAATGATGCATATAGTGCGTGTATATATGGGAGCTTGAAAGATTTTAGCAATCACAAGATAAGTAGGAAACTATTTCTTATTTTAACCCCGTATAAGGAATCATGCACACACCTAAATTACATGTTATTACTTATTAAGAAACTCATTATCACATTTCTATCTTGCAACACATAGAGAATCATATTTAATATTAGAGTGTATAATTTAATCCAATTAAATCTATATTTATTAGATAAATAATTTTCAAATAATGATATTACCAAAAATTTCCTTAAGGTCAGACAAGTCATACATGCCAACCATGTGTACATATAGACATTTTTAATTTTTATTAAATGATTACATAATTGTTTAATACAATTAAATATTATATTAATAAATTAATTAACCATAATAAATATTTGTCTAGAAAAATTATCATTTTATTTTTTATATATAATTTAATATTTATGACACTCATAAATTATCAACATACACGTGTATACTATCAAATGTATTTGACAAATAATTAATTCAAAATTAATTATTTTATTTAATGAAATACAATATCGTTCATTCGTTGTTATAGATCAAACTTAGGAACCAATAGTAATGAAAATTGATCTTCTACAACTAATTTATAATTACATATAGGTAAATGATTTTATTTTACCTTACTAATTACATCTTGTCATTGAGTACTCATGATTCATATTGAACAATTATATATGATTATATCATAATATTGCATGTAGTTGAACAAACACTTAAATCATTAAACACAAGTAATACTTAATTCTTTATCTTGTGAAATAACCTCACAACTAACAATACTAGAATCACACAAATATACAAAGCATATTAGTGATAACTCAACAAAAATAGAGTTGTTTAGTCATTCTAACTACTTATTTTACTTATTTTGAAGTGAATATCAGTAAAACAAAAAAGCAAGTTTATCTTATATGTATATGTGCTAATGTAGTTGGAACAATGTCTTAGAACTTAAATGGATGAATTATAGCATTTTTAAAAAAAAATTAAAAAACTATTACTCACTTGATTGATCGAACTTCGTTCGACTATAGTTAAGGTTTCTTGGGTATAATTCTTTGTCGCAACTCGAATGATCCACAAAGATCTTGATCAATCCAAAATGATTTTGTTTAATTGAGGACTCTCAAGTTGGAATGATATCATATTTAGATCGATCGACGAAGAGTCTCGATCGATCGAGCAGGTTGATAACGTGGATTACATTTAAGGGTCAATATTAATTGGTTTTTGACCATATTAACAATAGTTTTAAGTAGAATAATTTACTTTCGTCTTGGTTACTATTCAATCAGAGCGAAGAGAACAACGTTCAGAACCATTGGAAGGAGTAGATTATTGATCAGTCTGGAGTTAGATTTTACCATAGAATTCTATAACTCTCATTTTCTTGATTTAGATTATTTCCATGAACACATTTGATTCATTGTTGAATATGTTTATAATGATGAGTGATTAGGTTTATTATTTAGGATTTTTATTGAACGTAGTCACATAACACGTAGTCAAAACAAATTTATTTATATGATTTTTCTCTTTATCTATTTTAATTAATCTTGTACATAATGTTTCAATTAATTGACCATTAAGTGCATGATGCAGAGATTTATGTTTGATAAAGTAAAATATGAATTATTCAAAGATTAATTATCAAATGCATTGAAATAGTGTGAAATTATGACTAATATATATGTAATGTGATTGCATGTGAATTTAATTATCAGGTAAGTAAAATATCATGAAAAATTGATTAGTTATGTAAAATTATATATGATTGTTTAAAAAAGAATCATTCCATCTTAAATCATGTAATTAGGTTAGAGATTAATTTGAATTATATATAAAATAATTATAAGATTTTAAAATCTTAAGTTTATTTTTAAATTGTAAATTCAAAATAGCTTTAGTTTAATAATAATAGTTGTTGATCAATTTTTTTTAACGTTAACTTAAATAGTATTGCAACTATTTATTATCAATATTCTGTTAAAAATATCTCATGCCTCGAAGATCAATAATTATTCTTTATGTGAGATTCTATTTTCTTCGGTAAAATTTAAATTACATAAATTACATAAATTATTATATATATTTATTTTTTAATTAGTTTTTTTTCTAATATATTTAAATATTGATATTTTAAAATAAATATTAAGAAATTAAAAAAAATCATTTAAAATTAATAATGTCAATATTAATTTTTAATTTAAAATTAAATTGATAATTAATAATTAAATTGATAATTAATAATTTATTAGATTTTAATATAATTTATAGTTTTTATTTATTTAAAAAAAAATATTTTTAAACAAAGTAATATTTCTTTGCCACGTGTGGGTATATCATCACCTTAAATAAAGATAGTGGGCCATTAGACTCTATAAAGAAAAATAAAGTAACCAAATAAAGGATTTCTAATATCATTTTTCATCCATTTTTACTCATTTTAACATTTGAAGTATTAAATTAAAGCTATTTTTATCTTTTTTATTTATTTATAATTTTTTTAATATTCATTATTTTAAATTTATTTGACTTAAATGATTATTTAAAATTAATATCAAAATATCACTTTTTGATAGTTTTAATTCATGAATGAGTATGAATTTAATATTTTTATCACTATATTAACATTATTCATGATTTATTTTTGTATATTAATTATTCTAAAGAAAAAATTTAAATTTAAAAACCTAATTTTTTTAATTTCTTAAAAAATATAAATAATAATTAAATAGTTTATTTTATTAACCATTTTTATATAAATTGATTATTTTTAATATCTATTACCCTTTAATTAATTTGAATAATTTTTGATAATTAATAACTTGATATTAGTTTAAAGCTTATAGGGATTTAGAAGAAGATTAAGAAATTTTATTTTAGAATTTATTTTTTAGTGTAAGTTGACTAATTTGAAAAGTTTTGATTTTTAGAAATTCTAAATTATCTAATTATATAACCGTGAAATTAATAAGAAATGACACTTATGCGGAACCTATTGATCGTTCTTGAGCTATGAAGCTTGTTTGGTTTAGTAAGTAGACACATTTTACTTAAAATTTATAATTATTTGTTCATTATATTCATAGTATTTAAATTTATAAGTTTTCACAAATTTAGTTATTTCTTATAGAACACGAGTATTTTATGTTTAAAAAATAGATAATTGATTTTTTTACATGAGTTTAGAAGTTTAATCCAGATTTATAACATAAATATAAATTTTGATTATAATATAAAAGTTTATATTTAATTTTTAGCAGCAATATTTTAAAATATCATTATTATATTAACTGAGAAGCTTTTACTCAATTTTATATTCCAATTTAAATAGTAGATTTTTAGAATATTATGCATAGTAGTAAGTATTATTATTTTTACATAATCAATTAAGCACCATTTATTATTTTTACATAATCAATTAAGCACCATTTCTCTAACTCAACAGTAAAATAATAAAGAAATAAATAATTAATAGACCCTATGGACCTTTGTCTTTGTATGTATGACTAGCATACATTTAATTAATTTTTTTTATGTACTTGTGCAAAGAGCTCTATAAATGTATGACCAATTTTTCTCATGGTACGAGTTTGGGGAGGTATTTCTTTTGGTAAATTATTACATGTAAGCTACTTATAACTAATCTACATGCATAAATACATTTTTAGTTACATTTATTTCTTGAAAATTTCTAATAAAGTTTGTATATACTTTCATGTAACTATTTGTAACTATAAGTCTTGTTGTACTTGATGTCTTTGTGTTGACTTTTTACGTACAAAATATGGGATCTGTTATTATACTTAATATATTTATATTTTTCTGTGTAAGGTTGGTTACTACGTGTATAACAGTAATTCACACACACATAGTTAGGTACACTTTGTATGCAAGTATGTTTATACATACCAAGGGATTGGTTTTTGTAGCTCGCTCGCTGACTTTTTACTCATGATTTTTGGCTTGTTTTTGGTGTCGATATTTGTACATATTACTCGACATTTTTGGAAACAAAAAAAATGTAACTTTTCACATCAGTTTCTTCTAAATAAGAGTCCAACTTAGATATCAAAGGTCCAGTTTTATTTTGCATTAATTTCCATTATTTATACTTGATTATACCACTAGGATTCAGAATACTAGTACCTTTTGAACTTTGAGACATATTGAAACGGGTTGAAAACTTCATTTGTCGACTCTTTTATTCTATAATTCATTTTTTGATACATATTTATCAAATCACAACACTTTCTTCTCACATTTTAAATTTCAAAAATGGTATTCTCTTCATATATTCTTGGAAAATAGAATTTGAGATAATTCATCTTAAATCTAGTGTCTAAAACAACTCATATAGTCATGACAATATTAATTTCTTCTCAATACTTGTCGAATTTTACAAGCATATTTTTAGCCATTCCCTTGATCAAATTATCCTCATCATTAAACCAATGATATAATGTCAATTTGATGTCACAAATATGAGAAAATAACATGTTTATAGTGGGATAGTTGGAACCATAAATCAATTCAGTGACCTTGTAAAAAACCTCTAACTTATCACAAATATTACTTGCCATTTTTCAATCAAGTCATTAGGAAGAGTATTATAATTTTTATCCAATTGTTTCAAACGAGGAAACACTTCCTCATAAAATAATGCATCTTTAAGTATTAAAAAAATAGAATTTTAGTGAGTTTACAATCAAGAGATAAATTCTTACAAGAAGATTTTATTTCTTGATATGCAATTTTTTTTAAATTTTCCTCCCTCTTTTATGTTGTTGTTTAATATGCAACACTATTTCTAAATTTAGCAATGCATTGAGAAATTAAATTCAACCCATCTTTCACTACTAAGTTTAATATGTGAGAAACACAACACATATAAAAAATATCTACATACAATAATATTGAAGTTTTATCTAAAGAATCTAACAGATCAGGTAACATTGAGTCATTAGTAGAACAATTATTTTAAGTTAGGGTTGAAATCTTACGATTAATGTTCAAGTCCAAAAAACAACACATCAATTCCTAACCCATAACCTCAACAGTGTATGGAGCATGAACATATAAAAACCTACAAAAAAGTTATATACAATCATTTAATATATTAAATCTCTAAAAGAAATATTTCATACTAATTGCATAAATTTCAACAATAAACTTATAAAATTTACCTTATTATTTTACTATGTAAATACCAATTATCATCAATGAATTGACAAGTTATAGCTATGAATCCTTTGTTCTGATTTCCATACTTCCACATATCACTCATGATTACAACATGACTTCTGTTGTTCTCCAACATATCCATCATTTTTTTCTCAACGTCATGCATCTTTATAATGTCTCTCTTAACTGTTGCACGAGAAATAGACTTCCATATTGGTTATAATGAATGTCAATACTCCCTAAATCCATGATGCTCAACAATACTGAGAGAATATTCATATAGAATTATCATCTTTGCACATTTATTATGAGAAACTTGAGAATCAAAATTCTAATGTCCTAATTCAATTATATCTCTCTTCTTGTTAGGATTTAACAATGATTGACCTATAACCCTTTCTTACCGTTTGAATGGACAACCTTGTGTATGTGCTTTCAAGTGAGATGTCTCATTTCTTGTATCACCTCCTAAATTGTTTTGCAATAATTACATATTGCTTTCCATATCCCATTAACTTTCTTCCTATCAAAATGAACCCTTGCTTCAGACTTTAATTTAGCCTTCCCATCTTCTTCTTCACTACATTCATATGATGGTTGACTTTGTATATTTTCATGTGAGGAGGTTGATGTAAAGAGAGGAGCATTTGTATGATAATTGGCACTTGAGGTTCCACCACTTGTTACCTCCACATTAAGTTCAATGTTATTTATTCCTTTAGAGAATTGTTGTGAATTTTTTTGAAAAATAACTTTAAAAATTTAAATTCATATAAAAAATATATATACATATGTTTTCTATTATCTTTCATTACTTTTTTAACATATTCATTTGTTATAATGTTTGAAGTTTACTCTACAAGAGATGATAAAAGGACTTAAATTCTAATAAAACTAATACGTAATCAACAATACATACTTATTAATTATTTATTTTTTTTACAAGTGAATGAACTTTAAAATATATTTTATAAACTAGAAAAGTAAACGACTCATTGAGACAATCTGATTAAACCAATGATTTTTTATTTTTTATTTTTTGGTCCCTTTTAAAACTATCTAAATTTGTTTAGTCTGTCAAAGTGTTGTCTAGCCCAATCTTAATAATTTCTTCGACATAGTTAGATTATCCCTTTATTTTTGTTGAGTTTTTATATGAATCTTTTATTTTATATTAAATGTAACCAGTAAGTTTTATTAATATTTTTATTTTTAAAAAATTATTTAAATTATATAACACTAGTAAACACAAACACTTATTGTTCCTTTTTTTTATATCTATGATCAATTGGTCGTACACAAAACATGACTCATATGTCTCATTTGGGCTTGATCCATAGTTAGATTAATCCAAGAACAACGAAGGGGGATTTTGTGTTTGGTCCAATTTTGACAAGTTAGCAAACTTTACCCACCACAACCGCACTTGCACAAGATGGGCTAACTTTGAAACAAACCAAAAGTAATTTGAAAAAAAAAATATTTATAACGGTACTTATTATTTTTGTTCAAAAAAAGAGAAAATTTCATTTAGAATAACCAAATAAAGACCTAGTAGCCAAAATCACCTAAATAGAGACTACACAAGATAGCGAAAAAAAAACTAAGAAGATATAAACCAACAACACTTAACAAGAAAATAGGAAGCCAAAGGAGACCATAACCTAAAGCTAAAATAGTCGGCTTTTATTATAAAGGATAACAAAAATTAGCTTCAACTCATACACAAAACATAGTAGTCACTTTTGAAACATAAAACATAGTAAGTTGGAGATCTGCTTCATATAAAGAGACAAGGAAACATTTTATGTATCTATAATCTACTTGATAAGATCAAGAAGAAGAAGAAGAAGAAGAAGAGAAGAAGAAGAAGAAGAAGAAGAAGAAGAAGAAGAAGAAGAAGAAGAAGAAGAAGAAGAAGAAGAAGAAGAAGAAGAAGAAGAAGAAGAAGAAGAAGAAGAAGAAGAAGAAGAAGAAGAAGAAGAAGAAGAAGAAGAAGAAGAAGAAGAAGAAGAAGAAGAAGAAGAAGAAGAAGAAGAAGAAGAAGAAGAAGAAGAAGAAGAAGAAGAAGAAGAAGAAGAAGAAGTTGAGGAGGACTGTAGAAGTGAACGAGAAAAAAACTAACTAAGGGGAGAGCTGAAAGTCAGAGAGTTAAGAATGGTAAGGCATTAGGACAGACAATAGAGAGATGAGTTGCGAAGTGCGAATTGAAAATCTGAGACTGAAAGTGAAGTTGAAAAACCCTAATCCAATTAATATAATTAATTTTGGGTATGAGTGGGCATAGTTTTTAGTATAATCGTAACAAAACCGTACCTATTCTTCATGTTTGATTTATATCTGAAACCATACTTGTCCCCTAAATTTATTGGATAAAAACCAAACCGTCGGTTTAGATAACTGAACCCGTAGCTTTTTTGTCCATTCCTAGTCCTCTCTATTTGTCACATAATGAGAACATGAAATTGGTTTACGAGTAGAAAGTGATGGTGTTGCTTCATGCTTAAAGAGTCGAGTGAAGGTCTTTCTGGTCATAAGAAAAGGAGGAAGGAGTAGCCACATATTAGCCAGAAGGTTGTGAATTAATATGTTTTCTCAGTAGAGATGGAGAATTTTTGTAAGTTACCCCAAAATAACTTGGTGACTTATAGGTAGTATTTCCTTGTATTTATAAGGATAATTACTACTAATCTATTTTGCTTTCACGATTGACTTGGTAATAATTGAAATTATTTTTTTGTATTTTATTTCCTAGTTTTAATTTTGATTTCAATTTTTTCCATTGTCAAAATAGTTGGTTAACAATAATTTAAAATACATGTACATTGTAGTTTAATCATGAAGGAACTTACACTGATGTCAAATTGATGAAATGTAGGAGTGGGTAAAGAACTCAAAATCGGTCCTTGATAACTGTATTTTATACAGTGATTTACGTCTATTTTACTAATTATAATTGCTAGTTCTTTACATTTTTAGTTAATTTTTCAATTAATTAAATTAATATTTAGTATTAGTTTTTAATAAATATATTTTCAAGTAAATTAATAAATTTTAATAAAAAAGGGGCTTAATTGCAATTATAAAAAGATTACAATTTAATTTGAAATTAACAATGGGTTAAATTGCAAATATCAAAAGATTAGAAATTAATTTAAATTAAATTTGTGGGTCAAACTACAATTAATAAAAGTTGAATTTTTGCGCAGGAGAAGAGCCACTCGTGACATTCACAACGCTTAACACACACCGTTCGATCATCCAATCAACGGTCAAGATTGGGCGCGTGAAATCCAGAAGCAACAAAAGTGATTGAGCCGGATCTCCTGAAGCACGCGGCTAAGCACACATGGGGCCCAACTGTCGCGCAGGCTGGCGTGTAGGGTGGGACCCACATGTTGGCTGCACAGATTTTCTCCTGAGGCAATCGCTGACCGTTGGATCTGTTGAATGGTCCAGATTTAAAATGCGTGGAAGCAAGTTGTCGCGCACCGAGCAGCTCACCTACAATCCCATGTGACGCGGTTCATCCAAGCAGCGTGCACCCTCGCATTTCAACGAATAAGAAGCAGCCATGTGTCTCCTAAACATTCTAGCCAATCAGATGACGACACATGGCATGTATTTGGTAAAATAAAAACACAGAAACGACACCCACTTACCAGCTGTTAATGCGTCGCCACGTGTTGAAGTCAGTTGTCGCGCACTTCCAGCGCGATGAAATCTTGTGCCACGCGGTCCAGCTGTTCTCCATGCGCCCGTTCTTCCCACCAAATGAAAGGCTGCCATGTGTCTCTTTATATCTCATAGCCAATTAAATGATGACACATGGCATGCGTAAAAGAAAAAAATCAGAAAAACACAGAACAATTTTCACTTGTGTTGTTTATTTTAATTCTCCCCATGTATTTTTGTCCCCCATTACATGTATTCTGATAAAAAAATAATAGTTGGAGAGAGGGGATATATTTTGTACACGAAAAAAAATTAGGAGTTATCAGTTTTAGTTTTGTTTTTTTTTTTCGTTTTAGCTTTGAGCTTTCCATTTTTCTCTTCAAGTTTTCTTTTTCTTTCTTCTCTGCGTGTTTTTCTATAACACGCAGAACGTTTATTTGACAGTTTTTGTGTTGTATTTTCTTAGGAAAATTATAGAGAAAGAAGACAACGAAGAAGAAGGAAAGGGAAGAAATTTATTTTTCATTGAGAAATCGTGAAAGAGTTTTTCCTAATCTATTTTCTTTTAATTTTTATTTCTCCAAAATGCTTTATAATTGTGGTGTTGTAATTTTAATTTCTGCTATGAACTAATTTATTTGTTCTAGGATTGCAGTGTAGCTTAAATTATGAAACTTGAATTAATTATTTTTGAATGATTTATGGAACTGTTTTAAGTTGTTTATTTTATCTGTATTTAATGCTTTTAATTATCGGAAGATTAATTAACTCATCTGTGACACTTAAATAAACTTGGAAAAGACATTTTTGTGTGTAGCTCGTGATAAAATAACGTATATATATAAAGGATAGAAATATACTTTTATTGTATATGTAATTGTTTGAGAACTCAAAACTTAATAAATTTGGTTGAATTTAATTCTCATAGGAATATAGTGAATTATTTTAGCAGATGTGACTGTATGGAGATCGGAAGAGATATATGGATAAATTAGGAGTTCTTGGTTAACAACTTAAAATATGAAAACATAAATAAAGAGAAAATAAAATGTTCAAGTGGATTAATTTGGTAAAACTGCAATCTTAGAATTTTCTTACAAATTGTTAAACAAAATTAGTTAAGTCAAACTGCATCAAATTATTGATTGTTTGGATAAAATCAGGTTTAAATAATTTTAGTAATTAACGAAAACTGGTAACAAATACCGTTAGTAACAAATCTCTGTGGGAATGATATTTTACTTATCATATTATTACTTGTGACCATATATGCTTGCACGTTTTATGTTCTCTTAAAAAGACAACAATCCTTAAGGCGATAACTAGCTAGTTAGATCATCTATACGCTCTTAATTACTTTTTTATTAGGTTAATTTAGATTATGAACAATTTGATTAGTATTACTTTAATTAACTAGTAAGGTTTATTATGTTTTGGTGCATAAACTTTTAAAGGTAATTTACCTTTTAATTTTAATATGATATTGACTTTTAATATTTTAATTGATAAATTTATTATAATTTTTTTTATCGTAGACATTATTTGGTCACGGTCTTACAAAACAAAATGACCAAATTGTATATCTATGGTCAAATTCTTTGATAAGATCATGACTAAATGTTATGTGTGTAATCACGGTCTTTTATAAAATTGTGACCAAATAAATTATGTCTATGATCATAGTTAAAAATCGAGATCATATGTAATAGTTTATGGTCTCTTTCACTTAACCCTCGGTTTTTATAATGGTGGCCATAGATCTATGATCAAGGTAAAACACTAATGTTATATATCAATATTATAGTACTGTTGAGAGAAACACAATCAATCCCAAAACAAAAACGTTCAATTAGACAAAGTTGAAACTAAACAAAAGAAGCACTAGGTAAGTAAGATTTATTATTTAAGTTAGGCTAGATGGTGCAAAGAAACGAAAGTATAACAAAAATTCTTAAGAGAGGAGACTGAGGATAAAAAGATAAAGGGTGTCAAGAAGTATCAAATGGTTTAAAGAAGGTTTGAATCAACTTTCTATCTAAGTAGCACCTATTATTTCACCTTGAGAGACATTACATGTGGATTCTAAAGCTTGTTAGAAGCATACAAATCATTTAAGTAAGGATCCACACAAACTTCTCAAAATATCCACATAAATTCACAACGTTAAGACATGGATAAGAAATAATTCATTTTAAGAAGACTGCAAGAATTTAGTCAAACATATCATTCAAGAAATACACACATCAAGATAGCCTTATTACAATTTAAGTCAAAGGAAAGTTAATCATATAACTACAATGGTTATTTTAAAATCATTTTACATGAAAAAGGATAACATGACAAAAGAACATGCAGAACTATCTTAAGAAGAGAGAGAAAGAGAGTATCAAAAAATCAAATACAATAAACAAATGAGATGACAATAATGGCCTCAAAGAAGATCATAGGCCAAAAAGACAAGGATGTGCGTAAAGAGAGATTATCATCATAAACTGTACAATGTTACCTCTAAAGAGAAAAGACAACAAACTACACACAGTTGTCTCAAAAGAGATTATTGGTAGCATTCACATCATCGCTAGTCAAGAGAATGAGGGAAACTGACTAACTAATGAGCAACACAAGTAACACCCCTAGAGAGAGAACATATAAGGGATGCTACAAAAGCATCTAAGCATATGAGAAAGACTCAAGTTCCAATACAAAAACAAGAGAAATGCTTAGATAGAGTCAACACCCCAAAAATTAAGAATGCCAACTAAACACAATCATAACAATGCATGAAGGTCAATAGTCCTAAAGATAGGTAAATAATCTATAAGACATACAAATGCATATGGAAACCTTGAACAAGCACAATATAGATAAATACTCATGTACTCAAACTTTTAACACGCCTTATAATTCTCCAAACAGACACCTAAAGCCCAAAAGAAGGAAGTACATGCAAAAAAATGAACAATAATTAGTAGGAAACAAACAAAGAACTAACACTCAACATACTATATATAAGAGAGAAGAACCTTGTAAAATAGAAGAGATGAATTCCATATGGCATGGCATATAAATGAAAAGATTGAAAGAAGAAAAATCCTAATACTTTGACATTATATGCTAACAAACATGTGACATGATGCATGTGCAAATAACCACAAAAGAAGTAAGCAAAAATCAAGGAAAACACACAAAAAGAACATTGCAAAGCAAAAAAGGATACTACTAAAGGATCAAACAGTCTGGCATAATATCAAGTAAAGTAATTAGCATACTATGCATGACAAAGAAGTAGAGAGAGAGAGAGAAAGATATGCATGAATAAGTAAACAAGGAAAATACTAACAATAAAAGTTCATAGAGATAAACAACCTCATAGAACCGATTGGTAAACCTTGTCTTAAGTACTTAATACTCACAAGCATGATTTTACTCACACAATGACGAATCACTAATAAAGAACAACCCTCGAGGCATTAGTGATCCAAAAAAATAAAAATAAAATGTCAATTTGTTAGAGCTTTGCTACATTTTTTAGATACCAAAGAAGAAGAAATGAAGGGTATTTATAGAACTCAAAATTTCCACCTTGCAAATCATCTCACCAACTACCTCACCAAGGGTAATGGAAATGGTGGTAGCGAGCTTACTAGGGGAGGTGGTAAAATGTCACATTTTTTCGTTCCAAAAATTATCGAGTAGTTTTCATAAATACTCACACTCAAAATGAATGAAAAACACAAATGACAACATCGGCTTGCTCGCATTCTCGCTCATTGAAAACTAACACTTCACTTAGCATGCACATTATGAAAACCAACCTTATGATGTGTGTAAAGATGCTTGCATATAAAGTGTTCCTAACTATGTGTATATGAGCATTACTGATTTGTAGTAACCAACTTTACACATACGAAGGCAGAACACTAAGTAAAATAAAATAGGCATAACGTGTATATATGAGAAGCCAACACACAGACACAAGTGCAATGGGACTTACAAAAATTAATTAGTGCTAAAGAGTTATGACATGGTATGCATCTTATATAATTAGAGCACAAAATCCTTAGTAACCAAAATAGAGTTGAAATGGAAAGGAAACATAAGAGTAAAAAGAATAAGTTTGAAGGTGTTATGACTCACTGAGAAAGAAAGAAAGATAAGAATGTGGAAAATATTAGAAAATAATAGAAGGAGCATTAAAATATGAATAAAGATTTAATTTCACTTGAATGATAAATCAAGCTTAGGGAATGAATCAACCTATATATTTTCATATGCATATCCCAACCTATGCTTTATATTGCAAACATATGGAGTCCTATTAATTTCTATCTTATATACATCTATATTAGGGGAGAGGGTTGGAAAGCTTAGATTTATGAAATTTGTTTTGAAACTTTATGTCAATTGTATGGTTTGCATGAACATATCTCATATGTACAGTGAGTAACATGGTTTGACAATACACACACGAAGTTGTTCCATCACAAACACATTGCATACTCTTGCATTGAGATATTTTGAGTGTTATTCGTGTGACCATTTTGTTATAAATTTATACCATTTTTGTGGGGATAAAGTTTTGTCAACCATGGATATGGGCTTGAATCATGTTCATTAGTAAATATGCATATTGGTAGACAAAAACTCGATAGTCATATTTTGTATTTTATAAAAAGCTCACAAGTGTACAAATAACTTTATAATAAGAGATATGTATAGTCTCAAGATCAGTATAAAAGGCAACTACGTTATTTTAAATAATTTTTCAACTTTCTTAAAAACAAATACAAAAAAACCTAAACATCCTATCCTAATATTTTGATTTTTGAAAAGATTAAACTATTGAAAAAATTATTAAAATGATAAAAGATAGATTTGTCTCAAACAAATTCAAGACATATATGAATTTAACAATCAATACAAAATTAAAGAAAAAATTAGCTAGTTTGATTATGCTTGTTAGAATTAATTAGGTTAATGAGGTATAAATTTAGATTATTAATTCTCCCTTATATGTATAAATAATGCTTTCAATCAAGTTACTATTTATTATTAATTAAACCACTTAATACCTTTAGTCAGGTCACGAGTTAATTTGATTAAATTATGCCTAATGTTAAGAAATTAACAAACCATTTAATTTGATACCTTCCATTGGGTTATAAACCCTTATTCATGCAGTCTAAATTAGATCTAAATGATGTATATGAAACCTAATTTTCATATTTTAAATTTATTACAAAAAATATATTGTCAATATATTAACCAATAATAAACTTTGTAAAAATCTTGAAATAAAATATAAGTTGTATTTATTAATTATTAAAAATAGATGACTAAATAATCTACATAAACATGGTAGCAAAATTAAATTTTCATTATTACAATCAACCAAACATGTTCAAAATTAATAACTGACTAGTAAATTAATTTCAATAAATAGAAGAAATGTAAAAGAGTTTACTAAAAGAAGTAAGAATACATATCAGAAAGTATATTGTCAATATATTAACTAATAATAAACTTTTTTTAAATCTTGAAATATAAAATAACTTGTATCTATTAACTATTAAAAATATATGCCTAAATAATCTACATAAACATGGTAACAAAATTAAATTTTCATTATTACAATCAGTCAAACATGTTCAAAATTAGTAAATGACCAGTAAATTAATTTCAACAAATACAAAAAATATAAAAGAGTTTACTAAAAAGAAGCTGACGAGTGCTCAAAAAGCACTAAAATAACCATGATTTTATGCACATTAATTGATTAAATATATATATATTTATATGTTTTATCATATATTTATATAAATTTGTCTTTTTCGGAATCACGGGTATTTTTATTGTTTTTCAGGTATTTTGGCTTAAAAACGCAACTTAAAGACTCAAAGAGGAATACTTGAAGCAATATATCACAAATATATTAATAAATAAGTGGGGAAAGGTCAACAAACATGGAAAAATTGGACAAAATAGGTCAAAAAAGAGAAAATCGCGCCCAGCTGCCCAGCCGCGCGCCCAGCTGCCCAGCCGCGCGCCCCAGCGCCCATGCCCACGACCGCCCACGCGCGGCTACTATTCACGCGCGCTAACGCGCGCGACTAATGCTCACGCGCACCGAGCTATGCGCAACGACAGCCCCCCGCGCGCGCGCCGACGCCTTTTTGCCCCATTTTTCACGTGCAGCCGCCCCCATGACGTCATGCTGACGTCATTAATGACCTCAGCATTTCCATTACGCGTTTTTACATTTTTTTAACATTTTTTTACTCATTTTTTCTCTCCATCCTCACCTATAAATACCCCCTCCCTTCACTTCAAAACACACCTTCAAAACACACTTCTCTCTTCTTTCTTTCTCTCATTTCTTAGTTTTTGAGTTTTTCTTAGTTTCTTTCTTAGTTTCTAAGCTTTTCTTAGTTTCTTTCTTAATTTTTAGTTCAATTCTCTTAGTTTTAGAGTTCTTCTCTTTTTGAGAGGAACTTGTAATGTTTTTTGTAATTTATTAGCTTTTTGATTCAATAAATGGGAGTGCAAATTCCGCTTGGAGGTTTTCCAGCAACGGGAATAGCGTCGAAGTTCTGTAAGGATTTTATTTTCTTTACAGGTATTTTTTATGCTTTATTCTTACATGTTATATTTAATTTGTCTGTGATTAAATTTAACTGTGCTGGCTATTTATAATCATGATGTAATAATAACGTTGTTATGCTTGCAACATATTAAATAGGTAAAAAATTCTAAAATGAATTGATTTTATTTTTATTCAAGATTTTATATTAAGAATGTTAGAGAGAAATATATTATTTTTCATTACAAACTTAAATCTGAAAATTAGATTTTAAGGTTTAGGTATTCGGTCTAATTTAGAGTAGTGCTCTTTTATTTGTTGGTACAATCGCCTGGTAGTTAGAGTGAAACTCTATTTCAAAAGTTTTTATAAGAATTATTATGTAAAAATGTATTGACAACATGTTTTCAATAGTGGTTTTAAAACTTGAAAGTTAGTACTCGGATAATTAAATTCTTATGTTTAATTTGGACACCTTGAATAAAGTTTAAACTGTCTAACCCCACCAAAGGTGGCATTTAAATGGTTCATTTTCAAATCTCTTAGAAAAAGGAATTAATTTAATTAACCAAATTAGTTATCAACCCCACCCATAGGTGTTAATTGATTTGTTTAGTTAACAAAGAATATCTAACCTCACCAAAGGTGTTATTTATATAAAAAAGAGAGAATCAATAAAATATCAATTTATATGTTTAATAACCTAGATAATATGAGCAAGCATAATTAATTTAGTTATTAGATCCATAAGTACTCCACTAATATAAATGATAAAATTTGCATAAATATTTATTGAATATGTATTTATATTTATTTTTAGATAAATATTTATTGAATTTGTATCTATGTTTATTTTTATGTTATTAGATTATATTTAATTAATCTGTATATATGTTTATTTTTTTAGATTAGGAACACAAAAACCAAACTATCGTGACAGGATGTTTAGGATTTAATTTCGTTTTTAAAAGTTTGAATAATAAATTAAAAACCACATACATTCCTTCCTTAGATCGACCTTGGGAGTATACTTATCATTTTCTTCGAAATGATTCGTGCACTTGCGAGATTTTTATAAATATTAAAACCAAAGTATTGGCAAGAATCGACAATACCGGTTTTCGCTCATCAAGTTTTTGGCGCCGTTGCCGGGGAAGGAATAACGTTTTTAAATTATTTATCAAAATTTTAAAAACATTTTTGTGCTGTAAATAATTGTGATTTTTTTTAATAATAAAAAAATAATAATCAAATTTCAAAATTCATAAGAAATAAAAAAATATATATATATAAAAAAAAATTTAATAGTAAAAATAATTTGAAATTTGAATAAAAAACTACCGTTCATGAATAGTAAAAAAAAATTAAAAAAATTAAAATTTCAAAAATTTTAAGTTAATAAGAAATAATATAGCGTGAATAGTAAAATAAAATTACCGTTCATGAATAGTAAAAAAAAATTAAAAAAATTAAAATTTCAAAAATTTTAAAGAAATTATATAGCGTGAATAGTAAAATAAAATTACCGTTCAAAAAAAAACAAAAATTACTTGAATTTATACATAATTAACTAAATAGCATGAAAAGTAAAAATATAAGGGAGTTATATCTAGGAGACTAGTTCTTGGAAGCCTTTGTGCCACTAGTCTTTCCTGGGAACGTTGTTCTGGCTAGGAGAATGGTTTTTAAGGAGCCGTTGCACCACCATTCTTTCCTGGGAGCACTCTTGGTTAATACTGATTATGTTATTTAAAAAAAACAAAAAAAAAAATTAACTAGTTTTGTTTAGTGTTTTGTATTAAATACCATGTAAATTTTCTCTAAATTTTTTATTTTGTTGACAGGAGTTTTAAATTTACGTTTACAATAGGCTATGCGTGGTAGGAGATCCTTAGGAAACCCCCTTACACTATATGTAAATAATATTCATAAATTTAAACAAGTGTCAACAAAACTAGATTCCACCCATCAACCTGTTTTTGAGCCAAACATAGAACTAAGTCTTAATCCTTTACTAGAACCGAAAGAAATGGAAGAAAACCGACATGTTAGGGAAACCACTATGAAGGAGTTTGCAAGACCGGTGATTGGCACGGCAACTGCCGCTATCCAGTTGGGTGAGGCTGCTCGGAATTATGACCTAAAAAATATTCATTTTTCTATGCTTTCTTCCTTTTATGGGCTACCTAATGAAGATTCTCTTTCCTTCATGAGAGATTTCTATGCTACGGTCCAAACATTCCCCCTTGGTATTCTAAACGAGGATCAACTTAGAATGAGATGTTTCCCCTACACCTTAAAGGATAAGGCCAAAGCTTGGTTGATGTCACTTCCCCCAGGTTCTCTGATGACATGGGGTAACATTTACAATAAATTCATGGGAAAATTCTATTCCCACCAAAAAACATCAGAGTTGAGAGGAAAGATTGCTACTTTCTCTCAGATGGAAGGAGAACCATTCCATGAAGATTGGGATAGGTTCAAAATGTTTCTCACTTAATGTCCCCATCACAGCTTTCCCCTGCAGTTGCAGAACCAATTCTTTTACGATGGACTTACACAACAATGTCAGTTCATTGTCGACAACGCTGCAGGAGGAGCAATAGGAGAAAAGACTGCCTCAGAGACGTATAACCTCTTTGAGATGTTGGGTGCTAATTCCCAATAGAAAAGCTCCCGAGTGAGAAAAGCTGGAGTTCATGAAATCGACTCCAGTAATGAAGTTCAACAACAACTTGTTCAACTGACCAAGCAAGTTGCCCTTCTCACTACACAAAGCAACACCAATAATGAACAAAATTGTTTGTATAGCAACATGGGACATGGTACTGAAGCCTGTCCATATCAAGGAGAAACAACAAATGGACCTGAACAGGTTAATGTGTTGGGAGCATATCAACAGAGACCAAGGTTTGACCCCAATTCAAATACCTATAATCCTGGGTGGAGAAGTCATCCAAATTTCTCCTGGAGGCAAAACAACCCTCCTTTCACTCAAAGCTCGAACTAGGCAGGCCAGAAATTCCACCCACCTATTTCAAGAAGCATTCCCAATAAACCAACCCTGGAGGACAACTTGAATTCTTTTATTCAAGTTTGTAGGGATAACCAATCTAAAACCAATCAACGGTTGGACTCTGTGGAAGCTTCTATCAAAAAGGTGGAAGTTCAACTAGAACAGTTAGTTGAACATTTGCAAGAACAAAGCAAAGACTAATTTGATAGTCAAATGAATTCAATGAAGAGGAGACATTGAGTTTTTCATTCTGCAATCTCCAAGCAACGTCTTACTAGAAGACGATAAATTTTAGTCCTACATGGGAGGTCACCCATTATTGTATTTTCCTTTGTTTTAGTTTGCGTGTAATAAAATTCAAATGAAATAAATTCGTTTGTTTCAAAAATTGTGTCCATTCGTTAAAATTAAAAAAAAAAACAAAAAAATTTAGGTTCCTTGCACCTTTTTGCTTTTACGTTTTATCAAGTTATAAATATTTCTTAGAGATATCTACTATTTTTTTTAAGAGCAAAATGTTGATACACAATAGGAGGAGGGTCATTTTCAACTACAAACAACCATGGGAGATGCTGAAGATAGGCGGAAAAAGATGAAAGACTATACAATGCCAATCATTGGCAATGTAACTTCCGGCATCCAATTACAAGAGGCTGCAAGGAATTATGAATTGAAAAAGATTCATTATTCTTTGTTGCCTTCCTTTTACGGTATCCCTAATGAAGACTCTTTGCATTTCATTCGAGAATTCTATGCTATTGTCCAAACCTTTCCACTACATGTAATTAATGAAGATCAACTTAGGATGAG
Organism: Hippophae tibetana; assembly: GCA_037013495.1. Lineage (NCBI taxonomy): Eukaryota > Viridiplantae > Streptophyta > Magnoliopsida > Rosales > Elaeagnaceae > Hippophae > Hippophae tibetana. The sequence continues at coordinate 19,545,416 of CM072808.1, forward strand.
GTGTTTTCCTTACACCCTCAAAGAGAAAGCTTGGTCATGGTTCATTACTCTACAGTCAGGTTCTCTTAAAACTTGGGAGGCAGTCTATGAAATTTTTATGGGTAGGTTCTATTCCCATCAAAAGACTGTTGATCTAAGAACAAAGATAGCAACATTTTCTCAAATGTATGAAGAGCCCTTTCATGAAGCTTGGGAACGATTCAAACTCCTTTTCATTCAATGTCAAAATCATAGCTTTCCATTACAGCTACAAAACCAATTCTTTTATGATGGATTGACACTGCAGAATCAATACATGGTTGATAATGCTGCTGGAGGTGCTGTAGGAGAAAAAACCACAGAGGAAACCTATAATCTTTATGAGCTATTGGGTTCTAATTCCCAACAAAGAGGTGGTAGAAGGAAAGCAAGGGTCAATGAAGTTGGCTCTGATAATGAGATAACCTTGCAACTTGCTGAATTGACTAAACAAGTGCAATTTCTCACTACCTACCAAATTTCAAATCAAGAGGTATGTAAAGTGTGTTGTTCAATTGGGCATGGTACTCATAATTGTTCATATACTTGTGATTCTAGTGTCGATGCCATAGAGGAAGTACAATCTTTTCAAAGGTATCATCCAAACACCTATAATCACCCAACCTACACCCAATATCCAACACTAAGGTCAGATAACAACCACCCTTACCCACCAAGCCAATCTTTTAAGCCAACCTTAGAAGATAGCTTGAATGCTTTTATTCAAGGTAGTCATGACAACCAATTGATGACTAATCAAAGGTTGAACACCATGGAGGCTTCGGTTAAAAGGATTGAATCTAAAGTTGGGCAACTGGCTGAACAAATGCAAAAGAAAGAACCATGAAAGTTGCCCAGTCAACCAGAACAAGCAAAGGATGTAAGAACCCTTCGAAGTAGTAAGGTAGTCAATACCAGTTTACCTGAAATCCCTAACAATCTACCTTGTAGTTCAGGTAACAAAGAAGACGATATTCTAATCTCGGAAAAAAGAGAAACAAGTGTTAAACTTAACAAGCCTTCTGAAAAACTCATTGGGGGGTCATCTGACACCCCCAAAATTCAAAAGACAACAAAACCACACCAGATGCAAGTACCTTTTCCCCACCGATTAAAAGAATCCAAACAAGATAAGCAATTCTATGATCTTTTTAATATGCTCTCTAAAGTAAATATCAATTTACCATTATTAGAAGTGATCATGAATGTGCCCTCATATGCCAAGTTTTTCAAAGAGTTGAACACTAAGAAAAGGAGGTATGAAATGAATGAACGAGTATTAGTATCAGAAATTTCTAGCGCTGTACTTCAGCACAAACTACCCCTAAGTTGAAAGACCCTGGAAGTTTTATTATAAACATAACTATGGGGGATAGGAAGGTTGCTAAAGCAATGCTTGATTTAGGTGCTAGTATAAATTTGATGCCCTACTCTATATTCTTACAACTCAATCTAGGGGATTTAAAACCCACAACTATGTCCCTTCAACTTGCAGATAGATCTCTTAAATATCCAGAGGGAATAGTTGAGGATGTGTTGGTACGGGTAGACAAACTGATAATACCTGTTGACTTTGTGGTTCTGGATATGCAAGAAAATCCAGCATTGGACAGAGAGCACACAATATTGCTTGGTAGACCATTTATGGCAACTACTAAAACTATTATTGATGTCCAAGATGGAAATTTGACAATGACAATCTTAGGAGAGACTGTTCATTTTAAAGTTTTTGATTCTTCACCTTTTCCTTCTATTTCTGCCATCGATGAAATATTCGATGTTGATCCTTTGGATAATCTTGTCCAAAGCACCTTTTTCCAAACCAGAATAGAAGACAAGCTTGAAACTGTTCTTACACTTGAAAGGTTGAAGAAGATTTTGATGAAGAAATTAAGGGGTACCTTGAACAACTAGACAATAATGAAGTAATGACAAAATCTAGTACACTTTTAAATCTACCCAGTTCTTCATCCATTAAAGGGGCCAATCCACCTGAACTTGAACTGAAAGACTTACCTGAGCACTTAAAATATGTGTTTTTGGGAGAAGGAGAAACTTATCCAGTGATAATTTCTTCAACCTTGACCAAACCACAAGAAAAGGAACTCATCAAAGTGCTTAAACAATTTAAGAAATCTATAGGTTGGAGTATAGGGGATATAAGAGACATTAGTCCAACAATGTGTATGCACAAGATCAACTTGGAGGATGGTGCTAAACCTGTACGAGAGGCCCAAAGAAGACTAAACCCAAACATGCAAGAGGTAGTTAAAAAAGAAATTCTTAAATTATTAGAAGAAGGGATTATCTATCCTATTGCAGATAGTAAGTGGGTTAGTCTAGTGCATGTGGTACCAAAGAAATCTGGGATAACAGTTGTTAAAAATGACAAAAGTGAATTAGTGCCCACTAGAATAATCACTGGATGGAGAATGTGTATAGATTTTAGGAAACTAAATTTATATACGAAAAAGGATTACTTTCCTCTTCCATTCATTGATCAAATGTTAGAAAGATTAGCTGGGCATGAATTTTACTGTTTTTTGGATGGATTGTGTGGATATTATCAAGTACCCATAGCACCAGAAGATCAGGAAAAGACCACATTTACATGTCCTTTTGGGACATTTTCTTTTCGCAGAATGCCATTTGGGTTATGCAATGCCCCTGCCACTTTCCAGAGATGCATGATATCTATTTTCTCGGACATGGTGAAAAATTCATTGAGATTTTCATGGACGATTTCTCTGTCTTTGGGAACTCATTTGATGATTGCTTACATAAATTGACTTTGGTTTTAGAAAGATGCATTGAATGCAATCTCACCCTTAGTTGGGAGAAAAGTCATTTTATGGTTCAACAAGGGATAGTTTTAGGACATATAATTTCAAACAAGGGTATTGAAGTTGATAAGGAAAAAGTTGAATTGATATCCAAACTACCTCCCCCTACATCTGTGAAGGGGATAAGAAGCTTCTTAGGACATGCAGGATTTTACAGACGATTTATTAAAGATTTCTCTAAAATAAGTCGCCCCTTATGTAACTTGCTATCCAAAGATGCTTATTTTGATTTCAACAATGACTGCCTTATTTCCTTTAATACCTTGAAAGATAAACTAACATCTACCCCTTTTATTATGGCACCAAACTGGTCTTTACCTTTTGAAATAATGTGTGACGCTTCTGATTATGCTATAGGAGCAGTCTTGGGACAAAGAGTGGATAAGCGTTTGCATGTCATCTACTATGCTAGCAAAACACTCAATGATGCCCAAATGAATTATACCACCACTGAAAAGGAATTCTTGGCTACAGTATTCTCTTTAGACAAATTTCGGTCTTATTTAGTAGGATCTAAAGTGATTGTGCATTCTGATCATGCTGCTTTAAGATACCTATTAAGTAAACCAAATGCCAAGCCAAGATTAATCAGGTGGGTCTTACTCTTACAAGAATTTGACCTAGAAATCAAGGATAAGAAAGGTAGTGAAAACTTAGTAGCTGACCATTTGTCTAGGTTGATTTCTGACTTCAATTCTCTTAAAGATGAGAGTAATGAAGATATAGTTGAAACCTTTCCTGATGAACAGTTATTTTTCATAGGTTTGAACCCATGGTATGCTGATATTGTAAACTATCTTGCCACTGGTGTTTTGCGACCTAATACTTCATATCAGGACAAGAAAAGGTTTTTTAAAACTATTAAGGACTATTTCTGGGATGACCCTTATTTATACAAGATTGGTCAAGATCAAGTCATCCAGAGATGTGTACCTAAAGAAGAACATAAGAGCATTCTAACTTTTTGTCATGAACTTCATTGTGGGGGTCATTTTGGAGGTGAAAAGACAGCCCGTAAGGTATTACAGTCTGGATTCTTTTGGCCCACTCTTTTTAAAGATGCTCATATGTTTTGTGCACAATGTGATAGATGTCAAAGAACAGGAAACATAAGCAAAAGAGATGAAATGCCTTTGACATCTAATTTAGTTGTTGAACTCTTTGATGTATGGGGGATTGACTTTATGGGTCCTTTTCCCCCATCTAATGGTTTTCAATACATTTTGGTTGCTGTGGATTATGTATCCAAGTGGGTAGAAGCTATCCCCACCAAAACCAATGATGCTAATGTTGTTGTGAAATTCTTGAAAGATTTAATATTTAGTAGGTTCGGAACGCCTAGAGCTATAATAAGTGATGGAGGTAGCCATTTTTGTAACAAACTCTTTGATGGAGTACTAAACAAGTACAACATCACACATAAAGTAGCTACTCCATATCATCCTCAAACTTCCGGTTTAGTGGAAGTAAGTAATAGGAAAATTAAGGGAATATTGGAACGCACTGTGCGTCCTTCAAGGAAGGATTGTGCATTTAAGTTAAATGATGCCTTATGGGCATACCACACCGCTTACAAAACACCTATTGGGATGAGCCCTTACCGGTTAATCTTTGAGAAAGCGTGCCACCTTCCAGTTGAACTTGAACACAAGGCTTACTGGGCAATTAAAGAGTTAAACATGGATTTAGATAAAGCAGGTGAAAAACGATTACTCCAGCTTCATGAGTTGGAAGAAATTAGGAATGAAGCTTATGAGAATGCCAAATTATACAAGGAGTGTACTAAGCGCTATCATGACAAGAGGCTAGTTCCTAAGACGATTCACCCTGGAATGAAAGTCCTTTTATTTAACTCTCGTTTGAGATTGTTTCCAGGAAAGTTGAGATCAAGATGGGATGTACCATTCAAAATAGTTCAGGTATTTGAACATGGAGTAGTAGAACTATTGGACTCCAAGACACAAAAAATGTTCAAAGTCAATGGCCATCGTGTCAAGCCTTATTTAGAAGAACCAAACAACATTGCTGAAATGGATTGCATTTGGCGGAGTAACCCTTAGCACCAAAAAGATACGTCTTGCTAAGACGTTAAACTAAGCGCTGGATGGGAGGCAACCCATCATTTTAGGTCATTTTTTGTTATTTGTTTTATTTACTTAATTTTATTGTTTATTTTAGTTTAATTATATGTGAATAATTTTTAAAATTGTTAAAACTAAAAATATTTGTTGAGATGTTAGAAGTCCACAACGATCTGTCTGTATACACTTTAATGATGAATATGATGGATGCACCTGCATTTCTTCATTACTACTTACACATTCTCAAGAAATGGGTAATCTTTCTCCTCTTTTCTCTTTATCTTTAATTTGCAGTTGTTACATTGAGGACAATGTAAGTTCTAGGTTGGGGGTGGTGAAAAGTTACCATGCTTAATAAAAAAAAATAAAAAAAAAGATTCTCACAAAAATTTATCATTTCTTTAAGTCAAATTTAAGTAAATAGTTAAGTCTTTGGTACCGTTAGATTAATTTTTGAAAACATATCATGAAATATTTTGTAATTATTTTTGATAATTAGTTAGTTTTTGTCATAACTAGTATTTCTTGATAAAATGTGGAAATTATATTAAACCCAAAATCGGTGTTTATGAATTTTTTTTTAGTGGAGACTACCCTTGTGAGATATAATTTGAGCCTAATTTCTTTTATTCAGAGTGAAATATTTTTTTTTTCTACTCCAAACACATTTCTTATTTATTCAAATGTTTAGATGATCTCTATAGGTATTAGTAATGAATGTATGAATTTTTTTCTCATCTTAATAGAGTATCATATATTTTTATTTTTATTATTGTTTAGATTAAATGATTTGAGTAGAAATTGATAGTATATGCTTATATCTCATTCATGCATGACTGCTACAAAAAAAACAAAAAGACATATATGGGGTTACCTAAACCAAGATCAAACAGAAAAGCCACAAAATTAACCACTCACCAAATTCCAAAAAAATGTACAATCTGTACATAGGTTGACTCTCTAAAATATACATATATTGAAAAAAAACTTCATAAAAAAATAGATAGATAAAAAATATAGTATCATCTACATACTATGACCCACATTGCCTACAAAGTTGTGAGTAAAGACTAAATACAAAAGAAAGATATAGGAAGTAATTCCCTAAAAAGTCATTGCAATTTCTTCATTTGTAAAAAGCATATATCTTGAAATTCTTTCTTAATGAGTTTGATTTATGCATGAAAATAATTTTTATATATGATATCTTTATAATTTATACATTCGATTCCTTTCATGAGATCAATGTTAAAATAACACTTTGAGCCTTTATTCTTTATACATATGCGAACATATTAGTTCATTTCTATACATCAACTCTTTCGCATATAAATTAGTATGAGTGTTTGAACCCATAGGATTCAGTGTTTTGAGAGTATTGACTTGTGAGGAATAGAGTCGAAGCGAATTCTGATTCATGACACTGAAATTGGGTAAAATTAAATTGATACATTTTGATAGGAAATATATAAATGATTTTCGACTAATTATTATAATAAATCATGATTGTTTAAAGAGATTAAAATAACTTATGCTTGAGATTTTAATTATGATCTTAAAGGAGATTAAAAAAGTATGAGACCTTTTTGTGATATGTTGTTTTCTTTTATTCTTAAATTAATTTTTGATTGTGTTGTAATTTTAGTTTTTGATTTGATTGTTTTTATAGTTTCTTTTGATTTTTACAGTTAGTTCAATGTTTGTGGGTATCATTACTGAAAACCCTCACGAGACTCAAACTCGTCCACTAGGGCAACCTAGGGGTTTAAAGGCTTGTTGCATAGGCTAAATGCAACCGTTTCAATCCACTAAAATAACCATGATTTTATGCACATTAATTGATTAAAAATATATATATTTATATGTTTTATCATATATTTATATAAATTTGTCTTTTCGGAATCACGGGTATTTTTATTATTTTTTAGGTATTTTGGCTTAAAAACGCAACTTAAAGACTCAAAGAGGAATACTTGAAGCAATATATCACAAATATATTAATAAATAAGTGGGAAAAGGTCAACAAACATGGAAAAATTGGACAAAATGGGTCAAAAAAGTCAAAAATAAACATAGATTCAATAAACATTCATGCAAATTTTATCATTTATAATGGCGGAGTATTTATGGATATAATAACTAAGTTAATTATGCTTGCTCATATTATCTAGGTTATTAAAGATATGAATTGATATTTATTGATTCTCCCTTTTTTGTATGAATACCACCTTTGGTGGGGTTAGATATTCTTTGTTAACTAAACAAATCAATTAACACCTATGGGTGGGGTTGATAACTAATTTGCCTAATTAAATTAATTCCTTTTTCTAAGAGATTGAAAATGAACCATTTAAATGCCACCTTTGGTGGGGTTAGACAGTTTAAACTTTATTCAAGGTGTCCAAATTAAACCTAAGAATTTAGTTATCCGAGTACTAACTTTCAAGTTTTAAAACCACTACTGAAAACATGTCGTCAATACATTTTCAGATAATAATTCTTATAAAAACTTTTGAAATAGAGCTTCACTCTAACTACCGGGCGATTGTACCATCAAATAAAAGAGCACTACTCTAAATCAGACCGGATAACTAAACCATAAAATCTAACTTTCAGGTTTAAGTTTGTAATGAAAAATAATATATTTCTCTCTAACATTCTTAATATAAAATCATGAATAAAAACAAAATCAATTCATTTTAGAGATTTTTACCTATTTAATATTTCGCAAGCATAACAACATCATTATTAAATCATGTTTACTAAACAGCCAGCACAGTTAAATTTAACCACAGACAAATTAAATATAACATGTAAGAATAAAGCATAAAAATAACTGTAAAGAAAATAAAATCCTTACAGAACTTCGACGCTATTCCCGTTGCTGGAAAAACTCCAAGCGGAATTTGCACTCCCATTTATTGAATCAAAGAGCTAAAATATTACAAAAACATAACTAGTTCTTCCCAAAAAGGGAAGAACTCTAAATCTAAGAGAAATTAACTAAGAAAAGCTAAAAACTAAGAAAACATAAGAAAAACTAAGAACTACTAAAGAATCCTAAAAATCTAAGAAAAGAGAGAAAAGAATGTATTTGGAGGTGTTTTTAGGTGTATTTTGAAGTGAAGGGAAGGGGGGTATTTATAGGTGAGGATGGAGAGAAAAAGTAGAGAAAAAAATGTTAAAAAAATGTAAAAACGCGGATTATTGATTGCTGACGTCATTTGATGACGTCAGCATGACATGGGGCGGCTGCACAGTACCGGGTATGAACAGTGCCGAGTCTGATGAACAGTACCGGGGTATGAACAGTGCCGAGTCTGATGAACAGTACCCGCGGATGAACATTGCCGAGTCTGATGAACAGTACCGGGGTATGAACAGTGCCGAGTCTGATGAACAGTAACCGCGGATGAACAGTGCCGCGCGCTGCTGCCTGGGGCGGTGCTGGGCGCTGGGGCGCTACTTCTTTTTCCTGATAGGTCCACTGATGAGTGCTCAAAAAGCACTAAAATAACCATGATTTTATGCACATTAATTGATTAAAAATATATATATTTATATAATGTTTATCATATATTTATATAAATTTGTCTTTTTCGGAATCACGGGTATTTTTATTGTTTTTTAGGTATTTTGGCTTAAAAACGCAACTTAAAAACTCAAAGAGGAATACTGGAAGCAATACATCACAAATATATTAATAAATAAATGCGGAAAGGTCGACAAATATGGAAAAATTGGACAAAATGGGTCAAAAAGGTCAAAAATGTCAAAAAGGAGAAAAACGCGCCGCCGCGCCCCAGCGCCCAGCACCGCCCCAAGCAGCAGCGCGCGGCACTGTTCATACGCGGTTACTGTTCATCAGACTCGGCACTGTTCATACCCCGGTACTGTTCATCAGACTCGGCACTGTTCATCCGCGGGTACTGTTCATCAGACTCGGCACTGTTCATACCCCGGTACTGTTCATCAGACTCGACACTGTTCATACCCGGTACTGTGCAGCCGCCCCATGTCATGCTGACGTCATCAAATGACGTCAGCAATCAATAATCCGCGTTTTTACATTTTTTTAACATTTTTTTCTCTACTTTTTCTCTCCATCCTCACCTATAAATACCCCCCTTCCCTTCACTTCAAAATACACCTAAAAACACCTCCAAATACATTCTTTTCTCTCTTTTCTTAGATTTTTAGGATGCTTTAGTTTTTCTTAGTTTTTCTTATGTTTTCTTAGTTTTTAGCTTTTCTTAGTTAATTTCTCTTAGACCAAGAGTTCTTCCCTTTTTGGGAAGAACTAGTCAAAAACTTGATGAACGAAAACCGGCATCGCCGATTCCCGCAAATACTTTGGTTTTAATATTTATAAAACTCTCGCAAGTGCACGAATCATTTCGAAGAAAATGATAAGTATACTCCCAAGGTCGATCTAAGGAAGGAATGTGTGTGGTTTTTAATTTATTATTCAAACTTCTAAAAACGAAATTAAATCCTAAACATCCTGTCACGATATTTTGGGGTTTTTGTGTTTTTAATCTACTTACATAAAAATAAACATAGATTCAATAAACATTCATGCAAATTTTATCATTTATAATGGCGGAGTATTTATGGATATAATAACTAAGTTAATTATGCTTGCTCATATTATCTAGGTTATTAAAGATATGAATTGATATTTATTGATTCTCCCTTTTTTGTAAGAATACCACCTTTGGTGGGGTTAGATATTCTTTGTTAACTAAACAAATCAATTAACACCTATGGGTGGGGTTGATAACTAATTTGCCTAATTAAATTAATTCCTTTTTCTAAGAGATTGAAAATGAACCATTTAAATGCCACCTTTGGTGGGGTTAGACAGTTTAAACTTTATTCAAGGTGTCCAAATTAAACCTAAGAATTTAGTTATCCGAGTACTAACTTTCAAGTTTTAAAACCACTACTGAAAACATGTCGTCAATACATTTTCAGATAATAATTCTTATAAAAACTTTTGAAATAGAGCTTCACTCTAACTACCGGGCGATTGTACCATCAAATAAAAGAGCACTACTCTAAATCAGACCGGATAACTAAACCATAAAATCTAATTTTCAGGTTTAAGTTTGTAATGAAAAATAATATATTTCTCTCTAACATTCTTAATATAAAATCATGAATAAAAACAAAATCAATTCATTTTAGAGATTTTTACCTATTTAATATTTCGCAAGCATAACAACATCATTATTAAATCATGTTTACTAAACAGCCAGCACAGTTAAATTTAACCACAGACAAATTAAATATAACATGTAAGAATAAAGCATAAAAATAACTGTAAAGAAAATAAAATCCTTACAGAACTTCGACGCTATTCCCGTTGCTGGAAAAACTCCAAGCGGAATTTGCACTCCCATTTATTGAATCAAAGAGCTAAAATATTACAAAAACATAACTAGTTCTTCCCAAAAAGGGAAGAACTCTAAATCTAAGAGAAATTAACTAAGAAAAGCTAAAAACTAAGAAAACATAAGAAAAACTAAGAACTACTAAAGAATCCTAAAAATCTAAGAAAAGAGAGAAAAGAATGTATTTGGAGGTGTTTTTAGGTGTATTTTGAAGTGAAGGGAAGGGGGGTATTTATAGGTGAGGATGGAGAGAAAAAGTAGAGAAAAAAATGTTAAAAAAATGTAAAAACGCGGATTATTGATTGCTGACGTCATTTGATGACGTCAGCATGACATGGGGCGGCTGCACAGTACCGGGTATGAACAGTGCCGAGTCTGATGAACAGTACCGGGGTATGAACAGTGCCGAGTCTGATGAACAGTACCCACGGATGAACATTGCCGAGTCTGATGAACAGTACCGGGGTATGAACAGTGCCGAGTCTGATGAACAGTAACCGCGGATGAACAGTGCCGCGCGCTGCTGCCTGGGGCGGTGCTGGGCGCTGGGGCGCTACTTCTTTTTCCTGATAGGTCCACTGATAAGTGCTCAAAAAGCACTAAAATAACCATGATTTTATGCACATTAATTGATTAAAAATATATATATTTATATAATGTTTATCATATATTTATATAAATTTGTCTTTTTCGGAATCACGGGTATTTTTATTGTTTTTTAGGTATTTTGGCTTAAAAACGCAACTTAAAAACTCAAAGAGGAATACTGGAAGCAATACATCACAAATATATTAATAAATAAATGCGGAAAGGTCGACAAATATGGAAAAATTGGACAAAATGGGTCAAAAAGGTCAAAAATGTCAAAAAGGAGAAAAACGCGCCGCCGCGCCCCAGCGCCCAGCACCGCCCCAAGCAGCAGCGCGCGGCACTGTTCATACGCGGTTACTGTTCATCAGACTCGGCACTGTTCATACCCCGGTACTGTTCATCACACTCGGCACTGTTCATCCGCGGGTACTGTTCATCAGACTCGGCACTGTTCATACCCCGGTACTGTTCATCAGACTTGGCACTGTTCATACCCGGTACTGTGCAGCCGCCCCATGTCATGCTGACGTCATCAAATGACGTCAGCAATCAATAATCCGCGTTTTTACATTTTTTTAACATTTTTTTCTCTACTTTTTCTCTCCATCCTCACCTATAAATACCCCCCTTCCCTTCACTTCAAAATACACCTAAAAACACCTCCAAATACATTCTTTTCTCTCTTTTCTTAGATTTTTAGGATGCTTTAGTTTTTCTTATGTTTTCTTAGTTTTTAGCTTTTCTTAGTTAATTTCTCTTAGACCAAGAGTTCTTCCCTTTTTGGGAAGAACTAGTCAAAAACTTGATGAACGAAAACCGGCATCGCCGATTCCCGCAAATACTTTGGTTTTAATATTTATAAAACTCTCGCAAGTGCACGAATCATTTCGAAGAAAATGATAAGTATACTCCCAAGGTCGATCTAAGGAAGGAATGTGTGTGGTTTTTAATTTATTATTCAAACTTCTAAAAACGAAATTAAATCCTAAACATCCTGTCACGATATTTTGGGGTTTTTGTGTTTTTAATCTACTTACATAAAAATAAACATAGATTCAATAAACATTCATGCAAATTTTATCATTTATAATGGCGGAGTATTTATGGATATAATAACTAAGTTAATTATGCTTGCTCATATTATCTAGGTTATTAAAGATATGAATTGATATTTATTGATTCTCCCTTTTTTGTATGAATACCACCTTTGGTGGGGTTAGATATTCTTTGTTAACTAAACAAATCAATTAACACCTATGGGTGGGGTTGATAACTAATTTGCCTAATTAAATTAATTCCTTTTTCTAAGAGATTGAAAATGAACCATTTAAATGCCACCTTTGGTGGGGTTAGACAGTTTAAACTTTATTCAAGGTGTCCAAATTAAACCTAAGAATTTAGTTATCCGAGTACTAACTTTCAAGTTTTAAAACCACTACTGAAAACATGTCGTCAATACATTTTCAGATAATAATTCTTATAAAAACTTTTGAAATAGAGCTTCACTCTAACTACCGGGCGATTGTACCATCAAATAAAAGAGCACTACTCTAAATCAGACCGGATAACTAAACCATAAAATCTAATTTTCAGGTTTAAGTTTGTAATGAAAAATAATATATTTCTCTCTAACATTCTTAATATAAAATCATGAATAAAAACAAAATCAATTCATTTTAGAGATTTTTACCTATTTAATATTTCGCAAGCATAACAACATCATTATTAAATCATGTTTACTAAACAGCCAGCACAGTTAAATTTAACCACAGACAAATTAAATATAACATGTAAGAATAAAGCATAAAAATAACTGTAAAGAAAATAAAATCCTTACAGAACTTCGACGCTATTCCCGTTGCTGGAAAAACTCCAAGCGGAATTTGCACTCCCATTTATTGAATCAAAGAGCTAAAATATTACAAAAACATAACTAGTTCTTCCCAAAAAGGGAAGAACTCTAAATCTAAGAGAAATTAACTAAGAAAAGCTAAAAACTAAGAAAACATAAGAAAAACTAAGAACTACTAAAGAATCCTAAAAATCTAAGAAAAGAGAGAAAAGAATGTATTTGGAGGTGTTTTTAGGTGTATTTTGAAGTGAAGGGAAGGGGGGTATTTATAGGTGAGGATGGAGAGAAAAAGTAGAGAAAAAAATGTTAAAAAAATGTAAAAACGCGGATTATTGATTGCTGACGTCATTTGATGACGTCAGCATGACATGGGGCGGCTGCACAGTACCGGGTATGAACAGTGCCGAGTCTGATGAACAGTACCGGGGTATGAACAGTGCCGAGTCTGATGAACAGTACCCGCGGATGAACATTGCCGAGTCTGATGAACAGTACCGGGGTATGAACAGTGCCGAGTCTGATGAACAGTAACCGCGGATGAACAGTGCCGCGCGCTGCTGCCTGGGGCGGTGCTGGGCGCTGGGGCGCTACTTCTTTTTCCTGATAGGTCCACTGATGAGTGCTCAAAAAGCACTAAAATAACCATGATTTTATGCACATTAATTGATTAAAAATATATATATTTATATAATGTTTATCATATATTTATATAAATTTGTCTTTTTCGGAATCACGGGTATTTTTATTGTTTTTTAGGTATTTTGGCTTAAAAACGCAACTTAAAAACTCAAAGAGGAATACTGGAAGCAATACATCACAAATATATTAATAAATAAATGCGGAAAGGTCGACAAATATGGAAAAATTGGACAAAATGGGTCAAAAAGGTCAAAAATGTCAAAAAGGAGAAAAACGCGCCGCCGCGCCCCAGCGCCCAGCACCGCCCCAAGCAGCAGCGCGCGGCACTGTTCATACGCGGTTACTGTTCATCAGACTCGGCACTGTTCATACCCCGGTACTGTTCATCAGACTCGGCACTGTTCATCCGCGGGTACTGTTCATCAGACTCGGCACTGTTCATACCCCGGTACTGTTCATCAGACTCGACACTGTTCATACCCGGTACTGTGCAGCCGCCCCATGTCATGCTGACGTCATCAAATGACGTCAGCAATCAATAATCCGCGTTTTTACATTTTTTTAACATTTTTTTCTCTACTTTTTCTCTCCATCCTCACCTATAAATACCCCCCTTCCCTTCACTTCAAAATACACCTAAAAACACCTCCAAATACATTCTTTTCTCTCTTTTCTTAGATTTTTAGGATGCTTTAGTTTTTCTTAGTTTTTCTTATGTTTTCTTAGTTTTTAGCTTTTCTTAGTTAATTTCTCTTAGACCAAGAGTTCTTCCCTTTTTGGGAAGAACTAGTCAAAAACTTGATGAACGAAAACCGGCATCGCCGATTCCCGCAAATACTTTGGTTTTAATATTTATAAAACTCTCGCAAGTGCACGAATCATTTCGAAGAAAATGATAAGTATACTCCCAAGGTCGATCTAAGGAAGGAATGTGTGTGGTTTTTAATTTATTATTCAAACTTCTAAAAACGAAATTAAATCCTAAACATCCTGTCACGATATTTTGGGGTTTTTGTGTTTTTAATCTACTTACATAAAAATAAACATAGATTCAATAAACATTCATGCAAATTTTATCATTTATAATGGCGGAGTATTTATGGATATAATAACTAAGTTAATTATGCTTGCTCATATTATCTAGGTTATTAAAGATATGAATTGATATTTATTGATTCTCCCTTTTTTGTATGAATACCACCTTTGGTGGGGTTAGATATTCTTTGTTAACTAAACAAATCAATTAACACCTATGGGTGGGGTTGATAACTAATTTGCCTAATTAAATTAATTCCTTTTTCTAAGAGATTGAAAATGAACCATTTAAATGCCACCTTTGGTGGGGTTAGACAGTTTAAACTTTATTCAAGGTGTCCAAATTAAACCTAAGAATTTAGTTATCCGAGTACTAACTTTCAAGTTTTAAAACCACTACTGAAAACATGTCGTCAATACATTTTCAGATAATAATTCTTATAAAAACTTTTGAAATAGAGCTTCACTCTAACTACCGGGCGATTGTACCATCAAATAAAAGAGCACTACTCTAAATCAGACCGGATAACTAAACCATAAAATCTAACTTTCAGGTTTAAGTTTGTAATGAAAAATAATATATTTCTCTCTAACATTCTTAATATAAAATCATGAATAAAAACAAAATCAATTCATTTTAGAGATTTTTACCTATTTAATATTTCGCAAGCATAACAACATCATTATTAAATCATGTTTACTAAACAGCCAGCACAGTTAAATTTAACCACAGACAAATTAAATATAACATGTAAGAATAAAGCATAAAAATAACTGTAAAGAAAATAAAATCCTTACAGAACTTCGACGCTATTCCCGTTGCTGGAAAAACTCCAAGCGGAATTTGCACTCCCATTTATTGAATCAAAGAGCTAAAATATTACAAAAACATAACTAGTTCTTCCCAAAAAGGGAAGAACTCTAAATCTAAGAGAAATTAACTAAGAAAAGCTAAAAACTAAGAAAACATAAGAAAAACTAAGAAAAACTAAAGAATCCTAAAAATCTAAGAAAAGAGAGAAAAGAATGTATTTGGAGGTGTTTTTAGGTGTATTTTGAAGTGAAGGGAAGGGGGGTATTTATAGGTGAGGATGGAGAGAAAAAGTAGAGAAAAAAATGTTAAAAAAATGTAAAAACGCGGATTATTGATTGCTGACGTCATTTGATGACGTCAGCATGACATGGGGCGGCTGCACAGTACCGGGTATGAACAGTGCCGAGTCTGATGAACAGTACCGGGGTATGAACAGTGCCGAGTCTGATGAACAGTACCCGCGGATGAACATTGCCGAGTCTGATGAACAGTACCGGGGTATGAACAGTGCCGAGTCTGATGAACAGTAACCGCGGATGAACAGTGCCACGCGCTGCTGCCTGGGGCGGTGCTGGGCGCTGGGGCGCTACTTCTTTTTCCTGATAGGTCCACTGATGAGTGCTCAAAAAGCACTAAAATAACCATGATTTTATGCACATTAATTGATTAAAAATATATATATATTTATATAATGTTTATCATATATTTATATAAATTTGTCTTTTTCGGAATCACGGGTATTTTTATTGTTTTTTAGGTATTTTGGCTTAAAAACGCAACTTAAAAACTCAAAGAGGAATACTGGAAGCAATACATCACAAATATATTAATAAATAAATGCGGAAAGGTCGACAAATATGGAAAAATTGGACAAAATGGGTCAAAAAGGTCAAAAATGTCAAAAAGGAGAAAAACGCGCCGCCGCGCCCCAGCGCCCAGCACCGCCCCAAGCAGCAGCGCGCGGCACTGTTCATACGCGGTTACTGTTCATCAGACTCGGCACTGTTCATACCCCGGTACTGTTCATCAGACTCGGCACTGTTCATCCGCGGGTACTGTTCATCAGACTCGGCACTGTTCATACCCCGGTACTGTTCATCAGACTCGACACTGTTCATACCCGGTACTGTGCAGCCGCCCCATGTCATGCTGACGTCATCAAATGACGTCAGCAATCAATAATCCGCGTTTTTACATTTTTTTAACATTTTTTTCTCTACTTTTTCTCTCCATCCTCACCTATAAATACCCCCCTTCCCTTCACTTCAAAATACACCTAAAAACACCTCCAAATACATTCTTTTCTCTCTTTTCTTAGATTTTTAGGATGCTTTAGTTTTTCTTAGTTTTTCTTATGTTTTCTTAGTTTTTAGCTTTTCTTAGTTAATTTCTCTTAGACCAAGAGTTCTTCCCTTTTTGGGAAGAACTAGTCAAAAACTTGATGAACGAAAACCGGCATCGCCGATTCCCGCAAATACTTTGGTTTTAATATTTATAAAACTCTCGCAAGTGCACGAATCATTTCGAAGAAAATGATAAGTATACTCCCAAGGTCGATCTAAGGAAGGAATGTGTGTGGTTTTTAATTTATTATTCAAACTTCTAAAAACGAAATTAAATCCTAAACATCCTGTCACGATATTTTGGGGTTTTTGTGTTTTTAATCTACTTACATAAAAATAAACATAGATTCAATAAACATTCATGCAAATTTTATCATTTATAATGGCGGAGTATTTATGGATATAATAACTAAGTTAATTATGCTTGCTCATATTATCTAGGTTATTAAAGATATGAATTGATATTTATTGATTCTCCCTTTTTTGTATGAATACCACCTTTGGTGGGGTTAGATATTCTTTGTTAACTAAACAAATCAATTAACACCTATGGGTGGGGTTGATAACTAATTTGCCTAATTAAATTAATTCCTTTTTCTAAGAGATTGAAAATGAACCATTTAAATGCCACCTTTGGTGGGGTTAGACAGTTTAAACTTTATTCAAGGTGTCCAAATTAAACCTAAGAATTTAGTTATCCGAGTACTAACTTTCAAGTTTTAAAACCACTACTGAAAACATGTCGTCAATACATTTTCAGATAATAATTCTTATAAAAACTTTTGAAATAGAGCTTCACTCTAACTACCGGGCGATTGTACCATCAAATAAAAGAGCACTACTCTAAATCAGACCGGATAACTAAACCATAAAATCTAATTTTCAGGTTTAAGTTTGTAATGAAAAATAATATATTTCTCTCTAACATTCTTAATATAAAATCATGAATAAAAACAAAATCAATTCATTTTAGAGATTTTTACCTATTTAATATTTCGCAAGCATAACAACATCATTATTAAATCATGTTTACTAAACAGCCAGCACAGTTAAATTTAACCACAGACAAATTAAATATAACATGTAAGAATAAAGCATAAAAATAACTGTAAAGAAAATAAAATCCTTACAGAACTTCGACGCTATTCCCGTTGCTGGAAAAACTCCAAGCGGAATTTGCACTCCCATTTATTGAATCAAAGAGCTAAAATATTACAAAAACATAACTAGTTCTTCCCAAAAAGGGAAGAACTCTAAATCTAAGAGAAATTAACTAAGAAAAGCTAAAAACTAAGAAAACATAAGAAAAACTAAGAACTACTAAAGAATCCTAAAAATCTAAGAAAAGAGAGAAAAGAATGTATTTGGAGGTGTTTTTAGGTGTATTTTGAAGTGAAGGGAAGGGGGGTATTTATAGGTGAGGATGGAGAGAAAAAGTAGAGAAAAAAATGTTAAAAAAATGTAAAAACGCGGATTATTGATTGCTGACGTCATTTGATGACGTCAGCATGACATGGGGCGGCTGCACAGTACCGGGTATGAACAGTGCCGAGTCTGATGAACAGTACCGGGGTATGAACAGTGCCGAGTCTGATGAACAGTACCCACGGATGAACATTGCCGAGTCTGATGAACAGTACCGGGGTATGAACAGTGCCGAGTCTGATGAACAGTAACCGCGGATGAACAGTGCCGCGCGCTGCTGCCTGGGGCGGTGCTGGGCGCTGGGGCGCTACTTCTTTTTCCTGATAGGTCCACTGATAAGTGCTCAAAAAGCACTAAAATAACCATGATTTTATGCACATTAATTGATTAAAAATATATATATTTATATAATGTTTATCATATATTTATATAAATTTGTCTTTTTCGGAATCACGGGTATTTTTATTGTTTTTTAGGTATTTTGGCTTAAAAACGCAACTTAAAAACTCAAAGAGGAATACTGGAAGCAATACATCACAAATATATTAATAAATAAATGCGGAAAGGTCGACAAATATGGAAAAATTGGACAAAATGGGTCAAAAAGGTCAAAAATGTCAAAAAGGAGAAAAACGCGCCGCCGCGCCCCAGCGCCCAGCACCGCCCCAAGCAGCAGCGCGCGGCACTGTTCATCCGCGGGTACTGTTCATCAGACTCGGCACTGTTCATACCCCGGTACTGTTCATCAGACTTGGCACTGTTCATACCCGGTACTGTGCAGCCGCCCCATGTCATGCTGACGTCATCAAATGACGTCAGCAATCAATAATCCGCGTTTTTACATTTTTTTAACATTTTTTTCTCTACTTTTTCTCTCCATCCTCACCTATAAATACCCCCCTTCCCTTCACTTCAAAATACACCTAAAAACACCTCCAAATACATTCTTTTCTCTCTTTTCTTAGATTTTTAGGATGCTTTAGTTTTTCTTATGTTTTCTTAGTTTTTAGCTTTTCTTAGTTAATTTCTCTTAGACCAAGAGTTCTTCCCTTTTTGGGAAGAACTAGTCAAAAACTTGATGAACGAAAACCGGCATCGCCGATTCCCGCAAATACTTTGGTTTTAATATTTATAAAACTCTCGCAAGTGCACGAATCATTTCGAAGAAAATGATAAGTATACTCCCAAGGTCGATCTAAGGAAGGAATGTGTGTGGTTTTTAATTTATTATTCAAACTTCTAAAAACGAAATTAAATCCTAAACATCCTGTCACGATATTTTGGGGTTTTTGTGTTTTTAATCTACTTACATAAAAATAAACATAGATTCAATAAACATTCATGCAAATTTTATCATTTATAATGGCGGAGTATTTATGGATATAATAACTAAGTTAATTATGCTTGCTCATATTATCTAGGTTATTAAAGATATGAATTGATATTTATTGATTCTCCCTTTTTTGTATGAATACCACCTTTGGTGGGGTTAGATATTCTTTGTTAACTAAACAAATCAATTAACACCTATGGGTGGGGTTGATAACTAATTTGCCTAATTAAATTAATTCCTTTTTCTAAGAGATTGAAAATGAACCATTTAAATGCCACCTTTGGTGGGGTTAGACAGTTTAAACTTTATTCAAGGTGTCCAAATTAAACCTAAGAATTTAGTTATCCGAGTACTAACTTTCAAGTTTTAAAACCACTACTGAAAACATGTCGTCAATACATTTTCAGATAATAATTCTTATAAAAACTTTTGAAATAGAGCTTCACTCTAACTACCGGGCGATTGTACCATCAAATAAAAGAGCACTACTCTAAATCAGACCGGATAACTAAACCATAAAATCTAATTTTCAGGTTTAAGTTTGTAATGAAAAATAATATATTTCTCTCTAACATTCTTAATATAAAATCATGAATAAAAACAAAATCAATTCATTTTAGAGATTTTTACCTATTTAATATTTCGCAAGCATAACAACATCATTATTAAATCATGTTTACTAAACAGCCAGCACAGTTAAATTTAACCACAGACAAATTAAATATAACATGTAAGAATAAAGCATAAAAATAACTGTAAAGAAAATAAAATCCTTACAGAACTTCGACGCTATTCCCGTTGCTGGAAAAACTCCAAGCGGAATTTGCACTCCCATTTATTGAATCAAAGAGCTAAAATATTACAAAAACATAACTAGTTCTTCCCAAAAAGGGAAGAACTCTAAATCTAAGAGAAATTAACTAAGAAAAGCTAAAAACTAAGAAAACATAAGAAAAACTAAGAACTACTAAAGAATCCTAAAAATCTAAGAAAAGAGAGAAAAGAATGTATTTGGAGGTGTTTTTAGGTGTATTTTGAAGTGAAGGGAAGGGGGGTATTTATAGGTGAGGATGGAGAGAAAAAGTAGAGAAAAAAATGTTAAAAAAATGTAAAAACGCGGATTATTGATTGCTGACGTCATTTGATGACGTCAGCATGACATGGGGCGGCTGCACAGTACCGGGTATGAACAGTGCCGAGTCTGATGAACAGTACCGGGGTATGAACAGTGCCGAGTCTGATGAACAGTACCCACGGATGAACATTGCCGAGTCTGATGAACAGTACCGGGGTATGAACAGTGCCGAGTCTGATGAACAGTAACCGCGGATGAACAGTGCCGCGCGCTGCTGCCTGGGGCGGTGCTGGGCGCTGGGGCGCTACTTCTTTTTCCTGATAGGTCCACTGATAAGTGCTCAAAAAGCACTAAAATAACCATGATTTTATGCACATTAATTGATTAAAAATATATATATTTATATAATGTTTATCATATATTTATATAAATTTGTCTTTTTCGGAATCACGGGTATTTTTATTGTTTTTTAGGTATTTTGGCTTAAAAACGCAACTTAAAAACTCAAAGAGGAATACTGGAAGCAATACATCACAAATATATTAATAAATAAATGCGGAAAGGTCGACAAATATGGAAAAATTGGACAAAATGGGTCAAAAAGGTCAAAAATGTCAAAAAGGAGAAAAACGCGCCGCCGCGCCCCAGCGCCCAGCACCGCCCCAAGCAGCAGCGCGCGGCACTGTTCATACGCGGTTACTGTTCATCAGACTCGGCACTGTTCATACCCCGGTACTGTTCATCACACTCGGCACTGTTCATCCGCGGGTACTGTTCATCAGACTCGGCACTGTTCATACCCCGGTACTGTTCATCAGACTTGGCACTGTTCATACCCGGTACTGTGCAGCCGCCCCATGTCATGCTGACGTCATCAAATGACGTCAGCAATCAATAATCCGCGTTTTTACATTTTTTTAACATTTTTTTCTCTACTTTTTCTCTCCATCCTCACCTATAAATACCCCCCTTCCCTTCACTTCAAAATACACCTAAAAACACCTCCAAATACATTCTTTTCTCTCTTTTCTTAGATTTTTAGGATGCTTTAGTTTTTCTTATGTTTTCTTAGTTTTTAGCTTTTCTTAGTTAATTTCTCTTAGACCAAGAGTTCTTCCCTTTTTGGGAAGAACTAGTCAAAAACTTGATGAACGAAAACCGGCATCGCCGATTCCCGCAAATACTTTGGTTTTAATATTTATAAAACTCTCGCAAGTGCACGAATCATTTCGAAGAAAATGATAAGTATACTCCCAAGGTCGATCTAAGGAAGGAATGTGTGTGGTTTTTAATTTATTATTCAAACTTCTAAAAACGAAATTAAATCCTAAACATCCTGTCACGATATTTTGGGGTTTTTGTGTTTTTAATCTACTTACATAAAAATAAACATAGATTCAATAAACATTCATGCAAATTTTATCATTTATAATGGCGGAGTATTTATGGATATAATAACTAAGTTAATTATGCTTGCTCATATTATCTAGGTTATTAAAGATATGAATTGATATTTATTGATTCTCCCTTTTTTGTATGAATACCACCTTTGGTGGGGTTAGATATTCTTTGTTAACTAAACAAATCAATTAACACCTATGGGTGGGGTTGATAACTAATTTGCCTAATTAAATTAATTCCTTTTTCTAAGAGATTGAAAATGAACCATTTAAATGCCACCTTTGGTGGGGTTAGACAGTTTAAACTTTATTCAAGGTGTCCAAATTAAACCTAAGAATTTAGTTATCCGAGTACTAACTTTCAAGTTTTAAAACCACTACTGAAAACATGTCGTCAATACATTTTCAGATAATAATTCTTATAAAAACTTTTGAAATAGAGCTTCACTCTAACTACCGGGCGATTGTACCATCAAATAAAAGAGCACTACTCTAAATCAGACCGGATAACTAAACCATAAAATCTAATTTTCAGGTTTAAGTTTGTAATGAAAAATAATATATTTCTCTCTAACATTCTTAATATAAAATCATGAATAAAAACAAAATCAATTCATTTTAGAGATTTTTACCTATTTAATATTTCGCAAGCATAACAACATCATTATTAAATCATGTTTACTAAACAGCCAGCACAGTTAAATTTAACCACAGACAAATTAAATATAACATGTAAGAATAAAGCATAAAAATAACTGTAAAGAAAATAAAATCCTTACAGAACTTCGACGCTATTCCCGTTGCTGGAAAAACTCCAAGCGGAATTTGCACTCCCATTTATTGAATCAAAGAGCTAAAATATTACAAAAACATAACTAGTTCTTCCCAAAAAGGGAAGAACTCTAAATCTAAGAGAAATTAACTAAGAAAAGCTAAAAACTAAGAAAACATAAGAAAAACTAAGAAAAACTAAAGAATCCTAAAAATCTAAGAAAAGAGAGAAAAGAATGTATTTGGAGGTGTTTTTAGGTGTATTTTGAAGTGAAGGGAAGGGGGGTATTTATAGGTGAGGATGGAGAGAAAAAGTAGAGAAAAAAATGTTAAAAAAATGTAAAAACGCGGATTATTGATTGCTGACGTCATTTGATGACGTCAGCATGACATGGGGCGGCTGCACAGTACCGGGTATGAACAGTGCCGAGTCTGATGAACAGTACCGGGGTATGAACAGTGCCGAGTCTGATGAACAGTACCCGCGGATGAACATTGCCGAGTCTGATGAATAGTACCGGGGTATGAACAGTAACCGCGGATGAACAGTGCCGCGCGCTGCTGCTTGGGGCGGTGCTGGGCGCTGGGGCGCGGCGGCGCGTTTTTCTCCTTTTTGACATTTTTGACCTTTTTGACCCATTTTGTCCAATTTTTCCATATTTGTCGACCTTTTCGCATTTATTTATTAATATATTTGTGATGTATTGCTTCCAGTATTCCTCTTTGAGTTTTTAAGTTGCGTTTTTAAGCCAAAATACCTGAAAAACAATAAAAATACCCGTGATTCCGAAAAAGACAAATTTATATAAATATATGATAAAACATATAAATATATATATTTTTAATCAATTAATGTGCATAAAATCATGGTTATTTTAGTGCTTTTTGAGCACTCATCACAACCCCCAACCAGCTTCTTGCTAGTCCCTTAGCAAGAGAAGCGATAAAAACTAAAAATTAAACTATCCTAAATCACTTTCGTGGATTGAAACGGTTGCATTTAGCCTATGCAACAAGCCGTTAAACCCCTAGGTTGCCCTAGTGGACGAGTTTGAGTCTCGTGAGGGTTTTCAGTAATGATACCCACAAACATTGAACTAACTGTAAAAATCAAAAGAAACTATAAAAACAATCAAATCAAAAACTACAATTACAACACAATCAATAATTAATTTAAGAATAAAAGAAAACAACATATCACAAAAATATCTCATACTTTTTAATCTCCTTTAAGATCATAATTAAAATCTCAAGCATAAGTTATTTTAATCTCTTTAAACAATCATGATTTTATTATAATAATTAGTCGAAAATCATTTTCATATTTCATTTCAAAAATGTATCAATTTAATTTTACCCAATTTCAGTGTCATGAATCATAATTCGCTTCGACTCTATTCCTCACAAGTCAATACTCTCAAAGCACTGAATCCTATGGGTTCAAACACTCATACTAATTTATATGCGAAAGAGTTGATGTATAGAAATGAACTAATAGGTTCGCATATGTATAAAGAATAAAGGCTCAAAGTGTTATTTTAACATTGATCTCATGAAAGGAATCGAATGTATAAATTATAAAGATATCATATATAAAAATTATTTTAATGCATAAATCAAACTCATTAAGAAAGAATTTCAAGATATATGCTTTTTACAAATGAAGAAATTGCAATGACTTTTTAGGGAATTACTTCCTATATATTTCTTTTGTAATTAGCCTTTACTCACAACTTTGTAGGCAATGTGGGTCATAGTATGTAGATGATACTATATATATTTTTTTATCTCTCTATTTTTTTTATGAAGATATTTTTCAATATATGTATTTTTTTAGAGAGTCAACCCATGTACAGATTGTACATTTTTTTGGATTTTGGTGAGTGGTTAATTTTGTGGCTTTTCTGTTTGATCTTGGTTTAGGTAACCCCAGATATGTCTTTTTGTTTTTGTAGCAGTCATGCATAAATGAGATATAAGCATATACTATCAATTTCTACTCAAATCATTTAATCTAAGCAAAAATAATAATCAAAAATATATGATACTCTATTAAGATGAGAAAAAATTCATACATTCAATGCTAATACCTATAGAGATCATCTAAACTTTTTGAATAAATAAGAAATGTGTTTGGAGTAGAAAAAATATATATATTTCACTCTGAATAAAAGAAATTAGGCTCAAATTATATCTCACAAGGGTAGTCTCCACTAAAAAAAAATTCATAAACGCCGATTTTGGGTTTAATATAATTTCCACATTCTATCAAGAAATACTAGTTATGACAAAAACTAACTAATTATCAAAAATAATTACAAAATATTTCATGATATGTTTTCAAAAATTAATCTAACAGTACAAAAGACTTAATTATTTACTTAAATTTGATTTAAAGAAATGATAAATTTTTGTGAGAAAATATTTAATTTTTTTTTTTAATTTTTAAATTGTTAAATCTTTTTTTTTCTTTCTAATTAAGCATGGTAACTTTTCACCACCCCCAACCTAGAACTTACATTGTCCTCAATGTAACAACTGTAAATTAAAGATAAAGAGAAAAGAGAAGAAATATTACCTATTTTCTGAGAATGTGTAAGTAGTAATGGAGAAATGCAGGTGCATCCATCATATTCATTATTAAAGTGTATACAGACAGATTGCTGTAAACTTCTAACATCTCAACAAATATTTTTAGTTTTAACAATTTAAAAATTATTAAACTAAAATGAACAATCAAATTAAGTAAATAAAATAAATAACAGAAAATTACCTAAAATGATGGGTTGCCTCCCATCCAGCGCTTAGTTTAACGTCTTAGCAAGACGTAACTTGGGGATTGCCTCTTAAGTAAACTCAATGTCCCCTCATCATTGAGTCAATCATACCTACAAGTAAGACAATGTTGTCTACCTATACTGTTTCAAACATGCCCTATTGACTTTTAAATTTTTCTGTACCAAAAACTAAGGGCATGCTTGAGGGTTTTAGATAACCCACATCTAGGTGCAAATCAAATAATTAAGGCTTCATAACACAATTGTACCTAGATCAAGCAAAGAAACTAACTCTTGAGATTAAAACTTTAAAATTTTTGAGATAGTTTCAAAATTTTTTTTTTTTTTAAGGTTTAAAATAACATAATTAGTATTAACCAAGAGTGCTCCCAGGAAAGAATGGTGGGGCAAAGGCTCCTTAAATACCATCCTCCTAGACAGAGCAACGTTCCCAGGAAAGACTAGTGGCACAAAGGCTTCCAAGAACTAGTCTCCTAGACAGAACTCCCTTAGATCTTTACTTTTCATGCTATTAAAATTAAGTTAATTAAGTTCAGTTAAGTAAAAATCTAAGTTAATTAAGTTAATGAAAATCTAATTTAATTAAAAAGCTAAGTTGGTTAAGTAAAAAAAATATCTAAATTAATTAAAAAAAACTAAGTTAATCAAAGTTAATTAAAAAGTTCAAGTTAATTAAGTTAAGTTAATTAAAAAGCTAAGTTAAAAATCTAAGTTAGTTAAGTTAAAAAAATCTAAGTTAATTAAGTTAAATAAAAATTAAGAGAAAAAAAAAATAGTTAAAGAAAAAAATAATAATAATAAAATAAAAATAAATAAAAATAAAAATAAAAATAAATAAAATTAAAATTGAAATAAAATAAAATAAAATAAAATAAAGTTAAGATTTTAAATAAAAACTTAAAATTAAATGAAAATTAAAAATTAAGTTTTTTTTATTTATTATATTTTTTTTTCAATTTTTTTTTTTACTATTCATGAATTGTAATTTTATTTTGCTATCTACACTATAAATTTTATTTATTTATTTCAATTTAAATTTTTGAATTTTTTTTTTTACTTTTTATTTTTTTACTATTCATGAACGGTAATTTTATTTTACTATTCACGCTATATTATTTCTTATTAACTTAAATTTTTGTTTTTGTTTTTGTTTTTGTTTTTTTTTTTTTTACTATTAATGAACGGTAATTTTATTTTACTATTCACGCTATCTTATTTCTTATTAACTTAGATTTTTTTTTAAAAAAAAAATAATTTTTTTTTTTACTATTCATGAACGGTAATTTTATTTTACTATCTACGCTATATTAAAAAAAATTTAAGTTTTTAATTTTTAATTTTTTTTTTACTATTCATGAACGGTAATTTTATTTTACTATTTACATTAGATTATTTATTTATTTTTATTTTAAAATTTTAAAATTTTAATTTTTTTTTACTATTCATGAACGGTAATTTTATTTTACTATTTACACTATACTATTTTTTTATCTTAAAATTTTTTATGTTTTTAAGTTTTAAATTTTTTTTTTTTTTACTATTCATGAACGGTAAAATTTTTTACTTCAAATTTCAAATTTCTAATTATTTTACAATTAATAAAAAATATTTATTTTTTAATTTTTTTTTAATTTTTTAATTTTTTAATTTTTTAATTTTTTAATTTTTTAATTTTTTTTTATTTCTTATGAAATTTGAAATTTGATTATTATATTGTTTTTTATCCAAAAAAAAAAATCACAATTATTTACACCACAAAAATGTTTTTAAAATTTTGATAAATAATTTAAAAAAACGTTATTCCTTCCCCGGCAACGGCGCCAAAAACTTGATGACCAAATCCCCGGCAACGGTGGCGCCAAAAACTTGATGAACGAAAACCGGCATCGTCGATTCCCGCAAATACTTTGGTTTTAATATTTATAAAACTCTCGCAAGTGCACGAATCATTTCGAAGAAAATGATAAGTATACTCCCAAGGTCGATCTAAGGAAGGAATGTGTGTGGTTTTTAATTTATTATTCAAACTTCTAAAAACGAAATTAAATCCTAAACATCCTGTCACGATATTTTGGGGTTTTTGTGTTTTTAATCTACTTACATAAAAATAAACATAGATTCAATAAACATTCATGCAAATTTTATCATTTATAATGGCGGAGTATTTATGGATATAATAACTAAGTTAATTATGCTTGCTCATATTATCTAGGTTATTAAAGATATGAATTGATATTTATTGATTCTCCCTTTTTTGTATGAATACCACCTTTGGTGGGGTTAGATATTCTTTGTTAACTAAACAAATCAATTAACACCTATGGGTGGGGTTGATAACTAATTTGCCTAATTAAATTAATTCCTTTTTCTAAGAGATTGAAAATGAACCATTTAAATGCCACCTTTGGTGGGGTTAGACAGTTTAAACTTTATTCAAGGTGTCCAAATTAAACCTAAGAATTTAGTTATCCGAGTACTAACTTTCAAGTTTTAAAACCACTACTGAAAACATGTCGTCAATACATTTTCAGATAATAATTCTTATAAAAACTTTTGAAATAGAGCTTCACTCTAACTACCGGGCGATTGTACCATCAAATAAAAGAGCACTACTCTAAATCAGACCGGATAACTAAACCATAAAATCTAATTTTCAGGTTTAAGTTTGTAATGAAAAATAATATATTTCTCTCTAACATTCTTAATATAAAATCATGAATAAAAACAAAATCAATTCATTTTAGAGATTTTTACCTATTTAATATTTCGCAAGCATAACAACATCATTATTAAATCATGTTTACTAAACAGCCAGCACAGTTAAATTTAACCACAGACAAATTAAATATAACATGTAAGAATAAAGCATAAAAATAACTGTAAAGAAAATAAAATCCTTACAGAACTTCGACGCTATTCCCGTTGCTGGAAAAACTCCAAGCGGAATTTGCACTCCCATTTATTGAATCAAAGAGCTAAAATATTACAAAAACATAACTAGTTCTTCCCAAAAAGGGAAGAACTCTAAATCTAAGAGAAATTAACTAAGAAAAGCTAAAAACTAAGAAAACATAAGAAAAACTAAGAAAAACTAAAGAATCCTAAAAATCTAAGAAAAGAGAGAAAAGAATGTATTTGGAGGTGTTTTTAGGTGTATTTTGAAGTGAAGGGAAGGGGGGTATTTATAGGTGAGGATGGAGAGAAAAAGTAGAGAAAAAAATGTTAAAAAAATGTAAAAACGCGGATTATTGATTGCTGACGTCATTTGATGACGTCAGCATGACATGGGGCGGCTGCACAGTACCGGGTATGAACAGTGCCGAGTCTGATGAACAGTACCGGGGTATGAACAGTGCCGAGTCTGATGAACAGTACCCGCGGATGAACAGTATCCGCGGATGAACAGTGCCGAGTCTGATGAACAGTACCGGGGTATGAACAGTGCCGAGTCTGATGAACAGTAACCGCGGATGAACAGTGCCGCGCGCTGCTGCTTAGGGCGGTGCTGGGCGCTGGGGCGCGGCGGCGCGTTTTTCTCCTTTTTGACATTTTTGACCTTTTTGACCCATTTTGTCCAATTTTTCCATATTTGTCGACCTTTCCGCATTTATTTATTAATATATTTGTGATGTATTGCTTCCAGTATTCCTCTTTGAGTTTTTAAGTTGCGTTTTTAAGCCAAAATACCTGAAAAACAATAAAAATACCCGTGATTCCGAAAAAGACAAATTTATATAAATATATGATAAAACATATAAATATATATATTTTTAATCAATTAATGTGCATAAAATCATGGTTATTTTAGTGCTTTTTGAGCACTCATCATTATTCGGTCTAATTTAGAGTAGTGCTCTTTTATTTGTTGGTACAATCGCCCGGTAGTTAGAGTGAAACTCTATTTCAAAAGTTTTTATAGGAATTATTATGTGAAAATGTATTGACAACATGTTTTCAATAGTGGTTTTAAAACTTGAAAGTTAGTACTCGGATAATTAAATTCTTATGTTTAATTTGGACACCTTGAATAAAGTTTAAACTGTCTAACCCCACCAAAGGTGGCATTTAAATGGTTCATTTTCAAATCTCTTAGAAAAAGGAATTAATTTAATTAGCCAAATTAGTTATCAACCCCACCCATAGGTGTTAATTGATTTGTTTAGTTAACAAAGAATATCTAACCCCACCAAATGTGGTATTTATATAAAAAAGAGAGAATCAATCAAATATCAATTTATATCTTTAATAACCTAGATAATATGAGCAAGCATAATTAATTTAGTTATTATATCCATAAATACTCCACTAATATAAATGATAAAATTTGCATAAATATTTATTGAATCTGTATTTATATTTATTTTTAGATAAATATTTATTGAATTTGTATCTATGTTTATTTTTATGTTATTAGATTATATTTAATTAATCTGTATATATGTTTATTTTTTTAGATTAGGAACACAAAAACCAAACTATCGTGACAGGATGTTTAGGATTTAATTTCGTTTTTAAAAGTTTGAATAATAAATTAAAAACCACATACATTCCTTCCTTAGATCGACCTTGGGAGTATACTTATCATTTTCTTCGAAATGATTCGTGCACTTGCGAGAGTTTTATAAATATTAAAACCAAAGTATTGGCAAGAATCGGCGATACCGGTTTTCGCTCATCAGAAGCAAGAATACATATCAGATTTTTTAATACCCAAAAAGAGATACATGGTGTGTCCTACTCCACATTTATAATATTGATCTTTACAATAATTCCTAATTTTCAGCAACCTTTTGTTATCACTTAATCTAGAAAATCTCCATGTTGTTACCTCTTATTTGTTAGTGCATAATCTAAATTATGTATAAACTACATCTAAGCTAAGAACATAAAATAAGAACAGCGACTCCTATTAAGAAAAAAAACATATAAAATTCTATGTTATGTTACCTATGATTGAGTTTGATTGCCTGTTTTAAAACTTAAAAATAGTAATTTAATATATAGGTTGAGGCTAACGTAGAAGGGCTTTGGCCAAATATATGAATGCACGCCACAACCCAGTTACTCAATTGCATCTGCCCGAGACACATAAAGATTTTCCTGATTCTATCCTAAATATATTTAGCCACATCACACAATCTCCATACCATGGCATCGAATGAACAATGTGCCTAGTGAATCTATGCATAGAGGAATGTGCCATAACACACTATATCTTCATCGCTACACGGAATGCTTTATTTGAACTCTTACCTTGTATCCCTTACTACTAGTTGGTTCTTCATGTATAGCTTATATTTTTTATTCGTTTATGTTTTTAAGGTGCAATTTAAGTGCTTTAGATGTTGATCAATTTGTATATTTGAAGCTAAAAATACTCGAAATATAAAAGCAAATATCCCAAAATTTCAAAGTTTATTGTTCAATTCAATTAAAAATCATAAATTCATGTCCCATTACAAAATATATCAACCTTGACTCACCCAATCTAAGTCTTAGGAAATCGAATTCGTTTTGAATCTAATCCTCACAAGACATACTCTCAATAACACACTGATTTGACAAGTTCAAACACTCAATAAAGATATATATGAATAGAAGTTATGTAAATAAATGAACTAATATCTTCGTATATGATTAAGCAAGAATGACTCAAAAGTACATAACATTAATCTCATGAAAGGAATCAAATGATAGAATTTATGAAGAAATCACATTACTATTCTTATGTACAAATTAAAGTCATTAAGCAAATATTAAAATATGTTCCATAAGATGAATGAAAATGCATTGACTTCAATGAGATTTATTTTTTTATTTTTCTTTTGTAATAACCATCACACCACTTAAAGAACTTAACGATCATAATATTTAGTTATATGTTTATTTTTATCTCCTTTTTTGTACTCTTTAAATATATGTTTATATATATAGGAATAGAGAAAGAGACATTGGACCCTTGTACAATCGTATATTTGGTGAGTTACTAAATTTTGGCTCTTTTTGTACTGCTTTAGAGAACCCTATGTATATATTTTTGGAAGTCAAGGATGAATGAAATATGCATAAAATTTAAATTTCTACTTAAATCATTCAACCTAAGCAATGAGAATAAGTACATGATTATTCATCAAATGTTAAAAAAAATCCTAACATTCAATGCAAAACTTATAGATATTATCTAATAATTTGAAATAATAAGAACAGTGTTTAAAGGAGTAAAACAATATTATTACTTAGAATAAAATGATATAAGATCAAAATATTTGCACAATGTAGTCTCCACTATTTGATTCTTAAACACCAATTTTATATTTATCTCAATCTCATCACCTCATCATGAAACACAAACTATGAATAGTAAAACATTAATTTTCACAATATTCTATGATATGTTTAAGACATTAATCAAACAATGTAAAGATTCAATCATTCACTTTGAATCCACTAAAGGCATGATAATTTTGAAATTGTTTTTAAAATGAACCTAAATACCCCTAAACAACTAAATAAACTAAATAAATGCAAAAAAAAGTTACCACATGTTTAATAAAAAAATTTGAAATGCCTAAACTTATGTGTAACTTTTCTTCCACCCCAACCTAGAATCGACATTATTCTCAATGTAGAAAATGTAAATTAAAGATAAAGATAAAGAAAAGAAAAATTACCTATTTGTGTTAGCTTAATATGATCAAGTAGTGATGTGATAATTCATGGTGCATTCATCGTCTAAAACATTTTTGTCGCATAGATAGAATGTTGTGTATTTCTTATAAACCACATCTTTAACAAACATTTATAAATTGAACACTTCTAAATAAAATAAACATGGGTTCCTATTAACGAAAAATAAAAAAAATAAAAAAATACATTAAATAGAAAATAACATAAAAAAATAAACACCAGAAATAAAAACAACTAAACTAAAATTCATAAAAAAACATGAAAATAAATAAAAGTAATCTGGGGTAAATTTGAGCTCAATCATCTATGTCATCCGGTCCTTGGTCATAACCATGTGGGTGCTTGAGTGGTCTAAAGACAAAATCTTATCATGGATTCTCAAGTTCTCTCAAATGACTAGAATCACCTCGAAGATGAGAGATAGTTAAGTGTTGCATCTCATGGATATTACGCATATGTTCACCCTGAATGTGATGTTGTCCACTTGTATACTCAATATGTTGAGTAGTATATTCTTGGATATAATTCATTATATAAGTAACCTCTTCTCTTAAATGACAAATTTTATCTTTCATGGACATTTTTGAAGGAGCTACCTTTTATCCCTTTGGGTTCCTTTAGTACCTATGGTGAGCTCACGAGTGTATGTTGGAGTCAATAATTCACCCAATTGTAATAACACCTTAACCTTTGGATAGTTCACCCTCGCTTTAGAACACAAAACAATTGAGAGAAGAAATAGCTCAAATGGTAATTGTTTGTAGATAATCTTGTCTGTTAGTTAATTATTACTCCAACATCCATGCTTATTATAGATGATATTACAAAGAGTAATATAGCCCATTCTTTGTCCATAAAAGTGTAGTATATGGTGGGCATAAGTCTATAATAGACAAAAAATTGCTAAATATGGAAAACCTTAGTTAAATGTTTGGCTACAAAATATTTATTGTTTCCATTGCAATATTCCCATTCATCCCCCTCTATAGCTAGGTTTTCCATTACCTCTGTATAGTCCATATTGTTCAAATCATTTTTATACTCACCTTGGCCCACATCCATTAAACCATAATAAGAATTTATATCTGATGGGTTAGATGGGACTTGTACACCTTGAACCATTACCATATTATCAACATCATCTGGAACATCAGCTTAGAATTACCAAATGATAGACTCAACAATAGCTTTTGAGCTCCTAACAAACCCTCTCCATCCAAGTACTGTTATTATGTTTGTAATCCCCTCAAAATTACTATCATGTCTGATTTGAAATTCCATTGCCCCTTCTACAATAAATTTTTTGTTAAACTTTATTAAACCCAAGTTTAGCCATTGCAATAGAAAATGTGGCTCTATTGTATTCTATAAGACCTCTTTTTCCTTTATTGTATCACTTTTATTTCTTTTAAGAGCCATTGAATCAAGTTCTTACAAATTAGTATTTTCAAATAAATTTCATACATTTAAACAATACAATTCTATAAATTATTCCAAAAATTTCCTTCACCCTCTTTTAGGCCAATTTAGGGTTTAATACTCTGTAATATGAAAATTTCATATTTAACTCATAGAAATTAGAAAAAATAATCCAAGAAACATTCTAGGAATCTTTTTATCACTAGTGTTGTTGTGAAGAAGATGAATATTGAAGAATAACTCTTGAAGAAATTTGATGGAGATATGAAAAAATCCCTCAAGGAATGGCTAAACAACGATTAGGATTGAGAAGTTTGTGAAGAAATAGGAAGGATTTTAGGAAAAAAGTATGATTTTTGGGTGATTTGAGTGTTTGTGGGGAGAGAAAGTTTGGGTTGTATTGAAGAAGAAATGAAAATGGTTGGGAAAATGGGGTGGATTGCATAGGATTGGTGGTTTTCATGGAAATTTAGATTATAAATCGTGGCATAGGTTTATCCATGCCGCGGCGTGAGCTTGAATTAATCCAAGCTAAACATTGAGTCACCATGGGCCAAAAGTGCATTAGTGAATGTTGTATTATGAATTTTTATTCTTTACTCCCAAATTTCATCATGTATATCTCGTGTCGCGACAAGACAAAGGCCATGCTATGACTCAATAATGTTTTTAATAAATTAATATTATAACTAATCTAATAATAAATAATAAATAAAATCTTAGTACTAAATAATTGTAATAAAATAAAAAAATAATTATAATTATTAAATAAATAAAAATGAAAAAAAAGATTATTGGTAACCTCCCATCCAGGACTCAGTTTATAGTCTATCGTCTTAGTAAGACGTTGCTTAAGGGACTTCCATTTTTAATAAACTCAATGTCTCACCTCATTGAGGTCACTTGTCATTTGACTTGGGAACTACTCTTTTCCTTATTTCTGTAAGTGTTTAGCTAGTTACTTAACTTATATCTCTACACTTTTCACGGATGCTTCCAACGAATCCAACCTTTGATTATTTTTGGATTAGTTGTCATTGCTTACTTGATTGAAAGAATTTAAGTCATCCTCTAGTGTTGGTTTTTTAGGAAGATTTCATGGACTTGTTGGGGTGGTATTGATGGCCCTGTTATTTAGAGCTTTGGGAAAAAGGGAGGATTTTTTTTCCTATAATTGAAATTAGGATGATTTATCCACACCAAATTATAAGTGTTTTCATTGGGGTCAATCCTAGGTCTAGGTTGGTAATTATTTATTGTATTCACTTAATTAGCTCTTGTAATAGCTTCTCTTTGATAGGAACATGTATCTACAACAAGTCCCAAAGTACTACACACTTCGCGTTGTTCTCTATTTGGAGTGTCTTGTGTAGTGAGAAGCACAACTTACTTGGTTAGTTGTGCAAGCTGCATAGATACTTCAATAGGACAATCTATTTTATAGACTCTGGCTCTTTTTACTCTGTAACTCTTTTGTTGGGAATTAACACCCAATATGTCAAAGATATTGTAAGTCTCTATGATGATTTTCTCTCCCACAACACCACTCGTAACGTTATCAACGATGAATTGGCATTATTGTGTCAACCCATCACATAAAACTAGTTCTATAGCTATAGTGGCTAACTTTGGTAATATCACTAATTAGGGAATAATTTGAACCTATCCCAAGTCTCATGGAATGGTTCACCTTCCATTTGAGAGAAAGTAGTAATTTTTGCTCTCAAGTCATAAGATTTTTTATGGGAATAAATTTTTTTTTCTTCATAAATTTGTTGTTGACCTTCTCCCAAGTCATTAAGGAACCTAGAGTGAGAGACATTAGCTAAGCCTTGGCCCTATATTTTAAAGTGTAGGGA
The DNA here is from genome assembly GCA_037013495.1 of Hippophae tibetana. NCBI lineage: Eukaryota > Viridiplantae > Streptophyta > Magnoliopsida > Rosales > Elaeagnaceae > Hippophae > Hippophae tibetana. Next base: position 19,580,795 of record CM072808.1, read on the forward strand.
AATTTTAGACTCTGAAGTAAAAGTCTATAGTGAAAGATAAAGAGTGATAATGATATTTTTCAATTCATAGTTCCATATAACCACACCTAGTTGAATAGAACTAGTAATAGTGCCAAAAATTGGCTTTGCATACCTCTTCATAATTATTTCCCTCCGTATAATATTATCCCTAATTTCTACTTATTCAACTAAACGGTCTAGAATTGGCTCTAAATTAGACCCAATTAAAGGTTCTTGAATATTAATATATAGTTTTCTTAACAGTTCTTTTGATCTATTAATGATGTCTATGAAAGGTTTAACGGGATTCTCTAAGGATCTCACACCTTGCATAAACTACAAAAACAACAAATTAAATCACCACTCAAAATAACAAATAAAAAGACAAAATAAATAGATAATAAAATACAATATATAGATACAAGAATATAAATAATAAACAATAAACATAAATAACAACTAGAAATAAGTTAATAAAAGAAAAGAAAATATACAAGAAATAAAAGTTAGTATACAAAAATACTAAATAAAAATAAATGACAAAAATGAAATAAAATTAAAGTAAATAAAAATAAAAAATAAATAAAGTTAGTTAGTCAATAAATAAGTAAAAAAAGTTAATAAAAATAAAATAAAGTTAAAATAAAAATAAAAATAAGCTAAAATATTTATTTTTTGAGTTTTTAATTATTTATAGATTTTTTTAGATTTTTAATTTTTTTAATTATCTTCTATTTTTTATTCTTAATTTAAAGAACTAACAAATATTTACAAAAAATTACAAAAAGAAACATCCCAAATATTTATAATTGTTTAAGAATTTTGATAATAAAAATGTAAAATGTTACTCTTCCCCAACAATGACCCAAAAGTTTGATGCACAAAAATTTGGTTGTTAAATTTTGTATTTTATATAAAGCTCGCGTACATGAATCACTTATGGTAAGAAATATTTTGGCTTTTAAAAAGATTAAACTAATGACAAAATAATTAAAATCATAAAATATATTTTTGGCTCAAACAAATTTAAGATAAATATAAATTTAATAGTCAATATAATATTAATAAAAAATTTAACTAGTTGACCATGCTTGTTAGAATAATTGGATTAATGAAGTATAAATCCAGATTAATGATTCTTCTTATATATATAAATAATACTTTTGATCGTGTCACTATTCTTCATTAATAAAACCACTTAATTACTTTGGTCGGATCACTAGTTAATTTGATTAAATTATGCCTAATGTCTAAGGAATTAACAAACCATATAAGTCAAACCTTGGTTAGGTTATGAATTTAAGCTATCTAAATTATATCTAGATGATGTATCTGAAACTAAGTTTTCATATTTTAAATTTATTACAAAAAATATATTTTCAATATATTAATTAATAATAAATAATTTAAGCTATCCAAATGCATCTAGCCGCCGGCCACATTATTTTGGCCGCCGGCCAAAATCGTAAACCCAAAAAAAATTATTTTCTATAAATCTCGCCGCGGCGAGAACAATGTCGCCGCCGGCGAGTTTCGTCCGAAAATAGATTTTTTTGGTTGTTTTGTTCCAAAATTGCCCCCCAAACCCTAGATCTATATATACAATACGATGGAGAAATAGGGGGACGGCAGAGAGAGCAGATCTAAGTTATTTTTGGAGGAGAAAAGGAAATTTTGGAGAGAAAGGTTGGAGAAGCTTGAAGGATCATCACCATTGTTACTACCAAGTCTTCATCTTCAAGAGTTCTTCATCTCTTCTCCTTAGCTTTTATTTTCTGCATTTTATTCAGATTGTTTGTTCATGGATTCAATTGAGAATATGGTTGTTCTTATTTCCGTTATGAACTAATTCGTTTTTGCTAAGGCTATGATGTAGTTAAATCAAGGAAATCTGATTTCTTTTGTCATTGTTATATGAATTCATTGTTTTCAAGTTGAGTATTTATTTCCATGCTTAATGCTTTTAAATTTCTGATCAAGATTTAGATGATTTGTTGCATTATATTGAGACAGAGAGGAGATGTGTAATGAATGCTTCTTGTGATAAATACCGTATGTTGAATGCGAGTTTGACACCTAATGCATGATGTATGTGGTTATTCTAGAAATTCCATAAATCGTAATGTGCTTATTTGTGATTAAATCTTCATAGAAATATAGTTGGTTTTCATAGATAAGTAATTCTAATATAACTTGAGAGAGAGTATTAGATAAGTTTGGGTTTTTCAACCATCACTTTTAGCTTTGATTCTCATATAACATGACTTGAAATCAGATTGAATTGATTTAACGAAATCAATTGCCTTAGCATTTTTAATCATTTGTGAACAACATTAAATTTTGTTATTTGCATTTAGTTTTATGTTAATTTGCTTTTAAAACAATTTCAACAATTCGATTTTCAAATAAAATTAGGGTTAGTCAATTTCGGTACTTAGTAACGCCATTCCTTGTGGGTTCGATATCCGTACTTTTTGTACACTTTATTACTTGAACGATTCGTACACTTGCGAAAATAAGCATCAAGTTTTTGGCGCCGTTGCCGGGGAATGGTTTGATTTTATTAATATCGATACTACCTAATCTTAGTTTTAATTTGAAGTTAATTTTCTTTATCATTGTTTCATTTTTAATTTTGTTTATTTTGCTATTTTATTTTATTTATCATAAAAAAAAGAAGGGTAACTTTGTGTTGTTTTTGTGCTAGTTGATTTTCTGGTTGTAGGATTTTTGTATGAGACGTACAAGAAGCCTTAACCTTCTTCCATTTGATCATGAGATTGATAGAACATATAGGCGTCTAAATCGAGAGAGAAGGCGTTGAACCTCAGCTCCTAATAGACAATTAGCCATGGATCTACCATTTGTTGAGGAAGGTGGAAATCGTAGAGCTTTAAGGGATTATGCTGCGCCTAATGTTGCTGGGACTACTTCGGGTATAAGGAGGCCAACTATTCAAGCCAATAACTTTGAGATAAAACCATCATTTATCCAAATGGTTCAATCAAATCAGTTTGGGGGAATGTCAAAGGATGATCCAAATGCACATATTGCTTACTTTCTGGAGGTGTGTGATCTTTACAAGATAAATGGTGTGTCTGAAGATGCTATAAGATTGAGGGTTTTTCCTTTTTCACTTCGAGATAAAGCCAAGGAGTGGCTAAACTCATTACCACCGGGATCACTTACGACATGGAATGAATTGGTTCAGAAATTCTTGTCCAAGTTCTTTCCTCCGGCTAAGACGGAAAAATTGAGGAATGAAATCACATCTTTTACACAATATGACCAAGAATCATTGTATGAAGCTTGGGAAAGATTCAAAGAAATGTTGAGGAAATGCCCACATCATGGTATACCAATTTGGCTGCAAGTCTCTACATTTTATAATGGGTTGGTTTCAAACTATCGTGCAATGATTGATGCTGCAGCTGGATGGTCTTTAATGGGAAAAACACCGGAGGATGCTCATGAGTTGTTAGAGATTATGGCAGAAAACAACAATCAGTGGCATTCAGAGCGGGTAATTGCAAAAAGACCAGCAGTAGTGCATGAAATTGATTCAGTGAATGCTTTGTCGGCTCAAGTTGCTGTTCTTTCAAGAAAGATGGATTCTTTGTCCTCCAAATTCGAATCCAAACCAACTGCACAATGTGATTTATATGGTGGAAATCATGCTAGTATCGAGTGCCAAGTTGGAAATCCATTTGCTTCACCAAATGCTGAGCAAGCAAATTATGTTTCAAATTTCCAAAAACCTCAACATAACCCGTATTCGAACACCTATAATCCAGGTTGGAGGAATCATCCAAATTTGTCATGGGGAAATAACCAAGGGGGATTCAAACCGTCATCATCTTCCTACCAACCCCAAGAGAAAAAACAAACAGATTTGGAAGAAATTTTGGGAAAGTTCATTGAGGAGACAAGAGAAAATTTCAGAAATCAAGAGGCAATCAACAGGGACATCCAAAACCAACTGGGGCAGCTTTCAAAGCAGATTGCAGAAAGGTCTCAAGGATCGCTACCTAAAGTCACAATAAATCCCAAAGAGCATGTAAAGGCTATCACATTGAGAAGTGGTAAAGAACTTGAGAATCAGAGGAAATCAGAGAAAAAGATGGAAGAATCTAAAGAAAAGCCATCAAGATCCCAAGATATTCAACCTTCCCCATATGCAAAATATGAGCCTCCTATCCCATATCCTCAACGATTGAATAAGAAAAAGCTTGATAATCAATTTGATAAATTTCTGGATATTTTTAAGAAATTGCATATTAACATTCCTTTTGCAGAGATGTTGGAACAAATGCCCAAGTATGCAAAATTCATGAAGGAAATTTTATCAAAGAAGAGGAGGCTGGGAGATAATGAAACTGTCATGCTAAATGAGGAGTGCTGTGCAGTTCTTCAAAGAAAACTGCCACAGAAATTGAAAGACCCAGGGAGTTTTACTATACCTTGTACTATAGGAAGTTGCAATTTTGATAAATTCCTATGTGATTTAGGAGCAAGCATTAATTTGATGCCACTTTCAGTTTTCAGGAAACTAGGCCTGGGAGAAGTGAAGCCCACTTCAATCTCTTTACAATTAGCGGATCGATCGGTGAAATATCCTCTAGGGGTAATTGAGGATGTTTTAATTAAAGTCGAGAAGTTTATTTTCCCTGTAGATTTCGTGGTGCTTGACATGGAGGAAGATAGAGAGATACCGTTGATATTGGGGAGACCGTTCCTTGCATCTGGAAGAACATTGATTGATGTTCAGCAAGGAAAGTTCATTCTACGGGTGCAAGATGAACAAGTAACTTTTGATGTTTTTGAAGAAACAAAATTTCCAAGTGATGTACATTCTTGTTTTCAAATTAACACTCTTGATGGGTTAATCTCGGAAACTTTTGAGGAGAGAACTTCATTGCTACCACTAGAAGCTTGCCTTGTGAAATCTGTAACAATTGAGGAGGAAGATGAGGGGACGAGACAATGTTCTGAATTACTAGCAGCACCTAATGAATATTTATGCAGTGATGAAACATTTAAGGAGTTGGGAACAAATGAAACTCCAACCTCAGTGGTAAAGAATGGAGCCAACAAGATTGAGCTAAAGCCAATCAAGATAAAATTGCAAGCAACTGGAATCAAAAAGGTATTAATGTCATTTTTATTATTGTGTATATTGATGAGTTTCATTGTATTTCTAATGTTGATATTGCTAATCATGCTTGAGATATTTTAAAGGATACCAATGAGGGCACCACACAAGTTGAATGATCTAACTTGGCATGCTTGGTAGTCAATTTAAAAATCTTAGGATAAAAGAAGATGAGACTTTCTCTTAATTTTATATTAGATTATGTGATATTACTAACACCTCTATCAATATTGGAGAGAAAAATGATGAATTTAGAATAGTTTGAAAGATTATCTTCTCATGACTAGATCATTTCCATGAAAATGTCACTGCCATTGTTTAAAGCAAGGATGTGAACACCATCAAAATAGAGAAACTCGTTGGCTCACTTCAAAACTTTAAGATGCGCTTTTAAAAATCTCCAAAGAATAAAGGCATCATTTTCAAAACCTCTATAGTTGAAGAAAGTGACAATGATGATGAAGAACTAGTACCATGAATTAGAACATTGAACAAAATCCTCAAGAAAAAGAATCCTAAAAACAAAGGACAATCAAGTTGTCAAAATGGTTAGAATATGAGAAAATTCAAATCAATGGGTTCTAATAGTAAGAAATCTAAACCCACTAGACTTCAATGTTTTGAATGTATGAATTTTGGTCACATCAAATCTAACTATGCAAACAAGAAGAACCAAACTGGAAGAGCTTTCAATGCTATACTTATTGACTTTAAAAGTGATAATGACAATCTAGTTGAATAAAAAAATAGTGACAACTATTTGGCATTTATTGCAACTACTAATGGACACTTCAATAAGTCTAGCACTGAAGAAGTGTTCAGAGATTATGTAAGATGAAAAAGAGAAGATGATAGATTGCTTGTAGAAGTAACTAAACTAAATGATAAACTAAAATATATAAGGAAAAAATCATCAATTTTAGAAAAAGTTAATCTTGATATGTTTGAATTTTCTAGTATTTTGAATTCAATTCTCGTATATTTAGAATAGTAAAAACTAAATTTGATGTAGGAACTTGAAAAATCTAAAGGTTCCATAAAAAGGCTAACCATTAGAGCTAAAAGGCTAAACAAAATTCTAGATTATGAAAAATCTGTTGAAAACAAGAGAGTACTAGACTATATACATAAGGATTCTATGCCATCATCTTAAAGGACAACTGAGTTTGTAAAACCCTCTGACCCTTCTTCTTCATAGGCTACACATATGGCTTCAACATAAAAAACAAGATCTCTATGGCCTTTTAGCTCTAATCCTAATGTTACTCATTATACACAAAGAAGACGTGCACTTGTGATTGAAAAATCTATTAAGTTTATGCCTATCTATTATCATTGTGATAAGAAAGGTCATATTACGCCCAAGTGTAGATTTTCGATGAATGCTCCTAAAATTAATAAAAATTTCCATGCTTCACATTGTAGGACTCATAACCATCATTTATTGCATCATATTCTAGGATGAATGAAAATTATAATAACATGTTCAAAAATTATACTAGAAAACATGAAGTTGTTGGTTCAAAGGGGCAAGCAAAACTCAACAATTTTAATTCTAGGACAATGTTCTGAATTACTAGCAGCACCTAATGAATATTTATGCAGTGATGAAACATTTAAGGAGTTGGGAACAAATGAAACTCCAACCTCAGTGGTAAAGAATGGAGCCAACAAGATTGAGCTAAAGCCAATCAAGATAAAATTGCAAGCAACTGGAATCAAAAAGGTATTAATGTCATTTTTATTATTGTGTATATTGATGAGTTTCATTGTATTTCTAATGTTGATATTGCTAATCATGCTTGAGATATTTTAAAGGATACCAATGAGGGCACCACACAAGTTGAATGATCTAACTTGGCATGCTTGGTAGTCAATTTAAAAATCTTAGGATAAAAGAAGATGAGACTTTCTCTTAATTTTATATTAGATTATGTGATATTACTAACACCTCTATCAATATTGGAGAGAAAAATGATGAATTTAGAATAGTTTGAAAGATTATCTTCTCATGACTAGATCATTTCCATGAAAATGTCACTGCCATTGTTTAAAGCAAGGATGTGAACACCATCAAAATAGAGAAACTCGTTGGCTCACTTCAAAACTTTAAGATGCGCTTTTAAAAATCTCCAAAGAATAAAGGCATCATTTTCAAAACCTCTATAGTTGAAGAAAGTGACAATGATGATGAAGAACTAGTACCATGAATTAGAACATTGAACAAAATCCTCAAGAAAAAGAATCCTAAAAACAAAGGACAATCAAGTTGTCAAAATGGTTAGAATATGAGAAAATTCAAATCAATGGGTTCTAATAGTAAGAAATCTAAACCCACTAGACTTCAATGTTTTGAATGTATGAATTTTGGTCACATCAAATCTAACTATGCAAACAAGAAGAACCAAACTGGAAGAGCTTTCAATGCTATACTTATTGACTTTAAAAGTGATAATGACAATCTAGTTGAATAAAAAAATAGTGACAACTATTTGGCATTTATTGCAACTACTAATGGACACTTCAATAAGTCTAGCACTGAAGAAGTGTTCAGAGATTATGTAAGATGAAAAAGAGAAGATGATAGATTGCTTGTAGAAGTAACTAAACTAAATGATAAACTAAAATATATAAGGAAAAAATCATCAATTTTAGAAAAAGTTAATCTTGATATGTTTGAATTTTCTAGTATTTTGAATTCAATTCTCGTATATTTAGAATAGTAAAAACTAAATTTGATGTAGGAACTTGAAAAATCTAAAGGTTCCATAAAAAGGCTAACCATTAGAGCTAAAAGGCTAAACAAAATTCTAGATTATGAAAAATCTGTTGAAAACAAGAGAGTACTAGACTATATACATAAGGATTCTATGCCATCATCTTAAAGGACAACTGAGTTTGTAAAACCCTCTGACCCTTCTTCTTCATAGGCTACACATATGGCTTCAACATAAAAAACAAGATCTCTATGGCCTTTTAGCTCTAATCCTAATGTTACTCATTATACACAAAGAAGACGTGCACTTGTGATTGAAAAATCTATTAAGTTTATGCCTATCTATTATCATTGTGATAAGAAAGGTCATATTATGCCCAAGTGTAGATTTTCGATGAATGCTCCTAAAATTAATAAAAATTTCCATGCTTCACATTGTAGGACTCATAACCATCATTTATTGCATCATATTCTAGGATGAATGAAAATTATAATAACATGTTCAAAAATTATACTAGAAAACATGAAGTTGTTGGTTCAAAGGGGCAAGCAAAACTCAACAATTTTAATTCTAGGACTAATTACCATTACCATATCATGCGTACTACATCTTCCAATAATATGTCTATGAATACTAAGGTAGTTGATTTCCAACCTAAAGATATTGAGAAACGAAAATTCCATAAAATTTGGATTAGGAAAGATCGTCTCTTTTTTATCACCTGACCATCATTTATTATTCACCTAGACACTTTTGTTTTAGTCCTTAATTGAGCCTAGGTGAGCATCTTTCATTTATTTTTTTTGTTTTTAATTTTAATTTTATTGATATTTCTTTAGTTTCAAAAAAATAAAAAATAAAAAAGAGGAGGGAAGTAGACATACCTTAACATTGACATTATCATTACATACTTCATTCATATTTATTTTGATTGGCTATACATTATACAAATGGATATTTGGACTTATGCATTTACAAATTTTTCACATCTCGTGATCGATGTTGACATGAACCTACTCATACACTTATTGTACACATATGTTTATTGAAGTTTATGATTGATTTTTTGAGATTCTAGGGAGTGAACTAACCTTGATTGCAATTTTTTTTTAGATTTATATTTCACGTTCTAAAATGGTACTATAAAGAGACAATTAGTTTTGAGAAGGCTACCTACTGTGATGTGTGAAGCTATCACAATGAGCAAAGAGGGTTACCTCACAACTAGTGTGCAAGTCATCATAGTAGGTATTTGCTTTATGCATAGAGAAGGCTATCTTACTATGGACCTTGTTACCACAATTGCCACCACCATTGACGAGATGACTGGTAAGGTGGCAATTCTAAAGGCTATAAATACCCTATCATTTCTCTTGTTTCTTACCCAATTTTTACAAGCCAAAACTATGTTAAAATTCACACTAGGATTTATATCTATTTTCAAAATTATTTTTTGGAGAGCTTACATTTAAGAATGTGTCATTTTGTGGTTAGATTTTAAATCGTTATTTGTGTGAATATATGATTTGATTGTTTTTCTCCCATACGTAATTTGATATTTGTAATGAACTATGTGTATGGTGAGATTGAGAGTAATTATACTTATTTTTGCTAATTAGTGGTTTCAAATTACACCATATTAGGTGGTATTGGCTATAGAGGATAGCTAGGTTTGCCTATTAAACCTAATAGTTGTAGAAGTAATAAGTATAGAGCATCAGTTAGCAGTCTGGATGGTATTCCCAACTGATAGAGGTAATAATGGTTTTATTATCTATCAAAGTTGTATCAATTTTATTGTTTAGTGAATTATTTGCTGGTAAGTGGTTACTTTTAAGCAACTTGAAGATGTTACCACATAGATACAATAATTGTATGGGTTTAACTCATTATATAGCCTGTTATGCATGATCAGTTGTTGGGCTAGTATAATATGAGTTTGACATGTATATGTCTCAATATATTAAAGGATAAACTCTAATTAAAAAATATTTATTGCTTACATGCTTTTTGTTTGATATATAATATATGTTGTCATAAGTTATTTGCATTGTTTGATATTATATTTTATGTACTTCTACTATGTGTTCTATATATATGTTTACTATATTTTTTGTATGAGTTAGGGTCGAGTTCTTTAGGAGTCTACATCTCCTTACCCTAGTAGTGTACCAGTTTGTGGACTCTTTTAATTGGTATTAGAAAGAGTGCACCCTTTTGGGCTTAAATTTTCTAGTGTTGATTCTATTAGTTAGGAAAATGAGGTAATGTATGTAGATCTATACTTTTCAATAGGCTAAACTATGCCTAGTGGAAATCACAAATGAGAGCCTTCTTGTGGTTTGAAGAAGACTGTGTGTAGTTCCTCATTGAGAATGGCTGGACCTACTGACAAAAATCCTACCTAATAATACTATTATACCTAAACCAATGATTGGGTGGATGAAGGAACAATCCAAGGAGTCCAAATGGAATAGTAAAGGTTTATATGCTATCATCAAGGCTATGACACTTGATGACTTTAGAAGGGTTAAGAGAGTTACAACTTCTAAACAAGCATTGGTTATTCTAGAGATAAATCATGAAGGTACTGCAGCATATAAGAGGTCCAGAATGCTAAAGCTGAATAGAGACTTTGAATTGTGCATTATGTAAGAAGGTAAGAAATTTAATATATTTTAAGAATGATTCTACAACATTGTGAATTAATCGTACAACTTGGGTAGACCCATTAGTGAGAAAATAGATTGAGAAAATTATTGTCAATCTACCCTACGATACTAGAGTTGTTTTACTTATTCAAATTACATCACCTATTGTGAAGATAAGAGCAATATGCTTTCGAGAAGGGAAAAATCATAGCTTTTAAGACAACAAAGGAAATTGGTTCAAGCAAAAATGTTTTGGCAACAATTATTGGTAATGATGACTCTGATCTCAATGAGAAGGAAATGGCTATGCTCACATAGAGATATACTAATTTTTTTAGAAAGAAGAGACCACCTCTAGGGGTATTGAAATAGGTTATTTAAGCTCTAAAGGCTCAAAATTTGTGTTAATTTGTTGATGAATTTGATAATGAATCTAAGAAACCTAGCAAAGAGCATATAATCAAGATCAAATGCTTCTAATATGAGAAGCCTGGTCATCTTGCAGTAAGCTATTTCCATAAACAAAAGTGCATAAATACGCACACGATGAAGGCTAAGGTTACTATTTTGGATAGTACTAATAGTGATGATGAGGATGATACTAATTTTCTAGCCTTAGTTACTTCTAGTAATGTTGTTGATCATCCGATTATTGCCTCAAATTTTTAAGAGGTTAAATCTAAAGCTAATGAATTTCTTGACTCCTACAATGCATTCCTATTTGATCATATCTAGTGTGAAAAATCTAAGGAAAAGGCCTTGGAAAGCCTATGAAAAAGAGCATGAGATATGTGTATTAAAGAAAAATTAAGAAGAAAAGAATTTCTTGATTGATGATCATCAACTTGATCTCACCAAAAATGTGAGGTCATTCAAAAAAGATACTCTTATTTGCCCAAAAAGTTCAATGCAAATCATAAGCAAGTAAAGAATTAAGCTAGAGGAATAGTTAAAGGTTCCTACTTTGGGCAAAACTACATGGCTATTTGTAAGTCTGGATCCCTCTTCTGATTAGAGTATTGATATTGAAAAATTGAAGAAGCATATTATAGTCCTTAAGAGTGAAAATAATTATCTGGCATATTCGCTTACCAAAAAGAAAGCTAAGGTTGATAAACTAAATGAGAAAGTTGGGATTCTCAACAATTATGCAGTGTATCCTAAAAACTTTCTTAAATGAAAAGGAAGAGTTGATTTAAACTTTAAAAAGCAAGCTTAGTATCAGTGTGAATAAATTGGTTCATTCTACCTTAGCTTTCAACAAGATGATGACAATGTCAAAGAATCTAAATGAAATATTCAGCAATTTAAAGACGTTTGGAGAAAAATGTGGCATTAATTATGATGAATGGATTTATGCCTCAATAATAGGTACTACTAAGTTTGTAAAGCCTATAAATCAAGAGCCAAAATTGAAACATGCTACTACTAACCTAAGAGGTAAGTATGTTGTGTTTCCCTAATTAGATTCTTTTAGCAAGTTGACCCCTTCACCTAAGGCTAGCACTTCCCATTACTCTAGTGATGATCTCCTGCCTCTACATATTATTATGTCTACTTGTCACCATTGTGTTAAACTTAGGCATTTGAGACCTCACTGTAGGAAACTAACCTCTTATTCTCGTATGAAAGTTAATATGAACACTTCCTCTTTTTCTCTTTTGTGTTCTACTTTTTAGAGTTAGAGACCTTGTTTTACCAGCTCCACTATTTGTACTTATTTTTGTTATGGCAATACTGGCCACATTGGTGGGAAATGTCTTAAATTTGTTAGAAGTACATCTTGGATTCCTCCTCCTCGATCTCCTTTGTCTGTATATAACTACTATGGTAATTTGAGCATGTTCATACATTTTGCATTATGCATATAAGGCACAAAGCAGAAATAAGTAAATCTACCTCTAAAAGTCCACTTTGCCCAACTTATATGGTTGACTCAATTGAATTTTGTAAAAAATATAAACAAATAGATAACGAGTTCCATATACATATCATGCTCATATGAGTCAAAGACTATCTCCGAGTTCTGTTGCCCCTCACAAATTCATTAAATGAAGGGATGTAATTTGATCGCTATTTTTAGGTGATATGTTAGGGTTGAATTGCTTAATTTCACTCCTCTTTGTTTGTCGTCTTTCGGTATGTGAATTTATGCCATTTTGTTTATGTTCATCTTTTTGACACTTCTTCTTTTTTCTCTCTTACTGTGTCCTTGGCATGCACAATATTCTCATTGTTATATTTGTTACTTTACCTATTTGATAGATCCTTACTAGTTTTCTCAAATGCTAGTTGATTTGACATGTTCCTTATGTGTGTTTGCCTTGCATACTACCTACTTCTTCGTCTATAAACTTTTTAAATGCATCACGTTAGATGATCATCATGTAGAGTCAAAGTATTAGGATTATACTTTCTATAGTCTTATTATTAGTATTCCATGTCACATAGATTGCATCTTGCCTGTTTTTACTAGGTTTCTCTTTCTTGTACTTAATATGTTGTGTATTGGTCCCCTATCTGTCTCTAATTGGTGTATATTCTTATTTTATCTAATCTTCCTTTTCTTGTGCTTTACGTGTATCTTTGGATATTTTAAAGGTTTTTTTCATGCATGTACCTTTGTGTGCTTCACTATTCTATGCTTACTCTGGTTTGCCTTGTGTATCGGTATGTCATATAGTTTATTTATATGACTTCTGGGCTTTTGACATGCTTGTAATACTTTATCTAAACTTGTATGATTTTTTAGCACTTCTATTTATGGGGATGTTGTCCATATCCAAGCATGGCTTTTATTTCTATATTGGAACCAGTGCCTTCTCACATGCTTAGATGTTTTAGTAAAATCCCTTGTTTCGTCCTTTTCTTATTGATATTGCTTGTGTTGTTACCTAGTTAGTCAATTCCTTACTTTATCCTGACTAATAATGATGTTAATTTTGTTATTTGTCTCATTTAAGGCATTTCCACTTATTTTTAGGCCTTGATCTACTTCGAGATGTTCCTTGTCTTCTCACTTCTAAACAATGTTTATTGTGTTTCATGAGATGGACATCACTACTCTTTGCTATCATGCTACATGTAAAATGGTTTTAGAGGTTTCATGTCGATATATGTTTGGCATGCATTGGATCTAAATTAAAGTGTGGATGTTTAGACATGTGTATTCCTTGAGTGCATGTATGACTAAACATTTCTCTTTTGTCTCATTTGAAATGAAATTTTCTTTTGCACATGCCATAAATTTGTGAATCTGTATGATTATTTTGACAAGCTCACATGGATCTCTTGCTTTTATACTATCTCTAACAAGCTTTAGAATTCACTTTTATGTCTCTCGAGGAAAAATCCTAGGTGATGCTTGGATACAAAGAGGCTTTAGGCCATCCTTGAATCATTTAATCCTTTCTTGCCACCAATATTTTCTTATCCTCTGTCTCCCTTCTTTGAGCCATAATGTTATTCCTTCATTTTTTTGCAATTAAAATACTGGCTTAATCTAAATATTTATTCCCATTTACCTTTATACACCCTTTGTTGAGCATGTATTGTCTAAGATTGTCCATTTTACCCTCTTGTTTTCAATCAACAAAAAAAGGGGGAAGGTTGAAAATAGAATTATAAAAAAAGAAAGATGGAGAAAATAAAAATAAAAATGAAGTGGTAAGGTTTGTTTGTGTTAAAAATACAAGGAAGGATAAAATAAAATAAAAGAAAAATGATGATAAGCATGAAAAATAAATGGTGCATAAATTTTTGATTTTTATGTATTGTTCTCTCAACTTTTCTCAACTTCTTATTTGAGTTTTGAAAAGTAAAGAGAAAATAATCCTTGTTTTAGGGTATTTATGTCATGGACATGAACATTTTTGTATTTGGATTTCCAAAATACTTTAGCCTATCATTACAAATTTTGAAAGACCAATTGATTTCTTATAGATAGGCACTTATATCATGGAGAGAGAGAGAATATTTGTGGACATATGATGAAGCTTGGTTCAACTCGAGTCTATATTTTGATTTGCTTAGTTCGCATAAGCATATCATGATGGCATATAGAGTAAACAAATTTTGTATTTCACAAACTATGCATAACATCAAAAATTTAGTCATACTATTACATGAATGCATTATGGAATGATGGACATGTGGATATTTATGTTAATTGTTTTCACTATTTTGTAAGGACCCTTAAATTCATTAAAATTGCTTAGTTTACTTCCATCTTTCTATATTTCTTTATTTCTACTCTGTATAGATGCTTCTGTATTGATGGAGTTTTTGCTAGTAGAATGCATGACATATTTATTGTATCACATGCATAATTTTAGGGGGAAAGGTGTTTGTCTTGTAAATCCTATCAAGGGAAGTTTTGTGTTTTTTTTCTTATTGTTATTTATCCTATTTAATAGTAATTGTTACTATCATGTTCATATGATACTTCTTTCTCTTTGACATTGATGAGCAGAACTGGCATTGCTGATCCTACCAATACTTTGGTTTTATATTTATAAAATTCTCACAAGTGCACGAATCAATTCATAGAAAATGATAAGTATACTTCCAAGGTTGATCTAAGGAAAGAATATATGTGGTTTTTAATTTATTATTCAAACTTTTAAAAACGAAATTAAATCCTAAACATCCTATCGTGATATTTGGGTTTTTGTGTTTCTAATCTAATAACATAAAAATAAACATAGATACAAATTCAATAAATATTTATAAAAATTTATAATTTATAATAGTGGAGTATTTATGGATATAATAACTAAGTTAATTATCTTTACTCATATTATTTAGGTTATTAAAGAGATAAATTGATATTTATTGATTCTCTCTTTTTTATATGAATACCACCTTTGGTGGTGTTAGATATTCTTTGTTAACTAAACAAATCAATTAACATCTATGGGTGAGGTTGATAACTAATTTGGTTAATTAAATTAATTCTTTTTTCTAAGAGATTAAAAATGAACCATTTAAATGTCACCTTTGGTGGGGTTAGACAGTTTAAACTTTATTCAAGGTGTCTAAATTAAACCTAAGAATTTAATTATCCGAGTACTAACTTTCAAGTTTTAAAACCACTACTAAAAACATGTTGTACCAACAAATAAAAGAGCACTACTCTAAATCAAACCGGATAGCTAAACCTTAAAATCTAATTTTCAGATTTAAGTTTGTAATGAAAAATAATATATTTATCTCTAACATTCTTAATATAAAATCTTGAATAAAAATAAAATCAATTCATTTTAGAGATTTTTACCTATTTAATATTTTTCAAGTATAACAACGTTATTATTATATCATGTTTACAAATAGCCATCAAAGTTAAATTTAATCATAGACAAATTAAATATAACATATAAGAATAAAACATAAAAAAAATAATTATAAAGAAAATAAAATCCTCACAGTACTTTGATATTATTCTTGTTGCTGGAAAACCTTCAAACGGAATTTGTATTTCCATTTATTGAATCAAAAAGCAAATAAATTACAAAAAACATAATTAGTTCTTCTCAAAAAGAGAAGAAACCTAAAACTAAGAAATAATGAGAAAGAAAGAGAGAAGTTGTTTTTGAGGTGTGTTTTGATATGCAGAGGCGTGCGCAGATGAGCTCGCCGACTGGGCATAAATGTTCCCGCGGTACGCGTGGAATGGGGCTTATGCGTGCAGATTGGCACACGGCTTCGGCGTTACAGTATGCGTTGTTGAGCCCACTGTGCGCGTTGGCAAGGAAAAATACTTGAAAAACAATAAAAATACCCGTGATTCAAAAAAGATAGATTTATATAAATATATGATAAAATCATATATATATATATATATACAATCAATTAATGTGCATAAAATCATGGTAATTTTAGTGATTTTTGAGCACTCATCACAACCCTCAACCAGCGTCTTGCTAGTCCCTTAGTAAAAGAAGCGATAAAAATTAAAATTAAACTATCCTAAATCAATTCCGTAGATTGACACGGTTGCATTTAGCATATGCAACAAGCCTTTAAACCCCTAGGTTTCCCTAATGAACGAGTTTGAATCTCGTGAGGATTTTCAGTAATGATACCCACAACCATTGAATTGAATGTAAAAATTAATAAAAATAACAACTTAAAAACTAAATTTACAACAAAAATAAAAAATTAACTTTTAAGAATAAAATAAAATAAAACAACATGAAACATAACACAAAAATGTTTCATACTTTTTAATCTCCTTTAAGATCATAATTAAAATCTAAAGCATAAGTTATTTCAATCTTCTTAAACAATCACGATTTATTATAATAATTAGTTGAAAATAATTTTCATATTTCATATAAAAAATGTATCAATTTAATTTCACCCAATTTCAGTGTCTAGAATCCGAATTCGCTTCGACTCTATTCCTCACTAGTCAATACTCTCAAAACACTGAATCCTATGGGTTCAAACACTCATACTAATAAGTTGTGAAAAAGTTGATGTATAAAAATGAACTAATATGTTTGCATATGTATAAATAATAAAGGCTCAAAGTGTTATTTTGATGTTGATCACATGAAAGGAATTGAATGTATAAATTATAAAGATGTCATTTATAAAAATTATTTTCATGCATAAATCAAACTCATTAAGAATTGTTTTTTCAAGATATATGTCTTTTAGAGATGAAAAAAGTGCAATGACTTTTTAGGGAATTACTTCATATATCTTTTTTTTTTTGTAATTAGCTTTTACTCACAACTTTGTAGGCAATGTGGGTCATATTATGTAGATTATACTATTTATTATTTATCTCTCTATTTTTTTTTGAAGATTTTGTTTTTCAATATATATATTTTTTAGATAGTCAACCCATGTACATATTCTACTTTTTTTTAGGATTTTGGTGAGTGGTTAATTTTGTGGCTTTTCTATTTTATTTTGGTTTAAGTCACCCCATATATGTCTTTTTTTTGTAACAGTCACGCACGAATGAGATAAAATCATATACTATCAATTTCTACTTAAATAATTTAATCTAAGCAAAAAAAAAACAAAAATACGAAACTCTATTAAGATGAAAAAAAAATTCATACATTCAATGCTAATACCTATAGAGATCATCTAATAATTTGAAGAAATAAGAAATGTGTTTCGAGTAGAAAACAATATATATTTCACTCTGAATAAAGAAAATTAGGCTCAAATTATATCTCACAAAGGTAGTGTCCACTAAAAAAAATTCATAAACATCGATTTTGGGTTTAATATAATTTCTACATCTTATCAAGAAATACTAGTTATAATAAAAACTAACTAATTACAAAAAACAAATAACTCCATGATATGTTTTCCAAAATTAATCTAACAGTGCACAAGACTTAAGTATTTACTTAAATTTGATTTAAAGAAATGATAAATTTTTGTGAGAAAGTTTTTAAAACTAATTCTAAAATTCCAAAAATTACTAAATTACACAAAGAAAATAAAAATCAAACACAATAAAAATAAAAATGTGAACATAAAATAATTTTTTTTAAATTAAGCATGGTAACTTTTCACCACTCTTAACCTAGAACTTACATTGTCCTAAATTTAACAACTGTAAATTAAAGATAAAGAGAAAAGAAAAGAAAATTATCTATTTTCTGAGAATGTGCAAGCAGTAATGGAGAAATGCAGGTGCATCAAACATGCTCATTAAAGTGCACACAGACAGATCGCTATGAACTTTTAACATCTCAATAAATATTTTTAGTTTTAACAATTTTAAAATTATTCACATGTAATTAAACTAAAATAAACAATAGAAATTAAATAAATAAAACAAATAAAAGAAAATTACCTAAAATGATGGGTTGCCTCCCATCCATCGCTTAGTTTAATGTCTTAGCAAGATGTAACTTTATAGTGCTAAGGATTACTCAACCAAATTCAATCCATTTCGGCATTGTTGTTTGATTCTTCTAAATAAGGCTTCACACGATGCCCATTGACTTTGAATGTTTTTTGTGTCTTGGAATCCAATAGTTTCACTACTCCATATGCAAATAACTAAACTATTTTGAATGGTCCATCTCATCTTGATCTTAGCTTTCCTGGAAACAATCTCAAACAAGAGTTAAATAAAAGAACTTTCATTCCAGGGTGAAGAGTCTTAGGAACTAGCCTCTTGCCATGATAGCACTCAGTATGCTCTTTGTATAATTTGGCATTCTCATAGGCTTCATTCTTAATTTCTTCCAACTCATTAAGATGGATTAACTGTTTTCTCCTGCTTTATCTAAATCCATGTTTAACTCTTTAATTGCCCAGTAAGCCTTGTGTTCAAGTTCAACTAGAAGGTGGACCACTTTCCCAAAGATTAACCGGTAAGGGCTCTTCCCAATGGATGTTTTGTAAGTGGTGCGGTATGCCCATAAGGCATCATTTAACTTAAATCCCCAATCCTTCCTTGAAGGACGCATAGTGCATTCCAATATTCCCTTAATTTTCCTATTAATTACTTCCACTAAACCAAAAGTTTGAGGATGATATGGAATAACTACTTTATGTGTGATATTGTACTTGTTTAGTACTACATCAATGATCTTGTTACAAAAATGGCTACCTCAATCACTTATTATAGCTCTAGGCGTTCCGAACCTACTGAATATTAAATCCTTCAAGAATTTAACAACAACATTAGCATCATTGGTTTTAGTGGGGATAACTTCTACCCACTTGGATACATAATCCATAGCAACCAAAATATATTGAAACCCATTGGATGGGGGGAAAAGGACCTATAAAGTCAATCCTCCATACAATGAAGAGTTCAACAACTAAATTAGATATCAAAGGCATTTCATCTCTTTTGCTTATGTTTCCTGTTCTTTGACATCTATCACATTATGTACAAAACATATGAGCATCTTTAAAAAGAGTGGGCCAAAAGAATCCGGACTGTAATACCTTACGGGTTGTCTTTTCACCACCAAAATGGCCCCCACAATAAAGTTCATGACAAAAAGTTAGAATGCTTTTATGTTCTTCTTCAGGTACATATCTCCAGATGACTTGATCTTGACCAATCTTGTATAAATAAGGGTTATCCCAGAAATAGTCCTTAATAGTTTTTAAAAACCTTTTCTTGTCCTGATATGAAGTGTTAGGTCACAAAACTCCAGTGGCAAGATAGTTTACAATATCAGCATACCATGGGTTCAGACTTATTGAAAACAACTGTTCATCAGGAAAGGTTTCAACTATATCTTGATTGCTCTCATCTTTAAGAGAATTGAAGTCAGAAATCAACCTAGACAAATGGTCAGCTACTAAGTTTTCACTACCTTTCTTATCCTTGATTTCTAGGTCAAATTCTTGTAAGAGTAAGACCCACCTGATTAATCTTGGTTTGGAATTTGGTTTACTTAATAGGTATCTTTAATCAGCATGATCATAATGCATAATAACTTTAGATCCTACTAAATAAGACCTAAATTTGTCTAAAGAAAACACTATAGCTAGGAATTCCTTTTCAGTGGTGGTATAATTCATTTGGGCATCATTCAGTGTTTTGCTAGCATAGTAGATGACATGCAAATACTTATCCACTCTTTATCTTGTTTGGCATATGGTTTACTTAATAGGTATCTTAAAGCATCATGATCAAAATGCATAATAACTTTAGATCCTACTAAATAAGACCTAAATTTGTCTAAAGAAAACACTATAGCTAGGAATTCCTTTTCAGTGGTGGTATAATTCATTTGGGCATCATTCGGTATTTTGCTAGGATATTAGATGACATGCAAGCACTTATCCACTCTTTGTCCCAAGACTGCTCCGATAGCATAATCAGAAGCGTGACACATTATTTCAAAGGGCAAAGACCAGTTTGGTGTCATAATAACAGGGGTAGATGTTAGTTTCTCTTTCAAGGTATTAAAGGAAATAAGGCAATCATTATTGAAATTAAAATAAACATATTTTGATAGCAAGTTACATAAGGGATGACTTATTTTAGATAAATCTTTAATAAATCGTCTATAAAATCTTGCATGTCCTAAGAAGCTTCTTATCCCCTTTATAGATGTAGATGGAGGTAGTTTGGAAATCAATTCAACTTTTTCCTTATGAACTTCAATACCCTTGTCTGAAATTATATGTCCTAAAACTATCCCTTGTTGAACCATAAAATGAATTTTCTCCCAACTAAGGGTGAGATTGCATTCAATGCATCTTTCTAAAACCAAAGTCAATTTATGTAAGCAATCATCAAATGAGTTCCCAAAGACAGAGAAATCATCCATGAAAATATCAATGAATTTTTCCACCATGTCTAAGAAAATAGATATCATGCATCTCTAGAAAGTGGCGGAGGCATTGCATAACCCAAATGACATTATTCGAAAAGAAAATGTCCCAAAAGGACATGTAAATGTGGTATTTTCCTAATCTTCTGGTACTATAGGTACTTGATAATAACCAAACAATCCATCTAGAAAATAGTAAAATTCGTGTCGAGCTAATCTTTCCAACATTTGATCAATGAATGGAAGAGGAAAGTGATCATTTTTAGTATATATATTTAGTTTCCTAAAATCTATACACATTCTCCATCTAGTGATTATTCTAGTGGGCACTAATTCACTTTTGTCATTTTTAACAACTGTTATCCCATATTTCTTAGGTACCACATGCATTGGACTAACCCACTTACTATCCGCAATAGGATAGATAATTCCTTCTTCTAACAATTTAAGAATTTCTTTCTTAACTACCTCTTGCATATTTAGGTTTAGTCTTCTTTGGGCCTCTCGTACAGGTTTAGCACCATCCTCCAAGTTGATCTTGTGCATACACATCGTAGGAATAATTCCTCTTATATCCCCGATACTCCAGCCTATAGCTTTCTTAAACTGTTTAAGTACTTTGATAACTTCCTTTTCTTGGATTTTGGTCAAGGTTGAAGAAGTTATCACTGGATAAGTTTCTCCTTCTCCCAAAAACATATATTTTAAGTGCTTAGGTAAGGCTTTGTGTTCAAGTTCAGGTGGATTGGCCTCTTTACTAGATGAAGAACTAGGTAGATTTAAAAGTGTACTAGATTTTGTCATTACTTCATCATTGTCTTTTCATTCAAGGTACCTCTTAATTTCCTCATCTAAATCTTCTTCGACCTCTTCAAGTGTAAGAACAGTTTCAAGCTTGTCTTCTATTCGGGTTCAGGAAAAGGTGCTTTGGACAAGATTATCCAAATGGTCAACATCGAATATTTCATCGATGGCAGAAATAGAAGGAAAATGTGAAGAATCAAAAACTTTAAAATGAATAGTCTCTACTAAAACTATCATTGTCAAATTTCCATCTTGGACATCAATAATAGTTTTAGTAGTTGCCATAAATGGTCTACCAAGCAGTATTGTGTGCTCTCTGTCCAAGGATGGATTTTCTTGTATATCTAGAACCACAAAATCAACAGGTATTATCTGTTTGTCTACTTGTACCAACACATCCTCAACTATTCCCTTTGGATACTTAAGAGATCTATCTCTAAGTTGAAGGGACATAGTTATGGGTTTTAAATCTCCTAAATTGAGTTGTAAGAACATTGAGTGGGGCATCAAATTTATACTAGCACCTAATCAAACATTGCTTTAACAACCTTTCTATCCCCTATAGTTATGTTTATAATAAAACTTCCAAGGTCTTTCAACTTAGGGGTAGTTTGTGCTGAAGTACAATGCTAGAAATTTCTGATACTACTACTCATTTATTCAGTTCATATCTCATTTTCTTAATGTTCAACTCTTTGAAAAACTTAGCATATGAGGGCACATTCATGATCACTTCTAATAATGGTAAATTTATATTTAATTTAGAAAGCATATTAAAAAGATCATAGAATTTCTTATCTTGTTTGGATTCTTTCAACTCGTGTGGAAAAGGTACTTGCAGTTGGTATAGTTATGTTGTCTTTTGAATTTTGGGGATGTGAGATGACTCCCCAATGAGTTTTTTAGAAGGCTTGTTAAGTTTAACACTTGTTTCTCCTTTTTACAAGACTAGAATATCACCTTCTTTGTTACCTAAACTACAAGGTAGATCGTTAGAGATTTCAGGTAAACTGGTATTGACTACCTTACCACTTCGAAGGGTTCTTACATCATTTTCTTGTTCTGGTTGACTGGGAAACTTTCCTAGTTCTTTCTTTTGCATTTGTTCAGCCAGTTGCCCAACTTTAGATTCAATACTTTTAACCGAAGCCTTCATGGTGTTCAACCTTTGATTATTCATCAATTGGTTGTCACGACTAACTTGAATAAAAGAATTCAAGCTATCCTCTAAGGTTGGCTTAAAAGATTGGCTTGGTGGGTAAGGGTGGTTTTTATTCGACCTTAGTGTTGGAAATTGGGTGTAGGCTGGGTAATTGTTTTATTTCCAATGATGGTTAGGGTGATTATAGGTGTTTGGATGATACCTTTGAAAGGATTTGACTTCTTCCATGGCATCGACACTAGAATCACAAGTATTTGAACAATTATGAGTACCATGCCCAATTGAAAAAAAAATTTCACACACCTCTTGATTTGGCATTTGGTGGGTAGTGAGAAGTTGCACTTGCTTAGTCAATTCAACAAGTTTCAAGGTCATCTCATTATCGGAGCCAACTTTATTTAATCTTGCTTTCCTTCTAGCACTTCTTTGTTGGGAATTAGAATCCAACAGCTCATAAAGATTATAGGTTTCCTCTGTGGTTTTTTCTCCCATAGCACCTCCAGCAACATTATCAACCATGTATTGACTCTACAGTGTCAATCCATCATAAAAGAATTGGTTCTGTAGTTGTAATAGAAAGCTATGATTATGACATTGAATGAAAAGGAGTTTGAATCGTTCCCAAGCTTCATGAAAGGACTCTTCATACATTTGAGAAAATGTTGCTATCTTTGTCCTTAGATCAACAGTCTTTTGATGGGAATAGAACTTACCCATAAACTTCTTATATACTACCTCCCAAGTTTTTAGAGAACCCCAATGTAGAGTAATGAACCATGACCAAGCTTTATCCTTGAGGGTGTAAGGAAAACACCTCATCCTAAGCTAATCTTCATTAATTGCATGTAGTGGAAAGGTTTGGACAATAGCATAGAATTCTCGAATGAAATACAAAAGGTCTTCATTAGGGACACTGTAAAAGAAAGGCAACAAAGAATAATGAATCTTTTTCAATTCATAATTCCTTGTAGCCTCTTGTAATTGTATGCCAGAAGTTACATTGCCAATGATTGGCATTGCATATTCTTTCATCATTTTCTGCCTATCTTCAACATCTCCCATGGCTATTTGTAGGTGAAATTGATCCTCCTCATATTGTTTATCAACATTTAGCTCTTAAAAAATAGTAGATATCTCTAAGAAAAATTTCTCACTTGACAAAACGTATAGGCTTAAAGCAGAAAGATGTAGGGAACCTTATTTATTTTATTTTATTTTATTTTTTTGTATATATTTATTTTTTTAGAATGAAAATCTAAATTAATTAAGTAAAGAGAAAATCTAAGTTAATTTTTTTTAATGTTAAATTTAAAGAATGGACACCATTTTTGAAACAAACGAATTTATTTCATTTGAATTTCATTACACACATTATTAAAAATAAACTAAAATAAAGAAAAATACAATAATGGGTGACCTCCCACGTAGTACTAAAATATATCATCTTCTAGTAAGTTGCTTGGAGATTGCAGAATGACAAACTCAATGTCTCCTCTTCATTGAATTTATATGATCCCATTTGACCATTCAGTTAGTCTTTTCTTTGTTTTTGCAAATGTTCAAGTAACTGTTCTACTTAAACTTCCACCTTTTTGATAAAAGCTTCCACTGAGTCCAACCGTTGATTGGTTATCTCTGCAAACTTGAATAAAATAATTCAAGTTGTCCTCTAGGGTTGATTTATTGGGAATGCTTCTTGGAATAGGCTGGTGGAATTGCTGGCCTAACTGATTTGAGCTTTGAACGAAAGGAGGGTTGTTTTGCCTCCAAGAAAAGTTCAGATGATTTCTCCACCCAAGATTATAGGTATTTGAATTGGGGTTGAACCTTGGTCTCTATTGATATGCTCCCAATACATTAACCTGTTCAGGTCCAGCTGATGTTTCTCCTTGATATGGATAGGCTTCAGTACCATGTCCCATGTTGCTATACAAACCATAATGTTCATTATTGGTGTTGGTTTGCGTTTGAGAAGGGCAACTTGCTTGGTCAATTGAACAAGTTGTTGTTGAACTTCATTGTTGGAATCGATTTCATAAACTCCAACTTTTCTCACTCGTGAGCTTTTCTATTGGGAATTAGCACCCAAAATCTCAAAGAGGTTGTACGTCTCTGAGTCAGTTTTTTTCCCATTGCTCATCCTACAGCGTTGTCGACAATGAACTGACATTTTTGCGTAAGTCCATCGTAAAAGAATTGATTCTATAACTGTAGGGAAAAGTTGTGATGGGGGCATTGAGTGAGAAACATTTTGAACCTATCCCAAACTTCATGGAATAGTTCTCCTTCCATCTAAGAGAAAATAGCAATCTTTCCTCTCAGTTCTGATGTTTTTTGGTGGGAATGGAATTTTCCCATGAATTTATTATAAATGTCTTCCCATGTCATCAGAGAACCTTGGGGAAGTGACATCAACCAATTTTTGGCCTTGTCCTTTAAGGTGTAGGGGAAACATCTCATTCTAAGTTAATCCTCGTTTAGAATACCGAGGGGGAAGGTTTGGACTGTATCATAGAAGTCTCTAATGAAGGAAAGAGAATCTTCATTAGACAACCTATGAAAGGAAGGAAGCATAGAAAAATGAATATTTTTCAGTTCATAATTCCAAGCAGCCTCATCCAGTTGGATAGCGGCAGTTTCCGTGCCAATCACTGGTCTTGCAAACTTCTTCATGGTGGTTTCCCTAATATGTTGGTTTTCTCCCATTTCTTTTGGTTCTAGTAAAGGCTTAAGGCTTGGTTTATGTTTGGCTCAAAAATAGGCTAATGATTAGAATCCAACCTTATGGACAGTCGTTTAAATTTATGAATATTATTTACATATTGTGTAAGTGGGTTTCTTAAGGATCTCCTACCACACATAAATTATTGAAAGCGTAAATTTAAAACACCAATCAAGAAAAATAATAAAATAACCACATAAAAATTTAGAGAAAATTTACATATTATTTAATACAAAACAAATTAAACTTTTTTATTTATTTGTTTTTAAAAAATAAAATAATTAAATAAAATAAAATTTCTTTTTTTTAATTTATTTTATTATTTTTTTAAAAAAACTTTATTAAAGTTTTTTTTAACTTCAAATTTCAAATTTTAAAATTATTTTACTATTCATGAATGGTAAGTTTTTTTTAACGACTAAAAAAAATATTTATTTTTAACTATTCACGAATAGTAATTTTTTGTTATTTATTTATTTACTTATTATTTATTTGTTTTTTTTACTCAAAATAAAAAATCACAATTATTTATAACACAATTTTTTTTAAAATTTTGATAAATAATTTAAAAATGTTATTCCTTCCCCGATAACGGCGCCAAAAACTTGATGAGCAGAACTGGCATCGTCGATCCTACCAATACTTTGGTTTTATATTTATAAAACTCTCACAAGTGCACGAATCATTTCATAGAAAATGATAAGTATACTCCCAAGGTTGATACAAGGAAGAAATATATGTGATTTTTAATTTATTATTCAAACTTTTAAAAACGAAATTAAATCCTAAACATCCTCTCACGATAATTGGGTTTTTGTGTTTCTAATCTAATAACATAAAAATAAACATAGATACAGATTCAATAAACATTTATGAAAATTTTATCATTTATAATAGTGGAGTATTTATGGATATAATAACTAAGTTAATTATGCTTGCTCATATTATTTAGGTTATTAAAGATATAAATTGATATGTATCGATTCTCTCTTTTTTATATGAATATCACCTTTGGTGGGGTTAGATATTCTTTGTTAACTAAACAAATCAATTAACACTTATGAGTGAGGTTGATAACTAATTTGGTTAATTAAATTAATTCCTTTTTCTAAGAGATTGAAAATGAACCATTTAAATGCCACCTTTGGTAGGGTTAGACAATTTAAACTTTATTCAAGGTGTCTAAATTAAACCAAAGAATTTAATTATCCGAGTACTAACTTTCAAGTTTTAAAACCACTGTTGAAAACATGTTGTCAATACATTTTTAGATAATAATTTTTATAAAAAATTTGAAATAGAGCTTCACTCTAAGTACTAGGCGATTGTATCAACAAATAAAAGAGATTTACTCTAAATCAGATCGGATAAGTAAACCTTAAAATCTAATTTTTAGATTTAAGTTTGTAATGAAAAATAATATATTTCTCTCTAACATTCTTAGTATAAAATCTTTAATAAAAATAAAATCAATTCATTTTAGAGATTTTTACCTCTTTAATATTTTGCAAGTATAACAACGTTATTATTATATCATGTTTACAAACAACCAGCAAAGTTAAATTTAATCACAGACAAATTAACTATAACATATAAGAATAAAACATAAAAAATAACTGTAAAGAAAATAAAATCCTCACAGTACTTTAATGTTATTCGTGTTGCTGGAAAACCTCCAAACAGAATTTGCATTTCCATTTATTGAATCAAAAAACAAATAAATTACAAAAACATAATTAGTTCTTCTAAAAAAAAAAAAGAACCCTAAAACTAAGAAAAACTAAAAACTAAGAAATAGAGAGAAAGAAAGAGAGAAAAAGATGTTTTTGAGGTGTGTTTTGATATGAAGAGAATGAGGGTATTTATAGGTGAGGAGAGGAAGAAAAAGTGGGTGGAAAAATGATTAAAAATGGAGGAAATATGTAGTAGGTGATGATTACATCAGCTGACATCAACTGGTAGGTGAGGCATAGCGGCACAGGCGGAATGGGTTAGAGACGCGCGCATACTGGGTGCAGATGGGCATAGACACGCGCGGATTGGGGTAGGGGCGCATGCAGATGGGCGCCCAGACTGGTTATAGTGTGTGTGGAATGGGTCAGATGCGTGCAAATTGGCACGCGACTTCAGCATTATGGTACGTGCTACGCGTGTTGGCAAGCAAAAATACCTTAAAAACTATAAAAATACCCGTGATTCTAAAGAGATAGATTTATATAAATATATTATAAAATCTTATAAATATATATATTTTTAATCAATTAACGTGCATAAAATCATGGTAATTTTAGTGCTTTTTGAGCACTCATCAGACATCACTTTATATGAACTATCCATAAATTAGAATGAGTTTTTGCATACATATCTTGAAATCCCTTACTTCCCATGTTATCCTTTATGTCTACTTGTTTCCTTATTGTAGTGAGTTATTGCATACTTTTCTCATGTCATTCTTTGCCTAGTATGCATTGCTGAAAGGCACGACATATGTTTTGGTAAATTGAGATGCCTTCTGTATGCTTTTCTTTTAGGTTATTTATTTTTTGTTTTTTCTTGGGGTTATCCTTTATCTTTTTCACATCACTATATGTGGTACTTCTTATAGTCTTTGATTTAATATTATCAATAGTGTTGCATTCGTGTGAGGATTATAGCATATTTATATGTCTTGTCTCCCTTATATAGGGTTGTAACTTTGAATTTTAGTGTTAAAAAGAGGAAGAAGTTTCTATGCACAACTATACATTTGTTTCTATGCTGTGTATTGCATGGGCTATGAGTGTAGGATTGCAGTATGTATTGTTATCTGACTTGCATGCATTCAGGGTGAGTATTAAATGAAATTAGGGAGAGTTGTGTATGTTTACTTGTCTTTGTGCCTATCATTGTGTACCTATGGATGCTTGCAAAGGTTAACCAGTTTTCAGTGCTATTACTGATTACTTAGAGATTACACCAAAAATTTGATGTGACAAAATTAGGCTTACATATTTTGTATAATTTGTAAAATAGCTAGTATGTGCACGAATCACTTATAGAAAATAACAAGTATACTTCCAAAGTTGGTATAGGAATTATATGGTTTTTAAATTATTCAACAAATTCTTTAAAAACGAAATTAAATAACATAAACATCCTATCATGATTGTTTTAGGCTGAGTTTCTAAACTACTAATATAAAAATAATGATAGATTCAATAAACATTTAAGCAATCAAACATTTATCATATTGTGGAGAATTTATGGGATATATTAGTCAGTTAATCATGCTTGTTCAATATCAAGTAGGATATTAAAGATATGAATTAAGATTATTGATTGTTTCTTATAGACATGAAAATATCATAAGGCAAGGATCATTTTTGCTATAAATTAAACTTTAGCTTGCCACCTTCGATTAGGCTGAAAATTTAAACATTAATTAAATTACTCTCCTTTTCAAAGATATTACTAAACCTTTTAACCTTTCACCTTCGTTCAGGTCTTCAATTTAAACTTCATGAAGGTGTCTAAGTTATGTTTATGATTTAAGTATAAAAAACTGACTTTCAAATTTTAAAAGTATTAAGAAGGATATACTGTCGATATATCTTTAACAATAATTCTTATAAAAATATTTGAAATAGAGCTCACTTTAACTATACAATTGATATAGATCAAAGGATTTAAGAGCACTACTCTAAATTAGATTCAGATAATTTAAATCCTAAATCTAACCCTCTTATTTATTATGAAAAACACGTCGTCAATATATGTTTCATTTACAAACTTTGGTTTAAATCTTGATGATGAAATAAAACTTAATTTATTTCATAAAAAACATTAATATACTTTAATATTTTACAAGCATAACAACATTACTAATATCTCATACTATTTATAGTCGGACATGCATAGTTTAATAA
This sequence comes from Hippophae tibetana, assembly GCA_037013495.1. NCBI lineage: Eukaryota > Viridiplantae > Streptophyta > Magnoliopsida > Rosales > Elaeagnaceae > Hippophae > Hippophae tibetana. Next base: position 19,610,185 of record CM072808.1, read on the forward strand.
ACGATCAATAAATTAAATATATAACATGTCAAACAACACTTAGAATTAATCTTAAAAAAATAAATTTAAATATACCTCAATAGAATTCTTAGAATTGCTTCTAGAAAAACTCCAGACATAATTTCTATATTATTTATTGAACTAACACTAAAAGTTATTACATAAACTAAATTTTCTCAACTCTCGAACAAGAGAAGAAATTTAAACTACAAAAAGAAAAGATAAAAAGGGCTAAGAAATGTAAGGAATTAGCTAGAAGAGAGCTGATGAGATATCTATTACAAAAGAAATGGTTCTATTTCTACTAAGAAAAGGAGAAAAATGGATTTTTCAGTCTCGTATCGTGGCATAAAGTTTTCCCACTCTATGGTATACACAACATGTACATGATTTAAGCACAATCTACTATGTTCGTGCCATGACACACAATGTTTTCATACTTAGTGTATCTATATTCCTTTATATAAGGCTGGTTACTGTGGATCACTAATACACACACGCACATTCGTAGGAACACTTTGTATGCAAGCATGTTTACACACACCACGAGGTTGGTTTTTGTAGCGTGCATGCTAGGTTGTTCTTCATGTGTTGATTAATTTCTATATTTGAAGCCAAAAACAACTTGAACAACAAAAAATACTTATTCTGAACTTATAGATTTGCATAAATGATGATAAAAACATCATATTTAAATCCATTTATTACATTTAAGTATAATAAAATCACAAAATATTAGTGTTTTTCAAGCACTTATCACATATCTAATTCGTATAGTTGAAAAAAAGATGTATCTACTTTGCTTGTGGACATATATGTAAGGTCTATGTGAGTGTTAGTGATTTTCATGAACAAAACATACAATAATAAATTTTAATTTCTAGATGCGTCATTCAAGAATATTTTCAAGCTATCGAGCTCCAATGATCACAAATAAGGTATATCTCTATTTCTATTCACGTTAGATTTCATATTAGATATGTAGGAACATTTTTACATTGGGTTACTCAATTTATCGAGACATGTCAAGATCGATCGAGAATCAATCTACTCAATTTAAAAATCCTAAATTTACTATGTAATTGACTAGATCAAGTAATTAATAATTGATCGAGGTCAATTGATTTATTAGTTAGATTGATCGACCCTAATTCAGAATTAATTATTTATTACATTAGATCGATCAAACTATATACTCAATCGATCAAGCATATGTTAAATCGATCAAGCGACAAAAGCTTTAATTTTAAAGACTATTTCTAACTTGAATTGAATTGGATTTTTACTATATTGTCCTTTTTCTTTAAAATTCTTTTAACTGATTTTATGGACAATATAGTAATTTCACTTTTACCTAGCTAGTGCTTCAAAATATTTTATATCTACAAATCTAAGCACACAATTTTAATCAACCACAAAAGAGCATTATTCTCTTCATCTTAATCTCTCTCTTATTTTGTAAAAATTATTCAAGTAAGATTTTTCATTGAGTTCATTTACTAGACATCGTGGTTGTGTTTGATGGATTAACAAGCCTATAATATTCGTGATATTGTGCTTTAAACTGATTGTTCTAGGATTACTAATTGATTTCTATTTATTTGATATATTTATTAAATAATCCAATTCAGGTTATTCATTATCAAATATGCTCTAGGACACTTATTTGCACTTGTGTCATTATGCTAATGTTTCAGGTACTAATTAAACTTGTTTGATTGCTTGTGTGACTTAAGTTATCGAAATTTTGGTCCAGATCTTAACACCTTTCTTGTAGAGATTATAAAGGAAAGTAGTATAAGAGCATTTTTATGAAGAAACTTTCATTTGTTATCAAAGCCATCACTAGATACACTTAATGTACCTAGGACCTTGTTATGGATAATTTAAAAGAGGGTTTATCAAAAAATCGTGCACCTTACTTTGATAGGTTTAATTACCCATATTCAAATGCTCATATGAGAGCCTTTTTATTTTCTATAGATGAGAGTGTCTGAAACTCTATACTTTATGGTTGGGAACCACCTATAGTTACCAAAGATAATATAGTCACTCATAAACCTAGGAACGAGTGGACCAATCAATATAAAGCTACAAGCAACTAGAATTAAAAGCGTATTAGTACTATTTTTAGTGTGGTGTTTACTGATGAGTTTTTTTGTATTTCTAATATCGATATTTCTAGGCATGCTTAGGATATTTTAGAGGTTGCTCATGAGGGCACCACAAAAGTTAAACAATCTAAACTTTGCATGCTTGGTATTTAATTTTAAAATCTTAGGATGAAAGAAGATGAAACTTTATTTGAATTTTATATAATATTATGTGATATTACTAATACCTCTTCCAATCTTGAAGAGATGAGTCACTCTCATATTTCTCAATCATCGAGTTATGTGTAAAAGATTTTAGTTTGAGTGAGGTTTTGATGAGACATAAAATGTATGGTTGGCTAGTAAAGATCCATTTCATTTTAAGAAGTTACTCTTAGTGTTGGTATGTCTTGTTTCGATTGATAGTTGCAAGGATACAATGATTCCCTTAGGTAAGGAGCCTATGTAGTGGCGTGTAACATGTCGGTTGGTAGTTACAAGGATGAAACAATTCTCACATATGATGGGCTTATATGGTAGTGTGCCACATGTCGAATGAGTGTTACAAGGTCACAATGTGGTGCATAAATAAGGAGTTTATGTGTTTGCGTGCAGTTTTTCGGTTGGGTGTTGTGGAGACGTAACATCTATCGATGTTAAAATTTTGTGCCATAAGTAGTTGATCATATCACATGGTGATGGAGATTTGGGAATTAGCTTGGATATACTTGGATTGGGTGTAATGTTAACAACAAGTGAGTGCATTATAGACAGTTCGGGTAGATGTCTCAACTGATAGAGGTATTTACATTTATATTGTCTATCGAGTTGTATATTGTTTATTCTATTAAGTGGATTGTTTACTATCAAGTGATTGTTATAAGTAAGCCAAGGATGTTACCACATAGGTAGTGGTTCTATGTAGGTTTATCTCATTACATGTTGTGTTATATATGATCGCATACTATGAGAGTACAATCATCATTTATCATATATGTTCTCATATATAAGGTCTTGAAGTGATTGTAAATCATTTATAGATTTTCTAGTATGTTTGCTTAATTCACAAGATGTGTGATGTTTTCTATGTATATCTATATTGTTAGTCTGGACATGAGCCTATAAGACACATCATTATTAGTGTATTTAATGCATATTGTTATTTCTTATCTATTGGTTATTTTTATGTATGTTGAATTAAACATGTTATTTTATTATAATTTTGTTATGTGTTTTGCTTAATTCATATTGTGAGACCTGTTTGACCAAGTTGTACAAAAGTTTATGAAAATACTTCATTTATTGGCATTTTCACTCCTTATCTATGAAACTCCCTATATTTATCCCAAAATAAGATAAATAGCTATCTTGAAATGACTAAATAGCTCTACATTTAGGAGAGTTATGATGCATCTAAATCAAGTATTTAAGGCGACATCATTATCCATCAAACAAGCTTCTAAGACAAATAAATAATATATACTTTCATATATCTTGTTTATGAGTATTGGGATAGGTAGAGAACACCTTATCATAGGGTCCCATACTTCGTTGCAGCGAAAACTATTTTCATTTGTCTCTTTTTTCTTTGTACTTTTCATGTTGTTACTTTATCTCCTCCTTGTTTAGAAACTAATTGATATTATTTTATGCATATTTTTAAGCGTCAATTACTACATGTTTACATTCATTTATTATTAGTAAAATATTTTATTCGTTTATTTTTTATCTTGTAGTTATTTGGGAGGAAAAAAGACAAAAATAAGACATGTGAAATGATTGGATGCGCAACTCCATATGGCTTACACATATTTTTTATGAACTACGTAAAAGTTACGCAAATATTTTGTAAGCTCTATAAGGGTTACGAAAGTCATTAGCCCCCTCCGTAATGCTTACAATAGTTTCATAAAATATTAGGATTTCATCTATTTTTCAATTTCCAACAACCCAGATCACTCCTAGGTCAACTTGGAACCTATATATACATCATATGCACAATATTTTGTCTCATTCAACTCATAATTTACAATTTGGATCCTAAATTGAGAGAGAAAAATCTCTTTACATTCCTTGAGATAGAACTTGAAGATTGAAGGAGACTTAAAATAAGAAAATGTATGGAATCTTAAGTTTATTTAGGCTTCTTAAGAATTCAATTATATTTTTATCGTTAGAAACCTAGTTTAGTGGTGAAGAATAAGTGGGGTTTGGTATAAATTGTTGGTTTTAAAAAAAAGTTTTAACGTAATGGAAATCATATTTTATTAGTGCAAGGAAAGTAATTGGTATAGGTAAATTACAAATATTTCTACCTATTATATCCTTATTATATTAATAATTTAATTGATTATACAGATAAGTAAAAAAATAGAATACAGTGAGTTGGTGAGATTGAAACTACGATCTTCAAAGATATAATGTTAAAGGATCCCAAATTAAATATGTAGGATTTTTTGTAAATCAACATAACCAATAATAAATTAACCATTCCCCAATAGTCAATGTTGTGCCACTTATAGACATACAAGAAAGAATCTCACAAAAATGTCCAATTTCAATTGAGGTTGGATATAATTCAATTCTCTTCTCCCTTCAAAATGTCACACATATAGTTGAGTAGGAGTCACAGGTTAAGTAGGAAATGTCCTATTTTCATTCAATTTAAATAGATATGTACATAGTCAAATTGTGGTAATAGAAATCTCATTCCCACACTCCTCACTTGCTCTCCATGCCTGATAGGGTATCTTATTTCCTGTTAAAGTGTCCAATTTAAACCAATCTAATTAATTAGATTAAATTTATATTTATTTCATAAATGTTTTTTAATTGAGAAAATTATAGAAATATCACTGCTCGTCTAACCAGCCTTACACGCATGCCCTGTGTACATTTAAACATTTTTAATTTTCATTAATTAATTACAAAATTATTTAATCCAATTAAATATTACATACTTTAATCAACCAAATAAATATTTAATTAATAAAATTATTATTTTATCCTCTACGTATAATTTGACATTTTTGACATTTATAATTTATTAACATACTCTTATACACTACTAAATGTATTTCTCAAACAATTAATTTATTCATTGAAATATAATATCGTTTAATTATTATTAGAATCGATTTAGGACTAAAAAATAATAAATTATACATATTTTTTCGTATTTATTTTTATATATTATTATTATTATTTATTTTATATTTTATAAAAAATATAATTTTTTTAAATTTTTTCATGAATTTTATATTAATTTTAGTTGGTTGGTAAAAATGTATTCAGATAAATCATGAATTTAGTTAGAAAGTAAAACCAAAATAGTGTCATTTCGTAACTCCCAGATGACACCAATCCTCCTCATAACCCAGTCAGATGTTACATCCAGTCCAGCTCCAACGCGCGCGAACGACGTGTTGTTAGTTTGATAATTCCTTCGCCTTGGCCTATGCCAAGTGCATTTCTATTCACGCTTAATTCCTTTATTTGCTACGTGGCATAGTGGACAACCATCTATAGCATCCAATGATCCTAACATAAAAACTTAATTTGTACTATTTAAATACCCGCAAAACACCCATTTGAGTGTAATCAGTGGCAGAATTCCATGAAAAATTAAGAGGAAATTGAGTGAATTATTCAGGACCATTTTTGATGGATTTTTGAAAGGTAATTCAAAAATAAGATTAAAGATTAGTGTGTATGGTTTATTTGGCATCACTTTCTTAATAAAATATATGACTTGTTTTTTTACTTCTCTCAATAATTATCAATTGTTTAGTTTTTTTTATGTATTGAATTTTATATCTATCTAAATAGTTCATTATGATTATAGATAATGCTAATTATAGATTATGATTTAATTTAAATTATGTTATGGTTTAATTAAAATTTTAATTTTTAATTTTAATATGTTTAATTTCATGTTTGAATGTCAAATAATGTCAATTTTTGAATTAGATGTACAACTTGTTTGATATTTAGTTTTGTTAATTGTTAGATTATGATTTTATTATGAAATTGCTAATTTTTGTAATTGAAACATTAAGTTGTGATTTTTATTCCAATTTGAATTGAATGCTTAAATTAGAATTAGTTATTACTTTTTTTTTATCATAATATAATAAATTAATTAAATTTAGTAGTTATAATTCTAGGTTGTTCATGAGTTATGTTGATTAATAATCGAGTTGTTAGTCAATTAGAAATTAAGAAAAAATAAAAAAAAATTAGACGAATCTAAATTATTAAATTAAAATTGAGAAATTAAAAATGGTTTTAAAATTATGTAATAAATTTAGAACTTGAAAATTAAGTAGATCATAACATGATAAATTGAATTATAATATAATGGTCTTAAAATTATATTTTTATATTATTTTATCATCAACAAAAAAAACATTCAAAAACTTCCATATATTTTATTTTTGACATTTTAAAATTTATATATTTTTAATAATTAATAAGTTCAATATTATCAATCTTTGCAAGTAATAACCCTTACACTATATATTATCACATATTGTTTTTTTAAAAAATAAAATTAAATATTTGTTAAATATTTATAGTCTATTTTGGACCTATCAAGAATCCATGTAATTGTTAGTCCAAGCTAAATAAGACTTGAAATTTAGTTAAGTACTTAGTTAAAATATCAATCCTTCAAATCCCATAATTATTTCTCTAAAAACCTAGATTGAACTCTAGCATTACTCCTCTAAAAACCTAGGATTAAACTCTTGAACTTACAATTGTTATTTACTTAATTCCCAAACTTGAGCATTAATATAATCATTACTTACATATTGATCCCTAATCCATAATTAATATAATGAATTTTTTCATTTTATTTTACTAATTATCAATTGTCTTTGAGTATTTAAACAAATACTTAAACTACTAAATACGAGGAAACCTCTTATCTAGAGACCTTTCAATCATTTATAATGACATTACATCAAGCTTAAAGGCATATTAATCCACTCCCATGAGTATCTTAGAGTAAGTCAAATGTTAAACCACTAACTAAAGAGTCTAATTATAACACTAAGATTAATAATATTTTGCAAATGATTATTGATTAATGTGTTAAAATTACTATAAGTTTATAAAAATTTTATAGTGTTTCTAACACATTTGGTCTAGTAATGTATAATCTATTATACATTATATAAATTACCTTTAACTAGATATCTCCATATTAACAACCTCTATCAAGATTAATCCATTCTAAATAAATATGGGTGATACTAGTGATATAATATGAAAATCATAACTTTAATTTTTATCATGGACATTTAGATTATTTTACTAAAACTCAATCCTCTAATATATTTTCATATGTTGAGTTTAAGTAGACATAAATTATCAAAGATTTTACATTTTATTTAATGAAATAAATAATAATGTAAAAGATACAATAAATTATTTATTTATTCTAATTTCAATAATAATATATTTTTGAGCTCTAATCCTAACAAATGTAGAGAGTTCATAATAAATATATTCTTTCAAGTTTCAAAAGTGTCAAACATACCAAAACATTTAAATAATGCAACTATGTACCCAACTTTTAACTTCTATCTAATAATTGAACATAAATATATCACGTGTAATCATCTAATTACCTTTTAAGTATTTTGATAGATTTATCTTTAGTTAAAATATAAACTACCTTTTATGTTCGTATTGAATTTGTAAGAATTATGTCGAAAATATTTATACAAACTTACAACATTAAACAATTTTATCCGCTAAATTAACATAAAAATATATTACGTATAGTGACTATTTTTTTTTATGTATTTTAGTAATTATCTTTCTTTAATTTAAAGTTATAAATAAAAATAAATAAATTGAAAAATCTAGGTACTGTGACTACCCGATACCTCTTAGACCTAATAACAGCATTCGGCCACAGAACTCAATTTTTTTTCTTTTTATTTATTTTATTTTTTAAAATAATAAAGAAAATATATTTAAAAAATAGTCAACACATGATCTATTTTATGTTAATTTAATAGATGAACATTCACTATATTAATTATGGACTAGTTATGAAGGATCAATTTGTAAATAATGATTATATTGATGCTAAAGTTTGGAATTAAGTAAATAACAATTGTAAGTTCAAGAGTTTAAAATAATAAAGAAAATATATTTAAAAAATAGTCAACACATGATCTATTTTATGTTAATTTAATAGATGAAAATTAATGATTATGATTATACCATTATATAAATGTTTTAAACATAGTTATAAATTTAATAATTTATGAGTACAAAATGTCTCTTTTCTTTTACCCATGAGATAAATTTACCAAAATATCCTTAAAAATGATCAAATGGATGAGACATGATTTATTTCCATTATTATATAAATATTGTGAGTATGTTTGCAAACATTTTGGACATATTTGTTATTAAGACTGGTAATCAGAACTCTACGTTTACTTATCAGGTAAGATGTAACCTTACTTCAATAGAAATTGTTTTCTTTTATTCTGCTGGCAACTTGATTTATTGGGAAATTATACATAATTCTATACAGAATATCATGTGGCTGATTTATTGTTTTGTCACAACCTTCCGTTAAAATTCTTGTTTTCTTGTCAGTTTTTTGCAAATCCCCTAAAAATAAGTTTGAAAAGGTCATTAGAGAATGCGCGTTGTAGAATCAAATATTAATAGTTATTCCTTGAACAACTCTCCAACCTGACTATACAAGGCATAAAAGCAAGACATTTCCCCAAAGCCTCTTTCTTTTTTCTTATTGGTAAAACTTTTGTTATAGCTTTAAAGCAAGTGTCATCTTTACAATATGATAAAATTTAGCAGAAAAAAATATGGAAATTTCAATTATATAAGCAAACATTAGTGGTAGAACGGTGATTACGAACATATATTTTGACCGTAAATAATTGAATTGTAGTTATTTATAAAAATTAAACAATTTTTTTTCAAAAATAATCGTTAATATATACAATATAGATGATTATTGTAATAAAAAATTGTATTTAACTGAACCCGAATATATATTAATATTATTTTTTATATACATATAATTACATAAGAAAATACATCTTTAATAATAAAACACAATAATTAAAATAATTAGATTGAATTTTATTTATTCTTATTTTTATTTTACTTATAAACATATGCTAAATAGTTAAAAAATAAAAATTAATGTATAATATAATAAATAATATTTTAACATTTATCTTTTTAAAATAAAATAAATTTTTAAATAAATGTAAAAAAATTAAGAGTAAAAAAACTACTACTACCTTATATTAATCAAATATACTTAAAACTAGTGTGCAATGGTTATAGTTATTAGCGCAACTGTCCGAAATTTCTCACATCACATTTGTAACGGTGCCTGTAAGATTAAACATTTCTAACTTGTTTTGAAAATGAAGGCTAGATTTATATTTTCGAGAGATCGCTGTGAATGTTGAGGTGAGCATTAAAGAGGCTCCTGAACAAATTGGAATACAATAATAAAATCATAATAATCTTCAATCTTTTACAAATTTTGAATTCCACCTGTGGTATGTATTTATCAGAAGCATCAGATACAAGAAAAATTGGAAGCTTGTCTTTATAAGGACCAAGCTTTGAAAGCCTATAACAAATTGCTTATAACACAAGTCGTCTCTTTTTCCATTAGACCATATACAATCTTCAATGGAAAAAAAATCAGCTGGCTTCCATTATCTTCATCAATTCACTCAACACTCCTAAAAATTGAACTAACATCGAAATCTGTTCATAAACTTAATGAGGAAGCTTAACACCAGCATTCACAACAAGTTCAAAAGCACTAATCTATTACTCATCTTGCCTTTCCAAGTCCTGTATTTCAACAGGTTCGGGAAAAATCTCGTTTGATAGTCTCTTTCGTGACGAAGAGAAATCACCACCACTGCTTTGAGAGCCTAATCTTCCAGGTTGTTTCAATCCACTCATGTTCTCCCTGTTTGGGTGGCCTGGAACCACTGCACTCTCTGAAAAGCTCTGTCGCCAACTTCCAAAGACAGTAGCACTCCAAGATCTTGTAGATGAAGTTGTTCGCAGCCTCGCAGAGCTAGAACTCTCTACTCTTACCACCTTTAGAGGGTTTTCTAATGCTTTGAGGATATATTTCATGAGAGGACGTCTGGAAGGCTTGGGGTTAAGGCATGACTTAGCTATGATTGCCATAGCCCATACCTCTTCCAATAGATCCTCATCTATGATCAAAGACGGGTCAATAATCTTAGTCACCATATCTTTCTCGTACATATTAACATAACGAAGAGTGTGCTCCAACCATTCTCTTGTAGAAGTATCTTCTGCTTCGCTGATACCAAGCTTACCCGTCACAAGCTCAAGTAAAACCTTCCCAAAGCAGTACACATCTTGAGCACATGTTGCCATGGATGAACCTGTCAATACCAAAAGAATGAAAAATACAATATAAGAACACAAAATTAATTTTTGCACCAATTCTAGCTTCAGTTAAGTTTATGGTATAATTATATAAATCCCATCAAAGTTTTAGCATGTTTAAAAGTGAATTATATCATCTGCTATGAAAGTAGAATTTACGTCAATAGGGAATTAAAGGATACCCAATTAAGTATAGAATGCTATTTCAATTCTTTCTCTGTCTCTACTAATGGACGCGAACTGAGTTACGTGCATGATGAGCAATACCAAAAGAAAAAAAACTCAATGCTTTATGCTGATATTGACCGAAACTGGACAGAATTCATAATTATATCCTTTTATGAGAAGTGGAAGAAATTAAAAATACAGTTTACTTACCACTACAAGGGGGACCTTGTTCAGAGGTTCTGCATCAGATCAAGAAGAAAATGTTAGTAATAAAGATCTCTCCTTAAAAACCTTGGCAAAAACAGAGAAAAATGGCAAAGTTGAATAATACAATTCTGAAGTACCCAGAACATGTTATATTGTTATGCCTTATGAAAGACTTACTGAGGTTTCCACAATAATCTCGTGAGCACATGCTGATTTGCTTCCCCTTCTTGGACATGGACCTCACTCAAGCTTCCGAAACGCACCTCAAATTTGTCATCAAGAAGGATACTGCTTGCTTGAACATCCCTTTAACCATCAAAAGTTGATTGGAATTTACTAGTTGCAGAAAAATAAGCTGTTGTCAAGCAATGAGTAAAATAACAGCTAAAGCAATTTAATACCTATGAACAAGTGGAGGAGTGCATTCATGGTGCAGATAAGCTAGGAATTCTGCAGCTCCTGTTGCAATCTTGAGTCTCGTTATCCAATCAAGGGACTGTAAACTTTCATTTTCTGTGCTGGTACCTCTGTGCAAAGAATTAGCTAAATCTCCATTTCGCATGTATTTGTAAAGCAAAAACTTTTCGTTGTCATGCTCTAGGCAGTATCCCAATAAAGGGACCAATCTTGTATGTGAAATTTTACGGAAGAAATCCAATTCCACCACATATGATTCTTTCTTTACAGAAGACAGATCTACCTTTTTGATAACTATAGGGATCCCACTTTCTAAATAACCCTGGAAGAGGTCTCCAGAGTGTCCATTTTTAATAAGATTGCTTTCATTAAAATTACCGGTGAAATGGACCATCTGTTCATAGGTAAATGACTGACCTACACCTGAAAGGTGTGTAATATCTTTATGAGGGGAAGGGCTGTCTCCTTCTGGAACAGGCCCTACATTAGCGCTGCTTCTTTGATTTGCAGTGCCCTTATTGCAAAATTTTAGTAGTACTACCATAATCAATACCAAAAGCACAATGAAGACAAGTCCACCAAATGCCCCCACCAGGATGAAAATTAATTTATTTTTGCTCTTTGATTCTGGTTTTGTTTCAGGTGGCTTGGCCGGATCTGTGCCCCCAAAATTATCAACCGTTAAGCCTCTCTGGGCATAGAACAATCTACAGTCCTGCAAGCTCCTTTGGTTGGGCACCATCTGTAGGCAATTTTCAGCAAGCGTAGCATTAATTTGATCATTTTCAGGTACCTTGCCTTCGAAATAGTTACTAGAAAAATCAACTGAACTAAATTTCCAGAACAAAGAAGTCAAATTTCCATATAGCTGATTGTTTGAGAGATTAAATACAGCACCATTGATAACACTTGAACTCAAACTTGGCAAATTACCTGTAAAGTTGTTCCTGGATAAATCAAGAAAATACAAATTGGGAATTGACCAAAATGCAACAGGCAGTGCACCATCCAGCTTATTACCACTCAAAACTACATTCTGAAGCTGAGCAAGATTCAAAAACAAATCCTTTGGAACAGGACCTCCTAGACTATTATCCCCAATATTCATCATCCTCAAATTCCTCAAACCCCTTAACTCCAAGGGCAAAAGCCCAGATAAGTAATTCTTGCTAAGGTTAAGCTCAACCAATTGAGAAAGGTTACCCAACTCAACAGGCACAGACGCGCTTAGACTATTATCGGAAAGATTCAAAGATTGAAGTCTTGAAAGATTGCTTAAATTGGGTGGTATCGCCCCAGATAAAAAGTTCGAAGATAGATCAAGTCTAGTAAGATTCCTGAGTGAAGAGAAACTAGAAGGTATTGACCCAATAAGAAAATTCATTGAAAGATCAAGAGTAGATAGCTCCGATAACTGTCCCAATGTAGATGGTATATTACCAGTAAGATTATTATCAGATAAATACAGAGAAGAAAGTCTACCCAGATTACCAATTGATTGAGGGATTGCACCAAAAATAGAAGCATACCGAAGATCCAGCACTTGAAGACCACTAAGCTGCTGGCCAAACCAATCAGGTATAGACCCAGGAAGTGAGAACCCAGAAGCATTGAAAGAAACCAAATGGGTCAAATTGGCTAGAGAGTCAACTGCGAAACTGGGATTGAGCCGTCCAAGACGAGTCCGCTTCAAACCGGATAAAGTAATCCCAATTACTCTACCACTCCGGCATCGAAGTCCGACCCACGTACAAGGATCCTTCTTAATTGGCCAGTCTTTTCCTCTTAGCCCCAAAGAAGTTCGAAGGCTCAATAATGCTGACCGTTCAATGCTAGAACCTGAAGACACTTGCTGGGCCAATCCAAATTGAACCAATAACATAAAAAAAATTGTAACAACCACACTGACTTGAGCTTCCATGGCTGCTTTCATAATTTTCTAGGGTGGTTCATCTTCTTCTTCTTCTTCGTCACTTGAAACACTGTTAGTAACTAGAAAGAAATACTTGGCTAATCAGAAATTGCCCAAAACGAAAAGAAAACACCCAAAAAAAAAATGTTAACTGTTTCTTGTGTTCCGTAAATTCTTACCTCCAATCACCAGTCATGGTTCTCTTTTCGATGTTGTTCCTCACTCAGGAAACGCAACAGAAGCTACCCAATAGGAAAAATATACAAATAAGAAAATGTAATCTTTTGGTTTAAAATTAAATGTTATGAGTCCGAAATATCAGTAAATTTAAATTCTAAAATAGATTATACCTGTGAAGGAAGGTACGGGCTTTGAAGAAGAAGATAAAAATTTAATGACAACAATAAGAGCTACTGCTTAGACTCAACCGCTAGTGCTCTATGTTAGTATTATGTCCCTATCAACTCACATGAGGTAATTAATGAGTCTGGAACAACACTGTGAGCTCTTTGATCTTTACAGGGTAAAACAGTTATGGCTTTTAAGATGGTGTTGAAGTTGGTTTAGCTATGGTTTTGTTCTTTTGACGATGACTTGAATGTTGCTTATACAAATTGAAGAGATATTGTTTTGGATTTAGTTTTTATTATTGTTATATGAGGGCTAAAATCCTGACTACTTTGTTGTATTATTTCGTATTGTCATTATTGTTAGACTATTCAATGTGTTTTGGTTTTGGTTTTGATTTTTTTTATATTAGACAAAAACTATTAGTTGCCATAGCCGTGTCAACTAGGTATCAATTTCATATACGTTGGTATAAATATGTCGCATCTAGATTGGATAAAGCAAAATTATATAATTCATGTTTTGGACATCTTTTTCTAAATGGACAAATAGTTGTACAAATAAATGTTTGACTCGTTCGTCGGAAAGAAAAAAAAAATATGAATTCACAAGTTAAAATATTATAATATAATTAAAAATTTATTAATAAATTATTATATAAAACATTTTATTAATAAAAAATTTCAAATAAATAACTTGAAATTGTCAAAGTCTGAGGTCAATTGCTGTACTTATATCTTAATTATTTAATAAATTATCAAAAAAATTAATTATAATTTAATTTAAATTAGATTTATTTTACAATCGAATATTGACAGAAGTGTATCAATAATTTAAAAAATCTTACAAATTATATATGTGTTTGCAAAAATTTGTTATCTAAGTATGTTTCCCTATATTAATATCATAATAATTCCTATTCAAATTGACCACTTTTTGCGGAAGGTATGAATGGAAAGAAGTAATGGGCCAGGTGAGCTTGTCATTAATAATAATATGAGAGAGAACTTAATTTTTTTAATTATATTAAGAAAAATAATTTATTTTTTTATTATTTTTGTAATAATTTATTTTATTTTATTTTTTATATTATTTTGAATGTTATTGAGAAATTAATATAATATATTATTTTTAATGATAAACAATAATAACTCTAAAATTTATTAAAAAAAATTAAAATTTAATTATTTATCATTTTTAACTTTTTATAACAAAAATAAAAAAATGGTATAAAAAATAACAAATAAATAAAAATATTTGAAATTTTTTTCCGCAAAAGTCAAGGGGTAATTGTATTAAAAACTAATTAAAAGATGGAACACTTAATGGCATGGTAATACAAATAATACCATCCAATATACCAATAATTCAAGATGAAACAAAGAAGCATAAAACAGAACTAAGCATAACACTAAAAGTTAAAGGTCAAAGGGGCAAAAAAAAAAAAAAAAAGTGCAACGTTTAAAGTGTAGCACAACTATTCATCTAACCACATCATAAATTTAAGAATTAAATTAAGAAACACTCCCTTAATACAAGCAATTAACAACAATAAATTGTTCTGGTACTTCATGTAATACATTGGTGGTACAAATTCAAACTTGAAAAATAAAAAGACCAGCTGACTAGTATATGTAAAACTAGTATATTTTAAGGGGATGAAGAAGATGGTGAAAAAAATAAAAAATAAAGGTAAGGAGAAGACGGTTAATACGGCATTAAAATATTCTAACTAGTATAACTAAGATACCATGAGTTCATTTATTTCTCAATAACATATAAGTTGTACAAAGTGATGTAATTGTTGAATTAGATATTACATAAAAAAAAAAAAAAGATATCAAAGTAATTTCAAAACCACTTTTTAATTGGAACCAACTATCCTATGTTGTCCTATGCATTTATTAAATCGTGAAGAAATCATTTTCTTTAATACTATATATAAATCTTGAATCACAACTCAAACAACTTTAAGGAAAAAAAATCTTCATCTTATATCCTATATAAAAAAAGCCTTAATATGTCTTTTTCGTTATACTCGTTTTCGTTTTTTTTAATGTTTTTGTTAGTTTTTTTTTATGTTACATTAATAAATATCAAAATATTCTTTAATAATTACATTTTTTTATAAATAAAGCCTCAATATGGCTTTTGGTTCTCCTTATTTTTATTTTTTTTACATTAATAAATATTAAATTGTTTCTATAATAAATACACTTTTTGTAAATATATA
Source organism: Hippophae tibetana (assembly GCA_037013495.1). Lineage (NCBI taxonomy): Eukaryota > Viridiplantae > Streptophyta > Magnoliopsida > Rosales > Elaeagnaceae > Hippophae > Hippophae tibetana. The sequence continues at coordinate 19,626,008 of CM072808.1, forward strand.
AAAGAACTAAAGTGCTTGATCTCCAAACTTTAATTAAATTTACACATAAGTTTCTAAACATTTAAATTACGATTTTGTTTCAAACTTTTAAAACTTCATATATAAATCTTAAACTTTTTAATCCCCATAATTTCAAAAAATTTTACACATAGGTTCAAAGTTTTTAATTCACAAATATGTATTTTAATAGCTAAATTAGGACATATGAGTAAAATTTTAAAAGTTTGGGGACTAAGTTAAAGGATTAAAAAGTTTAAGGACCTATATGTGAGGTTTTAAAAATTTGATGATCAAATCGTACATTTTAAAACTTTAAAAACCCATGTGTAAATTTAATTAAAGTTTGAGGATCAATGGTATACTTTAACCTATATAAAATACCTCAATATGACTTTGGTTGTTCTCCCATTTTTGTTTTTTTTACATTAATAAATATCAAAATTAAATACATTTTTTATAAATAGTTATTTTGATAGTTTCTTCGTATATAAAAGACAACGATCTTTGATCAACGACCAAACTCTGTCCCATTTTTTTTTAGTTTTTTACCCTAATAAATACAAAAATATACATATAATAATTAAATTTTTAGCTTTTTTGTTATTTTTTACAACAATAAATGCTAATATATATATATAATAAATGCATTTTTTATTAATAATTATTTTGCATAATATAATTATTTTTATTATATTAATAATGATAATTCATAAAGTTAATGATTATCCATTTAATATTTTCGATCAATTTAATTATGTGTATATCATATTTTTGTTTTTTCACACCAATAAATACCAAAAATGTTTATATAATAAATACATTTTCGGCGTTTTTACTCCTTGTTAGTTTTTTACATCAATAATTACCAAAAAGTCAACATAAAAGATATATTTTTATGAATAGTTATTTTATATATTATTACATTAAATGTAATAATTCATACAGTTTATGATTACATATTTAATAAGTGTTTGATCAATTTATTTATAAGCATATCATATTTTTTTTGTTGGACTAATAATTTTCATATTGAGATCATATTATATCTCATATTAATTAAAAAATAATAATAAATAGCTAATATAAATTATTTTTAAGCAAAAACACTTATTAAATTCAGTCAAGTTATGTCTATCATTGATGGAAATTAATTTAAATAAAAAAATTGATGAGAATAAGTGCTAAATTTTAATCTCTTAAAATTTTGTCCCACATTGTTAGTTTACATCTCTTTGGAGATGTTTAAATAAAGAAAGATTTGCAATTAGAATTGGGCCCTAAGAGGTACCCATTTTTTATGGAATAGGAGAGGACTTAGGTAATTGTGATTCCACACCCATGTGCGTGTTTCCACCGCCTCTGTTCGTTTGAATGGATGTACCGTGAAGTGTCGAGCAGAGTCCAAGTATGTGTGTGTGAGGTGAGGTGGTAGATTATTTTTTGGAAATTTTTTCATTATTAAAACTAATCTTTCCAACAGATATGACTGCTATTTTATGGCCGTTATTTTGTGACCATTATTTTATGACAGTTATTTTGTAACCATTATTTTCATAATTGTGTAAAAATTGTACATATTTTTCCAAATATAAATAGAGGACAGTAGCTCTCAATTTCAAGACATAACAAAAAATAACTCAAAAACAGTTCTATGGTTCTTTATAGTAAAACCAAAGTAAAGAAAATTCAAAATTGTTTTCTTTTCAATTTTTTGACCAACATAAATATTTTAGAGGTGTAACATTCTAGACTTCATCAATGCAATGAAGCTCCAAGACAGAGAAAATATTATGGGTTGTTTTATCACAGGGATGATGAGACTTTATTTTCTTGTACAAATTTGAGTAGAGCTACAAAACGTCTTAAAAAGAGAAACCTAGCCCGTGATTTAACCTAAGCAATATATTTTAGTATATCGGTAACATTATTCTTATATTGTTTCACATACTTGATACAAATATTTTAAGAAGTTTTCTATCTATCGTGTCTACTAAAATGTTAACTACTGATTTTAACAAACTGTTTCATTTTGAGGGACTATACTTTGAAAGATACACCATTGTGCAAATTATTAAATGTGACTCTTGAGAGAATTGCTTGGAATCCAATTTTTCTTGAGGTTCTAAAGTACTTTTATCAGAAGGGAAAATTGCTAGCTTTTGTTGTTGATGAAGCACACTATGTAAGGTATGCCTTTTTCTTTAGCATATCTGATGTCTACAATTCTAATTTATACTATGGAGATTTAAGGTATGACATTCCCTTAAAAAATGCAACAACCATTTATGTCTATAACAATATTTCATTGGACCTTGGTTTTATTTTGATATGCGAACACCAAAAAAGTATTGAAATTTTACCCGTGTGGTTAAAAGTAGTTTTTCAGTCTCTCATATGCATGTCAAAAAGTTGGGTAGATAGGCTCGAGTGATTCTGGATTTATTATAATGGAAAATATTTCCATGTTTATATATCATTCAAGTGGCTTTTATTGTTAAATGTTAAGAACCTTGTATCTTGGAGTTTCTTTGGGCCATTCTGGAACACCTCATGGTGAATGCATTTTTATAGTTGCAACTCATGATACAAGCTTATGAATATTAGAAGTCTAAATTAATTTAATTGTTGTGAGATTTTTTTTAAAACTTGGTATTTATAGCAAAAAAATGAAGTTTCTATGAATTTATGAAAATGCTAAAACGTTGAACATAGGAATGTGACATGTTTAAATTGAATGTTGAAATAAATAAAGTTTCTTCTTATGTTTATATGTTGTGTTCTTTTAACATTTAGCATGCTAGACTTTGTCATGTTAATAAATGTAAAATCAAGAACATAAGTACCAAATTCCTAAACTATCTTTGAATGATTTTGAAAAATGTGATTTTTGTAGTCAAGTTAAAATAACCAAAACTTTACATTAGTCAGTAGTTAGAGAATCTAAACTTTCATACTTAATACACTTTGAAATATGTGAACTTGATGATATTTTAACAAGAAATAAAAAAATGCTATTTATAACTTTTATTGGTGACTGTTCAGATTATACTTATGTATATCTAATGAAAAATAAAATTGAAGTTTTTGACATGTTTTAAAATATTTATGATTAAAATTGAAAATCAGCTTAACAGAAAAATAAAAAGATTTCTAAGTGATAGAGGCACTGAATGTGATTCCAATATTTTCAATGTTTTCTTTATAAAACTCATGAAATTATTCATGAAAAAATTGTACCTTATTTTCCTCAAATGAATGGAAAAGCTGAAAGAAAAATAGAACTTTTACTGCATGAGTTATTGCAATTTTATTAAACTCTGGTGTTACTTCATATTAGTGGGGAGAAATTTTATTAACTATTTTCTATGTGCTAAATAGAGTGCCTAAATCTACTAGTAAAATTTTACCATATCAAAATTTGGAAAAATAAGAAACCTAACTTAAATTATTTTAAAACTTGGGGTTGTTTAGCCTATGTTAGCATCCCTAATCCTAAAGAAATAAACTTGCTAGTAGAGCATATGAATGTGTGTTCATAGGATATGTTGTAAATATTAAATCTTATAAATTCTATGACTTAAATGACCATGTAGTTATCAAATGATGTTGTCTTCTATGAACATAGGTTTCCCTTTAAATTGAAGAATAAGGGGGCTCATATTCTAGTAGTTTACCTATAACTAGAACTAGTGAACAAAATAAGGAATTAAACATGAAAATTAGGAGAAGTAAACGAGCTCAAACCTCTAAGGATTTTGGGCTTGACTTTTATGCTTATACCTTAGGGGAAAATCCCCAAACTCTTCAAGAAGCCTTATCTTCTTTAGATGTCAACTTATAGGAAGAAGCCATAAATGATGAAGTGGACTCTCTTGAGTATAATAGAACTTGGCATTTAGTTGACTTACCTCCTGGTTGAAAAACCATAGGATGTAAATGGATACTAAAGAAGAAATTAAAACCTGACGGTACTATTGAAAAGTACAAACCTCATCTTGTAGTCAAAGGGTATAAGTAAAGAGAAAATATAGATTTCTTTGATACCTTTTCACCAATCACACGAATAACTTCCATACATGTGATTTTTTCTCTTGCTACTATCCATGATTCATTAGTGCACTAAATGGATGTTAAAACTACCTTCTTAAATGGTGACTTAATAGAAGATATTTATATGGACCAACCTGAGGGTTTTGTTGTCCCAGGTCAAGAAAATAAAGTTTGTAAACTAACTAAATCCCTTTATGGTCTTAAAAAAGCACCTAATCAATGGCATGAAAAAATTGATAATCTAGTTATTTTACATGGATTCAAAATGAATAAAAGTGACAAATGCATTCATTATAAATCAGAAAATGAAATTTGCACTATCATATGTTTATATGTAGATGACATGTTTATTTTGGGGTCAAATATTCATGTTAATGTGAAAACTTTGTCGTGTGCTAAATTTGATATGAAAGATATTGAAGAAGAGAATGTAATCCTTGGTATAAATATTACTAGGTTTGAAAAAGGACTTTCTCTAGATCAATCTCATTACATTGAGAAGATCTTAAGGAAATATAATTACCTTAACTATAAACTTGCATGTACTCTTTTTGATCCTAATATAAAGTCGTTCAAGAACACCAATGACGATGTTAGGAAAACTGAATATACGAGCATCATTGATAGCTTATGTTATGCTACTGACTAAACTAGACCAGATATAGCTTATGTTGTGGGACTACTATGTAGGTTTACCAGTAAACCTAGTACAGAGCATTGGAATGCAATTGAAAGGGTCATGGGATACCTTAAGAGAACTATGAATCTTGGATTACGTTATAAAATGTTTCCTATTATTCTAGAAGGATACAATGATGAGGATTGGAACACTCTATTAGAAGATTCTAAAGCAACTAGCAGTTATATATTTAGCATTGCTGGTAGAGTTGTTTCTTGGAAGTCTAAGAAACAGACAGTATTGGCTCAATTTATGATGGACTTTTAAATGATAGCACTATCTATTGCTAGTGAAGAAGTAGGCCGGATAAAAAGTCTGTTAGTTAAGACCCCTTTATGGGAAAGATCGATATCAATTGTCATGATCCACTATGATAGTACCATAGCTATTGCAAAGATTCAAAACCATTATTACAATGGCAAGAGACAATAGATATGTCGTAAGCATAGTACTATTATAGAATTTATTTTTACAGGAGTTGTAAGAGTAGATCATGTACGTACTGATGAAAATTTGGCTGATCCTTTGATGAAAGTATTAACAAGAGAAAAGGTTTTCAAAACCTCGAAAGGAATGAGACTAATGTCCTTAGAATGAAGAGTCACTCATGATTGTAACCCAAATTATAGACTAGAGATCCCAAGAAATAATTTCAATGGGTAATAACAAGTCAGCAAGTGATATGAGATGAATCATGCTATTATGAAGTCTCATTCTATATTGCTAGAAACATAAAGTCTTGAAGTGAGAGGAAGTATGAGTTAATTATTAACTCTTACTGAGATCTATACTCTATATGGAGTGAATTACATAGCTACAAGAGTACTCTTGATAGACTCACTTATGTCAATGTAGAAGTGTGGTCGTTTCATATGAAAAGTTTGGGCAAACTTTACTAGAGCATTCACTATACTGGGATACATGTGCATGTCAGTAAAGCTTGGGCTTTTCAAACTACACCTTGGAAATGTTTCATAAGTAATGTTATTAGAGATAGAGTTCAAAACTATGAGTTACTTTAATATATTCTAAAGAATCAACACTATGTAAGGATTCAAGTCGATAAAAACTATTTTTATATAAATTTATAGTGGGGATTGTTGGAAATGAATTTAAATAAAAAACATTGATGAGAATAAGTGTTAAATTTTACTCTCTTAAATTTTTTTCCCACATTGCTAGTTTACATCTCTTAGAAGATGTTTAAATAAAGAAATATTTACAATTAGGATTAGGCCCTAAGGGGTACCCAATTTTGTGGAAGAGGAAAGGACCTAGGAAATTGTGATTTTACAAACACACGTGCACACCTCTGTCTATCCGACCGACCATGTCATATCAAACCGAGGTCAAGTCTGAGTGTGTGTGTGTGAGGTGAGGTGACACTTTATCTTTTGGAAAAAATTAATTACTAAAACTATTCTTTCCAATGACATGGCCATTTTTTTGTGACCTTTATTTTATGACCATTATTTTCATAATCATGTGAACATTGCACATCTTTTTTCAACTATAAATAGAGGGCAATAACTCTCAATTTTAAGACATAATAAAAAATAACTCAAAAACAATTCTACGATTCTTTATAGCAAAACCAAAGAAAATAAAATTCAATATCTTAGCAAGTCACTCATGTTTATATTGTATTTGGATTATATTTCTCATAAACTAATTGCTATTACATATTTATTCACACTAAAGTAACACATTATTTAGCTATGTATTTTAATGGTATTATCGCAAACTAATTTATAAAATATTTTAACATCAATTTTTCAATTATATTAAAAGTAACTTAAATATTTATATTTAAAGACTTATTTTTTCTTTTATTTTATAAAATAAATAATTTAAAATAATAATAATTATTACTCGATAATTAATACTATTATATATTTATTAAATTTGAATGATCAATCTATACGGATGTACAAGTCAAAAACTAGTATATATAAGAAACCTCCTTAATGTTTTTCCTTGTGCACTTTTTAAATTTTTAAAAAAAATTTGTTGGTTATTATTGTATAATAATAAATATCAAAATACTCATAAAATAAATATATTTCTTATAAATATTTTTTTATAGTTTTATTATGTACCAAAATGTCCATAATAAATATACTTATTATGAATAGTTATTTTAATAGTTTTGTTAAAGCACAATGTGTGGTCATTCTCCTTATGCTTTTTTTCTTTAATTTTTGTTGATTTTTTTTGCAAATAACTAGATACCAAAATATCCATACAATAAATACAATAAAAATCTCCTATAATAAATACCCATTTAATGTTGGTTAATAGATATTATAATAAATACACTTGTTATAAAGAGTTATTTTGGTAGTTTTATTATGTATTAACTTTACATTGTTACCACTGGATAATTATTTTAATAACGTATATGTGACAATTCATACAGTTATGCTTACCCATTTAATGAATGCATTGGTTCCAATTAATTTATTTATGAGCAGATTATATTTGTGTTGAATTAATTATTTTTATGTCTTATATCTCATATCAATTAGAAAACGTCAATTAATATATATTTTTATGCAAACAAAATCTTATTAACTTTGATCAGGTTATATATTATGTCAGATAATCTTCTAAAATAATAATAAAAAATATTAATTAAACAAGTTCATACGTATTGTCTTGGTATATTTGATTTATTTAGTAAACAAAATTATGCAAGTCTTTATCAATATTGTGTGTGTCACAAATTAACACACCTATTACTTATAAAATAGTCGAGGAAAGCTCTATGTATCAAGTTGTTCTATACTTTTATGTATCAAGTGATGTATCAGTTGGGGATAGGCATAGCTTTTCAAAAATTTCTCAACCAACCAAATTCAAGACTAAATTGAACCTACACTTTTTTTTATTGGATTTTGATCTCTAGTACATGTCCTAAAATTTAGAAAATCGACTTAGTTGATTTTGTTAGCGGTTTTTATTTTATAAAACCAACAAAAACTAAACGAAACTATTTCTATTATAAATAAATTTTAATTTTATTATATTCTTAATATTTTGACATATTAATTAATATATTTATCATTTTTTATATAATTCTATTCTTTAAACCTAATTATCTTTGTGTAAAATATTTTTTTAGAGGGAGAGATAACATATTTTAACAAATATTTCTTAGTAGGTTTGTATGATGTTTATTTCTTATTTATTTTCAAATTTCATCCATGTTGATAATCTTTATTGTGAGTTTTCACTCCATATTGATTTGGGGGTATAGTGCACATTATAAAGTCTTTCTTAGGAAACTTTAATTTTTAATAAGTTAAAATTTCAAATAGAAACCTAAGGAAAAGATATATTATGTTAATAATTATTTTTAGTTCTAAGTTATACTTTTGTAAAGAAATGTTTTATAAAAAATAGTTTAGATCTAAAACAACCAAATTGATTGCCCTCGATCCGATATTGTAGGTAAGCTTAAATGTTATTTTTTGGGAGTTTATAGGTATGTTAAGGTTTTTGCCTTTTCAAAATAACCAAGGTACAGATTGGGGAAATATGTCAATAATCGACCAAACTGACCGCACACACCCCTAATATCAATGTTAGATTGGATGTTAAATTGAAAAAAAAAAGATGTTAATGTTAATGTGGGACATTTACTAAGAAAGCCAAATTATAGTATACCATGTGAACATATGCATGCATAATGTTATGATAAAAAAATATGTTTAGAATAGATACTATTGTTAATTTATTATTCATTAAATTAACAAATTAATTAACTATTTGTGTGAGATTATTCCTCCCCACATTTTTGTAAAAATTGTAACATTAATTTTTCACCTTATTATAATAAATGTAACTTAAAAGAAAAATACATTAAAGACTTTTTTTTTCCCAAAATAAAGAATTTCAAAAAAATACTAATTTTTACTCAACTATTAACACCTCCTATTAAAATAATCACTCATTCATGCAAATAAAGAGATTCAAAACTAATATTTTAAAAATGGGAAAAATCACTAATGTCCTTGGAGTTTGACTATTCTTTGCAAATACTTCTAACTTTTTAAAAATATCTCTAACAATGCTGAGATTAGATATATAAAAGAGAGAAAAATATCACACAAGTCCCTTAACTTTATAAAAAAATCAATTAAAGATAAATTATATTATTTTAATAAATTTTCTATTAAAATATTATTATATTTCGATCAAGTGATTATACATGATTAAAATAAGAGATTTTAACAATGGTAATGTTACAATTAATATTAAAAGAATTCACAAAATATTCATTTTTTAATATTTGGAAATTTCCACTATTTTATTTCAATTTTTATTAATTTTTTATTTTTATTAAAAATTAAAGTAAATAGATTTTTATTTAAATTTTATTATTGTTTATTTTTTAAAAAACTATTTCATATTAAATTTCATTATTATTTTTGTTAAAGACTTGTATTTTAATCATGTTTTAATTACTTGATAAAAAATAACAATATTTTAAATTAAAAATTATTAAAATAATATAATTTATCCTTAATTGGTTCTTTTTACAAAGCTAATGGACTAAATAATATTTTTTTAAATCTATAGGACTAAACAACATAAATGACTAATGTACAAATTTTGTATGTTTATAATAACTCATAAATGCACATATTATTTTGTAAAAAGCAATAAGTACACTTTCAAATTTTAAATCTATTATGAAAAATATGTTTTAATAATATTTTTGAATTATAAATCTTGTAAAAATCTTTGAAATAAAATATAGTTTTAAATTAGATCAAAATTCATTTATATGAAATCTTATTTTCATAAAAAAAATTATTATGAGAAATATGCAGCCAATATATTTTTAATAATAAACTTTGCAAAAATATTGAAGAGAAAATAATTAACATTTAATAATGATTAAAAATAATCACTTAAATAATCTTACAAAAATATATCAACATAATTAAAATATCATTATCACAATCAGTGAAACATGTTAAAAATAATGAATGATTAGTAAATTATTTATAACAAATCAAAGAAATACAATATTGTTTATTGAAAAGAAATAAGAATACAGATAAGATTTATACCCAAAAGATAGGTAGATATATGTATCCTCCTCTACAAAGGAGGTATTAATCTTCACGGTTTTTCCTAGGTTACAACAACTATTTCCTATCACCTGATCTAGAATAACTCTGTTTTACTATCTTTTATTTATAATAACCTAATCTAAATTGTGTATAAATTAGACATAAAATATGAGAAGAACTTGAAAGAAAAAAACTACCAAATAAATGTCTATGTTGAAGAAAATTCACTCAGTGGGAGATATATTTTAGAAGAGAAATGAGAGGTTTTATATAATTGAGAAAATGTTGAGAAAAGAAGAGCATTGTGGATTGTGAGGTTGCACATCATGGCACACTTTTTTTACCACCACAGTCTGTGTTGATTCTGGTACATGTTCAATTACGTTCTAAGAAGGTCGTTCTACGGTACACATATATCCTCACAACGGCACATGTTAAACTCATTTCTCCAATTTCTTTTTGTTTCACCCCTTACTTTGGTTTGTACATATGTAAAGCTTACATATGTTAATCTTTTTATTCTTCTAGGTTGTAGTTTGGGGCTTTAAGAAACGATTCTTCAAGTATTTATCAATTAAATCATTTTGAAGCCGAACATACCTTATACATAACAAAACATACTTGTGGTTTTGAAAACATAGATTTGTTAAAGTAATGATAAAATTATACAAATACAAATCAATTTTTGACATTAAAGTACACATAAATAATATAATATTAAATGTTTTTCAAGCACTTACCATAACCTTTAACAAGTTTCTTGCTAGTATCTAACAAGGAAAGAGATAAAAACAAAAAAAAAACAAAAATTAAAATAAATAAAACTAAATTATCTTAAATCACATTCATAGATTGACATAGTTACATTTAATGTATGCAACAAGTCTTTAAACCCATAGGTTATCCTAGTGGATTAGTTTAAGTCTCGTGAGAGTTTTCATTGATGATACTCACAAACATCAAACTAAATGCAAAAAATTTAAAATAAATAATAAAAACAACAAAAAACAAACAAACAAACAAATAACAATAATAAAATAAAAACTAAAATTTAACAAAGTAAAAATCAAAACAAAAAAATCAAAAAGTAAAATCAAAATACAAAACTTTTCATGCTTTTAGTATTTTTTAAATTTATAATTAAAATCCAAATCACAAGTTAAATTAAAATTCCAAAGTATTACAGTTTATTGTAAAAATTAGTTCAAAATCACAAATTCATATTCTATATAAAAAATGTTTCAAAATTGATTTACCCAATTTTACTGTTAGGAATCCAAATTCGCTTCGGCTCTAATTCTTACAAATCATACTCTCAATATTACACTGATACAATGGATTCAAGCACTTAATCAAAATTATATGCAAATAGCATTTATGTAAAGAAGTGAATTAATGGGTTCACATATGTATAAAGAGGAAAAGGCTCAAAATAGTGTGTGACATTCGATCTCATGGAATGAATCAAATAATAGGATTTATGAAGAAACCAAATACTATTTTTATGCATCAATTAAAATATCAAATATGTGCCTATAGATATGAATGAAATTCAATGACTTCAAGAGGATTTATTTCCTACCTTTCATTTGTAATAGCCATTTCTCACAATTTTGAAGAACCTTTAGGGCATAGTATTTAGTTATACAATTAATTTTTATCTCTTTTCTATAATTTTTTTAAATATATCACTTCTTTATTGTTTTAGAGAGTGGACCTAAGTACATTTTGTACATAGTCTCCCTGATTTGGTGAGTGATTAATTTGACTTTTTTTGTATTGGCTTTAGGAAACCTCATATATATTTCTTTTTTGTGGAAGTCATGCATGAATGAAGAAAGATATACTTTCAATTTTTATTTAAATCATTCAATTTAAGCAATACAAATAAGTATATGACACTTTATCAAATGTAAAAATCCTAACATTCAATGCAAAGTTTATAAAATCCTAACATTCAATACAAAGTCTATAAAGATCATTTTAAAATTTAAATAATAAGAACATTTAAAGGAGTAGAAAAAGTATTTTCTCAGAATGGAATGATAATAGGCTCAAATATTCTCACAAGATAGTCTCAACTATTTGATTCCTAAGTACTAATTTTGGATTTATCTCAATCTGAACCACTCAAGCATGAAACACAAACTAGGACAAAAATAAACTAATCATCACATTGTTTCATGACATATTTAAGACATTACTCCAATAGTGCAAAGACTAAATTATTCGCTTAAAATAAATTAAAAACATAATAATTTTTCATTTGAACATAACTATCCGTAATCCAATAAGTAAACTAAATAAGGAAAATAAATAAAAATGTAAACACATGTTTAAAAAAAATTAAAATTTCCTAAATTTTCTATAACTTTTCCTGCATCCTCAAACCTAGAATTTATATTACTCTCAATGTAACATCTGAAAATTACAAAGTGAAAGATAACGAAAGGAAAGTTATCCATTTGCTTTTACAATATTTGAGTTTTGAAAAATATTAATCTAAATGAATAAAATAATAAAAATATAGAAGATAGATTAGTTTACACAAATTATAGGTAAATATATAATTAATAAATCATGGAGACTTATTGTGATATTTAACTAATTGATTATGTTTGGTAGAATTAATTAGGTTAATGAAATATATACTTAGATTATTGATTTTGTTTTCTATATGTATAAATAAAGATCTTGTTGGGCCATTATTCTTTGTTAATTAAATTAGTTAATATCTTTATTTGGGACATTAGTTAATTTAATTAAATTTTGCTTATTTTCTAAGACATTATCAAATCATTTAACTTGTCACTTTCGGTTGGATCAATAACTTAAACTTCTATTAAAAGTGTCTAAATTAGATTTTAGATTCTAAATTAGGTCTAGATTAATTTATCTTAAATCTTATTTTCATATTTAAAATGTATTATGAAAAATATATCGTTAATATATTTTTCCATAATAAAATTTGTAAAAATCTTGAATAGAAAATAATATGTGTTTAATAATGATTAAAAATATTCACCGAAATAATCTTACACAAATATATCAACATTACTAAAATCTCATTATCATAATCAGCTATACATGTTAAAATTAATGAATAAAATGGAAAATTATTTATAATAAATTCATGAAATACAATATTGTTTACATTTATACCTAAAAGATAGGTAGATAGATGTGTCCTACTCCACAGGAAAGGTATTAATCTTCACAATATTTCCTTGTTTACAACAACTATTTCCTATCACTTGATTTGGAATAACTCCAATCTGTTCAATTATAAAAATTAAGAGGATAACTTCAAAGAAAATAACTACTAAAGAAATGTCTGAGAAAATGCTAAGAAAAGAAAAGAATAGTGGATCGTGAGGTCATGCATCATGGAACACTTTTTCCACCGCCACGACCCGCATTGATTTTGATACGTGTTCAATTATGATCTGAGCAGGTCATGCCATGATACACATATATCCTCACTGCAACATGCTTTAAAATATGCTTTTCCAATATTTGTTTTTCACCACTTACATTTGGTTGACACAGATGTAAAGCTTATATATGTTAAATTTGTATTCTTCTAGGTTGCAAATTGATGCTTTTAGATATAATTCTTCAAGTGCTTATCAATTAAATCATTTTGAAGCTAGAAAAACTTAAAAAACAACAAAATACCCATGATTTTGAAAACATAGATTTGCTAAAATAATGATGAAATAATATAAAATAGTGTACGACTTGGTATAATACTAGGAAAAAGAAGATACAAACTCCTAAAGAACTCAACCCTAACTCTCACAAACAAGAATATAAAAACTTATACAAATCCTGCAGCATAATCACATATAGTATAATATCAAAAAACAAATAACTTGAATAACAAATATTATATATCAAACTAGAAATAAAGTAAACACAAATGCTTTGTAATCAGAATTTATACTTCAATATGTTGCGACATATATGCAACAAACTCAGATTATACTAGCTTAACATACGATCATGCATAATACTCGATATAATGAGGTAAACCCATATAAAGACCATATTTATATGATAACATCCTCAAGTTACTTAAGACAATCACTCAGTAGCAAATAATTTTCTAAACAATAAAAAATTCATAAAACTATGGTTACCTTTATTAACCAAGTCCTCTATCCAAACTGCCTACTACTACTATTCACTTACTACTTCCGCAATGACTTGGTTTGACACAGGAAGTTGGTTGTCCTCCATTGCCAACATGACCTAATATGAAGTGATTAGAAACCATAGATCAAGTAATTAAAAGTGAACAACTCACATTATCAAGGGATATATAGTCTAACACTAATATAAAATCACATACGGGAGACACACAGTCAAATCACATACTCACATAGATGATGATTTGATAACTAAACTCAATAAATGACCCCACTAGAATTTAAGCTTTCAAAAATTTATATAAATCTTAGTATTTGGTACTTTTCTAGCACTTATCATAACCCCCAATCAACTTTTTGTTAGTCTTTAGCAAGAAAAGGGATAAAAACTAAAATAAATAAAATTAAACTATCTTTAATCACTTTTGTAGATTGACAGAGCTGCATTTAATATATGCAACAAGTCTTTAAATCCGTAGATTACCCTAGTAGACATGTTTAAGTCTCGTGAGGGCTTTCAGTGATGTTACTCTCAAACATCAAACTAAAGGTAAAAAGTTTAAAACTAATAACAAAAACAGCAACATACAAACAAATAACAAATAATAAAATAAAAACTAAAATTTCACAAAGTAAAAATCAAAATGAAAAAAATAACAAAAAGTAAAATAAAAATACAAAACTTCTCATAGTTTTAGTATCTTTTAAGTTCATAATTAAAATCCAAAGCATAAGTTAAATTAAAATCCCAAAGTATCACAGTTTATTGTAAAAATTAGTTAAAAATCTCAAATTCATATTCCATATAAAAATGTATCCATATTGGTTTACATGATCCAATGGGTTCAAGCACCCAATCAAAGTTGTAAGTGAATATAGTTTATGTAAAGAAGTGAACTAATGATTTCACATATGTTTAAAGAAAAAAATACTCAAAATAGTGTGTAATATTCGATCTCATGAAATGAATCAAATAATGGGATTTATAAAGAAATCAAATACTAATCTTTTGCATCAATTAAAATTATCAAATAATAATCTCAAATATATGCCTTTAGAGATGAATGAAATGCAATGACTTAATTAAGGGGATTTATTACATATCTTTCTTTTATAATAGTCATTTCTCACAATTATGAAGGACTTTTGGTTCATAATATTTAGCCATACTATTAATTTTTTTCTCTTTTTTTAAATATATTTTTTTCTTTTTTAGTGAGTAGACCCATGTACATTTTGTACATATTTTTCATAATTCGGTGAGTAGTTAATTTGGCTCTTTTTTTTATTGGTTTTAGTAAGCCCATATATATAATTTTTTGTGTAAGTCATGGATGAATGAAGAAAGCATACACTTTCAATTTCTATTTAAGTCATTCAATTTAAGCAATAAAAAAAGTGTATGAAACTTTATCAGATGTAAAGATCCTAACATTCAATGCAAAACCTATAGAGATCATCTAACAATTTAAATAACAAGAAGGGTGTTTAACGGAGTAGAAAAAATATTTTCTCTTAGAATGGAACGATAACAGGTTCAAATATTCTTACAAGATAGTTTACTTTATTTGATTCCCAAACACAAATTTTGAGTTTATCTCAATCTAAATCATTCAAACATGAAACAAAAATATACTAATTATCACATTATTTCATAACATGTTTAAGGCATTAATTCAATAGTATAAATACTCAATTATTAGCTTAAAATCAATTAAAAATATGATAATTTTTCATTTAAACCTAACTATCCCCAAACTAATAAATAAATAAAGTAAAAAAAATAAAAATGTAAACATATGTTTAAAATTTCTTAATTTTTTTTAAATTTACTATAACTTTTCATCCATACCCAACCTAGAATAATCTACATTGCCTTCAATGTAACAAATGTAATTAAAGAGAAAGATAAGGAAGATAAAAGTTACCAATTTGCTTTTTCTCAATATAATTACTCAAGTAAACATAATTTCATAATTTCAATCACACAGATAGATTGATGTGTATTTCTTATATATCTTATCCAAACAAACAGTTATAAATATAACTTTTCTAAATAAAGTAAATATGGGATCACAAAAACACAAAACGAAATAAAATAAAATAAATTATATTAAATGAAAATAACATAACACAAAATAAAATATATTAAATCTAAAATAATAGAAAACAAAAGCATGGTTTTTGTGCTAACTACGGTATGGGACTATCGAGATAAAATTGGGTTGAAGAAAACTTTTCACTCCACAAAATGAATGTTTTGTGCATAATGGCGAATGGATCCCTGTTTAAATATGCTCCGTTATATTTTTTTTCGCACTACAATATGAAACTAAGTGCACCATAACCGACTATGAATTTTTACTCTCAAAAGCCAGCAAAATGCATTTCAAATCAAATCTATACAAATTTTCTCTTCTTCTTCCTCAAACCAATTCTCTCTCTCTCTTTCTATTTTTGTTTCAATGTACACAAAAATGCTAAACAAGAATAATAAAATAATAAAAAGAAACAACAAATAAAATAAATAAATAGAAAAAGGAAATAAAAAATAAAATAAATGCAAAGAATAAAATAAATAAGAAGAAACAATATAAATAAAATAAAATAAAATTATAAAAGAAATAAAAATAAAATAAATAAATAAAAAGGAATAAACACAATATATATGATACAATCAATTTAATATACGATAATATGAGTTTAATAAACAATTACAATAAGTTAATGTAAATACAATATACAATATATATTATGCAAATAATTCATTATACAATAATATAGTCAAATAAAAAAATTTAATAGAGTGTATTATACAAGTTAGCACACAAAAATACTAAAACATGATTAACAAAAAGAAAAACAAATTTAAAGAAAATAAAATAAGTTAAAGCTAGTACACAAAAACACTAAAAAGAAATTAAGCTAATAAATAAATATTTAAGTCAATTTAATATAATATTTAGAAAATGAATATAAATTAAGATAATTTTAAATAATTTTTTTAATATATAAAGTCAATTAATAACTTAGATATTTTTAGAATTTTGATTTCCAAAAATTTTAATTTTTTATAAAACGAATCACAAATATGTACAACAAATTGTTTTTTTTAAAGATTTTTGATAATAAAAATTTAAAACACTATTACTCACCTACAACGGAGCCAAAAACTGTATGCATGAATTTTGTATGTTTATAATGGCTCATTAGTGCATAATAAGTATACTTCAAATTTTGGTCTAAAGATGAATTATGTGGTGTAAAATAATTCAAAAAAACTCTTAAAATGAAAAATAATTAGGTTCATAAAATATAAACCAAATTTATTGATTCTTTCGTATATGTATAAATAACATATTCGGTTGGGTCATTATTCTTTATGAGTTAAATCACTTAATCTCTTCGGCCAGATCGTGAGTTAATTTAATTAAATTATGCTTATTTTTTAAGAAATTATCAAACCACTTGACTTGCCATATTTAGTTGAGGGCTGACAATTTAAACTTCTATTTAAGCTGTCTAGATTTTAGATTTGTGTATCTAAAGCCTAATTTTCATATTTTAAATCTATTATAAAAATATGTTGTCAATATATTTTTCAATAATAATCTTTGTAAAAATCTAGAATAGAAAATAATTTGTATTTAATAATAATAGAAAATATTCACGTAAATAATCTTGTACAAATATATCAACATAATTAAAATTTCATTATCTCAATCATCGAGACATGTTAAAAATAATTGAAAGAGTTTGAGATTCGGTATAATACCAAGGTAAGGAGATACAAACTCCTTAAGAACTCAACATTAACTCACTCAAATAGAGAAAGAAGCACTTAGCAAAATACATAGAAAAAGCACAGATATAATAACAAAAATAATAGAAAGCACGCAACAGTAAAAAAAAGATTTCTAATTATAGTTTAAGTAATTAGTATGTCGAAACATACACACATTAAACTTGAATTATACTAGCATAACATCAGACAATGCATAACACTCGATATAACGAGATAAACCTATATAGAGATCGTATTTATATGGTAAAATCCTCGGATTGCTTAAGGTAAGCACTCAGCAGTAAATAATTTACTAAAAAGCAAACAAATTACAACACTAATAGATTATAAAACCATTATGACCTCTATCAGTTCGGACCTCTGTCCAAATTTATTATTGCTACTCTTCACTTTCTACTTTCACAACTGATTAGTTCAAATCTTAAACCTAGTTGTCCTTCATAGCCAACACCATCCAATATGGAGTGATTCAAAACTATAAATCAAGTAACTAGAAGTGTAACAACTCACACTATCAAGGGACATATAGTCCAACACTAATATCAAATTGTGTATAGAAGATACACAGTCAAATCACGTATACACATAGCCTACAATTGGATTACTAAACTCACAAAATGATCCATTCTCAAATGTATGCTTACAAAAATGATTTCAAAAATAGATATATTAATCAGTACGAATTTTGGCAAAGATGGTGGTGAGGGTGGTGGAGAGCTTGGTGGGTGCAAAAAAGTTGTGTTTTTAATAGTTTCCAAAGATGTTGAGTACTATCCATAAATACCCTTACCTAAAAAAAGCCAAAATCCATAAGTAAAAATGTTAGCTCGCTCGCTTGCACACTCACTTGACGAAAACCAACACTCTATCTAGTATGTACACTATGAAAACCAACCGGTGGTGTGTGTAAATATGTTGACATACAAAGTGTATCTAACTATATGTGTGTGTGAATTGTTGATCCATTGTAACTGACCTTACATAGAGGAAGATAAAAGCACTAAGTAAAATAACATATACCGTGTTTTGTGCATGGGAATCCAACACACAAATATGAGTATAACATGACTTATATTCTCTCTTTTTGGAATTTTGTGTCAAAACACTGCACAACTAGATACATAAACTAATCAAACATGAGATGATTATGAAGATGTCCTAAAGTTGTTTATTTCAATGAACAACACAATGACACACACGAAAACCCAAATTACATACTCACTCTAAGTACATCTATCTTGAGTGCTCCATCCTTCTTCATGAGTCAACCCATCAAGTCATTTTATAATAAAAAACATGAGGAACTTAGCACCACTATTCACAGTAAATTTAAAGCTCAAATAATTCACTTTACTTTTGTAACCCGAACATAAGAAAAAAACACATATCCCGTGAATGTATCATGTAGAAACAAAGCATAGTCAACTAATATATTATTGTGTTACCCCTACATAAGTACCCATCGATAGGTAAACCATAAGTAAACATGCATAACTCTCCCTAAATTCATGCAACATTCCCTCTCAATGCATGCAAATAAGATAACAATATGTAATGCAATCTTACACTCATAGTCTATGTAATACACAATATGGAAACAAACTTCTCCCCCTTTTTGACATTGAAAGTCAAAGGTAGAGAGAACAAACAGAGAAGGAAAAAATTTAAAGGAAGACCAATATAGTTTATACAATTAAACTAGATAAACTAAGCAATAAGAAAAATGAATAACATCAAACTTGAATTCATTAAACAAACTTTATTTTATAATGAAAAGTTTAGAAATAAACTAAAGCAACAAGAAATAAATTAGCAAATAAATGTTTTATAAAAATGATTAACACTCTTCTTCTTCCTCTCCTAGCTCATTAGTCCCTAGAACATCACTATGAGAAGATTGTATAGCATTAGGAGTAGTAGATAGTGTAGGAGTAGTAAAATGAGGGTTGAGGACATTGTTAGCAATTTGATCAAATGAGTGATCAATTTCAAAAGAAGGAATGAACTCATCTCCCCATACATAGTAGATAAGGTTAACAAGGACCCAAGGAAAGAAACATCATAATGAAGAGGTCTAGAAGGGGTAGGGAATGGTTTGACAAAGGTAGAGGAAACATGTGAGCTATGAAAAGGTAGAGCCACATGGTGATAAAAAGAAACAACACCTTGAGGAAAACCCTGAAGAAGAAGTATATCAAGGCCCTTCCTATTCAAATTCTACAAGTTTAAAGCAATAGTAGAGGGAGGGGGAGGCAGAAGAACACCAAGAACCACGACTATTAGATACACCCATGAGCAAGAGAACATATGTACTAAAATAGTTGAGAAGAATGTTTTTGAATATAGTGGAACCCCACCAAAAATCAAAGAACAAGACTAAAGTGTGGGAGATGGTACAAGAAATGATAGTTCTATAGATCAGACCAACAAGATCTATATCATTACTGTTTAAAATCACACAGAGGAAGTGTCATTAGTATGGAGTAATAGAGAAAATATTCGAGCGACGATGAATAATAACATAGACAATAGCATTAAGAGAATGACCAGGGATAGAGGCACCAACAACGAAGGTATTACTAATAAAAGGGTAGTCAGGCCCTGCCAGCAAAATAACCATTTCTTTAGAATTGTGACCATTCACAATATAAAATTTAGAAAGATAGAAGGAAGTAATTAACATAAACATCCATATGCCAATCAATCCAAGATGCATCCAAGAAAAAGTATGACTAAAAGAAAGGTTTCATGATTAGTGTGTGTTGTGTATATCAAGTTTACTCTATATATATCGTAGTGAGAAATGCTTATGTGAAACAAGCAAAGTAAATATATACTCAAAACGAACCAAACTTCATAGATCCACAAGAAGTCTCTCTCTTCATTAACGTAAGTGCAAACTCAGGAGAAATCAAAAGGACTTTCAAAACTTATAATGAATGGCTGCAATTTGGGTAGAAGGGAAGAAATGTTTAAGCATGGGCACACATTCAAATGATCATATGTTCACTAAGCATGGAGCATACAACCACGAAAAACTTTTAAACTTGGAGGCTCCTTCACCTTCTCAAAAATGAGACACTTATAGATTTCGAAATATTGAAGCATATATTTGTGATTTAATCATTCATTTATTGGAGCTCCTCCATTTATTTCTCCTTGTTCTTTTATTTCTTTATCCTTTTGAATTTATCCCTTCTTCTCCCTTTTTTTAATTTTATTTTTTCTTTTCTTTTCAATTTCTTTCATTTTGTCACTAGAGAAATACACGCAATCGCAAAGCATGAATAAACAATATAACAATACAGAACCTCAACATGAGGCATGTTAGAAAAGGGTGGCAAGAAGGTTCAAACGGATCAAAGATGGCCTATGTCATCTTTCTATCAAAGTAGCACCTAAGATTTTTCCTTGAGAGACACTAAAAATGGATGCTAAAGATTGCAAGAGGCATGCAAATCATTTAAGTAGGAAATCCACATAAACTTCTCAATCAAAACCATATAAATTCACAATGTTAATGCAAGTGAAGGAAATTTTCTTTTTAAGATCCACACATATTTTAGTCATACAACTCTTAGGAGGTTCACATGTCAAAATAGTCATACTTACATTTAGATCAAAAGAATCTCAACCATGAACCCAAAAATGTTAAAATAATAGGTTGATGCGTATTTTCGCAAGTGTACGAATCGTTCAAGCAATAAAGTGTACAAAAGTATGGATATCGAACCCATAAGGAATGGCGTTACTAAGTACCGAAATTGACTAATCCTAATTTTATTTAAAAACCGAATTGTTGAAATTTTTTAAGAAGCAAATTAACTTAAAACTAAACGCAAATAACACAATTGAATGTTGCTCACAAATGATTAAAAACACTAAGGCATTTGATTTCGATAAATCAATTCAATCCGATTTCAAGTCATGTTATATGAGAATCAAAGCTAAAAGTGATGGTTGAAAAACCCAAATTTACCTAATACTCTCTCTCGAGTTATATTAGAATTACTTATCTATGAAAACCAACTATATTTCTATGAAGATTTAATCACAAACAAGCACATTACGATTTATGAAATTTCTAGAATAACCGCATACATTATGCATTAGTTCTCACACTCGCATTTAACATACGGTATTTATCACAAGAAGCATTCATTACACATCTCCTCTCGGTCTCAATATAATGCAGCAAATCCTCTAAATCTTTGCCAGAAATTTAAAAGCATTAAGCATGGAAATAAATACTCGTCTTGAAAACAATGAACTCATATAACAATGACACAATAAATTAGATTTTCTTGATTCAACTACATCATAGCCTTAGCAAAAATGAATTAGTTCATAATGAAAATAAGAACAAACATTATCTCAATTGAATCCATGAATAACAAATCAGAATAAAATGCAGAAAATGAAAGCTAAGGAGAAGAGATGAAAAACTCTTGAAGATGAACACTTGGTAGCAAAAATGGTGATAATCCTTCAAGCTTTTCCAAACTTTCTTCTCCAAACTTAGACCTTCTCCTCTTTGCCTCCTTTCTTTCTCTATCTTATGGTTTATATAGGTCTAGGGTTTTTGGGGGCAATTTTGGAGTAAAACGACATAAAAAATGTGTTTTCGAAATAAACTTGTCGGTAGCGACATTTCTGGGAAAATTAAAATTTCAATTCCTCTGATTCTCGCCGGCGGCGAGTTGCATCTGCTAAACTGTGCTCTCTACAAGATTTTTTGCCAGCGGCTAGAATCTTATCGCCGGTGGCGAGATTAATGCGGTTGGTGGCTAGATGAATTTGGCCAAAACCCGTGCTCTCTGCAAGATTTTTGCCATGTTCTCTTTAAGATTTTGCCGGTGGCGGGATTTCCAAATTTTGAAAATTTGTTTCTTTTTTATTACCATTCAATCACAATCATTGAAACTTGTCCCAAACTTCTCCAAAATCATGATTTTACCTGAAATTGCACTTTAAACACGAAATACCCATGGAATGACATTTGTGGATTAAATAATCAAATAAACACAATTTTCACACAAATATCAACATTTAAATCATAACAAAAATGCAATAATTTGACTCTTATCATAGGTCTAGATAAAATATAAGGAGAAACCTACTGGACTGTCATAGGTGGAAAGAGAAAGGAGAAATAGAGAGGGAGAAAACCACACTTACAATATAAATACACACATTTTTTTTTAAAATAATCAAGTACATAAAACAAGTAGAAAAACAGAATATGACACAAGAAAAGACTATAAGCACAAAAGAAAAGAATAGTTTAACCCCAAAGGGTCACTAGATAGAAATTTTGATCAACCAGCATTCCTCCCTTTAAAGTATTTTTGAGAGGAAACTAATTCTGGAAATAGTGTTTATGTCATATGAGTAGTTATCAAGATTGGCTTTGTTTATTGTTTCTTGAAAAACCAATCGAGTTACTCATATAAACAAGGAAAGGTAGACTATTAGGACACACTTATTTTTGTTTGCACTGTATCTCATGAGTATAATACATCTGACTTGAATATGCTAAGATGAGCTATAATAGCTACATCCAGTCTTAGAAGAAAAGGATGAACGAGGAAGACAGATTTGAACAATAATTCTCACATTTCTAGAGAACTGCCTAGTAAGGTGGCGAGAAGTGCCATACGAATAACAAACACGAGCAGTGGAGTTAGAGAATCTAGGTTATTGACACTAAGTAGTACATTGAATAGATGAAGAAGAAGTGATCATATTGAATCTCACAAGAGGATGAGTGTTAATTACTCACAGTGTGGTCGTAAATGCCCAAGTTTATCGCAACTGTGATAAGAAAGAGCGACAGTAGGTAGGGGAAACATACCAACACTAGAGAAACGAGAGAAGCTAGCCTTAGATAAGGATTTCATTATGCTAGACGAGTAGGGTTGAGAAGACACAACAGTCTTACCTTTTAGGTCAGTAGGAATAAAATTGAACTCAAAATTTTGACTATAGGCTTTGACAAACATGGTAGAAAAACCCTTTGAGGTGGAAAAAATTTCATGATAGCCAATACCTTGTTTATCCCCTATCATCTTGGTGTTGTTAAGGATGCCATTAAGGTTCTTAGAACTAACCATCATTTTGTTCAAATAAAAAATAAAGTAGGTTAGGTTCTTCTCGCTAATTTTAAGTTTATCTTTCAAGGAAATACTCAAATCTTCCTTCTTTTTGCGAAAAGACTCAAGATAAGTTGCAGAATTGGTTAGAATACTAACCTTTTCATTTAGTTGCAGAATTATTTTTAAAAAAGAGTATAAGCTATGTATTCCTTTGTACTATCTAGTATAATAATTTTCTTTTTCAATCCCTTAACCTCAACATTTTGATAAGGAGAGAGATCAGGGGAGATAAACAATTTGTTGACTTTACTAGGGATGGAATCCTTCAATTATTCCTCAAAATTATTTACTTTTTCTTTATTTTCTTTGAATTCCTCAATTAAATTTAAATATCTCTTTTGAATAACCTTACATTTCTTAGTGAGGCCAAGCTGATGACAATCATTAGAAGATTTCTTTTCCTCTATATTTTTCTTTAAAATGCATATCTTGCTATTCTTTTCATCAAAGCTTTCCAAAGCCTTTTTCTTTTCCTTGTTAGACTTGATGTGGTCTAATATGAGAGCTTTGTAAGAATCAAGTAGAACATCTTGATCATTATCTTCATTATCACCTTTACTAGTCACCTTTTAAGTATTTGAGGCAATAGTTAGAGGATCATCGACATTATTGGAGGCAATGATGAGTGCTTAAAAAGCACTAAAATTATCATGATTTAATGTATTTTAATTGATTAAATAGATTTATATTTGCTTGATTTTATCATATTTTTATATAAATTTTTGTTTTCGAAATCACGAGTATTTTTTTTTATTGTTTTTCAGGTATTTTAGTTCAAAAATAATTTAAAGATTCGAAGAATAAAATACTGGAGAATATACATCACAAATATATTGAGAAAATAAATGAGAAAAAGTCAAAAAGATGGAAAACTTTGACAAAATGGGTCAAAAAGTCAAAATCACTCGCTTAGCATGCCCATCTACCCCGAGTCCCACGAGCAACATCGCACCCGCCCGTGCCATGTTGCACATGCACCTGCACACTCCTCTCTATGTCCCGTATGCGCCATCCACCCATCTACCAAGCCAACAGCCCATCTGCCGATATTTTTGTGCCGCACACGTGCGCCAACCTGTCCAAATGCATCCAAATTCAAATTTTAAAATATTTCCCCCCCTTTTTTAGCCTTTTCCTCATCTATAAAATGACCAACTTCCCTCATTCCAAAACACATAATTTTTTGAGCTCTTTCTCTCTCTAGAAAGTTTTCTTTTTATTATTTTTTTAGTTTTTATTTTTAAAGTTCTTCTCTTTTTGAGAGGAACTAGTTATGTTTTTATAAATTTTTAGTTTTTGATTCAATAAGTAAATATGCAAATCCAGTTGGAGGTTTTCGAGTAACAGAGTTAACATGAAATTGTTGTAAGGATTCTTTTATGGTATTATTTTAATGAATTCGTTACAGTTATCATTTTATGTTTTATTCTTATATGTTATATTTAATTTGTGTGTGATTAAATTTAACATAGCTGACTGTTTGTAAATATGATATAATTATAACGTTTTTATTCTTGCAAAATATTAAATAGGTAAAATACTTCTATAAAATAAATTGATTTTGTTTTTATTCAAGATTTTATATTAAGGATGTTAGAGAGAAATATATTATTTTTCATTGCAAACTTAAATTTGAAAATAAGATTTTAAGGTTTAATTATTCGGTCTAATTTATAGTAGTATTTTTTTATTTGTTGGTACAATTTCCCAGTAGTTCGAATGAAACTCTATTTCAAAAGTTATTTTTATAAGAACTATTATTCAAAAATCTATTGACGACATATTTTCAGTATTGGTTTTAAAACTTGAAAGTTAGTACTTGGAAAATTTAATTCTTAGGTTTAATTTGGATACCTTGAATAAAGTCTAATTATTTGACTCCGCCTAAAACTGTGATTAGATGGTTTGCTATTTTCTTAAAAATAAAGTTGAAATTTAATATTTAATTAATTAATAGGCACCGCCTAAGGATATTAATTAGTTAATAGTAAACAAAAGAATTTGGGTCCCACCTAAAGACACTTTCATACCAAAAAGAAAAAAAAAATCAACAAAAATTAATTTATATTTTTAATAACCTAAATAATATGAGGAAGCATAATTAACTTCATTATTATATCCTTAAATACGTCACTATTATGAATGATAAAATTTGCATTATTTTTTATTCAATATATATCTATGTTTATTTTTATTTTTATTTTTATGTTATTAGATTAGCAAACAAATAAACCAAAATATCGCGACAGGATATTTAAGATTTAATTTTGTTTTTAAGATTTTGTATAATAAATTAAAAACCACATATATTCCTTCCTTAGATCGACCTTAGGAGTATACTTATAATTTTCTATAAAATGATTCGTGAACTTGCGAGTGTTTTAAAAATTATAAAACCACAAAGGGTAAATTTCATAAAATCAGTATTTGCAATGCCGATCTTATGATTCATCCATCAGGAAACAAAGGCCATAAAAGTAGTGTCATCCTAATTGTCACTACTTGTATTGTCCAAAATATTAACCTCAACTTTCATGGTAGCTTTATTTGAGCATTTTAGTTTTTGAAAACACTGAGTAGCAATGTTTTAGAACTAGAAATATCTCTCCCAGTAATCCCAAAAGAAGATTTCTTCTTTCTAAAGACTAGGGTTAAGCTTTGAACAAGGAATGCTATTTCCTCCTCATCAGGTCAGAATCATCATTATCACCACCTAAGATACACATATCTTTAATTGGTTCACTTCACATAGTAGTCTTAAGTGCTACTATTTTTCCCTTTTCAGAAGCAATCTCTCTTGTCTTGGTAAAATACGATGCAATTTGAAGACTTATAAATTACCAACCAACTCACTTACAGTGAGTTCACCTGGTTTGTATATTGACTCCAGTACAGTAACCTTAGCATGAAACCTAAAAGGTAGACTAAAAATTATCTTTTCAATTTGTTTTTCTTCACTAATTGGTCTACCTAGGTTGTGAGAGCAGTTTACAATGTTGGAGAATTGTGTATAAAACTGATTGAAGGTCTCATCTTTTACTTGATACAGAGTTCAAAATCTATATTCAATTTTAGCATTCTAGATGTCTTCACTATAATAGTGCCTTCTTGCATTATCTTTAAGATATCTTAAACTTGTTTAGAAGAAGTACAACTCTGAATCCTTCTATACTTATTAGGTAACACGACTTTGATGATGGTATATAAACCTTTACTATTCCATTCAGATTCCTTCGATTCTTCCTTGGTCCATTCAATCATAGGTTTTGGGATAAAAATATTGTTAGGTTAGGTTTTGATAGGGTAGGTCTAGCCATTTTTAACAAGGAACCACACATGGTCTCCTTGGGACCATACTGTTATCTCAAAACCTATTATCGAATGGACCAAGGAAGAATCCAAGGAATCTAAAGAAGCTTAGGATATCTTAGAGACAACGCATGAAGGCACTTCTGTAGTGAAGAGGTATAGAATGCTGAAAATGGATAGAGATTTTGAATTGTACATCAAGCTAGAAGATGAGACATTTAATTAGTTTTATACATGATTCTTCAACTTTGTAAACTGCTCTCACAACAATGAATGATCAGTAAATTATTTATAACAAATTAAAGAATTACAATATTGTTTACTAAAAAGAAATATGAATACAAATCTAATTTATATCCAAAAGATAGATAGAAAATTGTGTCCTATTTAACAAAAGAGGTATTAATCTTCACAGTATTCCCTAGATTATAAAAACGATTTTATATCCGCTGATTTGGATTAACTTTCTTTTCTCCCTCTTATTTGTGAAGACCTAATCTAAATTGTGTATAAACAAGACATAAAATAAAAAATTTCAACTCTCAAAAATTGAGAGAATGAAAGAAAACAGCTACAAAAGAAATGTCTAAGTCAAAGAAAATTCACTCAACTGAGGATATATTTTAGATGGGAAATGAAGGGCTTTATATAGGTGAGAAAACGATGAGAAAAAGGGAGAATAGTGGATTGTGAGGTAATATGCCATGACACACTTTTTCCATCATCATGACCCACTTTAATTCTGGTACAAGTTCAATTATCATTAGAGAAGATCGTGCTACTGTACACATATATCCTCACCGAGGCACATGTTATCACTACTACAAAAATGGGTATTTAAGTCGATATGTAAAGTTGCTTTTTGAAAAAAACCGACTTATAATGAATTTAAAGTCAGTTCGGTGTAGAACCGATGCTATCCACGTAGGATGTAGTGTCGGTTGACGTGTCAAACCGACGCTATGCGTGGACGTAGTGTCGGTTGACACCTAGAACCGACACTATCAACGTAGCATAGCATCGGTTGACACCTGGAATCGACACTATCCATGTAACATAGCGTTAGTTCCACGTGTCAACCGACGCTACACACGTGGATAAATTCTTTTCTCTTCTTTCTTCCCCAAACGAAAACTATTCTCAACGTTGCATAACTCTCAAAAACCCTAAACCTCTTCCACTTTTTCTCATTTTCCAGCCACCTACGACTACCATTTCTAGTGCCAGTTAGTGGGTTTTCTTCCTCTCTAACTAATCTTTTAGATCCCCTATTGTTTTGAGCAAAATACTCAAAAAAATTATAACCATTTCTCACTTACAAAACACCATTTTTTCTTCCTTTTCTTCATTTTGTCACTTCATTTACTTTTGTAAGTATTTCTATTAATTTTATGCACTTATTATTCATATTTTTTTCTGTTATTATGTGTTATTATTTATGAGTATAAATTTTTGTATTATATATGTAGGTTTGTATTATAACATTAAGATAAGAATATGATGATCTTGAATAAAATAGAACAAAACCATGGTAATTTTTCTACTATTAATTAATATTTTATTTTTCAAATATTTGTATTATTTGAACTATTTGCCAAACTAATTTTGGTTTTTTTCTGCTCGAATACAGGTTTTTATTTGAGTATAATAGAAAATGAGTAATTTAAAAAAATATATTAAAGTCGGTTCATCGCGTGAACCGAATTTAAATTTAAATTTTTTTCATTTAAAGTCGGTTTAGCAAACCGACTTTAAATTGGTTTAAAGTCGGTTTTTAATCGACTTTAATACCCCTTTTTGTAATAGTGTATGCTCCATTTCTCTAATTTCTTTTTGTTTCACCCCTTACATTTGATTGGTACATATGTAAAGCTTACATATGTTATTCTTTTATTCTCGTAGGTTACAATTTGGTTCTTTCATATACGATTCTTTAAGTATTTATGAATTAAATCATTTTAAAGCTCGAAATACCTAAAAAATAATAAAATATGTCTTTAATTTTGAAAAAAAATAGATTTTCTAAAATAATGATAAAATAATGCAAGTATAAATCTATTTTTAATATTTAAGTGTAAATAAATCATATAATATTTAATGTTTTTCAAGTAATCATCAATGACATAATTTTAGAGACTTCAATGGAACCTGATCTATTAAAGATAGCTTTTGTCAATAATAACGTTAATTTTGTATTCTTTAATACATCTTTCACGGCATATCTTTTGAATTGTTTTATGCTAAAGTAAAATACCTTATAAAAATAATAACAAAATAAAAATATTTATTTATTTACAATATAATGGTTAAAAAGAAAATATGTAGAAAATTAAAAGTGATCCTAAAAACTAATCTAATGTTCTTTATATATTTATTTATTTTCTAACTCATTGTTTTCTCTCTCCGTAAAATCTTTAAAAATATTTTTATTATTTTGATACATTAGGGAAAAAAATTCTTTAATTATTGATATTTATTGATGAAAATTTTAATTTACTAATTAATTATATAAAAAAACATATTTCTCAAGGTTACTATAATTTCTTCAAAATTATAAATTTATTTCTATAATTTGAGTGAGTTTGTCATAACTAAGGCAATGTGATGTTGGTATCTTAAGACTCACGCATAAACAATAATATATAATGATGAATAATAGGAAGAAAATCATAAAGAAAGAAACACCTAAATATTAAATAGCACACCGATAGATAATTTAATAACTACACATCATGCATGGAATCAACAATAGTAGATATAAAAAAAGCATAACGAAGGTAAGATAAGAAAGAAAAAGTTTTCAATTACAATCATATTTTACTGATATTGAACATATTTGGATATAATCCTTATTGTACTCACACTAAATGCGATCCACAAATACATCCATATAACTTGATAAATTTACATAGGATCTATATTTATGTAGTAACATCCACAGATTGCTTATGAAACCACTCGACAACAAGAAATTTATTATGTAAAATAAATCAACCTTAAAGATAGTATTTGTTAATACTTTTATTAGTTGAAGAACCATGCTTAACTGTGCCTAAGCTATCTCCATTATTGTCTATATAGAAACTACAATCCCTCTTCGAATATGGCTCTCATTTGGAGCCCTATGACCACATAATATAATATAATCACCAACGAGTATGTGATAGAACATAATATAAAGGTAATCTCATGCACATGTACCTAATTTATAACTACATTTGGGTTTTCATTCAATTTTAATTAGCAAAACCCAAAAATCATTTTGTAAAAATACTCAATGTATCACCAATATTGAAACACACTTGAATTATTGATGATACAAAATTTAGAAAAAAAAAAAATTTCACTAAAAATCCCAAGTTTGCAAACTACATTAGTTTTCCCGCGTTTTCTAATTTTTTTTCAAAATTATAAATGAGTATATATAGAAAATCCTTAAGCTGCTCAAGCCTTTGTTGAGCATTTTTTCAACCCTTATGGTAAGGATAATAGCCATTACGGCTAGGATAATGGCTGTAATTATTTGTTGGATTCTTTGTTGAATATCTCACTGACCTTCCAAAAATTAGCCATTTTGTTTGGAAAATTTTCAAGTAGTTTTTCAAAAACAAGAAAAACAACCTAATATATAAAGACAATCTAAACATGCCAATTACATTCTCCCAACCTTGGTAGTGTGTGTAACATGTAAACATACAAAGTGTAACAATTATATGAGTGTAAAATATCAAATCATTAGTAATTAACCTTAAATAAATGATGAAAATACACTACGTAAAACAACACAGACTCCATCAATTCCACATAGGAATGCTAACAGAAACACAATAGGAATTATGAGACTTACAATTTCTATATTTGGCTTTCTATGGAAAAACACTACCAAACTAAAAGAGACACAACATCAATACACAATACATTCATACAAGATGACCAAAATGAGTTCATTCTCATGAAATAACTTTGACACACAACCTATACATGACTAACACACCTAATTGTGGTGCATCCATTTTTTTATGCTCCATCCATCTCCATAAATCAACACATCCATCTTGATGTACACTCTATGCTACATGTTTGAACTCCAGCTTTACTTGAGCTTCACAAATTGTAATTTCACTTGTAATTGGCACACATAAAATAATACATACTTGTAAATGTATCATGAAGACCTATATATATTCTAACCAAATATTGACGTGTTAATCCTACATAGGTAAGCACCAATAGGGTAAGTACAATCAAACATGTAATAGAGAAACAATACAACTTCTTTCACTTCATCCTACATTCACTCTATGTGTATGCAAGTTAAGCAAACATGATGTAGTTTATGCATAAATTTTGTATTTATAAAAAGCCCACAAGTGCATGAATCACTTATAATAAGTGACAAGTACAATCACAAGGTTAGTCTCTCAAGGAATTGCATTGGTTTTAGATATTTCTTAATTTTTCTTAGAAACTTAAACAAATATGGAAAATAAAACCTAAACACTATATTACAATTATTTGTGTTTTTTAAAATCCTAAACTAATAACAAATAATTAAATTAACTAAATATATATTCAGTTCAAACAAAATCAAGGTAAATCTATAATTAATAATCAATGGAGAATTTATGGAGAATTTAGTTAGTTAATCATTATTGTTTAGAAATATTTAGGTTAATTAAAATATAAACTTAGATTATTGATTATCCCTTTTAAATAAGAAAAATATCTTTAGTGAGGATCATTTTTCTTTGTTAATCAAACCATTCTTGTTTAGAAATATTTAGGCTAATGAAATTATAAACTCGGATTATTGATTTTTCCTTTTAAATATGAAAAATGTCTTATATGAGGATCATTTTTCTTTATTAATCAAATCAATTAATAGCCATAATCGATATGTTTAACTAATTGATTAAATTATGTATAATGCCTAATAAAATAGAAAAAACGTTTAAATTAATGCTCTTGGTCTAGTCACCAATTTAAACTCTTGTTCAAGTTATCCAAATTAGATCTAGATGATGTGTTTAAAACCTAATTCTCAAATTTTAAATCTATTATGAAGAATAAATAGCTAAATAAAATTTCATAAATAAATATTGTAACAAATCTTGAATCAAGAAATAATATTTATTCATTTTATTATAAAAAATATTCATCTAAATAATCTATATAAATATGACAAAAAGCTAAATTTTCATTGTAGAAATTACCTAGAAATGCTTAAATTAAAATTCATGATTAATGGTTTAAAAACAATATCCATTCAAGAAAATATAAAAAGATTAATATAGGAATAAAACACTAAAAATCATAGCTAAATTACCAACAATGAATGGATGATGTGTATTGATCCAAAATTTTGATCTTGATCTTCATAGTGTTAATGAATTCTTTAGCAATCTTCTCTTCGGTTCTTGATGTGGAAAATCTTCCAAATATTGCAATTGATTTGTTCTAGTCTAAGCCATATTGTGTCTAAGAAATACTATATAACTAAAAATTATTCTATGGCTATTTATTAAAATATGAAAAGCTATGTGATTTAATTAACATAACATGTCTATTTATAAGAAAATATTACGTAGATTGCTTCGAAATTGTAAATTAACATCTTGCACCATGGTACATTTGATTTCCCATTATGGTATGAAGCTTGAACATGCTCGCACACTCCAACCCAAGAAGGCCCCACTATGGCACACTTTCCCACTCAACCATTTGTAATAAAAAAGAGAGTCTTTTTCCAAGAAGAAAAGATTCCATTTTGATAAGAAGGAGATGTAAATTGAAGCCTAAAGTTAAAAAATCTACACCAATAAAAAGAAAAAAAGTAGTGATATTGTGTTAGAAAAAGAAAATAGAAATGTGATTTTTCATATTAGAGTGTGTATTCACTTCTAATATTGAAGGATGAGATCTTTTCTTGAAAACTTTGTGGTTTTAGAACTACCTTTTTGGCTTGGCTAAGAATCTTTTTGAGCATCTTGATCTTATTATATAATTGCTAATGTGGTACAAAATGTTCAACTTACCTATTGAATCTTCTCGAGAGATGTTTGCATATAGTTCTTTCCACAACACACTTTGCTTTTCTTGAGTTTTGTTTTTTCCTCCTTACACATTGTATGGTTCTTGATGTAAGGCTTACATGTATAGTATTTTTAGCTCTTAGTGTGCTATTTGAGTGCTCCAAGTATTGTGTCTTTATGTGTTGACATGTTTATATCTTTTGAAGAAATACACAAAACATACACGTGATTCCAAACAAATAGATTTGCATTAATAATCAAATAAAATGTTGAACCTATTCATTTCAATTAAGTTTAATGAAATCACATAATGTAAGTTCTTTGTCGGCACTTATTGGTATTGTGATCTTACACTTACCTCCTAGGTAGCAAAACATGTAGCAGTTAACGAGTGATGCGAACAAACTTGTCCCCTTTTTGGCATATAAATTTCAAGGAGAATACCCCTAAATGAGAGAGTGAAAGAATACAAATATGCAATAATCCTAACCAATCATGCATATAGAAGAGACAGATTAAAGCATTAACACAACTACAAATATCAATAACACATGTTGCAATAAATAAATATCACTAAAAACTCAAACATCTAAATAAAAATTCTTTTTATTAATAAATTTTTTGATTGCATTTTAGGAAGAAAAGTACATAGAAAAATACAAGAGAATAAAAAGGAAAATAAAGAATCCAAACTTTAGGCTCTCTATAGTCAGACTATGGGTAGTGTGCAGGGAAGAACTCATTCAAGTCAAAACTAGACGTTCTGGTCATCTAGTCAAAAGAAGTAGTGGTTTATGGCAGATGAATACCACAAAGAAGAGAACTGGGCC
The DNA here is from genome assembly GCA_037013495.1 of Hippophae tibetana. Taxonomy (NCBI): domain Eukaryota; kingdom Viridiplantae; phylum Streptophyta; class Magnoliopsida; order Rosales; family Elaeagnaceae; genus Hippophae; species Hippophae tibetana. The sequence continues at coordinate 19,660,103 of CM072808.1, forward strand.
TGACACTTATAGTGTGAATAGAAGAAGCACCGCCACTCACTTATAGTTTGACTAAAGGGTGTAAGCCAAAGAATTTGGGTGTTCAGTGCTCCAAACTACAGATATGGTCATTCATTTGTAACAAGTTTATCTATAAAGAGTATGCTCCTAGTGAATTGTGGCTTAATCTTGTATCACCTTAGTTAGTTGTTATTTGATCATTGCAAACTCTTGATGAAGTAAAGAGTGCTCTAATAGTTAATGGCTTGGAAGGAAAGAAATAGAAGGAGTAGGAATAGTAGGAAAGGAATAGACATGGAGACACTTTGAGATGAAGCAAAAGAAGGATCAGAGTACATCAGAGGGGAAGAGAAATAGGAAGAGAAATATGTAACACATAGTTAAGATTTTTTGATAATGGTGTTGGAAAGACCACCAAAGAGAGCTTCACCTTAGCGGGTAATCAAAAAAGGATAATGAATAGCAGAAGAAGGTGTAGCTAAGGAACAAAAAATAGTGGTCCTATAGATCAAGCTTGTAAGGTCTATAGTCTCACTGTTTATAGTAGCACAAAGAAAGTGAGCAAGAGAGAGAGTCACATAGGAAGTGAGAGAATGAGGGTGGGTCCTATAGATCAAGCTTGTAAGGTCTATAGTCTCACTGTTTATAGTAGCACAAAGAAAGTGAGCAAGAGAGAGAGTCACATAGGAAGTGAGAGAATGAGGGTGGACAAAAAAATTCACAATATCATTAAGACGATTACCAGGTGATGATGCCCTTATTTATTCTACTGTACTTGTGGTTAGGTCTAACTAATAGGGTAGTCATAATATATGTTACAAAACTCATCTAGAAAGTCCCCTCTGAGTACATTCTTATACTTAAAGGAGATCATAGGAAAATAAGGATCATGCACATCCGAATGAGGGACAATATCCAAATAACATCATCTTAAAGAATGTGACCTCACATATTTTCAGATGAATGAAGACAGAAAAAGAGTCAGTATAATAAAGAGCAATAGTAAAGTAAAACTTCTGAACAAAATAGAGATAATAGAATTATTAAAAGTGTATAGAGAGATCCATGAAAAGTACACAAACCTTTCTCGAACATAAGGAAAGTTATTAATATGTATTGAGTGCTCTCTAATGAAAGTTGTAGAATAAGGAAGAGAACATGATGACTAAGCATAATCTTCTCAGTATTTTTGTTGTCTATATTCTTTCTGAACACTTTTGGGCCATTTCCAAAAATAGGTAGGTAGAAGTAGGGGAAGACTTGTTTAAAAAGTGAGCTAAAAATATTTAAAGGTGGAAGTGTTTAGAAAATTTTATGGATTGAAAAATGAATAGGGATGGATTTTTTTTAATATAGTTTTCACGAGCTTGTTGAACACCTCATTATGGATTGGAAAGACGTGTGGGTTAAGAACACACTCAGTGAGACCGCAACAAAGGGTCAGTGGGGTCAGTAAAAAACTTGGTGAACAATTAATTAGAGGAGAGAGCAAAATAGAAAACGAAGCCCAATTTTACTTTTTTTTATGGTATTTTCTTCAAAAAATTACCTTTTAAAAACTTTGAAAACACAAACAATAATGAAAATAACAGAAATACCATAAATAATAGAAATAATAGAAATCACATAAGCAAGAGATAAATTTTTTTTAAACATCTACATAAATTTCTACATCAAAAGAGATAATAGAAGAAGAAACTCCACTCAAACTGATCACAGCAAAATGTGATCAAATTGTATCCCACTTTTTAGTAGAGAACTTGAAATGGGTAGTAGTACCAAAGTGCAATCTCAGTTTGACTTGAGTTTGAGGTGTATGATGTGTTTGGGTAACCTTTTGTTTTAAAATTTTAGAAAACTAGTTGAGTAATCATTATACACATAGCCAGGTCAGACTTTAGAAGAAGGTTTTTCCTATTTTTCACTGTGCCGTTGGTGCATGCACCTCGCATAAAAGTATTCACGTGAACTACAATAGTTGTAATCAGAGAGAGAGGGGGATGATCTCATAGAACTACTTCTACAGTACTTAGGGCACTATCTGACAAGGTGGCCAACGATATCATAGAGGTGACAAGAGCATGCAGAGTGAGAGATGGAGTGTTCCAACTCCAATTCCATATTTACCTGTTTAGCTCCAAATGCTTTGATAAAGTCATCTTTTTATCTTTATGGATGCTTCTAAGCATTTAGAAGAACAACCAAGATTCTTTACTCTTTCTCAAAGCGTAGCTAACTTTTAATATTTTTTATAAATAATATGAACCAAATACTCTTTATTACTTTTGTTAATGAACATCTGTTAACAGATTAATGTATATCTGTTAATGTATATCATGTTATTAGTTTTAGGTATATCTAGTTTACTTGTAACTCCTATATAAAGATAGCATGTATATTTCTTAAGATACGAATTACAATACAATCATTCATTATTTCTAACATGGTATCAGAGCCACTGCTCTGACCTTTCTTTTAGCAGTCTTCTCTCTTCTGGTGTTACTCCACTCTTATCACTTCTACCATCACAACAACTGCTACATCCATTCACTGTTGAACCTCTAACGTCTCTCAACTATTGTCCTTAGGTTTTGGGCTAGTAGCCGCCGTCATTGAGGAGTCCCACAATACAAAGATCACTGCAACCACCATCTCTACCCTACATCTTGCTTCGATAATTTTTTTTGAAGGTACCATTGTGATTGGCTTGACTAGATCTACACAATCATGGAAGTCTTGCAAGCATTAGAGTTGGCACGCACCCTCACACGCTGCAAACAGAAACTGTGCTTATTGACATCACTGCCACTATTAACCGTTTGAATGTTGTTGACCATTGACTGTTGACCCAACATGTTGACCATTGACCTTTGTTGTTGACTGTTGACTTTTCTACAATGTTGAATTTTTGTAGATTAGGTTCTCTCTACCCAGTTTTTTGGGTAGATCTCATTTTTGCAGTCTGTTTTTGCATATTATGTTTCTAAATGGATAAAAATGATGTTTTTCTTTCTCGCCCTATCAATATTGTATTAGAGGGGACCAAGAATTACTTATCTTGGTCTCAAGCTATGCATAGTTTTCTTCATGGTCACATGCTCTGGAATTACTATACGAATTCAATTACCATTCTTGTCAAAGGAGCATGTGAAGAAGATGCTACTTACCTTGGTCACATGATTGAATGAGATAGTCATAACCACATGATTCTCACATGAATTCAGAATACTTCCATTCCCTCCATCTCCAATCTATTGGGTAGCTTTGATGATGCAAAATCAGCATGGGATATATTGGTCAAATGGTACTCCACTATTCACGGTTCTATGAAATATTAGTTAGTAGTTGAATTGCATCAACTTCGAAAAGAACCAGGATAACCCATCAATGACTACTATGATCAGCTTCACTTTATTTGGGACCAAATTGACCTTTGTGATCCAATTTGGGCATGCTTAAAGGATGCTCCATAATATGCTGCAGTTAGAGATGAGTTTTGTCTCTATGATTTCCTAATGTCACTTCACAAGGATTTTGAGCCCATCTGGGGTCAGCTTCTGAATCGTAGTCCTCCTCCCTCTCTTGATACTGTCCTAAACAAGTTGGTTAGAGAAGAAGCTCGGCTTGTAACCCTACAAGCCCAGAATAAGTTAGATGTTTTGGATATTACTCCTTCTGCTTCTGCTCCTACCATTGAGAAGCCTCAGTAGTCAGGTGATTCCTATAACTCTAGTAATCATCGTAGGCAAACAAACAAGAGGTTCTGCAATTATTGCAAGTGTCATGACCACACCATTGAGACTTGTTACTATCGCAATAAATCTACTGTTGATGTTACTAATATTGAGCCTACTCCGTTTATGTCTTCCATTTCAACTGAGTCTTAGTCTTCTGGATCTACTATCAATCTCTCTTCGATTGAACTACAGAAGATCATAACTCAAATTGTTCGTATGGCTAGTAATGCATCTCTTTTCACTACTCTCTCAGTTCTACCCGATAAGTCTCAAACTTGGATTTTTGACTCTGCCTGTTGTAATCACATGACACCTCACTCATCTTTATTCTCCAAACTTGACCTTGCACCATATCCTCTTAATATTTATATAGCTGATGGTTCCACTATCCATGGGAATAGTCTAGGTTTTGTTTCAACTTATAACCTCTCTGTTCCTAGGGTCTTCCATGTACCTGACCTATCCTATAATTTATGTTATGTAGGACAATTATCTGAACTATAATATCGCCTTATTTTTTTTACTATTTTGGGTATATTGTGTAGGATCCGAGGACGGGGCAAGAGCTTGGAACCATTCCTAGGATTGGGCATATGTTTTCCGTGAACAATCTTCATCTTTCACCTATTGCTCATGTCTTTGTTGCTGCTACAACTTCTTCCTTACCTTATCTCACACTTTGGCATTCTTGTTTTCGTCATGCCCCATCCACTCGGGTACAACAGTTAACTTATAAAGGTCTGTTAGGTTCTATGTCCAAAGATAATTTTGATTATACTTTATGCCAGTTAGGAAAACAGTCAGCTTTACCTTTCAATAATAGTGAATCTATCTCTAATACTATTTTTGAGTTATTTTATTCTGATGTTTGGAGACCTTTTCATGTTACTAGTATTGGTGGATCTCATTATTTTGTTGTTTTTATTGATGATTATTCTCGTTATAGTTGGATCTTTCCTATGAAATCTTGTTCTGAAATCTTACCAATATACATTAACTTTGCAAAAATGGTTGAAACACAATTATCCAAACATATAAAAAAAATTCGATATGATAATGGTCTTGAATATACTCAATATGCTTTTCAAGCTTTGTTACATTCCCATGGCACTGTACATCATCTAACATGTCCAGGAACCTCTCAACAAAATGGTCGAGCCCAAAGAAAAATTTGTCATATTCTTGACATTGTCCGTGCTCTTCTTTTTTCTACCAAAGTTCCTGCCCCATTTTAGGGTGAAGCCTCTCTTCTTGATGTTCATACCATTAATTACATACCAAGCATTTTCATTTATAATCAGACTCTGTTTGAGAGCCTTTTTGGGTCATCCCCTGACTATCATTACCTTTGCTCCTTCGGATATGCTTGTTTCGTTCTTCTTCAGCCTCATGAGCACAACAAAGTTGAGCCTCGATCTAGACTTTGTTATTTTCTTGATTATGGTGAAACTTAAAAAGGGTATTAGTGCTATACACGTGGATAAATTCTTCAGCCTCATGTAAAGTTGGTTTTTGAAAAAAAAATGACTTTTAATGAATTTAAAGTCGGTTCGGTGTAGAATTGATATCCACATAGGACATAGCGTCGGTTGATGTGCGGAACCGATGCTACACACGTGGATAAATTCTTTTCTCTTCTTTCTTCCCCAGATAGAAACTATTCCAAGCGTTGTATAACTCTCAAAAACCCAAAACCTCTTCCACTCCTCCTCCACTCTTTCTCATTTTCTAGCCACCTATGACCACCAATTCCAACGCCGGTTAGTGGGTTTTCTTCCTCTCAAAATAATATTTTAGATCTCTTATTTTTTTTTGAGAAAAATACTGAATTTTTTATACTCATTTCTCACTTACAAAACACAATTTTTTCTTCATTTTTTTGATTTTGTCACTTTATTTACTCTTGTAAGTATTTCTATTAATTCTATGTACTTATTATTCATATATTTGTTTATGTTATTATGTGGTATTATTTATGTGTATAATTTTTTGTATTTTTGTTATTATGTGTTATTATTTATGTGTATAAATTTTTGTATTATATATGTAGGTTTGTATTATAACATCAGGAAAAGAATATGATGAACTTGAATAACATAAAACAACACCATGGTAATTTTATGCTATTAATTAATATTTTATTTTTCAATTATTTGTATTATTTAAACTATTTGTTAAATTGATTTTTTTTTCTGCTATTATTTAGTGATCGAATATAGGTTTAAATTTGAGTATAATAAAAAAAGAGTAAATTTTGTAAAAAAAAACAAATTTATAGTTGGTTCACGCATTGAACCAACTTTAAATTTTAAGTCATTTCATTTAAAGTCGGTTCAGTGAACCAATTTTAATACTCCTTTTTGTAGTAGTGAACTCTTCTATTTTAGAAATCTTTCCATATGAGTCTTTTGTTCCTTTTACAGATACTTTTAATCCTCTTTTAAACTTCTCTATTCAATCTTCATAATTTTTTATGATTCTCCTAGACAGGTTGTAGATGAATAGGTTGATGGCGAGCTACCCAACCTTAAGTATAGGTCCCCTACTCCTACTCTGCATGAAGATCCTTCACAATTTAGGTAAGATCCATTCCTACATATTTACTTAACTATCATTATTACATTGCCCTTGCTACACTCTATGAGCCTCACACCTATCTTGAGGCATCTATTGACCCTTTATGGCAGATTGTAATGAAAGAGGAAATTAATGCATTAACCAAAAACCATACTTGGGATCTGGTTACTCTCTTCTCCTAGTCAGTCTATGGTTGGTTGTATGTGATTCTATAAGATCAAGACTACCTCTGATGGGTCTATCGAGCACTACAAGGCTCGTCTTATTGTAAAAGGTTTTACACAAGAGTATAAGATTGATTATGAAGAGACTTTTTCTCTAGTTGCCTATATCTTCTTTGTTCGTGCCCTTTTATCTATTTTTGCTACTAGTAAATGGGACCTTTTTTAGGTTGATGTTAAAAATGTCTTCCTTAATGGGGATATGTATGAAGAATTCTATATGTAACCTTTTCCTGGTCTTTCTGTTGAAAAAAATATATTTTTCGCCTTCTATATGCATTTTATGGCCTTAAACAAGATGCACGAGCGTGGTTTGCCAAGTTCAGCTCCACCATCCTTCGCTTGGATTACACTGCATGTCCTTATGATTTTGCCTTATTTCTTTATCGCAATGATAAAGGCACCATTTTTCTTTCTCCTATATATGGATGATATGATCATAACTGGTGATGACCTCAGTGGCATTCAAGAATTCAAGGATTTTCTTATCCAGTAGTTTGAGATGAAAGACCTTGGACATTTCAACTATTTCTTGTGTCTTGAGATCACTCGTTCCATAGATGGTCTTTATATTACTCAAGCCAAGTATACATTTGACCTTTTTTCTCAAGTTGGACTCATTGACAGCAAGACTGTTGACACTCCAATCGAACTTAATACGCATGTGACACTCTCATGGGAGAAACCATTGTCTAATCCCTTTCTTTATAGACAATTGGTTGAAAGCCTAGTTTATTTTATAGTTACTCGTCCATACATTTCTTATGTTGTTCATCAGGTGAGCTAGTATTTGTCTACTCCACGATCGACTCACTATGCTAATGTTTTGCGCATTCTATGATACTTGAAGGGCACTCTCTTCCATGGCCTTTTCTACTCAACTCAGTCTCCTCTTGTACTTCATTCATTCTCTAATGTTGATTAGGCAGGAGATCCCACTAATCGTATGTCCACTACACGTTATTGCTTTCTCCTTAGTTCTTCTTTGATTTCTTAGAAAAGTAAGAAACAAACTTTCATGGCCCATTCCAGTACTGAAGCAGAATATCTTGCTCTTGCTGATACCATATTTGAGCTTCTTTGGCTACAATGCTTCTTAAGGATTTGGGTGTGTCCACATCCTCTACTACTCCTCTTTATTATGACAATTAGAGTACCATTCATATTGATCACAATGATGTCTTCCATGAATGGACTAAACACATCGAGATTGATTGTCACTTTATTCATTCTCATATTATCCATGGTTCTCTCAAGCTTTTCCTCGTCTCCTCCAATTATCAACTTGCAGATATCTTTACCAAGGCACTTCCTAAAGGACACACTTGTATTTTGGTTGACAACCTCAAGCTAGTCTCATATCGACCTTGAGTTTGAGGGGAACTATTAATGTATATCTGTTAATAGATTAATGTATCTCTATTAATGTATATCATATTTTCTAATGTATATCATGCTATATTGGGCTTTAGGCATATCTAGTTTACTTGTAACTCTTATATAAAGGCACCATGTATATTTCTTAAGATATGAAATACAATAAAATCATTCAATATTTCTAACAACTCTCAATAACAATAACCTTCTTTCTAAGAAGGATGATATGATTAACTTGATCTTTAGATAAATCAAGGTTGATAGACCTCTGATATTCCTTGGCCTTACTTAAGATTTTTTAGGTTCTCCTAACTTTATTTGGGAGATGTTTGAGTTTCATTCAACTTGTAGATCATTTTATCATTTTTGAATGATCTCATATTGGTGGTCAAGGAAGACAATATAGAAAATAAATAGACTAATAATTCATAGTAAAGAACAGTAGGTTTTGAACAATAGATGTCTTTGACATCCAACTATAACAACGAATAAGCTATTAGAATTTTTGAATGGAAATTAAAAAATATGCATCTATATATCAAAAAAATGGAATCATAAAAATATTTGGAAAATAAAAACATATTGGGAAGCATTAAAAGCCTTTTCATTAGCGAAATCTTTCTATGAGGAGTTCAAAAAGTTATTTTTTGTACGACAAATAAATGATATAAGATTGGAATGGTCTAATTCGTGAAAAGTCTTCTAGTTAAATTTGTTTAGAATTGAAAGGTGTTTATTATTTTGAAAACAAAAATTCATGTATTTTATTAGAACATATATATGTTATTTCATTAGTGTATTATACTATCGAAGATAACTTTCTAAATATGTGTATGTTAAATATATTTCATCTTTCTTTTTATTATTTTATTTTTAGAATTTAGAATAATATAAAGAATATTAAAAATAAATAAACAAACATAAGTACAAGGTTTGATCTTACTACCTTTATTTTTAGTATATTTATCATTTTTAGGGTAGGGATTCTTATTTTCCCTATCAATTTTTTTTCTTTTTCTCATTACTATGTATATGCCTAACCTTTACACCAATTAAGAAATAAGATATATTTTTTCTCATTTTTAGGTATTTAGAGAAATAATGTTATGATTTTAAATAATCCACAATATTGGAAGGCTCGTTACTTTCAATTGAGATAATGAAAAAACATTTCATTTTTTTAGTTAGAACTTTAGGTTGCTCTAAGTTGACCAAGGGTTTCTTTTGCTTAAGAGTAGCTTTAGCATGCTAATCTCTTTATCCTTTTCATCAAGGCTCTCTCAAAGCCTTTTTTTCAAGATTTTTCATACTTAATATGCTCCCTTAAGAGCTCATTATAAATTTCCAAGGGCTCATCCTTATCATCTTTAACAAAGTTGCCTGACCTCGAGGTTATAATAATAGTTTCCTCACTAGACTTAGATTCTATAAAGGCAATAAAGTTGTTGTCTGTCTCATTTGTACTAAAGAAACTATCTAAAATAGTAACTTTGGCTTTCATTAATCTGTTCCTAAAATGATAATGTTTTGTACAATATTGGGTAACTATGTGTCGAGCCTTTTCACACTTGAAACACTTTATCTGGATGGTTGTTTCTTCAATGACTTTGTTTTAGCTATGCTTCCATGATTAAATTGAAGTAATCATTTGAGAATTAGGTCGTTAAAAACATCATCAATATCAAATTATGTTCTCTTAAATAAGAATCTAAATTAATGATATGATCATTTTGTTATTTTAGATGATTTGTGATTTCTTTATATTATTTACAATTAATTATTTATCAAGATTAAATAAATTATTTAGTTAATGTAGATGAGTATCAAATAATCCAAGCTTGCACAACGTTAAAAAAAACTTGGGATATATTGGAATTGATGTATGATGGTACCTTTGTAGTCAAAATGTCAAGGTTGATTCTCCTAAAAAAAGACTATAAGCTTATAGATGAAAGAAAACAAGATGTTGATGAATTCTATGCAAGATCTTTAGATCTGTCAACACCTTTTACAACTTGGGTCAATCGATCAACAAAGAGAAGTAGGTTGAGAAAGTCATTGCAAGTCTTCCTCCTCAGTTCAGGGATAAAGTCAATGCAATTGAAACCTTTTATAAGCTCGAGGACTTAAAGATATACACATTAATTGGATCTTTAATCATTTGAGAATCATCTCCTTTTGCCTAAGAAAAGGAAAATAACTATTGCAAAAGGGAAGAGCCTTGCTGTTAAGTCCACTAAAGGTAGTGATAGTAGAAAACAAAACTACACCTCTGTGCCTAACAATGGTGGAATTATTCTCTTGGTTGCTACTATACTTTTCAGTTTTTTCTCTAAAATTTCATACAAAACTCTGGTCAAATGGGGAAAATAATATAAATATATCATATTAACTTGAGGATATTTTGAACTATTATTTGAAGTAAAATTTGATAACTGAAAAAGAAACATGCAAAAATCACTCACTTTGGGCAAAGAAGACCCTAAAACTGGGACATGAAATGATGTCGTAGAGAGGTTGGTGCGTTGAGAGGCACCAAAAAATGATGTCTTTTCACTTGAATTTTTTGAAAGTACATCCTGTTAACTTTTATACACCTACACGCTGCCCACTTCTTTGTTGGTCCCTTTTCCTACCTATGTTCATCCACATGTTTGCTACAAACTCCACATATGTAGTTTTACATTTTTACCACGCGTTATTGAGAACAATTTTTTAATTATTTTTGGACTCAGTTTTTTCTAGGTATAGCCACAATATTTTTTAATGTATCCACCAACTCTATATTGCCTACCTAAGTTCATCAAAATAATTTCTACAAACATCCCGAATTGTATTTTTACATTTTTGCCACATGTTATTGAGTACATCCACGTGTTCTTTATAGACCCACCTAGGTTTTTAATTATTTATGGGCTCGGCTTGTTCTAGATATAGGCATAATATTTTTTTAATGTAGCCACCAGCTCCATAAATTGATAAACAATATCCAAAAAAAATTTAAAATTTTTAGAACATTTTTCAAATACGTATTCCCTTGTAACTGAAATACCCTCAAAGTATCTTAAAAAAATGCAAATAATAATTCCTAAAAATATAAAAAAAATATTAGGACAAATATTAATTTATTAAATTCTCTAGAACAAAGATTTTTCTAGTCATGAGAAAGCAAAATGAAAAAAAAAATTAATTATAAACCAACAAATGTTAACCAACAAAATTTTTCATGTCTTACCCCGTGTTTGGTTGGAGGGAATGGAATGGAATCAGAATTGATTCCTTTCATTTTGTGTGTTTGGTTGGACGGAATGGAGGGCGGAATGGAATCAGATTACTAAAGGAGACGGAATCACAATTCCTTCTTCCCCCTTTAGGAATGATGATTCCATTCCTGATATAAATTTATCATTCCAATTTTACCCCTCACCTAAAATTATAATTCCAAAACTGCCCTTCCTTTATAAACGAAGAAGCAGATAGAATCTGCCTCACATTTTTCTCACCCACGAGCGTCACGATTTCTTCTCCAGCTCAGAACTCAGCCGTCGCCTCGCCTGGTCCTCCACAGCCGGTGGTTTCCCTGACATTCGAGGTGAGTTCTCGTCCTCATCTGTGTCTTCTTGCTCATCTGACTCGCAACCTAAATTTCTTCACGAGTTGTTCTCTTTTTTGTTTTTTGCTTCTCGCTTCTAAATATATTATTTGTTTCCTGATATTGTGGGTTTTTCCTTTGAGATTGTTCTCTGTTCTGTAAATATTTATTTCTATTTTGAATCGATTCCTAATTTTGTTCTTTGTTCTAATCGCTGATACATTGTTCGTCTGAGGAATTGTTCTCTATTTTGTTGAAATTTATTTATATTTTGAATCAATTCATATTTTTATTATCTGTTTTGGTATTCTGGTATGTGATATTCTTTGTTGTTTGCTTTGAATCGATTTATTGGTTTCATGAACTCAAACACAGCTTCGATATAAACATTCCTTCTAAGTCCCATAAAGACGATACTGATATTGTTTCGAACAATATCAATATTGGTTATTTGCTAGAGTTTTTTAACTTAATGGCATAAATTGTTGTTAGGATTAATTTTGATAGTTTCAGTGTATAAGGTAACTCTAATTTTGGTTTAAACTATCCATTGGAGCTGCATAAACTAATTGTTATGCTAATGAATTCAAAAACTGTCTATTAATACTTGCAGAGGTATTGTCGAAGAGAATGCATTATTTAATCTTTCATAAACTGTCTATTAATACTTGCAGAGGTATTGTCTATTAATACTTAATCTTGCAGAGGTATTGTCTATTCAAAAACTGTCTATTGTTAGTGATATAATCAGTATCTTCTACAATATTTAATTTTGGCAGTTTAATATAATAAGTATATTTTATCAATTTTATGAGTAAATTGTTGTTCCTAATTAAGTATTGTTTTTGTTTGTAGTTTAAGGTAAAATGGATGATCATAGCTTGAATGTGGAAGAGGTGGATGCTATTGTTGTGTACTTGATGCATATAATGTATATTGTAAAATTCTTTTTTGAGATGGTGGTGGATAAAAACAAGACAATATCTTTAAGGAGACAATTATATGAGCTTGATTTTTTTTCAAATAGGAAAATTGTGCTATGAGAGTGACATTACTTATATTAATCAAATTAGGATGAGTATGAGTGCTTTTACCAATTTGTGTGCAATGCTTGAACTAGAGGGGGGCTAAAACAATCAAAACATTTGTTAGTAGATGAGTAGGTAGCCATGTTTCTTCATGTGATTGCACACCATGTGAAAATAGAGTTATAACTGATCGATTTAGAAGATCTGGAGAGACAGTTAGTAAGTATTTCAATAATGTCTTGCATGCTATCATACGGTTGCATAAGGAGTTATTGAAAAAACCTAAGCCTATTCTTGACGATTGTGATGACGATAGGTGGAAATATTTCAAGGTAGATATAATGTTTAATTTCTTTCTTTCTTTCTTTCTTTCTTTCTTTTTTCTTATTACCATGTAATATTTCTAATAATTAAATGATTTTACTTGACTTATTGGTACTAGGGTTGCTTAGGAGCACTTGATGGTACTCATATTAGAGTAAGAGTTCCTGTAGGTGATAAGTCTAGGTCTCGAAACTGAAAGGGTGAGGTTACCACAAATGTTTTGGGGGTTTGCTCTCCTGATATGCAATTTATTTATGTTTTACCCGGTTGGGAGGGTTCAGCAGCTGATAGTAGAGTTTTACGTGAAGCTATGCGTAGGCAGAATGGATTTAAAGTCCAACTTGGTAAGTAATATGTGAATTGGTCAATTTTTTTAAATTCTATGAATATGAAATTGAACTGTAAAATATATTTAATATATAGGGAATTATTATCTTGTGGATGCTGGATATGCAAATTCCAATAGATTTCTTGCTCCATATCGTGGTCAACGTTATCATTTGAGTGAATGGAGAGATGGTTCACAACCTCGCAATCCACGTGAATTTTTTAACATGAAGCACTCACAGGCTAGGAATGTGATCGAGAGATGTTTTGGTGTGTTAAAAAACCAATGGGCTATTCTAAGAAGTCCATCGTTCTACCCATTAAAACTCAAAATCGAATAATTATTGCTTGTTGCTTGCTACACAACTATATAAGAAAGGAAATGTCATATGATCCATTTGAGGAAAATTGGGAAAATCTTGAAGATAGAGATGAGGATGTGGATGAGGAAGATACAATAAGAATTGTAGACTCTACACATGAATGAAGTGTATTTAGAGACAATACGACATCAAACATGTACAATGAACGGAGGGAAAGGAGAGAGGGATAGATGATAGTGAGTGTTTAGGTTAAAGGAAGTCGTGTTTTCTTATTTATGCTTGATTGTGGTTTTAATGAAGTGATTGTTTGATTGAAATTATTTGTAATATTGTAAAACATTATGCTATTGGTCGTATTCTTTTAATTTTAAAATTATTCTCATTGGTTGCTAGGCTCGTCAACTTTAATATGTTCTCTATTTCCATTTTGTTAAACAGTTAGTAAGTATTTTTTTGTACTTACTTTTTAATTTTAGGATGTCATCTTCATAAAGTTTTACCTCAAGAAATCGAGGCCCTGGACAGAATAAAAGATTTTGGACAACAACATTAGATGAAAAATTAATTGAGTGTCTTGTAGAGTTACACAATCAGGGTTCATATAGAGTTGATAGTGGTTTCAAACCTGGCTACTTAAATGCTATTGAGAAATCACTACTTCAAAAACTACCAGATTGCAATATGAAATCTAAACCACATATTGAGTCTCGATTGAAAACATTGAAGACTTAATTTACTACTATACATGACATGCTAACTGGTCATAATAGTAGTGGATTTGGGTGGGATCCAATGAATAAACATATAGCTACTAAGGCACCTGTTTGGGATGCATATGTACTGGTAATATTTTCAATTTGATTATTAATCCATTTGATTATTAATATTTTCAACATATTTTAATATTTTTTAGAGTCACAAAGAAGCTACTCATTGGAGACATAAGTCATTTCCTTATTACGAGGACTTGGCCATTGTATTTGGTAAGGACAGAGCCACAGGAAAAGATGCAGAGACTCTAGATGATGTTGTTTTAGAACTTGATAATGAACGGGATCAAGAGATAGTAAATGAAACTGATCCATTACATCAACATGTAGATGCCACCGACCAGCAAAACTCAAATGTTTCATCTAAAAAAAGAAAGAGAACAATTGGAGTTAATGAATATGGAAATTCTGTTGAGAGGGCAGCTTCGATACTTGCAGAAGAGATGAAGAATGTCGGCAGCCTTTTGAGTCGATCCATCACAAAAGTAGAACAAAAAGAAAAACAAAAGAGGTTGTATAATGAATTACAAAGGACCACATCACTTAGCAACGATAAGCTTGATGTTGCTACAATTCTTCTTGTTGACAAACCCGCAAGAATGAATGTATTTTTTGGAGTACCTGATGGCAACAAAGATGGTTGGATTAGAAGCCTTCTTAGACGTGAAGGTGCATTATATTAAGTTATGGATATGTGTTATTACTATATGAATATTCGTTTGTAATTGTTATATTAGCCTTGTTTTGGTATCTAACTTTATATTAGTTAGGCTAATATCAATATTTTAATATAGTGTTTTCAACACTTGTATTTTAAACACTGCTAAAATATGAACATTTGTGCTTCATTGAACAAATGATACGAAAGTATTATGATCTACATACGTTTGTAATTCTGTTTATATTGATAATTTATTATTTTGTAAAAATGAATAGCATCACTGTACAAAAACAATCCTATAGACGGTTTCAATATATTGAATGCTATCAAAAACAATCTTAATAACATCATTCATCTCTATAAAAGTTAATATATAATTAATTTTTTATGATATAAAAAAAGAAATATATATTTTTTACATAAAAAATTAAAAATTAAAATTGTTATTTAATTTTTCTGACGAAAAACTAGTAATTAAATTACATTATTTGAACTTTACAGCATGTAGGGGTATTCAGGTCATTTATAGCTTTTTTCATTTCATTCCAGTGTCAAACCAAATAATGTAATCCTAATTCCGAGCTTGATTCCAGTGGTCAAACCAAACAGAATTGTTTCCATTCCATTTCCATTTCCATTTCGATTCTGATTCCATTCCACGAACCAAACGCCACCTTAGTGTTTTCATAGTTCGTAATCAAATCACATGTCCAATTATGTTCATCATCTTAACATATAAATGTCCATCATGCAAATTAAATTTATGTTGTTCACTCATATCATAATTCTCCAACATATTCATAATAAATCTCCTAAACTTAATGTCTAGAATTTGAATTCACTTTGATGTTAAGTCTTATCAATTCACTATTTATATGACACATATCACAAGTTTCAAACACTCGTCAAGCATCCGAACGGAGGTTATGTAAATAAGAAAAAAAATTGCATATGTATATAAACAATAAAACCT
This sequence comes from Hippophae tibetana, assembly GCA_037013495.1. Lineage (NCBI taxonomy): Eukaryota > Viridiplantae > Streptophyta > Magnoliopsida > Rosales > Elaeagnaceae > Hippophae > Hippophae tibetana. The sequence continues at coordinate 19,676,013 of CM072808.1, forward strand.
CATTTACAGATTGATCCTAACCTAAGGAAGGAATCAAACATTAGGATTATAAATATATCATATTGCCTATATCATAATATAATCAAACTTCTTAAGTAAGTAATATTAAGCATTTTTCTAAAAGTGAATGGAAATTATTATGAACTTGACTTTAGATGGGAATCAAACATTAGGATTATAAATATAAAATATTGCCTATATCATAATATAATCAAACTTCTTAAGTAAATAATATTAAACATTTTCCTAAAAGTGAATATATTAAGCATTTTCCTTAATATAATCCAACTTCTTAAGTAAGTAATATTAAGCATTTTCCTAAAAGTGAATGGAAATTACTATGAACTTGATTTCACATGGGTTATATATTTTAATTTGTAATAGCAATTCCACCTCTTAGAAGATTTTATGGTCTTTTTTTTTTTTTTGCTAGATAGCACCTTATTATAAGAATATACTAGTTTCTTTTTTGTGTTTGTTTGGTTTTGTTTTTTATTTTTATTATAAAAGTATCATTTATTTTACCCAAAAACAAATACATTTATTACTTATGGAGAGCGATTGATTTGGCTATTTTTATAATTATTTTGTGAATCTCAAATAATATCATTAGGCTCAAGAAGTAAATTTAGGAAGGGTACACACTCTAATTTCATACTCAGTCATTTAATAAAATAATGAAAAATAAACAAAATAATTGTTTATAAAATATATCCTATCATTCAATGTCAAACCTATAAACATGATCTAATAATTTAAATCAAGAGGAAATTTTTTTAATGAATAGGAAAAATAATAATCTCTCATAATGAATTACTAAAGGCTCAAATACTTCACAAGATAGTCTCCACTATTGGATTCTTGGACACCAAATTCAAGGTCATCTCAATTTTAATATCAAAAGCATGATTTATGGATTATGACTATGAACTAATCCTTATAAAAAACTTTGAAAATGTTAAAAAGTATGTAAATAACATGCATAATATACTTAATTATTCACCACAAATCAACAAAAAATAAAATATTTTTGTCTCAAATATTTTTATTGGCACGTATTAACACCTTCATACCTAAATTAAACATTGTACCCTATGTTTTGAATTAAGTATATGTTTAGAAAAGCATTTAAAGGGAGCAAATAAAAACTAATAAAAAATAAAAATTGCAACTAAAAAGAAAAAAGGAATAGATAATATCAAATATGGAAGAAAATGTTACATACAATATGTTGTATGCCCTTTATTAATATTAGTTATTGATCTTATCCCCATTTCTAACTAATTTTCCTTTTTTAGAAAAATAAAAAGTCAAGATGACTCTGTTCCATCACGTGTCCATGTCCTTATTGTATATAATAGTTTCTCCAAATATGGTGGGTTGTCTCCCACTACGCCTTTCTTTAATGTCTTAGTAAGACATATCTTGTTTTGCTAAAGAGGTTTATTTGTATCTTTGAAGTGCACATTTTTTTTCTTTATTCTTAGCCTTTCTAAAAATAAGGCTTCACTTTACCTATAAAATATTTAAAACGAGTGTTACATAAATAAAATTTCCTTCTAAGGTAAAAGAACTCACCACTCAGGTTTTTATTATGGAAACACTTTATACGTTCTTTGTAGGCATCATCTTGAATCATTTTTTGTGCTTCCTCTACCTTTCTTTTAGTAGTTGAATCATCAATTTTAATTTATATTTTTCTCTTGCTAATTAGTTTCACAAATAGATAAGTCAATAAATCAATAAAAGGACACTTATTTATAGTAGAAATTGAAGCATCATATATTGGTTTGAAATTTTTAATTGTCATAATCTTTTCTAAGATTGTCATTGACAACCTCGCTTTATAGAGTTCAATGTTTTGCTTGTGGCCATAAATGACATTCAAAGAATAATAGTATGAATTTTGTCCTTAAGTAGGATATTCTCTATATATGACACCACAAAGTCAACATGAAATATTAATTTGTCCATATGTACCAACAAATTCTTAACTATATCCCCTTCAAATATTTAACAAACCCATTATAGAGCTGAAGGGATATAGTTATTGGTATAAGCTCCCTTAAACCTAGTTTCAATTACATTGAATAAGATATGAGATTTATACTTGCTCCCATGTCTATTATCGCTTTCACCACCTTTGTGTCTCCTATAGTGATATTAATGATAAAGCTTCCTATATATTTCAACTTGGGAGGCAGTCATGTTGGTGCACTAAACAAGAAAATTGTGACACCATCACTTTCTCATTCTTTCATATCTTCTCTTTTTGGTGATGAGGTTTTTGAAGAATTTAGAATAAGCTGGAATATTCACGATAAAATCCATAAGGTAGATTAATATTAACTTTAGAAAATATTTTAAAGTGTAAGAAAATTCCTCATCATACTCTATCTCTTTCAATTAGTGTGGAAAAAGAATTGGTGGTCTATAAGGCTCAAGTGCCATGTGTAGCAAAAAAGGTGAAAATGATTCCTCTATGTTCTCCTCAGAAAGTTTCAAAATTTGATTGTCTATAGATTAGCTTTCATTGGGATTTTCTTACTCCCTTTCATTCCCATTTTTCTTTCCTATAGTAAGTGGTAAATGATTAGTAATTTTTTAATAAAATATTTATTAAGTATCATACCACTTCAAAGGATTATGATAGCATTCACTTGTTTACGTTAACTAGGCAAATTTCATTTTTCTTATCTTACCATCTATTCCACTTGTTGACCTACTTATATTTCTACCATTCTCGTAGAGCCTCTAAGGAATCTAACCCTTGATCATTTATCTCATAATTATCTCTACTAATTTGAATAAAGTTCAAGTTCTTCTCCAAAATATTGGTTTCCTAGGTTGATTAGGTGGTACTATTTGGTTTAAATGTTTGCAGGAATGATGTTTTTGGCACATAATTGATTGTTATCAAATTTTTAGGATAAATTGGGATGATTCTTTCACCTAGGTTGGTATGTATTTGCATATGGATCATTTATATGGCAAGGATGGTAAGACTCCGAAAAGTTCACTTGATCTTGTTTCTTACATGCATAAGTGATTGGTGAAAAATTACAAGTGAATAGTATCATAGTTTTATAGTAAAATGATAAGAAGAGTATCATCCTCAAGGATTGGTAACTTACTTTTGACAAATACCAAAATTATGCTAATCTCAATTTTATCTAGAGAAGTCACTAAGGTTATTGTAATTGAAATTTAAAATAAAATCAGTTTAAAGAAAATGCACAAAAGGAAAGAATTATGTTGTTCAAAAATCAAATCAATGAGAAGAAAACTTCAAGGAAATCGATTTCACCTAATCCATCATTATACTTTATTCATCTAGCTAATTGGATTTAAATTTTTCTGTTTATTAGCAATCTCCAAAAAACATCCAAAAGCTTCTTTTGATAGTCAATTGGAAACATTCTTATTCCTCAATTTACACAAGAGTATGCAATTTAACAAACCAAGAAAGCATTAAGACCAATGATTTTAATACTACACATGTTCATACAAGTCTTTCAATATCTATATTTACCTATTTCAAAATATTCTAGATTTATCTTATAATTCTCTCTTTCGATAGTAAATCACAAGATTAAAATCATTAATTAAAAGCCAATTAATTAGAAGTAATAAACTTAGAATAAATCAGAAAACATGAAGTGAAATAATTCAAATTAACATGGAAAATAAAGCATATTTCAAAAGTAGATTACATCTTTTTCCTAGAATAAAGAAAATTTTGTTCATACTAAAAATTAAATTCAACGTAAACGAATTCACCATGATTTTTATGAAAGGAACTTAAAGGAAAATCAATGCTGAAATGCATTAATCTGTTCCAGCATCCCCAATCTGCTTTTCGTTTTGCTTGTTTCTTTTTTTATTTTGTTCCCAACGCATCTCTCTTGTTTTCTTTTTATTCTGCCATATGATGCCTCTATATTTTTTTCTTTAGCTTATATATATATATACTCTAGTTTGTGTCTAAATCACGTTCTTTTTTTATTCAACCAGTGCCCTTTTTTCTTTCTTTTTTAGTTATTTTTTTATGTTTTAGCTTTCTTTTTTTTTTAGCAAATCTTCATTTAAATTTGAGAGTCCGTAGATGATATGCTTCTAAAATTTTATATCTTCATTTTCTCAAATCTGTAATAAAATTTAAATAATAATAATGAAGTCTTAAATTAATAAAACATAAATAAAATTAGACAAAATTTAAAGTTGATACATGATAAATTATTTCAAAGAATGCAAGTCATCAAAATACCCCCAAAATTAGAATTTTGTTTATCCTCAAATAAAAAGAAAATAAAATGCAACTATATACAATATCAACTAAACTCTATAGAGAACCACCATCACTCACCAAGCCATTATCTGAATTTAGATTTCATCACTAATAACTTACTCTTTTGACATTAAAGATAGTAGGAAAATCAATCAAAAATTTAGTAACTTGTCAAGCAAGAGTTAAGTATTTACTTGAACCTTAATCTAAGTCCTTGAATGTGTGTGTGAAATAGTCAATTTAACTCCAAACAACTAGCAAATTCATTTAAAAGTAAAACAACGAAAATTATAAGAATTATCGTAAAACTTAACTCCATAAATCCAATTTTTAGAAATCTTCTCCATGAATGTAATCAAATATCAAAATCAGATATCAAAAGGTTTTTAATTAGGGTTGTAATGATAAGCCATAGGGTGAGAGCTAAGAAAGAAATGGATATGGAAAATAAAAGAAAACTGGGAAAATATTTGGTAAAAAAAATTAATAAAAAGAATATGCACATGATTCCACCAAAGTACTTTCTCAAAATTTAAGGTAAATTCATGGCCTTTTAGGCTTAGAATGAGAATGATTTATGTAGTTAAAAGAACAAATAAAGACTTATGTAAAAATAAGACTCAAGAGGGTTTACTATAGGAATACACCATGCAATGATGGCATGATAATTAGGGCAGTTGGGAAAGCTTTTTGGTTGTGATAAAACAATTTCCTAGATCTTTTCTCTAATGTTTGGTATCAACTAGGATTTTGTAATTCACCTCATTCTCTTCATAGGAAAAATGGATTAAAGAAAAATTTACTTTGTTCTCAATTATTTTCAAGAACAAAGATTTAAGTAAAAATACCCATAAAACTCTGACTTACATAATAGCAGATTCTGAAAATTTTCACAAAACCATCCTCAATCACAAATTTCAGAGTCATAGAGAATTCAATCATACTCAAATAAATGCTTGATAAGAGAATCCAATAACTCAAGACTATATGAGTTTACACCCCTAAACTTAAACCAAACAATGTCCTCATTGTAGTTCAAAAGTGAGAGACATTGAAGATATAAAAGGAACTTCCCTGGTTTTATGGTGAATTTGCATTAGTTTGTAATTTTCATCTCTTTATTCCTATAAAATAAACCAACATCAAAATCCAAATTATTCAAATAGATAATTGATAACTGTACGTTTTAGAGTTATTTTTTCCAATTTATTAATTATAATTGCTATGTTCTTAATATTTTTAATTAATTTTAAGTTCTTAAATTAATATTTACTATTATTTTTTTAAGGAATATATTTTGAGAAAATTAAAGAATTTTAAGTGAAAAAAGACTTAATTGCAAATAATAAAAGTTTAAAATTTAATTTGAATTAAAAGATGACTTAATTGCAAATAACAAAAGTTAGATATTTAATTTGAATTAAATTAGAGGGCTTAAATGCAATTAACAAACCTTTTGTTAACGCTCCACACTCATCGTCAAATCAGAAAATCAACAGTGGAGATCAGGCGAGTAAGATACACGCGCTACACATGCGATTATACATGTTTCCAATTTTGGCACACTGCTCGGTGTGTTGAGTGGGGTCCATTTGTCTGTGTTGTTCAACGTACATAGTGGGACTCACCTGTTTGTGCAGATGATTCCTTCAGGCGCGTCTCCCTCACCCACCGTTAGATAAAATCATGAATGGCTCAGATGGTGCATGAGTCCCACGCTCCACACGAGTGGAGGCCAATTGTTGTGCACAGACCAGTGCGCATGTATCTTGTGTGACGTAGTCCACTAATGAGCAAAAACCGGCATCGCCGATTCTTGCCAATACTTTGGTTTTAATATTTATAAAACTCTCGCAAGTGCACGAATCATTTCGTAGAAAATGATAAGTATACTCCCAAGGTCGATCTAAGGAAGGAATATGTGTGGTTTTTAATTTATTATTCAAACTTTTAAAAACGAAATTAAATCCTAAACATCCTGTCACGATATTTTGGGGTTTTGTGTTTTTAATCTAATTACATAAAATTAAACATAGATTCAATAAACATTCATGCAAATTTTATCATTTACAATGGCAGAGTATTTATGGATATAATAACTAAGTTAATTATGCTTGCTCATATTATCTAGGTTATTAAAGATATGAATTGATATTTATGGATTCTCCCTTTTTTGTATGAATACCACCTTTGGTGGGGTTAGATATTCTTTGTTAACTAAACAAATCAATTAACACCTATGGGTGGGGTTGATAACTAATATGCTTAATTAAATTAATTCCTTTTTCTAAGAGATTGAAAATGAACCATTTAAATGCCACCTTTGGTAGGGTTAGATAGTTTATACTTTATTCAAGGTGTCCAAATTAAACCTAAGAATTTAGTTATCCGAGTACTAACTTTCAAGTTTTAAAACCACCACTGAAAACATGTCGTCAATACATTTTCAGATAATAATTCTTATAAAAACAATTGAAATAGAGCTTCACTCTAACTACCAGGCGATTGTACCATCAAATAAAAGAGCACTACTCTAAATCAGACCGGATAACTAAACCTTAAAATTTAATTTTTAGGTTTAAGTTTGTAATGAAAAATAATATATTTCTCTCTAACATTCTTAATATAAAATCATGAATAAAAATAAAATCAATTCATTTTAGAGATTTTTAAATATTTAATATTTCGCAAGCATAACAACGTTATTATTACATCATGTTTACTAAACAGCCAGCACAGTTAAATTTAATCACAGACAAATTAAATATAACATGTAAGAATAAAGCATAAAAAATAACTGTAAAGAAAATAAAATTCTTACAAAACTTCGACGCTATTCCCGTTGCTCGAAAAACTCCAAGTGGAATTTGCACTCCCATTTATTGAATCAAAAAGCTAATAAATTACATAAACATAACTAGTTCCTCTTTGAGTATGGAGAGAAAAAATGAGTAAAAAAATGTAAAAAAAATGTAAAAACGCGTAATGGAATTGCTGAGGTCATTGATGACGTCAACATGATGTCATGAGGGCGGCTGCACGTGAAAAATGGGGCGAAACGAGCATCGGCGCGCGCGGATGAAAAGTAGCCGCGCGCGCGGCTGGGCGGCGTGGCGGCGCGATTTTTTCCTTTTTGACCTTTTTGACCAATTTTTCCATATTTGTTGACCTTTCCCTATTTATTTATTAATATATTTGTGATGTATTGCTTCCAGTATTCCTCTTTGAGTCTTTAAGTTGCATTTTTAAGCCAAAATACCTGAAAAACAATAAAAATACCAGTGATTCCGAAAATGACAAATTTATATAAATATATGATAAAACATATAAATATATATATTTTTAATCAATTAATGTGCATAAAATCATGGTTATTTTAGTGCTTTTTGAGCACTCATCATCCACCAAAGCTACGTGCACCCTCTCATACCGCCCAATACGAAGTTTCCATATGTCTTGTTGTTTTTCCAACGAGTCATATGTTGCCACATGTCATGCGTATTGTAAAATAAAAATGCAGGAAATTTCTCTCGCTAGCTTAATTTTATGCGATTGTCTTCCACTTCTACACGCGTGTTTAAAAAATATTTTGTGATGTATTTCTTTGTCTCCCACTTCTACACGCATGTGTAAAAAAAATATTGTGTGATGTATTTTGTTTTAGAGAATAGAAGGCATAAATACCAGGTAATTATGATTCTGAAGGAGGGTTGGATGGTGGAAGATGCAGAAGCCATTTTTGGCTTCTGTTGTGGTTCTGCTTAGGGAGAAAAATTAGATAGCAGAGATGAAACACTTTGAATTCTTTTTTTTTTTGTTCTTTGATAACTGTATTTTATATAGTTATTTTAATCTATTTTATTAATTATAATTGCTATGTTCTTGACATTTTTGGTTAATTTTAGTTAAATAAATTAATATTTACCTTTTATGTGTTAAGGAATACATTTTTAACAAAATTAAATCATTTGAATCGAAACCGTACTTAATTGCGAATTTATGCCCACAAATATAATTTCAAATAAAAGAGTTCTTAATTAAAATTTATAAGAGTCTAAAATATAATTTAAATTAAAATCGTACTTAATTTTAATTATTAAAAGATTAAAAATTTAATTTAAATTAGAAAAGGGCTTAATTGTAATTAAAGAAAGATTAAAATGTAATTTGAATTAAGTTGTGGGTCAAAATGCAATTAATTAAAGTTGAATTTTCTACGCAGGAGAGAAGTCCATGCGTCATCATCCACGCGCGCAACGTGGACCATCAGATCAGAGAAGAAACGGTTAGGATGCACGCGTATCTTTCAAACCCGACAAATGCGATTGGGTGCAGATTTTCTTATTCACGCCGCTCGGTGCACTGAATGGGGCCCACCTGCCACGCAAGCTGGCGTGCAGTGTGGGTCCCACGTGTCTGTTACGCGGCTACCAAAAGGTGTGCTCCCGTGCGACGCGGTCTACATAATCTTCGTGCGCCTATCCATCCAAGCAATGATACAATGTCACGTGTCTCCAATATTTTCTGCAATGAATGAGAAGCATACATGTGGCACGTGTTGGGTAAACCAAAAGCATGGAATCGGCACACGTTTCCAGCCGCGCCGTTGTCTACCACTTGTCCCACATGCCATGATTTCGTGCGGGGACATCACCTGCAATCGTTTCCCTCCCCCAATGAAATGTTGCCACGTGTCCGTATTAATCCTTGCAACGAATCAGACGCTGACACGTGGCATGTAGATTGAATTAAAAAAAATCAGAAACGATGCCCTGTGTTTCTGTCGTCCACGCTTGAAATTTGTTTAATATTCTCTTTCGTACGCATGGATGCGGAATTTAAGGAAAATTTCGGGGTTTTATTTTCGATGCAAAGTTTTTACGCGTTTCTAAAAAAATGTATTATTTTAGATGTATTTTTTAACTATAAATAGGGGATATTATGATAGAGTAGAAATTTTTTTGGGGAGTTTAGAGTGTGAGATTTTTAGTATTGTTCGGGGTTGGACTGTGGAACACGCAGAAGCCATTTTTGGCTTCTGTTGTGTTCTGCGTGTGCCAAATTTTTACGATCCAAAATGATTTAATTTTCTTTTGTTATTCATCTCCTTTTCATTAACTGGTGTAATTTTAATTTAAATTTATGAAGTAATTTAATTTTTCTAGGGTTGCGTTTTATCTAAATTTATGAAGCTTGGATTTAATTATTTTTGAAAGATTTATAAGACTTTTAATTTGTTTATTCTATTTTTTCTTAATGCTTTTGATTATTTAGGAATTTTATCAAATGATCTGTGGCACTTAAATAAACTTGGAAGATGCATTTTTGTGTATATTTCTCGTGTTTAGGGTAACATGTATTATTAAAGGAGAGAAACTTTCTTTATTGTATGTGCAAATATATTGGAAAACTTTGAACATAATGAATCTTGGTGAATTTAATTCTCATAGGAATATAGTAAATTAATTTAGCGAGGTGTGTTTATACGGAGCTCGGAAGAGATATATGTATAAAATTAGAAGTTTTCCGTTGACAAATTAAATGTACTATAAAAATATAAATCAAGAGAAAATAATATGATTTGAGTTGATTAATTTGGTGAAAAATTGCAATCCTAGATTTCTTTTATTTTGTTAAAAAAAATCTTTTCTTAAATTTCAAATCAACAATCGTTTTGGATAAAATTAGAACGAAATAATTTTAATACTTAACAAACTGTAGTAACAATCTCTCTGGGTTTGATATCCGTACTTTTGTACACTTGCGAAAATACGCATCATTCTTCATTTAATGTTCCTTAAATCTCTTAATATTTTCGTATTGTAATTTAAATATTTACTATGAAATAATTTAATTGTTTTAGGGTTTCCATGTAACTTATATTATGAAGCTTGGATTAATTATTTTTGAATGATTTATGAGATGTTTAATTTGTTTATTCTATTTGTGCTTAATTCTTTTGATTGTTGGAAGATTAATCAATTGATCTATGACACTTAAATAAACTTGGAAAATGTATTTGTGTTTTTCTAGTAGATAGAATAACATATATATATATATATAAGGGATATGAATATACCTTTATTGTATGTGTAACTATTTGAGAACTTTGAACTTAATGAATCTTGGTGAATTTAATTCTCATAGGAATATAGTGAATTATTTTAGCAAGATGTGTATATTTGTTATCGGAAAAGACATATGGATAAATTAGGAGTTCTTGGTTGACAAATTAAATGCGAGAACATAAATCAAGAGAAAATAATATGATTCAAGTGGATTAATTTGGTGAAACTGCAATAATTTTAGTACTTGACGAATATTAGTAACAAATCTCCTTGGAAACAATATCTTACTTATCATTTATTACTTGAGACCATGTATACTTGCACGTTCATGTTCTCTTAAAGAGACAATAATAATAATTAAATAAAATAAAGTTTTATGGGTTGCCTCCCATAAGCGCTTGTTTTTTAGTCTACAACTAGTCTTTTCAATCTTCATTAATTAGGATTTAAAAGAGGAATATTTGCACCATTCCTCTCCCCTTGTTCTCCATAATAGTGCTTCAATTCTAACCTTAACTCTGAATATATGCCATGCCTTGTTCTTTTAAGTCTATTGCTCCAAAATTGGAAACTTTGTCAATTGTATAAGGTTCTGTCCATCTTGATCTTAACTTAATGGGGAAGAGTTTTAGTCATGAATTGAAGAGAAAAACCTGTTTTCCTAGAGAAAACTCACACCTAAGAATTTTTTTTTCATGCCACTTCTTTGTCCATTCTTTGTAGATTTTTTCATTTTCATAAGCATCATTCCGGAACTCATCCATCTCATTTAATTGAAGAAGACACTTTTCCCTTACTACCTTCAAATCAAAAGTAAACTTCTTTATAGCCCAATAAGCTTTATGCTCCAACTCAACAAGGATATGAAATGCTTTTCCAAACACTAATTGATAAGGATACATCCCGATATTTTTTCTAAAAGCTATAAGGTATGTCCACAAAGCATCATCAAGCTTTTTTACCCAATCCTTTCTATTGGTGTTGACCGTCTTCTCAAGTATATTCTTGATTTCTCAATTTCAAATTTCATCTTGGTTGTTAGTTTAAGGATGGTAAGTGAGTGTTATCTTGTGCTTCACACCATATTTAGAGAGAAGGTTATGAAACAACTTGTTGCAAAAGTGGGTCCCTTCATAACTAATAATAGCTTAAGAAGTGCCAAATCTTTTGAATATATTCTCAAGAAAAAATTAGAGCACTACCTTTACATCATTTTTTGTTGCAGCAATTTCTTTCACCCACTTTGACACATAACCAGCTGCTAACAAGATATAAACAAAGCCAAAAGAGGGAGGAGAAATACCTATAAAATCAAATATGCAAAGATCAAATAACTCAACCTCTAAGATATTATTCAATGGTAGCTCCTGATGCCTTGAAATATTCCCATACATTGGCATTGATATTAATTTTTCACTTAAGTATAACTATCACGAGAAATAGAGGGCCAAAAGAAACCACTTTGAACTACCTTATATGTTGTTCGTGATACTCCAAAATGTCCTCCATATGATGGGGAATGACAATGATAGAGAATGGCTTATCTCCTCTTCAGACACACATCTTTGGATGATTTGATCAGGGCATCTTTTGAAAAGGAAAGGCTCATCCAAAAGATAATATTTCACATCATGTAAAAACTTCTTATGTTGGTGCTAAGTAAGATCTAGTGGTAATACCCTAAAAGCTATGTAGTTTACAATATCAGTATTAGGGGTGTCCAAAAACTGGCCCAGACCGGACCAAACCGTAAAATCGGACCAGACCGAAGGGTTTTACAAATCAAATGGTCCGGTCCGGTTTGTATTTATTAAAACCGTTTTTCAAACGGTCCGGTCCGGTTTAAACGAGTCGAACCAGACCAGACCGGTTTAATAAATATATTAAAATTTTCACATTATTTTTCATTAATGATGTCAAAAAACCCGAACAAAACCGAAAACTGAATCGGACCGGATCAAACCAAACGGTTTTATAAATCAAACGGTCTGGGCCAGTTTATAATAATAAAAACTGTTTCAAACGGTCCGGTCTGGTTTGGTCCGAGTAATATAAACGGTCCGATCGGGTTTGATATTTTTTCCCAAAACCGGACCGGACCGGACCGTTGGACACCCCTAATCAGTATACCAAGGAAGCTTAATCTCACATGCAAAAAACTGTTCATCAAGGAATGCTTCTTGGATCACTAAATATTATCTTCTTGATCCAACTGAGAGAGATGGTCAACAACTGAATTTTCACTTCCTATCTTTTCTTAAACTTCCAAATCAAATTATTGAAGAAGAAGGATCCAATGAATGAGTCTAGGATTAGCATCCTTCTTGCCAAACAAATAACAAAGTATTTCATGATAAGTGAACACTATCACCTTTGTACCAATGAGGTAAGACCGCAATTTGTCACAAGCAAATACCACAGTAGACATTTCCTTCTTAGTTTTTGTATAATTCAATTGGGCTTCATTCAATGTTTGGTTGCATAGTATATGGCTCTAAATAGTTTGTATCGCTTTTGTCCTAAGACTACTCCATTGTAAAGTCACTTTCATCCTACATGACTTCAAAAGGTTGGCTCCAATTAAGTACAATCATTACTGGTACTAAAATATGTTTCTCCTTGATTGCATTAAAGGCTTACAAACAAACATCATCAAAGTCAAATGCATAATTGTTTTCAGGAAGATTACATAAAGGTTTAGAAAGTTTATAAAATCCTATATAAATCTTCTATAAAATCCCACATGTCCTATCATCAATGATCTAGAATGGAACCTAAGACCTAGTGTGAACATGCTTCAAGGAAAGCCTATGTGACTTACTAACTTGGCATGTATGAGAAACATCAAGACTACTCGAGGATTTCAACGTCTTATTCATATAATTAGATACTAAATGAATACTTTCCGAATAAGGATAGCCAAGCCTTCCATGAAGGAGAGCAGTACTAATCTCTGTCTAATTACAGGAAATAGATGTAGTAGTATATCCATGATCAAGCTTTTATGCATAGTTAAAATCTAAATTGTTGCAAACTTTGCAGAGGCCTTTATCAACAACCCCTTTAAAATGATATTCTTACTCACAATATCCTTTACACATAAATTATTAGGATATAACTCCACACAAACATTATTATCAACATTGAAAGTTTGTTTATTTAGTTATGGATCTAATTATCTAATTAGTGAAAATGAAAATTAGCATGCAATCATAGAATGGTTAAACATGCAATCACATGAAAATTAAAAAAATGCAAAAAATGAAAATTAACACATGAGATTTTTAGGCCGAAACAACTAGGCCATACCAATAACCTGAGAGAAAAACTACTGGTTCACCGGACCACCTAAATATCCACTATGAAAAATAAGTATCCACTTACAAGGCTAGGACTCAAACTATCCACCCATATAAAACCCCCAAGTAATGTATTTATAAGTCCCTGTTTTAATCATAGTTTCTACAGAAAACACATTCAGATATGGAAAAGCATTCCAAAAACTCGAGTCCCACGAGTTAATCAAACCTGCATCACTATCACCTGAAAAATTAGCACATAAATACAAGTGCAATTTTGTGTTCTATAGCAGATTCAATATAAAAAAAAACCCTAACTAGTTTATTTAAACAATATATCAGATAAATCAAAAACAAGAAACAAGTCTAGAACAATCACTTAAAAGCATAATAACACAATTTTTATTATAGGTTTGTCAATCCATCAAAAAATATCACAAATGTTTGATAAATTAACTTAATCAAAAATCCTACTTGAAAACTTTTAGCAAAATAAGGGATAAAATAAACACAACTAAGCTCTTGTGTGGTTGATTTCAAATGTGTGCTTAGTTTTGTATTTATAAAATATTTTGAAGCATATTAAGTCAAATAATAGTTACTATATTTTTCATAAAATCAGTTAAAATACTTTTCAGAGATAAGGACAATATAGTAAAAGTTCAATCCAAATCATAAAAGAAATATGTTTTAAAATTAGATAACTAATTGATTGATCGATCTAACCAAGTTCTCGATTGTTGTCTCAATTAATCCAATCAACATTTATTTAATTATTAAAGAAGTGGATCAATCCAATGATTTAACTCGATTGATTGAGTAAATCCCTAGATCGATTTAGTTATGTGCTAAAATTAATTTAATGAGGTTATATTGGCCGATCGATCTAGTAATTACTCAATCATTCAAGTTTTCTAATTTTAGATTGTCCCTATTGTGTCTAATATGCAATCTAACATGTACGAGAATAGAAATATACTTGATATGTGACCATTGAGACTTGGTAGTTTCTTCTAACTCGAAATGTTTTTCTAAGACATACCTAGAAACTAAAATTATCATTATACATTTTGTTCATGAATATCGCCACCACTAACATAAACCTAATAATCTCCAACTTTGGCATATTCGTATGACAAAACCTCTCTCACTACATAACGCTCATAAGAAAACTAAATTTTTACATATTGGTACTATCTGATGATCTAGTGAAGGCATCTTCCCTTGAATCTCTAAAGCTCATGTTTACACTAAATGTCAAGAACATAAATACCTAAAAACATTGTCCCAAAAGACTCATTGTTCATTAATTCAATATATAAAATAATATAAAAAAAGAATATTCATAAGAGTGAGTAATCTTAAAACAAAAATTAAAAACTTAAATCCCCCTATGAATAATATCTCCAAACAAATTCAAAGTAATTCTCTCTACAAATTAGCTCTCTTCTTTTTATACATTTTTCAATTAATTTTCCAATTCTTTCTCTCCCTTTTAATCATACGAATAAAAAATATACTCATAAAGCAATGACAACAGGTTGAGTAAGCAAACAATGTGTTTAATGACTAAAAAAAGGACTATAGATTCTAAAAAGCTCAAAGCAATCAAGACAAAGAGGTAAAAATAATAATAAACTCCGCATAAGTTCTATGACTCCTCTAAATAAATTAGAATTAAACAAAAATTTATAAAAATTGATATATAATATTTTTTGAATTGAAGATAGTAGACTTAACTTAACAGAACTACAATAGTACACACAAATGATGAAAGTTATTTTTTTTCAAAGTATGTCCATTCAGAATATAAATATTTGTAGACAAGTCACACAAACATACTAATACATATAGTAACATATTGACAGTCACCAAAAGTGAGATAAAAATCAAAATTGCAACGATATGTCAATTAGTCCATTTATGATTAATTATCAAGGATTTAATGGAAGAAGTATCACCTATCATAAAAAAATTATAGATGGACTCATACTTGCACAAAATAAAATTTACTTACTAAGAGAGAATTTTAATCTATATTTTTTTTTTGTATTCCACTCTTATATATATATATTTTTGTAAAGGATTGGCTATTTATTTTCTTTTTGGATAACCAATTATTACTCTTTCTTTTTTTCATGCAAAAGCTTTTATATTTTTATTTTTCCTTTAATATTAATTTTATTATTATTTTAAGGAAATATACATAAGCTCATACACCTATATGATGAATTTCTCACTAGTTGTGAGATAGCCCTCTCCATTCACTACGGTAGCTTTTCAATATCACAGTAGGTAGCCCTCTCAAAATTAAGTATCTCTCTATAATAGTATTTCATGCATGACATACATATATGGGAAGTGAGTGTGTGAATAGGATCATGTTGCATCAATCAGTAGATGCATAACATATGTCAGTGCATAAGTCACATTATCCATTTTTTAAAGACGTAGTCAAAAGTATGGGGGTGGCATGTAATGTTCATGTCAGTGTTAAACTAGTCTACTTCCCTCATTTTTAATAATTGTTATCCTCTCTTTTTTTAACTAAGGAAACATCAATAAAAATAAAAATAAAAATAAAAACAAACAAACTAAAGATGTTGACATAGTATCCATTAAGTACCCAACAACTTATGCTTTCTAGTAGGATTTTTGGACATATTATCATAATTTCCATTCATCCTTGAATATGACACAACATGCCTAGATGGATTATGGTTATGAGTCCTGATATGTGAAGCATGGAAAGAATTATTAAATTTAGGAGTATTCATCAAAATCTACACTTCAGCCTAATATGAGATTTCCTATCACAATGATGGCAGATAGGCACAAACTTAATAAATTTTTCAATCAATGGTGAAAAATGCTCTTTGTGTATAATAGGTAACATAAGGAGTAGGATTAAAAGGCTCTACAGATTTGGTTTTTGATTTTGAAGGAGTGAAGCTCTCATCCTTATAACCATTGCCATATGTATCATATGAGGAAAACATGTTTAAAGGTTTGACAAATTCGGTTGATTTTGAAATGATGTCATAATGTGCTCATCTACATATCATATCCTTCTCTTGTCTCCAATTGGCTTTCCATAATTCAAAAATCTATTCAAATTTTAGCTCCAATTGCCAATCTCCTTACTGCCTCTTTTGATTGTTCAAGCTGATACACCCCAATTTTAATTTACCTATAGCAAGCATGTTGTTTTATTTTTTAAAAGCTGCAAGACTCAAATTCAAAGCATAATTATGTTCTTAATATTATTTTCTTCCATTATTTTATATGAAAAGAATATATGTATCTCAAGTTGTTCATTTAACTCTCCTATTTTTTCTTTTAAACCAATACTCCTTTTATGGCTTTAGGATCTTTACAGAATAATTATTAAAAATATTTAACATTATATTCATAAAGAAAAGAGTATTTAATTTCCTTAACATCTAAGTTATCACCCTCAATAAAATAATCCATAATAAGATCCTAGGCATACTAAGTGTATCTAGTGACCCGCTCTAATATCACATGAAAGTTTGTTTATTTAGTTATGATCTAATTATCTAATTAGCATAATATCAGTGAAAGTATGACAAATTGAAAATTCACATAATGGCCAAACATGTAATCACATGTAAATAAAATAATGTAAAAAATAAATATCAACACACGAGATTTTTAAGTAAAAAAAACCTACGCCATACCAATGACCTAAGAACAAAATCACCTGTTCACGGGACTACCTAACTATCCACTATGAAAAATAAGTATCCAGTTATATGACTTGGACTCAAACTACCCACACGGGTAATGCTCCCAAGTAACCTACTTACAAACCATTGCTTTCATCATGGTCTCTACAAGAAAGGTGTTCAGAAAAACTCGTGTCCCTCAAGTTAATCAAACCCCATCACTATTGCCAGAAAATTTAGCACACAAACACAAGTACAAGTCTGTTTTCTTGATCAGATTCAATAATGAACAACCCTAACTAGTTTATTTAAACAATACATCAGATAAATCGAAAACAACTAATAACTCTAGAAAAATTAGCTAAAAGCATAATAGCACAATTATTATTTTAGGCTTGTCAATCCATCAAACACAACCATAAATGTTTGATAAATTAACTTAATGAAAAATCATACTTCAAACGTTTAGGAAAACAAGAGAGAGAATAAGCACAATTATGCTATTGTGTGGTTGATTTCTAATGTATGCTTAGGTTTATATTTATAGAATAGTTTGAAAGAAATTAGGTTAAAATAGAATTACTATATTGTCCATAAAATCAGTTAAAACGCTTATAAGAAATAAGGACAATTAAGTAAAAAGGCAATCCAAATCATAATAGAAATACATTTTAAAATAAGATAATTGGCTACTTAATTATTCTAACCAAGTGATCGATTGATCGAGTACATGGCTCAATCGATCAAATGTATTATCAATCAATCCAATAAATATTTAATTAATTATTCAAGAAGTGGATCGATCCAAGGATTTAACTCGATCGATCTAGTCCTTGATTGTTCGACTAAATCCTATTATCGATCTAGTCATGTGTTAAAATTAATTTAATCAGGTTATATTACTCGATTGATCCAATCATTACTTGATTGATCAAGTAACCTAATTTCACATTTTTCATATTGTATCTTTTAAGGACTCTGAGTGTTGGCTATTTATGTGAACAAAATATTTATCTGCAAAATTATTTTTATTCATATTATCAAGTCTATCAAGAAAATTTGAACAAATACTCGAGTTCTAGGTATTCATACTTTAAGTATATATTTTATAACTATGGTAGATAGGATTGCACTCATGCATTTAAATATACATGTTCATAAATCTAAAATTATTTTTGGTGCTAAAATATTAATTTAAACTTGAATCAATTTATGTAATTGTTAGTTAAGTATTTTAGATATGTTTTAATATTTTAAAAATGTGTTTTAAGAAATATTTTTTTAATAAAGAAAAAGGAAAAGGAATAGCCGCCGAAAATAAAAACATAAAAAGGGAAAAGGGAAAGCTACTGAAAGAAAGAAAAAAGAAAGAAAAAGGTGATGCCGAAAGTAAGAGAAAAACATTATTATCATATCTATAGAACATGGGTAGCAACATAGGGTTGATCAAAGGTAGAAATATATATATAACTCGGTCAATATATATATGAGATAGATATCACTACAAAATGATATAGGGGGTGCTGCAATATGCAAAATAACAATTGAAAGATCAAATAGTTCATATATATATATGAGTTTGGCAGCATATCAAGATAGTTTCTTCTTTCTGCTATTCATAGTCATATACATCTTCAATCAAAAGACCAAATTCAAGGGAAACTAAGCCTCCTAGCCTTGATGGTAGAAAAAGTAAGCCCACTAGTCTTCAATGCTTTACTTGTGGGGGATTTGGTCATATTTCTACATAATGTGCTAACAATAAAAAGAAAGTTGGAAAAGCCTTTAATGCTATACTCAGTGACACAAAAAGTGTAAGAATTTGCTAGTAACTTAAAGACTCAAAGAAAAATATTGGAGGAAATACATCACAAATATGTTTGGAAAATATGAAAAAAAGTCAAAAAGAAGGAAAATTGGACAAAATGTGTCAAAAATGTCAAAAACACCGAAATTCTAAGCATAACCGCCCATTCACACTGAAGTACCATGTGTGCCATCAAATACCCATGCGGAGTCCTATGCACGTGCATGTTGAACACAAGTCCAACACATGACCTCACGTGCATGCTTAGCACACGCTTACATGTAACCAGCATATGCCCAACACATTCCCTCATACAGCTAGCAAATGTTGCATCTATTTCTACGCATACTAGCACATGCACATGCCATGTCCCGCACGTGCATACACATTCCTACGCCTTTCCTGCGCTTGCCTGCATGCTCTCGTTCGCGGCAAATGCTCTTCTATCACAAATCTCATGCCCCAAATGCGTGCCAACCTTTCCAAATGCATCCAAAATCAATTTTGGAAATATTGTCTCACTTTTTTTGGCCTTTCCTCACCCATAAAAGGACCCTCTCCCTTATTGTAAAAAAGACACAATTTTCTCAACTCTTTCTCTCTAAAAAGCTTTCTTAGTTTTTTTTTAGTTTTTAGTTTTTAAGTTCTTCTCTTTTTTAGGAATAACTAGCTATGCTTTTATAGATTTTTAGTTTTTGAATCAATAAACGGAAATGCAAATCCATTTGGAGGTTTTCCAACAATAGAATTAATATCAAAGTTTTATAAAGATTCTTTTGAGGTATAATTTTAAATTCAATTCTTTACAGTTGTTTTTTATGTTTTATTCTTATATGTTATGTTAAATTTATCTATGATTAAATTTAACATGGTTAGTTGTTTGTAAATATGATATAGTAATAACTTTGTTATGCTTGTAAAATTTTAAATAGGTAAAACATCTCTATAAATAATATGTGCAAACTTAAATATGTTAGAGAGAATATATTATTTTTCATTACAAACTTAAATCAGAAAATTAGATTTTTAACGTTTAATTATTCGGTCTGATTTAGAGTAGTGCTCTTTTATTGGTTGGTACAATCTTCCGGTAGTTAGAGTCAAGCTCTATTTCAAAAAAATATTTTAAGAACTATTATTTGAAAATATATTGACAACATATTTTTAGTAATAATTTTAAAACTTGAAATTTAGTACTCAGATAATTAAATTCTTAGGTTTAATTTGGACACTTTGAATAAAGTTTAAAATGTTTAACCCCACCAAAGATTCATTTTCAATCTCTTAGAAAAAAAAGAATTAATTTAATTAACCAAATTAGTTATCGACCTCATTCATATATGTTAATTAATTTGTTTAATTAACATAGAATATCTAACCCCACAAAATCTGATATTTACATAAAACAAAATCAATAAATATCAATTTATATCTTTAATAACCTAAATAATATGAGCAAACATAACTAACTTAATTATTATATCCATAAATACTCCACTATTATAATTGATAAAAAATTGCATTATTGTTTATTGAATCCATATCTATGTTTATTTTTTAGTCATTATATCATGAAAAGATGTTAGGATTTAATTTCGTTTTTAAAAGTTTGAATAATAAATTAAAAACTACACATAATCCTTTCTTAGATCAACTTTGGGAGTATACTTATCATTTGCTATCAAATAATTCATGCACTTGCGAGTGTTTTACAAATATAAAACCAAAGTATTTGCAAGATCGGCATTACCGATTTTATTGATCAAGTTTTTGGCACCATTACCGGGGAAGAAATTATGTTTTTAAATTATTTATCAAAATTTTGAAAACTTTTTGTGTTAAAAATAATTGTAATTTTTTATTATTTATTTTGTGTTAAAAAAATTTAAAAAAAACTAAAAAAAACATAAAAAAATTTAAAAAAATAAAACAAATTAAATAATGAGCTCTTAAAAATAAAATAAAAAACTAATTAAATTATATTTTTGCTTAATTAAATTTGATTTTCACTTAATTTATTAACTTAATTAACTTTGATTTTCACTTAACCTAATTTATTAACTTAATTAACTTTGATTTTCACTTAATTTATTAACTTAATTAACTTTGATTTTCACTTAACCTAATTTATTAACTTAATTAACTTAGATTTTTACTTAACTTAATTTATTAACTTAATTAACTTATATTTTTATTTAACTTAATTTATTAACTTAATTAACTTAGATTTTGATAGCATGAAAAATAAAGATCTAAGGGAATTCTATCTAGAAGACTAGTTCTTGAAAGCCTTTGTGCCACTAGTGTTTCTTGGGAACGTTGCTATGTTTGGGAGGATAGTTTTTAAGGAGACCTTGTCCCACCGTTCTTTCCTAGGAGCACCCTTGGTTAATACTGATTATGTTATTTACCTTAGAGATAATAATAAAATAAAATAAAATAAAAAATTGTTGAAGTTATCTCCTAAATTTCAAAGTTTTCAATTAAAATCTGTGATAAAAGGAGGTAGTTACTTTATTAGATCTAGGTACAAATATGTTTTGATGCCTTATTTATTTGAATTTCACCTAGAAGTGGGTTATTTAAAACCCACAATCGTGTCACTAGTTTTAAGTACATAAAATTTTGAAAATCCATAAGGCATGACTTAAAAAATATAGGTAGACAAACTTGTCTTACCTTTAGGTTTTATTGACTCTATGATGTGGGGCTATTGAGTTTGCTTAAAATGAAATCTCTCAAGTTACGTCTTGTTAAGACGTTAAACTAAGCGCTGGATGGGAAGCAACCCATCATTTTAGGTAATTTTCTTTTATTTCTTTTGTTTATTTAATTTGTTTTGTTTATTTTAGTTTAATTGCGTGTGAATAATTTTAGAATTGTTAAAATAAAAAATATATGTTGAGATATTAGAAGTTCACAGCGATATGTCTGTATTTAAAAACAAATTTAAAAAAATTAAAAATAATCTATTCACCCTCATTTAGGTTAATTAGGTCTGTATCTTATAAACTTTCATATCTAATATGTAATCTAATTATAGACATGAATTGTGTACAATGAATATGTAAGTATACGTATCGCAAAAAATACTATGATAAAAAAGATCATTCCCACGGAGATTATGATATTATAAACTAATTTTAAAACTTGAAAGTAAAGATAATTTATTTTTTGTATTTTTAGAAAGAAAATTTAAAATAGCTAAAAATAAATAGTAATAATTAATTAACTCAGAATTGACAACTAAGAAGATATACGAGAAAATATCAAGGAATACTTAATCCCGTAATTTCTAAACATATGAATCACTAAAATCTCCTAGTATAATTATCAATCAATTACATGATCAATTGAATCTAACTTAACATGTATTCCTCTCTCAAGTAAATGACACACCATATAATAATTACCCTAATCACACTCTTATGTAAATTAAATTGCATATTACTCCATAAGTTCATCAATTATGGATCACATATATAAGAAATATACATATCTCACTAGAAACTATGCATGTTATTTAATCAAGACAAATAATTAAAGAATTCTCTCAAATATATTTAATTGCTTCTATAGATAAATTGTTGGCCAAACTATTAATAGTATAAAAATTAGATTAAATAATATAACTAAATTGTAATCATAATTGGTACAATATTAAATCATCACATGTAGAAAATTGGGTTCATAAGATTCCTAGATTAATAATTTAGCTAGATATAATTTTTATCATAAAACTTATATTTTTATAAATAAAGACATGGAAATTGATAAAGGATAAAAAAATAAATACAATCAATATCTAGAATTGTAGCACCAATCTCTTCTTGAATCTCTACCAAAATTATCTCTCTCTGAATATTTTTATATTTTTCTCTCTTCTTAACTTCAAAAATTAATAAAAAAATATGTTAATTTTGACTCATTAGGGATTTTAGGTAAATTAGGGGTTAAACTAGGCTTAGATCAAATCTGGACTATCAAATTAGCTTCAGAAGTTCTAAGATGAAAAAGGGTAAATTAACAACCTGAGCAATAAAATGCGACATATGGTACGGAGAAATCATTGGATGAATCAATGTGCAATGCATGGAAAGGTGAACTAGTCATGGTCAATTCATGCTAAGTCAACACTACGTGGCAAGTTGTGATTCACGGATATAGATGTGTGGTGTCCCGATGGAAAGAATGGATGAATCATGTCACGACGCATGGCACTCCCGTTCATCGCACAACAAAACGCAAAAAAATACCATGTGGCGATGACTAGCCCGCTACTCTGCTTGCATGGTGTCAACATGAGGTCTTATGATTGGTCTTGCATTAAAAAATTCAAAAAATTCACAAAACATATATTTTCACCCATTATATATATATATATATTAATACATGCATATTTATCAAAAGCTATCTCCCTCAATAGTTGTATAATTCTAATACAAGGAGATTTATATATCCATCAATTAATGTTCCATCAATACAAGGATATGCAAGGTTTTTAACAAATTGATTCGTGTATGTGGGTTGCACATGATATCATCGAATGCACTCATGAAATCAACCTATATAAGCATGCTAATCAATTCAATCTTATCACAAGTCTCATAAGTCTATTTTTCACATCTATCTCCACTAGTATAAATATGCACTTAGCTAAAGATCAATAAGACCTTTACATGCTTGTAATGTAAGGTTTACGTGAAGGTTGATATATGAAGACATTTATACTATTTTCACACCTTAGCTTTCTTTTTATTTATCATACAATTTTTTATCTTTCCATCCTTTTCATATTCTTTTATTCCATATTATATTTTTTAGTAACTTCACAACACCCACAAACTTATTTTTAATTTTATTTTCTTTATCTATTTTTAAGGGTGAATTACATTTTACTTTACTTTGTATCATAACACATAATTGCATTTTTTTCATACAAGCTAAAGGTATAAGGGTCAAGATAATGCTTATTGGTTAGGCATAAAATGTGGCTTAAATATACGAAAGGTTATTAATTAGGCCTAAATAATCTCTCTTACTAAATAATATTTAGAATTTTACCTCAAGGGATGATAAAATAGATTCTAAAAAATGATAGATCTCATCAACTCGCATAACTCACTATAAATTATCTCTCAATAAGAACACCAAACTCAATCATGAATAGATGAATAAATATTTGAATCAATCCAATCAAAACTAGCAAGCATATCACATAATTAATGTATGTATCTTAACGAGTATGTGACATTCCTTATCCTAGTCATTAGGTTCATAAACTTCATATCAAGTGTGCATGCTTTTAGTTTCCATAAATATATCAATTTCTATCCAAATCGTGATTAAAATCATACTAAAAATAAAATAAAAATTCCTAAAAATTAAAAATGCATACTAAATATTAAAGTAGAGAATGAAGTTACTTCTCCCAAAATTAAATTGCACATTGGGGATAAATATGAAAAAGTAAAAGGAAAGAAAACTCCCTTAGTCTTGGCACACCATATCAATTGTTGAAACTGCTCAATATTGTTATGCCATTACTCTCTACATTTATACACACAAAAAATATAAGTAAAATAACGTTGGGTTGTCTCCTAACCAATATCACGTTTAACATCCTTTACTAAAAGGTCATATCAACTTCTAAGGTATATCCATTTGTGTACATTTACTATTGAGTTTTCTCGAAAATAATTTGAGTCTTGAATTTTTCAATAATAATTTATGTTTCGATTTAAAAACATAGTGCTCAAATTCTTAGGCCATATTTTTGTTTTTGTTTTTACTTTTTGACATTCTTATAAGCATTCCACCGTAACTCACCTAACTTATGTTTTTTGTTTTTGTTTTTACTTTTTGACATTCTTGTTGACTCTTTTGCTTGTCCACTTGATTGGAGATGATAGGATAGAGGTATGAGGTCTAACCTTAATGGCACTTTAATAGATGTTTTGAGCTTAGATCTTATTCCATAACTCTCCACAACCACATCAGGTATACACATGGGAGGTGTAGTATCCAAATAGTTCACATAATCAACAATATCAATCATAGATTCCATACTTTCAAAGTTAAAATAGATTGAATTATTTCTTGGTGAGTTTACTTCATTGTTCAAAGCATCATGTGTAATAGTCTTAAATGTGGGCAACTTGAAATTTTTTTTAAGTTATCATTATGATTAGTAACATATATCCTAAAGTATTCATTAGCATTATCAATATCAGGGGGTTCGGCTGTTTTAAAAACTTTTAAATGTTACTTAATCATCTTTTACTTTAATTATAAACTCAACTTTTTATACATCAATGAGTGATCTTTCAATCACTAAGAATGGACAATCAAGAATGATAGGAATGTTACGGTCCACTTTCATGTCTAGTATAATGAAATTAGCCAAAAAGGTGAACTTTTCTACTTTTACTAGCAAATCTCTACCACAACTTAGGGTGCTTAATTGATCTATTTGTCATTTGTAATGTTACTGAAATGAGTTTGGCTTTACCAACCCATAATACCTTAAAGACCGATAATGGCATAAGGTTAATGCTTGAACTTATGTCATATAGTGCTTTCTCAACGTTCATATTCCTAATTGTGCAAGGAATGTCAAAGCTACCCATTTTTTTTATTTTTGGGATATCTTTCTAGCAAGTATGCCACAAAAACCTTCAGTCAAGGTTATTGTGTCATTATCTCCAAGCCTCCTTTTCTTAGACATCTTTTCCTTCAGAAATTTAGCATAATAAGGCATTTGCTCAAGTGCATCTACAAATGGTATAATTATGTGTAGCTTCTTAAAGACATCGAAATTTTTTGAAGACTACATATCTAACTTTTACATTTGTAGTCTTTGAGGAAAAGGAATAGTTGGTTTGTAAAGGTTTCTCTCTTTTTGATGAATTATTTCCACTCCAATGCTCTATTTATCCACTTGTTCCTCCTCATCATTTTTAGCTTCATGTTCCTCCTTATCCTTTTGAGTCTCATGTTACCATTCCTCAAGGCTATGGCATTGCAATGAAACTTACCTTCTCTTCTTAGGTTTATAATTGTGTCATTTGAAAAGTTACCTTGAGACCTTTGATTTATGACCAGGGAAAATTGACCCATTTGAGTTTCTAAATTTTGAATTGAAACCTCTTGAGTGGACACTTTTTGTATTTACTTACATAATGAAGTCCTTCATCATCCTTATTAAAGCATTTGTATTGTCCTTAGTGGATGGCTTCTTATCTTAGGCTTGTGATTGTTGTGGTTTTTGAAACCAAGTAGTGGAAATGATTGATGGTTAAACTGATTAACATCTTGATTATTGTTATTACTCTAAGAGAAATTTAGATGTTGTATCCATCCTGGTTATATTTGTTTGAGTATGGATTATTGTTTTAGTACACATTACCCATATAGAATGTTGATTCAGGATTATTTGAATAATTATCAAACAAATGAGCTTTACCACAAAAGACACAGGACATCCTTGAATCTTGGATCTGATTTATAGAGTATTGGTGAGTTTTGAGACTTCAAAAGATTCACCAAAGATGACATTTAAGCTGTAAGTGCCATGATATCATTCACCTCATGCACTCTTGCTACTCTTCTTGTGGTTGTCATTCTACCCATTGGCCATTGATGGTTATTGCTGGCCATTTTCTCAAGTAAATCATAAACTTGATTGTAAAATTTGGTTAGTAAGGATTCCTTGGTAGATGAATCAACAATGTTTCTTGTTTGAGAATTGGGACCATTATAGAAAGTATCTATTTGGACCTAATGAGTGATACCATAGTGAGTACACTTCCTTAACAATTCTTTGAATCTTTCCCATGCTTCATATAAAGTTCCCATTTATATTGTTGTTAGCAAGTAATGTCATTCCTAAGCTTGGTATTTTTTATTGGTGGGAAATATTTTATCAAGAATTTCTCATTTAAATCATTCCAAGTTATAATAGAATCAAGTGGAAATTTTTTTATCCATGCTTGAGCATAGTCTAACAAAGAGTAAGGAAAAAATCTAAGTCGAAATTCCTCCTCGGTTACACCATTGAATTTTAATGAATCTTCAACTTTAATAAACAACCTTATATATAAATAAGGATCCTCTTTTGATAATCTGCTAAATCGTTCAACTATTTGTAACATTTGAAACATCATTGGCTTTATTTCAAACTGATTAGCTTGAATTTTTGGCCTTGTAATACTTGGATTCAACCCTTCTAACATAGGTAATGCATATTCATTCATAGCTCTATCCTTAGCATCCATTCACATAATCTTATTTTTCAAATTTAGCTCAATATTGTTTATTTTTAATAGATTTTCCATTTCTTCCACTTGAGTGACAACATGTTGTTTTCTTATTGATCTCAAAGTACGTTCAATTTTGGAATTTAAAGGTAAAATTTCTCTTTATAGACTATGCTCATGCAATAGAGCCAAATATATTTCTAATAAACTAAAAGAGATGTCAAATAGATAAATTATTTAATTAATTAATTAAAATTAAAATTATGAAAAATAAATGAATAAATAATTAAAATAAAAAGAAAAATTAATTTCTAATATTTATAATCTCCCATGACGGTGCCAAAAACTTGATTGATACAAATTGTGTGCAATAAATACCAAGTATATATATCACAACAAGTAGTATAATAACATGAAAATATTATTCCTATGAAAATTATGTTATTAGAAACTAATTTTAAAACTGAAAAGTAAAGATCATTTTTTTGTGTTTTTAGAAAGAAAAATTAAAAAAAAATAGCAATAATTAATTAACTCAAAATTGACAACTAAGAAGACATATGAGAAAATATCTAAGAATACTTAATTCCCAAATTTTCTAAACATAGGAATCACTAAAATCCCCTAATATAATTATCAATCAATTATATGATCAATTGAATTTTACCTAGCATGTATTCATCTCTCAAATCTATTTAATTGCTTATATAAATCAATTATTGGTCAAACAATTAATAGCATAAAAATTATATTAAATAATATAATTAAATTGAAATCACAATGGGTAAAATATTAGGTCAACACATGTAGAAAATAAGGTTCATAAAAATACTAGATTAATAATTTAGCTAGACATGATTTTGTTCATAAATCTCATACTTTTCATAAAGAAAAACATAAAAAGGGAAAATTAGCAACACATGCCAATAAGAATGCACACATGAAACGAGGAAATTATTGGATGAATCAGTGCGCGACGTATGACAGGGTGGACTAGTCGTGGTCAATGCATGCTAAGTTAGCACCACATGCCATGCTATGATTTGTGAATATAGATTGTGTGGTGCTCTAGTGGAAAGAATGGATGAATCACATGACCACATGTAGCATGCTCGTTGACAACGCGGTGGAATGAACGTTATGTCGGAACGTGGTAAGGCCTACATCCTTGGTACATACGATGTGCTCTAATTGACCCTTTTTGCTTACATGGCAAAAACTGGCCCGCTCCTCTGCTTGCATGGTGTCCACGTGGCATCGTCTAATATGTTTTGCGTTAAAAAATTATTAAACTATCCAAAAAAAATATTTTTATCTATTTTTACTAAAAAGTTTGTATTTTGATATTTTTAACCTCAAAAATACTACTTAGTGAATAGATGAATAAATATTAAATAAAAAAGTGTATTGATGATTGTACTTTCATAAAGCCATAATCTAAACTGCACAAGAATCGTAATATATTTGATATGTGACCGTTGAGGCTCTATAGTTTCTTTAGCTTGAAGATATTCCTCTAAAATATACCTAGAATCTAAGATTATGATTATACGTTTTGTTCACGAATATTTCCAACACTAACATAAACCTAACAAACACACAATTTTCTTACAATGACAAAATTATTCTCTAATTCAGGTGCATACGAGTGTTGTTTTAAGTTTAAAACATGTTTACTAATAGACAAGGTGGTAGAACCAACATGAATGATAGATAGGTATAGATGTGTCATTTCCTAGCATCATAGTAGCACTACTGGTATAGTCATTTGCAAGTTGAATTGTGTCATATCAGAGGTAAAGTGATATGTAGCACCCATGCCTATACACTAGCGTATATCATATGAGGCTGGGTTAGCAATTGGAGATAGAAATTCTTGTGGTAACACACCTTGAATTTGATCAGGCTGATCTTGGGGAAATATGTGAATACTTCATCATTATCCTATTTAAGAGAAGATGATGAATATTGCACTTGAGAAAGATGTGCTTGATGATCCTTGCTAATTCATTTAGGTTTAAAAGTGTTGTTTCCTTGTCCAATGTTTTTAGATTCAGAGTAATGAAACTAACATCTGGAAGCAGTGAGACAAAATTTCTTGCAAATTTGGCACTAAATTTGTGAGAAATCAGTGGTATAAGGTTTAGATTGATTGTTTGTTCTAGAGGAGTTGTTGCATGAATTAGGAAAATGTTTATTAGGTTGTTATGAATTTCCTTTGAATGGATAATATTGTAACTGAGAAGATGTTCTGGTATAGTTAAGCTAAATTACCTATGAGTTTTCATTTTGGTGAACAACTCATTTAAGCAACTCATCTAAGCCAAGAACACGCTTCTTATTGGTGATGTTATTCACAAGTGAGGTGTAATTTACATCCAATCCACCAAGAACATACAATGCCTGCTCTCGATCACTAATGATCTCACCTGCATCCAAAAAGAGATCGACTAAGTCTTTACATTGACTGCTATATTACTCCATTGTAAGAGATCCTTTTCTTAAACTCTGTAACTTACATCTCGATCAACTTCATTAAACAACATTGAGAATCATCATTGAAGGATTTGTTCAAAGAACTCCAATATTAAGCAGTTATTTCCTTTTGAATAAAGTATTTTAAGTGATTAGAAGATGCAAGATGAGTAGATCCAGTTCTTTATAGTTGAATCATGTCTGGTCCAAAAGCAATAAGTTGGATTTTCTTCGAGAACATTATGATCCTAAGTATCTCCAGATGAAGAAATGGTTTGAATTACTTGTTGACTTCCATAGGTAGAAGAATAGTTTCATCAATGAGAGCTTGCAAATTGTAGATTGCAATAACATGTTTTATTTGTTCTTGCTAGATAACGTAGTTTGTTTCATCAAGATTCACAACAAAGCTTGGATTGATTAGATGCATTAGAAAATGTAGAGAAGAAATAGATGAATCCGATGAGGTTGAAGATGGAGCTACTGAAGTTAAGAGGATGAATTTGGAGTTGGAAGATGAGTAACACCTTCCATGAGGGATGGACAAACAACGGAACTAACAAGCAAATCCATAAGAAAGGTTAAACTATGATACCATGATAGCAAGAATGAATAGAGAGGGAGAGATGAATAAATTCCATAGCATTTCATATATGATAAGTGTGTATTGTAACTTATTTATATAGTTGCTAAACTCACTAAACGTAAGTAGCAAGGCTTTGGGCTTTTTAGTAACAACCTTCACATGGTCATAACAAACTCAGATGCTCTGTTAGCATAACAAACACTTGTAATCACAATTTTCAATATCAATGTATATCACATGCAAGAACAGGTCATTCTAGCTTGTTCTAATAATATATAATTCAACTTCTATTCTTAAATATAATTTACAATCAATTGCAACATCCTTTACGTTTTGTCTTCAGATTTGCATTTGTTAATAGATTGATTGTTTGTAACACTATTAATATGAACAGATCTATAGACTACAAACAAACATTAAGTAATTAAACTCTAGTTACTATTTCTATTGATAATATTTGCATTATATATACCAACGAATTAAAAAAAATCTTTTTTTTCTAATAACTTTCAAACATGTGAAAAAATTACTCCCACTTTTGAACGAAAAAGTAATATATACGATTTATAATTATTTTTATAAAAATAAATGAAAAATTATTTCTCCAAAAATTTTAATCGTTATTATTTTTAATGTAAATTTTATATAATCTATAAGAAAAAATGTAAAATGAATTATTCAGCCAAATTCAGTTCATTTAAGATTAGTCTGTTTAGCTTATGAGTTGAAAAAACATAATTTCCTTTAACTCATGAAATTAAATAAACAATTCACTAACTTATTTGATAAAAAAATTTTGTCTTAACATATTTTATTGCTCGAAATTTCATGAATAAACATATTTTTCAATTGAACAATTTTTTAGCAGTTTATTTATTAACATTTTTTTTTTGGCCCAAATAGCATTTTTTTTACTGAACAATTAACAAACTTAAACCATGAAATTTCATTATTTAACTAATCAAAATGTATATCATGAGATCACTATTTTACATTAAACAAAATTAATATCATAAATATTTTTTATATCTATAAAAATGTAAAACATAGTTAAGATTGGATTATTATCACAAATATCCTTGAGATTTTGTGTTTCTTCAAAATTATCTCTGAGCTTTATCTAATATCAAAAATACCCATGAACGTTATCAATATTATATCTCCATTTAACATTAGGGATAAAATGATAATTTCACCCTATCACTCCCGCGAGAAAAAAATCAAAAATACTCCCGAGGTTTTCAATATCTTCAGAAATATCCTTAACGTTTAAAAAAAACTACAATATCCTTGAGGTTCTTATCTTCAAAGATTCCCTTATTATTTAATAGAAGCATAAAAAAACTATGAAAAATCACATCAATATCATAAAAATTCTTTTCTACCCTTGCATATATAGATTTTTGAATATTGTCGTTGAGAATATTATCGCAAATACCTTTGATGTTTTGATTTTCTTCAAAAATACCTCTACTATAATAATTAATTTAACTTTACCAAAAATACCTCTGTTATAATAATTAATTTAACTTCATCAAAAATATCCCTACTATAATAATTAATTTAAATTCATCGAAAATTCCCCTACTACAATATTTAATTTATCTTCATAAAAAATACTCATGTTTCTCAATAACACGATATAAAATATTTTCCAAAAATATTTAACTTGATATTGTGTGCTTTGTTAACTTAATTTATCTACAAGGATATTTTTGGAAAATATTTTATATTGTTTTATTGAGAAGTATAGGTATTTTTGATGAAGATAAATTAAATATTGTAGGATAGACATTTTTGATGAAGTTAAATTAATTATTATAGCAGGAGTATTTTTGATGAGGTTAAATTAATTATTATAGCAGGATTATTTTTGATGGGGTTAAATTAATTATTATAGCAAGAGTATTTTTGATGAGGTTAAATTAATTATTATAATAGGGGTATTTTTGATGAAGTTAACTTAATTATTATAGCAGGGTATTTTTCAAGAAAAGAAAAAACCTCAAGGATATTTGAGATAATATTCTCAACGAAAATGTTCAAAAAGCTATATAGGTAGAGGTAGAAAAGATTTTTCTGATATTGATGTGTTTTTTCACGGCTTTTTGACACTTCTGTTAAATAATAAGAGTATTTTTGAAGATATCTTAAATCTCAAGGGTATTGTAGCTTTTTTTAAAACATTAAGGATATTTCTGAAGATATTGAAAAACTGGAGATAGTTTTGATTTTTTGCCGTTAAGATTAGATAAAAATAACTAAATTACTATTAATAGAAAATGAGATATAATTATCACTTCTAGCAATATAAAACT
Organism: Hippophae tibetana; assembly: GCA_037013495.1. NCBI lineage: Eukaryota > Viridiplantae > Streptophyta > Magnoliopsida > Rosales > Elaeagnaceae > Hippophae > Hippophae tibetana. The sequence goes on from CM072808.1 coordinate 19,708,801, forward strand.
TCCTACGGTAATTTAATCCTGTGGAAAGGTTTTATTTTAATTTTTGGAAAGTTTTACTATATAAATTTTGTTGTTTGCTTTCCACTTTTCACATGTGAGTAAATATTAAATTTAATTTTTTTTGAAATAAAAATTAATCGTAGCACATCTTTCATATATTGTTTTGTGCTTTTTAAGGTGTATTGTTATTAACTACCATAAATAAATATGTATGTTTGTAAAAACAATATAAGTGAAATTTAAAAATGATATTTTTTTTATTTGATAGATATTTCAATTTATGGATTATTAATTTTAATTTTTAAATTTTGAAATTAGCTAACTCATTTCCAATTTTTATTTTATAAATTTTGAAATTCTAAAATTCTAAAAATTCATTTTTGGAATTCAATTTCTATTTTGTTCTATCTTAATACTAAAAATTAATAACTGAACGATACTTAATTATACTCAAATTTATTAGAGATTCAAATTTGATTAAAGTTGATCGAAAATAAATTTAAAATTAAATTTGAAGACTTAAAAAGTTAAACATTGAAAATTAAGAATTAGTCATTAAACAAGTAATATCCATTTTTTAATTTATATTTATCAAAATTGAAACTAGAAATTGGTTATTAAATAACTTTTATTTTATTATTCTAAAATATTTTAAAGTTGAAAATTTAATTCCAAAACTAAAGAATTATAAATTATAAATTAAAATAGTTATTATGGCCTCAATATTTAAAATAATTTAAATAAGCTGCCTCAGCTTAGTTCACATATAAATGAGCTGAATTGAGCTATATATAAGATGAGTTGAGATTGAGTGACGTGAACCAACCTAGCTAATTTAATACCTCTATGTACACCTAGCTAATTTAATACCTCTTTGTATAAGCAATATGAGCTATAAAATATTAAAAAGTTAATCTCAAATAAAAATATAAAAGTACACTATTACAATACATGTCTTTGCTCTCGAGATTTTAGCCTCGATCTTTTGAAAAACCGAGGCCATAAGGTTTTGACCACAATTTAATAAAAAAAAGGCTATAATGTATACATATAGTCTCGATTTTATCAATACATGTAACCATAAGTTAAATTATAAAAATTATTTAAATATATATAGACAAATTTATATAGTCATGATTATTAAATGATTATGATTATAATTAAAATAATATAGTTTTTAATATTTTAAAACCGAAATAAAATAATATATTGTATGTTATTCATTTGCAAGAAATACAAAAATTACTTTACAATTTTTTCATTTTTCTATATTAATTTAATTTAATGTTTTTTATTTATTTTATAATACATATATATAAAAACAATTCTTTTTCCCTCTCTTTTTTTCTTTTTCCCTTCTTTTTATCTTTTTTTCTGTTTCCCTTGCTCTCTCCTTCATTTTTCTTTCCCTAGCACCCCCAACTTTCTCTTTTTTCTTTTGTCTTTTCTTTTCTCCCCCTTCCTTGCATCTCCCCCCTCCCCGAGCCAACATCACACCCTTACAATTTCAAGATCTAAGGTTCATTCTGTTGCCCAATTTTTCTTAACTCTTACTTTTTTTGTATTTTAGGGCTTCACATACCCCTCTTTGCTCCAGTTTGTGTAGGAAATGTTTTATTTCTATATGAGGCTTTCCATTTTCATTTATTTCATTAATGATTTCCATATTCTGAGATTCACTTTAAAGTATGAATTTGAATCCCTATAGATGGTAATTCTATAGGAGGAATTTGATGGAGAATATAATGTACACTGCTTTTTCTTATTCTGTAGGATCTTTCTGATATAGTTCTCATCTTTAGTTTACCATCTAAGATTGAAAGAGTCTTATTATCCAGAGGATTGAAAATGTATGTAGTGGAGAGTAAAGGAGGGGTTATAACTTGTATGCTTCTTGCTTTGTTCTTCTTAAGAACATAACATGCTTGATGAGTGCTCAAAAAGTACTAAAATTACCATGATTTTATGAAAATTAATTGATTAAAAATATATATATTTATATAAATCTATCTTTTTAGAATCACGGGTATTTTTATTGTTTTTCAGGTATTTTTGCTTTAAAAAGTAACTTAAAGACTCAAAGAAAAATACCAGAGGCAATCTATCATAAATATATTCATAAATTCAATGAGGAAAAGTCAAAAAAGATGGAAAAATTGGACAAAATGGTTCAAAAAGGTCAAAAAGGAGGAAATCGCTCATGAATCCGCCCAACATCTGTGCCCAGTCCGCATAAGCCTATGCCCATCTTCCCCAATCTGCGCGTGCCGCTGTGCCCCACGCCAGCATGACGTCAACAATGATGTCATCATTCACTATTCTGCGTTTCCACCATTTTTAATTATTTTTTCACTCACTTTTTCTTCCCTTCCTCACCTATAAATACTCTCATTCTCTTCACTACAAATCACACCTAAAAACACACTTCTTCTCTCTTTCTTTCTCTCCATTTCTTAGTTTTTAGTTTTTCTTAGGTTTTAGTTTTTTTTTCTTAGTTAGTTTTTCTTAGTTTTAGAGTTCTTCTCTTTTTGAGAAACTAATTATGTTTTTGTAATTTATTTGCTTTTTGATTCAATAAATAGAAGTGCAAATTCTGTTTGAAGGTTTTCCAACAACAGGAATAACATCAAAGTACGATAAGGATTTTATTTTCTTTACAATTATTTTTTATGCTTTATTCTTACATGTTATATTTAATTTGTCTGTGATTAAATTTAACTTTGCTCGTTGTTTGTAAACATGATATAACAATAACATTGTTATGCTTGCGAAATATTAAATAGGTAAAAATCTCTAAAATGAATTGATTCTATTTTTATTCAGGATTTTATATTAAGAATTTTAGAGAGAAATATATTATTTTTCATTACAAACTTAAATCTGAAAATTAGATTTCAAGGTTTAGTTATTCGGTCTGATTTAGAGTAGTGCACTTTTATTTATTGGTACAATCGCCCTGCAATTAGAGAGAAGCTCTATTTCAAAAGATTTTATAAGAATTATTATCTAAAAATGTATTTACAACATGTTTTCAGTAGTAATTTTAAAACTTGAAAGTTAGTACTCGCGTAATTAAAATCTTAGGTTTAATTTGTACACCTTGAATAAAGTTTAAACTGTCTAATCCCACCAAAGGTGGTATTTAAATGGTTCATTTTCAATCTCTTAGAAAAAAGAATTAATTTAATTAACCAAATTAGTTATCAACCCCACCTATAAGTGTTAATTGATTTGTTTAGTTAACAAAGAATATCTAACTCCACCAAAGGTGGTATTCATATAAAAAAGAGAGAATCAATAAATATCAATTTATATCTTTAATAACCTAAATAATATGAGCAAGTATAATTAACTTAGTTATTATATCCATAAATACTCCACTATTTTAACAGATAAAATTTGCATAAATGTTTATTGAATCTCTATCTATGTTTATTTTTATGTTAGTAGATTAAAAACACAAAACCCAAAATATGGTGATAGAATGTTTAGGATTTAATTTCGTTTTTAAAATTTTGAATAATAAATTAAAAACCACATACATTCTTTCCTTAGATCAACCTTGGTAGTATACTTATTATTTTCTATGAAATGATTCGTGCACTTACGAGAGTTTTATAAATATAAAAACAAAGCGATGGCAGGATCCGCGATGCTGGGTCTACCTATCACTGCTATATTTACCCTCTTAAAAAGAAGAGGAAGGCTTCCTCAGTATACTTACCTTGATTATTCTATCACTAATCTCTTAGCTGCTATTATCATTGCTTTAAATTTTGGTGAGATTGGCACCAATCAACTTAAGATATGTTTTTTCTTTATATTTTTGAATGTAATAGGTACAACCTTGAATTACTTTTTAGATGATAAAATTAATAAAGTTGAGATCCTTTTCTCTGGTGTTGGTTTCTTCTTGATTGCTGTCTGCCTTGGATCTTCTATTCACTCATCTAATGTAGTTGATAATAAAGTATATGGATGGAGAAATGTATGTTCTCTTTATGTTCTCTATTTATATATTTTTTTGATACTAATAATATTGTTTAAATGAATTATAAGTCATAACATATTTCCAAAGTTGCAAATAAGCTTAAGAATATTTTTGGAGTCTTTAAATATTTGGAAGATGTTCCACATTTGGTTGTATATATTCCATTCTTCTAGTTCTGAATATCTTGTTTTATAATTGCTATAATTCTCAACATCACCTTAATTTCTTTACTTCCTTGTTCTTAACTTACCAAGAACATCATTCAAGGCTTATGTGAATTACTAGAATGGTAGAAGTTGGGCCTTGTTGGCTGGCTTGTTTTGTGGTTTCTATAATGATCTTTAATTTATGGGAGGACAAGCTACATGATATGCTGCATTTGATGTTGTTTAGGTTTGTTGAGCTTGAATATGTGTTAATTTATACTTTTGATATCTCTTAAACATAATGTGCCTTTTCTTAAAAGTGTTATAATTTACCACAGTTTTCAACTTTCATAAGCATAAATAATGTGCTTTTTCCTATCTGATTGCTTCTTTCGCTTTTGTACGACTTGGTATTTTTCATTGAATTGTAGTTTATTGCTCCCCTATTAATACTTTTCTTTTGGTTTATAACCTCGTTACTATCTTTTGTTTAAATTAAATCTATAAGAATTCAGTTGAAGAGTAATAAAAATGTAGATAAGCAAGGAAGCTGAAAAAGAAAAAGTGTATAGGATAAACTCCATTATTGTATTTCTCATTTTCAATATTTTTTTAGTTCAATAAGTTGCTATTTATATAGATTATTTTTCATGTATCAGTTACACTTGTAATACCAATTTTTTTTTTCTTTTTCATGGTAGGCACTAGGCACAACAGCACCAGACACATGATTATTCATTATAGGCACCAAACACATGATTTTTCATTATAGGCACCAAGCACACAATTTTTCAATGTAGGCAACAGGCAAGTCAGTTAGGTGTAGGATTTGTTTTATGACAAGTTTTGTGCGTTTTGTATGAAATGGTTGCAAGACATGGTTTGTCAGACAACATCTTAGATATGAACACTTGAAATGTATATTTCCCTATTTTCCTGAAAGCCCTATTATGTCATTCACACTTGAAAGCCCTGTTTGGTTGACATCTACTCCTCTACTTGTTGTTCCACCATGTGTCCACACCTTTCACGATCATTACTTGGATGCTATCAGCCCTATAACCATGCCAAAGATCCTTCATGCATCCCTTGTGCCATGGGCAAGAGTTAAACACTAATAGTTAGAAAGATAATGGAAAGATGAAAACAAAATTAATGATTTTCCTAGTAGATCTAACAAATTATATTGTTCAAATTTGTAACTATATGTATATCGGGCAAGGTATTGAAAATTGATATGAAAATCATGAACTCATACTTCATGCTTCAAGTCCCTCATACTTTTAAGTCTATTATTATTCCTTCTTACATAACTTTAACTTTGATTAACTTTCTTTTGTCGAGAATATGATTTAAATAATATTTTGCTTCCTTTGAAGCTCACTGCATTTCTAGGACAAAAAGCCTCCACCTAATATCTTTATAGGTAGAATGTAGAGTTACTGCAGTATATTTATGAGAATCCCCCTCTTCTATCTTCCTTTCAACAAAAAACATTTATCTGTGTTATAAAGGTGTATTCAATCATTTAAGTAACCGATAGGCCAATTTTGAGTACACCTAGCCAAATTACCAACTAAATACCTCTATTCAATATTTTGTAGATTTGATTTCCTTGATATATGTACTTGGAATTATCATATATGTTTGACAGCATCTTAGTAGCATCAGGCGCATCAGCGCCAGGCGTACCAACGCACTAGGCGTAGAACCAATACCAGCACACCAGCACACTAGCCATCAAGCGTAGTAGCACTAGGCACCAGGTGCACCATCACATCAACACCAACACACTTATAAATGTTTGTAATTAATAATAAAAAATCAATTTGTAATACTAAGATTTTATTATGTTTTAGTGTATAATAAACTCTCAAATGTAATTATACTTTTAATTTTAATATAATATGATTTTTAATATTGTAATTAATAATTTTATTGTAATTTATATTGATTTTTGATATTGTAATTAATAATTGTATTTTTTTAATTTATTCATATCCTATGGCCTAGGTTATAAAAATACTGAGGCCATAGACATATCTTATGACCTTGATTATTGAAAAATTGAGGTCATAGACATGTCCTATAGCCTCGGTTTTTGAAAGATCAAGGCCATAGACATACCATATGACCTCGGTTTTTTAAAAATCCAAGGCTGCAAACATACCCTATGACCTCGGTTATTGAAAGACCGAGGTCATAGGATATGTCTATGGCCTCGGTCTTTCAATAACCGTGGCTATAGGTAACAATCTATGGTCTCTCTCACTTAGCCCTCAGTTCTTATAACCATATCTATAGACCTACGATCACGGTTAAAAACTTAGGTCATATGTATGTGTTTGTAGTAGTGGTAAGTCTCATATTGCTTATATTTGGCTGTTATGAATTGAGGTACCTCATAGCCACAAGGTATTTCCACAAGGGGTTACCATGAGGTGTGCAATAACGAGGTATACCAAGGTACCTATCTAAGGAGATCCAAGAGTGAATATGATGTTTGAGAAGTACATGTGATACTCGACCCAAGTTTCCTAACAATTGGGTATTTGTCCTGGCCAAGAGACAAGAAGACATGTATTGAAGAGGTACATGGGCATGACCTCATATTAGGATAGTGAACTTGTCTTTGTGTCAATATAAGTCTGATGTGGTTGCTTCAATGGGTGTTAACATCTAGAGATAGAAGTGTTATATATATGAACCTTTATAACCCATTAGAAGGATCCTCTTATCTCTCTAAATGTCTATGTACCCTGTAGCACTTGTAATTCTTCCAAACAATTCAAGATGAAAGAATGAGAAACTAAATGTTTGGGTGTTACAGATTGAGGTACTTCATAGCCATGAGGTGCTTCCATATGGGGTACTATAAGGTGTGCAATAACGAGATATACTGGCGGTACCAATATAAGGAGATCCAAGATTAAATATGAAGTTTGAGAGGGGTACTCGATCTGAGATGCCTTATAATAGGGTACTTGACTTGGCCAAGAGACAATCAGACATATATTATAGAGCTATATGAGCATGATGCCATCTCAAGACAGTGAATTTCCCTTTGTATCAGCATAAGTTAGATGTGGTAATTCCAATGAGGTGTTGACACCTGTATGGATCTTTTTATCTCTCTAATCTTTCTGAGCATCTTATAGCACTTGTAATTCTCCCAAATAACTTATAAACACTATACTAATATCGAATTTTATGATTTTAATTTTAACATAAATAATTTATATATTCAAGTTTATTGAATATATAAAGTACTTTATTTGTTGACTCATTTTTTTATCAGCTTCATTTACTTTATAGTAATCATTGGCTTACAATATGTGTTATAGTTTGTGAAAAAAGCTATGAAAAAGAATTTTTATTATTAAAAAAATATTAAAGAAAACTACAATTTAATTATAGCACGTTAATGCATAAAAAATAACATGTTGATTATATATTAACGTAGTATTTATAAGTAATATAAGACTTTGTTTCTATTAAATTAATCTTTTGAAATTAAAAGGTCCATATTTCTTATAAATTTTTACTTGGTTTCAATATCAGAAAAAAAAATTAATGGACTTTCAAAAAAATACATAGTAAATTATTTCAAAAATTAAAAAATTGTTAAATATTAATTTATTCGACATTTTATCATTTTTGAATTTAAGAAATATTACATGCATACACGCTTTTAGTAGGGTTTTAGTGACAAGAGTAGTGCTAACAACACTCTCGGTTATATTTTCATTTTTACTTGCATCATTCTTTAAGTAACAAGTATAAGCTTGACTTATTTTAAGATTTTTTCATATTTTTTAAGGAAAGTTAAGGTGTAAAATGAAGTACAATTTATACATATTATTTGAAAAATAGTGCAAGTAAAAATGAAAATACAATTGAGTTCATAGATAATATTTATTTCCTAATTATAATTTTGCATTAAGAGATATTTATTTTAAAGAGAGAAGTGTTGCATGTAAGATTAATAACAAAAAGTAGTGTTTTTATTTATTTTAGAGCTAGTGGGCTTCTTTTGAAATTTTTGAGTCAATGGACTTTTATTTACAGCCACCATCAGGAACTAAAAAACAAAAATGGTGGATGGGGAGCCTCACGTGAGGCATTAAGAAAGTTCCTTTTATTTGCTTGGCCATTTGGGAGAGTAACAAAGAACATGAATGAGAAGAGAAAGCGAACCTCACGTGTTGCTTGTAATTCTTTTTTTTCTTAGTATATTTGAGTTGAATGTTTCTTGGAAACCATGTTATATTATCAATTTTTGGAAGCTTTAGTTCATAAATGAATATCAACTTGATATTCTCAAAATTATATTATCCTTACCCATGAGTAATTTTACCTATTAATCTTATTAAAGAAAAACCGAAAATTTAAGAAACCTAGATTACATGACTCTTTTTTCTCACTCCAAGCCTATTAATTGACTATTTTGATGTTATTTTCTCTCTAATTACTTAGGTGGCTTTCGATAGTAAAAAAATAGATTCTTAGGTTTAAGATCCTATGGATTTTTGAGAAACTACTAAATATTGGTATTATAAATTAGTTGTTGAAGCAAGGATTAACAATAATTGTTTAGGATTTTGACATGCTTGTTATATGTTGGATTTTATGTCTTTACAAGATGCACTTTTTAGAGTAGTTCATGCAATAGAATCATTCAATATTTGATGCAATTTGAGGAGTATAATTCTACAAGTTTTGGGTGTTTTATGATGATGAAGTGATACTCTTTTGGCCAAAACTCTAATGTTTAAACACTCTGTTGCAATATATCCAAAAACTATTTTTTAAAATTTACTAAGAATAATTATTCAACACTTAGGCTTCAAGCTACACTACTTTAGAAATATATGGATGCCTAGTTTAATAAAAAAATTACGGTTCATTATTTAGAGTTTTGTATAGAAAATTATACTAATTTTATCAAAGCATGTTCCGTATAAATCGAAATTGAAAAATCTGTTTCAAACTTATATGTATTTTGTGATTTTAAAATAGTTATAAAGATTAGAATTGATTGCTTTATATCTTGTGTTTAAATCTTGAAATTTCTAATCTTTGTATCATTTTATAAAAATAGATTTCAACAATTCTATTGAAAGTTATATCTAATATTTTGAGGGTAGATCTGGAAGTATATCAAATTGTACACCTTATGTTTTAATAACTTTTGATTTGGTGATTTAAAATTGTTTTACTAATATTCAATGTTTATGTAATACCTTGTTTAAAAGTTAGAACTACCTAGTTTTAATGGATTTTACAAAACTTGATCGGGATATTTTCTCTAAAAGTTATAATTGTTTGATTGAAGGTAGTGTGTAATAAATTTAAAACAATTTTCACACAAGTTTATGGCCAAGGTGATAAGCCCTAACCTTGTTTTTTAGTGATTTTTTATAATTATTTTGAAACTTTTACCTATAAATTAAATTGACTAAAAGGTATGCCTTCTTGAATTGTAAGTAATAGCATAAGAGTATCTGAGCTAAAAGTTATACGTTAACAGATCATATTTTAGCATTTTTAAAGTACCATTCAGTTTTATATTAGACAAACTAGACATATGGTGTTATTCTTATTTATGAAACAAGTATGGGTTATATAGAAAATGATGATTCAACAAATCCTACAAGACAACTAAAGCAATAACAGTGATATAGTATTGTGTCCATATTTTACTCAAATTTTATAAATACTTATTTATTTTTAACTTAATATGTTCATAATTTTTAACTTTATTCACTTAAATTTTTACAAATTTATTACTTTATTATTAAAAAATAAGTATTTTATATTCGAAAAATAGTAATTGATTCGTACATAAGTTTAGAAGTTTTTACTAATATTTACGACATAAATATTTTTTATTAAAACAAAATTTTATATCCAACATTTAGAAACAATATTTTAGTATATTATATATATTATTATATCAATTTAGAAGATTGTACTCAATTTTATATCCATATTTAAGCAATATTTTTAGAGTATTATGCATATTAGTAGATATTATTAATTTTTAAACCATCAAGCAATCACCATCTCCCAATTCAACAATAGCATAAGAAATAAATAATTAATTAATGGGTACCTATCTAGGTGTGCATGATCAACAAATATGTAATTAAACCTTAATCGTTTAAGTGTACAAAAAGCTCTATACACGTATGACTAGCTTTACCCCAAATTCAATAGTAACATAAGAATTAATTAATTAATTAATAGGCTTATTTATAGATATAATTAAAACTTTCTTGCTTGTGTGTGCAAAGAATTTTGTACACGTATGACCAGCTTTCTCCTGCGTATTAGTGTGATTTTCTTAATTCTTATTATTTAACCTAAGCTATTTATTTGTTTTACTTACATAAACATAATTATAGTTATTTGTATTACCTTAAATTATTAATACATTTTGTGAATAGTTTCATATTATAACTTATATTAATTTTACAGTTGAATCATTATAGGTTTAATAGGTATATTAATAATTATTATTTTCTTAAGTTTGTCCACTCAATGAGTATATTTTTACTCATCCTATATTCTTTTAACTTTTCTCCTCTCAAGTATCATTAGTTTTTGCTTGAAGACTTGAGTACTATATTTGCATGAGACTTAAATCGATTCAATATATTACCTTGTATGATTTATCATTCTTTTGGAATTACTAGCATATCATTTCAATTTCTTGAAATTTTGGTTTTATGGTAGAGGTTGTTTTGTAACTCCTTAATGATTATGGATGGTATAATAGATCAATATAAATTATTAATCAGTATTATCTTTTTTTATGACTCGTTATATAAGTAGTGAGTTTTAGATGAGGTAAATACATACATGTCATGTTTTATTTTATACAGATTGGTCTAGAATAGAAAAAACAAGAGACATTATGCCAAAATATTTTTCAAATTCTAAAATATAATAGGACTTCCTTAAGTACTAGTAAACTTTAGACTAATAATTTGGTATCAGAGCATATGTTTTAAATACTGAAGACATGAAACAACCTTAATATGGTATTTAATAATTATAGGGTGATGATTTTCTAATTTAAAATTGAATAATATAAAAAAATATGCTATAATATAAGTGACCCATGAGATTTAGTAAGCATTTTATGGATTAAAAGTTTATAGAAAATAAATCATTTTTAAGACCATTTTTCTTTATAAAATGTAGTATCTATGGAGACATTAATAAGTAAATATTATAATTTATGTGGTTAAGTTACGATAACATCACGATGAAGAAGAAGTTAAGAATGTTACCTTATCTTAATGGAGGATATATTCAAGTTTATATATAGTTAAAGTTTATGATCATTTTAAGATATGATTTATTTTGACTCTTAAAAAAGTAGATTATATGAGTATATCAATTACTTAGTTTTCATGTTTATTTGATTGTAAACATTGTATTATTTAAATGATTATCCATGCATTTCAAAAGCAATTCTTAAGGTATTTTGAACATATTTAATAATAGTGAAGTGATGTCTATATTGAAAGAATATAGTATATGATTAGAGGATATGATAAATATGGAGAATATGATTACATGAAGAAATGTCGTGAAATGTTACTAAGATTAAGTAAGTTGACTTTTTTTATAGAATGCGTTTATCTAATCTAGTTTTATCTTATGCTATTAGCTACCATTTTGATCTAATTTCTAAAGTGAATTAAGTAGGCTTAAGTAAGACCTAATTGTATTATATTTAACTTTTAGGGTTGTTTTCTTTTGTATAGAAATGTGATATCTTAAGGTAGTGTATTTACTATAGACAACAAACTAAGCTCACCATATGCAAAATTTATCTCTCTTCTCATATTGATGATATATTTGACCAATTACAAGGGGCAAATATGTTGTGTGGTTTGGGAAAAGAGTGCACTTGACTCCTTGATATGTAGGTTCATACACATCATAGAGTGCATCTGTTTGGTTGGTTATCACTTGGTTTTAATTCCTGAATTTTCACTAATAAATTATGTATATTTCATGTTTCTATGCTTTAAAAATATGCATATGATCTTTCCCATGATTTGGAATCTCAATCTATTCAAGTAGAACAAGACATGACCTATGAAGTAAAATTAGTACCAATTTTTGATAGGAAGGAGCATGTACATATAAATAAGATTGTTTCTTTGGTGATATTTCAATTGCCATGTAATTGAATAATCTATTTTGAAACTCATAGGATTACTTCAAAGGTTTCAGCATTGGAATGGAAATAGGACATTATAACAATGAATTTTTGTACAAGAATGACTATGAATTATTCAAGAGCATGACTATATTTAGGATGTGGTTAATCATTTTATAAAATTTGTTAACTATTTACCAATAAAGATTTGTTACTCAATAAATACTTCAAGTAAGAAGTATATTCATAAATCCTTCGATTTCAAGGAATATCAAAGTTAATTGTGCTCTATCAAGATTCTAAGTACAATTCACATTTATGAAAGTACGTACAAGAAGTTTTGAGTATAAAATCATTATTTCAATATGACATATTGTTCTAAAACAAATGAACGAAACAAAAGGACCAATCAAATGTTAGAAGAAAATTTTACAAACTCGTAATATGAATTTCAAAAAAATTAAAGATATTATTTTTTAGTCATGGAGTTTCTGCACCATAACAATTATCATGCAAATATTGGATTAATATCTCATTAAGGTTTGTATATTTTATGTGGTTTGTCGTTAATGTGATATACAAAAGTTATGTTAATATGAATAACGAATTTTGAACTTTGAGATAAGTGATTATGTTTGTCCCAAATAACAATTTTAAAAAGGTTTTACTCATTTTAGAGTTAAGGAAAACTTATCACCATAGTATATCAAATGCGAGTTTGATGATATTTTTATAATTTATTTAACATAAACTATTCATCTGTTTTACTTATGTAAATATAATTACGGTTATTTATATTACTCCAAATTAGTAATAAAATTTGTAAATATGTTTATGTTATAACTTGTATTAATTTTATATTTAAATCATTAAAAGTTCAATAAGTATATTAATAATTATTAATTTTTTTAAGTTTGTTCACTCATTTCTCTTTTAACTTTTTTCATGCAAGATATCATTAGTTTTTAACTGAACATTTGAGTACTATCTTTAAAGAAAATTTAAATCGATTTATTGATATTACCTTGTTAAAATTAGGTTTTCGATTAAGTTGATTTGGTCTTAGGATAGCTCTGAATAAATCCCGAGTGTTTAGGGATTTCATTTTTCTGTTTTCAATTTGCTCTCTACCTCGATGATAGGAGTGGAAGACGTGCGTAAGTGTTTTTCTTCATTCATGTAGCTCTTTAAAAGCTGATTTAGTTTCTCAATCGAATTGAATTAATCTTTATCACAGATTTAACATGCCTTGCATGATTTATCATTCTTTTGGAGTTATTAGGTTATTGTTTCAGTTTTTTGGTGAAACCTGCAATCCCAAGATTAGATGGTCACTACGATCATTGGAGAATGCTCATGGAAAATTTCCTATGATCAAAAGAATTTTGGGGTTTAATTGAAGTTGGGGTTCTTGTAGCAACAAAAGGCGTTTAACCCACTGAAGGACAGAATAAGATAATTGATGATTTAAGACTGAAAGATCTGAAGACAAAGAATTATCTGTTTCAAGCTATTGATCGCTCAATTTTGGAGATGAGTATGAATAAATAAACAACCAAAGATATTTGGGATTCTCTCAAGCAAAAATATTAGGGAACGATGCGAGTGAAACGTGCCCAGCTTCAAGCTTTACGAAAGGAATTTGAGATTCTTCATATGAAAATAGGAGAATCAGTGAATGAGTACTTCTCTCGTACTTTCACACCATAGCTAACAAAATGTGAATTCATGGAGAGAAGATGGGAGATATCACTATCATCGAGAAGATTTTGCGCTCCATGAACCCTAATTTCAACTATATTGTCTGCTCCATTGAGGAATCACACGATTTAGACATTATGTCCATTGATGAATTGCAAAGTAGTTTACTTATTCATGAACAACGCATGAATGATCATACTGTGGAAGAGAAACCTCTGAAGGCTTTTCACAATGAAAGTATCCAATTTAGAGGGCAAAGACGAGGCTATAGAGGACGAGGTAGAGCAGGAAGAGGCAGATGAACATTTGATAAGTCTTATGTGGAATGTTATCATTGCCACGAGCTTGGACACTTTCAGTATGAGTGTCCAAGGAAGGAGAAACAAACTAGAGTCAATTATGCAGAAATTAGTGAAGAAGTCCTACTGATGGCTTATGTGAATATGCAGAAACCAAGCAAAGAAGAAACATGGTTTCTTGATTCAGGATGCAGCAATCACATGTGTGGTAAGAAGGAATTATTTTCTAGTATAAATGAAGAATTTAGAGAATTAGTAAAGTTGGGAAACAATTCTCAAATGGTAGTAATGGGAAAAGGCAACATACGGATGATGGTAAATGGGTTTACACAAGTAGTAACTGAAGTATTTTACGTTCCAAAACTGAAGAGCAACTTGTTGAGCATCGGTTAATTGCAGGAAAAAAGGAATAGATATTATTATCAAACGTGGAACATGCAAACTGTTTCATCCTGAGAAGAGACTTATCATGAACATTCAAATGACCAAAACTAGAATGTTTGCTGTGATGGGACAAACTACACCAGTGGAAGCACAAACTGCAAACCAAATATGCTTCAGACAAGCTACACCAATGGAAACACAACCAATAGAGCAGACATATCTCAACTCACTTACAGAAGTGGAAACACAAACTGTATAACAGACATACATAAGACAAACTACACCAGTGGAAACACAACCAGCAGAGCAAACATACTTCCACTTACTAACAGAAGATTTGTCTCGACTATGGCATTATCGTTATGGACATCTAAGCTACAATGGTTTGAAACTTTTTCAACAAAAAAGGGATGGTGAAGGGACTACCACATATCAAAGAGTTTACAAAGTTGTGTAAGCATTGTGTGGTGGGCAAACATCATAGAGATCAGTTTCCAAAAGAGGTTGCATTGAGGGCTTCTCAAAATCTTCAGTTGATACATACTGACATTTGTGGACCAATCACTCCTATTTCAAACAGCAAAAAAAGGTATCTGATCAATTTTATTGATGATTTCAGTCGAAAAACTTGGGTATTCTTCCTAACTAAAAAAACAAAAGCTCTACAGTTTTTCAAAATTTACAAAAGTATAGTTGAAAAGGAAACAAGAGTATACATTAAGTGTCTTCGTACAGACAGGGGTGGAGAATTCACCTTACTAGATTTTGAGAAATTCTGCAATGAAAATGGAATTCGTAGACAATTGACAGCAACATACACACCACAGCAAAATAGTGTAGTAGAAAGAAAAAAAAAACAGAACGATCATGAACCTAGTTAGAAGTATGTTATCAGAAAAGGGAATTCCTAAAACCTTTTGGCCTGAAGCAGTAAATTGGACTATTCATGTTCTAAATAGAAGTCCAACAATTTTAGTGAAAAATGTGACTCCTGAATAAGCATGGAGCGGATCAAAACCTTCTGTGGATCACTTTAGGGTATTTGGGTGTGTTTCCTATGCCCATATCCCAGACAAGAAGAGAACCAAGTTGGAAGACAAGAGTTTACGTTGTATTTTACTAGGAGTTAGTGAGGAATCTAAAGCATATAGACTGTATGATCCAATCTCAAGAAGGATTCTGATAAGCAGGGACGTGGTATTTAAGGAGGATAAGAGCTGAGATTGGGATGAGAAACATAAAGAAGAGATTTTAACTAATCTAGAATGGGGAGAAAACGAATCAATTGCTACATAAACTGGTACAAAAATTGAATCAGATGGAAACAACTCAGAAGGCACTGATGTTCTTAGTGAAACATCAGCAAAAGGAGTAGAACATAATGTTTTAGTTTCTAACTTAGAAGAAAACCCATACGATTCAAATGAAAAGAGAACTAGAAAGCCTCCAATATGGATGAGGAATTATGTCAGTGGAAAAGGTGTTTCTTTAGAGGAAGATGTAGCACATTTAGCTATGTTCGTGGATAGTGATCCACTACTGTATACTGACGTAGTCAAAAGTGCTAGATGGATAAAAGCCATGGACTCAGAAATCAAAGCTATTGAAAGAAATGATACTTGGGAATAAACAGATCTACCGAGAGGAGGGAAAAGGATTGGGGTGAAATGGGTCTACAAAACAAAGTTAAATGAGAATGGAGAGGTTGATAAGTATAAGGCTAGGTTAGTTGCAAAAGAGTACAGTCAACAACATGGTGTAGATTATGCTGAGGATTTTGCACCTGTAGCTCGGTTAGACACTGTTCGGATGGTAATCTCTCTTGCAGCCCAGAAGGAATGGTCACTTTACCAACTGGATGTGAAATCAACCTTCTTACATGGTTAGCTAAGTGAGGATGTGTTTGTAGAGCAGCCTCTAGGCTATATCACTGAGGTAGAATTCCTTGCAGGAGACTCCTGTGCTTGTCAAGCTATATGGATAAGGAGAATATTAGAAGTACTTTTACATGCACAACTAGGTCCTACAAGAGTGAACTGTGACAATAGCTCAACAATTAAGCTCTCTAAGAATCCTATAATGCACGGACGCAACAAACACATTGATGTACGATTCCACTTTTTGCGTGAACTCACAAAGCAAGAAGTAGTGGAACTGATCTATTGTCCCAATCAAGAGCAGGTTGTAGATATCATGACCAAACCACTCAAGCTAGACACCTTTTCAAGGATGCATGAGTTAATTGGGGTACTTTCAATTTCATGTATAAACTAATTGCTTTGCAATATAGTTTAAGGGAGGATGTTAAAATTAGGTTTTCGATTAAGTTGATTTCGTCTTAGAATAGCTCTGAATAAAGTGTTTATGGATTTTATTTTTCTGTTTTCAATTTACTCTCTAAAACGATGATAGTAGTGAAAGACGTGCGTAAGTGTTTTTCTTCGTTCATGTAGCTTTTTAAAAACTAATTTAGTTTCTCTATTGAATTGAATTAATTTTTATCACAGATTTCATATACCTTACCTGATTTATCATTCTTTTAGAGTTATTAGGTTATTGTTTCAGTTTTTTGGTGATTTTTTTTTATTTTAGAGATAGTTTTGTAAATTCTTAATAATAGTTATGTTTTGTTTTATACGGTTTGTTTTAGAGTATAAAAAAGGACATTTGGATTTTTTAAATTATAAAATATAACAAGACTTCCTCCGTTACTTGTAAACTTCGGAAAGGTTTGACGAACTGTTAAGTCAGCCAACTTAGATACCTAGAGGATCACAGTGGTTTAGAAATTAACTATTTATAAAACCTATCTTTGGAGGCTTAAAAAATTCAAGTCTTTGGCATCTAATTTGTATATTCGTTTTGAGCTCTGGATATTCCCCTTAATTTATGGCATACGCCATGTATTCACATTTATATTAGACATTTTGAGCTAAATGAGCTGATTGTTATATAAGGCAGATTGAGATTAATCGAAATGGGTCTTATGGGTTCTTCATCCTCTTCAATGGCTGCTGTTGTTATTGCTTTACTGGGTTTGATTTTGAATGTGGTTATGGTTTGTGATGGAGGCAAAACAAGCACTTTCGTCAGGAAAGTTGAGAAGACTGTGGATATGCCTCTTGATAGTGATGTCTTTCAAGTTCCTCCTGGCTATAATGCCCCTCAACAGGTTTATTTTCTTCCTCTTCTTTCTGAACCCTATTGTTAAAAGTCGAGATTTTCTTGATGAGGGGGATCAGTGGGTCTGGTTTCAAATATTAAACGTTGTACTGGGTGCTATTATGTTTGACCTTTGAATTTTCTGAATTAAGGTCCATATCACCCAAGGAGACCATGTGGGTAAGGCAATGATAGTGTCATGGGTCACAATAGATGAACCAGGTTCAAGTACGGTGCTTTACTGGGGTAAGAATAGCAAGCAGAAAAAGCAAGCTGAGGGCAAAACAGTTACCTACAAGTTTTACAATTACACTTCTGGTTTCATTCATCACTGCACTATCAGAAATTTGAAGGTGATTTCTACATTTTATCGTATTTCTGGTTTTGTGCGTGATAGTTTCATGATATCAGAAATTAGAATTGCCAAAAAATGATCAATTTTCAATTTCCCTTATTGATTGAGTAATCCATTTCTTCAAAGCCATAAATAATTGAATGGTCTCTCTCTCTCTTTTGTCAGTTCAATACCAAATATTACTATGTTGTTGGGATTGGTCATACGGAGCGGATTTTCTGGTTTGTAACACCACCTGAAGTTGGCCCTGATGTCCCTTATACATTTGGTCTCATAGGTAAAAAGCCCTTGATATTAAAAGTAGATCAATTGGAGTTATGGTTTAACTACATGTGTGAATTTATGCTGTTAAGCTGGCTTAAATTTGTAATAAATTTAGACTTAGCAAGTCTAAAAAAAAAAAAGAATTGTTAGTTTGTTTTACACTTCTATCATCTATGACCAATTAACTTCAGAATTATTGTCAAGTAAAAGCTCCTAGTTTAGGAATGCACATATGATTATTCGGTTGAAGTATTTTGGCTTGATATGTAAATATGTATTCTTGTAGGGGATCTTGGTCAGAGCTTTGATTCAAATAGGACACTTAATCACTATGAATTAAACCCACAGAAAGGGCAATCGGTACTATTTGTTGGGGATCTCTCTTATGCCGATAATTATCCAAATCATGATAATGTTAGATGGGACACATGGGGAAGATTTGTTGAGAGAAGTGTTGCGTATCAGCCTTGGATATGGACTGCTGGGAATCACGAAATTGATTTTGCTCCAGAAATTGTAAGCATCTATAAAATGGGAGTTTTGAAATTAAGTTTTTGGTATTCTTTGAGTTTGACCAGAAAATGAGATGTTTGAGGAGTGAATTTAAAGGTTTTTTTTTTTGGGGGCAGGGTGAAACCAAACCTTTTAAGCCCTATACTCATCGGTATCATGTTCCTTATAAAGCATCGGGCAGCACTTCTCCATTCTGGTACTCGATGAAGAGGGCTTCAACATACATCATAGTGTTGGCTTCATATTCTGCATATGGTATGAAACTCTACTTTTTCAAATGTGGAATCTCATTATTTTTTTACCACTGCGTGTATAGGCCAATAAATGTTTTGGAGGCTTTGATTATAAACTCATTATGGTTCCTGTCTGATAGTCTTCCAATATATTGGCATCAGTTAAGACTGCACTCCAAGTCTCAAAGCATCAAATGCTTTTTTCTTCTTCTTTTTCTTATCTTCTGTTTGCTGTCTAGTTGTATGGACTTTGGTGTTCATTCTAGATGCTCTTTAAGTTGATGGTTAGCTTTGATTTCTTACAAATAATTAGAAGTGGAAAATAATTGCTATTTGTACCATAAGCCCTAGTTTCTCGTACAGAGGCAAATAGGATTATTATCTGATTTTTTTTCATTTAAAACATCATATGAGTTCTTCATTACACTGTTTCATTTCATCATTACTACTTTGCAACAAAATTTCATCATATTATCTGCATGATAAAGTGATAAAACCTGTAAGAATGATATATAATGAAAACATTTCATTAATTATCTGCATGATTGTGGATAGTCTATGCTTGTAATTTTTGGTTTAATTCCTCACCAATCTTTGGATCCTTTTTTGTCTGTCTATAGGCAAATACACGCCTCAGTACAAATGGCTTGAACAAGAGCTACCCAAGGTTAACAGAACCGAGACGCCATGGCTGATCGTTCTCATGCATTCCCCTTGGTATAACAGCTACAACTATCATTATATGGAAGGAGAAACCATGAGAGTTATGTACGAGCCATGGTTTGTGAAGTACAAAGTTGATGTGGTATTTGCTGGCCATGTTCATGCCTATGAAAGATCTGTAAGTTCATCAAATCTTGTATATTTATCAACTCTACGAACATTGTTTTTACATGGAATATTTGCTAATATCTCTAACTAATTTGTCACCACCTTCTTCAACTATTTTAGTGCAGTGAAGATTTAATTGACTTTGACAGCACTGATTCAATTGAGTTCCTATCATAGGAGTTTTGGAAAAGAAAAATGCTACTCTTTCCCACTTGGGAAAATCCAAATCCCAAGTTAGCTGTCTAAAGTCCGTTGGATTCTTTGCAAAGCTTCCCAAGTTGGGAAGAGTAGAAGAGCGTTTTTTTTTAAAATATGTTTGCCAATGCAGCTATTGGCACCTGCATTGTTTTCTATTTTCCTCAATGCATAGAAAAATTTCTAACTACATGCATTTACAAATTTGAAATCTCTCAATGTATTGTTATTTACTTCATCGTTGATGCATATATTTGTGACTGACAGGAACGTGTATCGAACATTGCTTACAATGTTGTGAATGGTATTTGCACACCTGTGAAAGATCAATCTGCACCTGTCTACATAACCATAGGAGATGGAGGGAATCTAGAAGGCTTAGCAACCAAGTAAGATACTTACCATGCACTCATAATATAGGATTGAATTACTCCCTATTTGACTAAAACCATTAATACATATTTGTCTTGTTACGTTTTCGCAGCATGACAGAACCGCAGCCAGCTTATTCTGCTTACCGGGAAGCCAGTTTTGGTCATGCCATTTTTGCCATCAAAAACAGAACTCATGCTTACTACAGTTGGCACCGAAATCAAGATGGATACGCAGTTGAAGCTGATTCTTTGTGGTTTTTCAATAGATTCTGGCATCCAATTGATGATTCCTCAAGTGACCAATGAATTTTTTTATCATAAAACCAACACTAAACACTTTGATAGTGTTTCCTTCCTATAAGGGGTTTTTACTTGGGACAATGTTTCCATGGTCATAGCCACTTGGCCTACTTTATCTTGAGTTTTTCCCATTTTTCATGTAATTGCTCTGATTTGATGTTCTAGTAGGGTGAAAAAAGTGTCATTATGGAAATGACAAGATAATAATAGGAATAATTATGTGGAAAATATCATATAGCTAGCAATATAACATCACAATTTTCATTGTTGTATTAAAATTTTATAGAACTCTTAATTGTGATTGAAAGGTTATAATGGAAATGGTAATCCTTCAATTACTTTGTCTCGTTTTAAAACTTGTTCCTTAACCTTATTTTGGTAAATTAATCCTATAACTATTAGTTGAGTTTGTATTTTTATATAAAAAATATTATACTAGCTTTAAATATAACGTTAAAAATTAATTGATGAAGTGTATTTTAATTATCAATGTATTTTAATATATGATATGATTTAGTTATAAACTAATTTATTTTGTAAATTGTATTTAGCGTAAAAATTAATTTATTATATGTATTAATTATTTTTAAGTGAAAAAATCTAAATGAGAAATACAAAAAATTCTTAAAGTAATTGATTTTTCTTAAATAAATTTAAAATTTATAAATTCTTTCTTAGTGAAAAAATTAATAGAAAAAATCAAAAGACTCGTGAATATTATAATAATTTTATATTATTATAAAATAAAAAGAGAATAAGTCTCTTAAATATGTACTAAATTTTAATTTGTTTTTTAAATTATGTTTATTGTAAAAAAATAATTATTTTTATCTATTAATTATCTTTTCATTGTGGAATTAAATCAAAGCACTTATAAAATAATTGAAAGCATGTGAATATATTTAAAACTTATAAATTCTCATAGTGAAAATTTTAAAAAGAAAAATTGTAAAACTCATGAATATTATAATAATTGTTTATTACTACAAATTAAAATTAATCATCAAAGTCTTATAAATATTTGTTAAATTTTAATTTATTTTCCAAATTATATTTATTGTAAAAAATAATTAATTATATATATATTAATTATCTTTTAGTTATAGAATTAAAAGAAAAAAATAAAAGACTTTTAAAATAATTGATTTCATGTGAAAAAATTTAAAATTTATAAATTCTTAGTGAAAATTTAAAAAAATGAAATCAAAAGTCTCATAAACATTATAATAATTTTCTATCATTATGAAATTAGAAGGAAAAAAGGGTTGGAAACTCAAATATGGAACTAAAATACTTCAAGAGATAAAATTGAAATATATGGAGTACCATGACCCCAATTAATGGGTACAATGTCGAATTGGTCCATTACTTTTGATAAGTTGTACAATTTAGTCTACTAGCTTTCAAATATTAACCTAGAAGTTTACTAAATTTGCAAAACAGGACACCATAAATCCTAACATACAGTATCCAATTTTTCAAACCTAATTGACCTATATTATACCACAAGTAGTACACCAAAAGTTTGTTAGGTTTGAAAAATGAGATAGCAGAGGTCCATTAGGTTTGAAAAACAGGACAATAGAGATCTTGATAGACTTGTAGTGTTCTATTTTTTAACCTTAGTAAACTTCTAGCGAATTATCTAAGAGCTAATGAACTTAAGCGTCCAATTTATCTTACTTATCAAACTTCTGGGGTTTTTTTAAAACTAAAATAGAACTCAAAACCAAAACCAAGCATGCAATATGAAACTTATAGCTTAACCCTCCAAAACACAACTAAATTTGATCTAAGTACAATGGAGAGCGAAGATAAAATAAAACCTCTAAACTTGCTACAACAACTAAAAAAAATCAAAACTAAATATAAAAAACTTAGTTAAAGAGCAAGAGCCTTGAGAAGCTCATAGCCAATACCACCTACGCTGACCATAATCACTTTAGTGCCCTAAAAACCCAAAACCAAAATTCCAAAAGAAAAATGAAAGAGGTAGAGTATAAATTTGAAGTTCTAGCAAATGTATAGCTCAAGAGTTAGTGTCTTAAAGAGGAATTGTGTGATGAGCGTACCATATAGAAATAAGAATGAGAGAATGCAAGAAAGTGAGAGAAAAGTTTACCTTTATTAGTTGAGGAGATGCATATATACACAAGTTTGTTACACTACAATTAATCACATAATTACAAGTGACATTACCACTTAACTAACTAACTAATTGCTTATCACTCCACTTCAAACTCAAGTGGCTCAAGCATTAAGAGTTTTCTTATGAGATAAAAAAACCTAGGCTTACTCAAATGATTGGTTAACAAATCAGCTATCTACTGTTCTAAAGAATATTCCGCAACTAGTAAATCTTTCCTCAAAACTTGCTATCTTAGGAAGTAACAATCAATGTCAATGTGTTTTATTCAATGATTCATAATAGGGTTCTCACAAAGGCACTTGGCACTAAAATTGTCACTATATGCTAAGGGAGGTTGTTAAAACACAACACCAAGCTCACAGAGAAGTGATTTCATCCACTCAATCTTTGCAACTAAGGAAGCCAATGCCCTATATTTTTCTTCTACTAAAGACCTTGTAACCACTTTCTGTTTCCCACAAGACCATGACACCAAGTTGTTCCCTAAGAACACACAATATGTACTCACACTATGCCTATCATCCCTGCAACTACCCCAATCAGTGTCTGAATATTCAATAAGCACGACAATATGTGAAGGCAAGAAATGCAAACCAAGAGAAGAAGTTCCTTGCAAATACCTTCACACATATTTCATTTCTAACTAGTGTGTGTATGAAGGTTTATTGAGAAAATGGCATATTTTATTAACATAAATTCTAACTCTGGTCTTGTGATGCAAAAGTATTGAAGAGCTCCTACAAAACATCAAAACATAAAAGCATTACCTTCACCAAGTGCCTAGCCTCTATACTTGCTTATCACTCCCCCTTAAATAATAGGAGGGCCAAGTGCTTTGCAACTAGATATATCTACTTGACTAAGAAGACATTTAATATATTTTTGTTGAGACATGAACAAACTAGAAGAGGAACGAGAGACTTCTATTCCCAAGAAGTAATAAAGATCACCCATATCCTTTAGAGAAAAGGTGGAGTGAAGTTGAGAAATGAAAGCAGTGAGCAAAATAGGCAAATTAATTGTCAAGACTATGTCATCAACATAAACTAGAAAAATAATCACATTTGAACCTATTCTCTTTACAAACAAATTGTTATATATCACTACATTATGAAAGCTCCATTTCAAGAAGAAAGAACTAAGCTTTTGATACTACGCCCTAGGGGCCTACTTTAGGCCATAGAGAGATTTCTTTAAAAGACATGCATGATCTAATTTGGAAGAATCAACCAAACCTGGAGGTTGATGTATGTAAATAGTTTCAATTAAGTCTCCATTCACTGAGGCACTAATATCCAGGTGATGCAAAGGCCAACCAAATGATACTGCAAGTGACAATACCACTCTAATAGTGGTATCCTTGACCACAGGGCCAAATACTTCCTTATAATCAATACCATGTGTTTAAAGTACCCCTATTCTACTAGCTTGGACTTCCTTCTATCTAACTCACCATTAGCAACAATTTTAGTCTTATAAACCTATAGGTAGCCAATAAAATTTTGTTGCAAAGGTTGTGGAATCAGAGCAAGTCTCATTATATATGAGAGCATCAAACTCAGTTTTCATAGCATGTCTCCACTTAAGAAACTTGTTAGCTTCAATAAAAGTTTTTGGTTCCCAAGGGATCTCAGAGTAAGAAATAAAAGCCTTAGGCTTTCGAATGCCTAACTTGAAATGTGTTTGTATAGGATGGACATTTAAAATAATGAAAAGACCAAATAAAGGATGATCACTAGAGTTAATAGGAATAGACTTATGCTAATGAGAAACATAAACCATGGGAGAAATAACACTATTAACATACAAAAAAAGGTAATTTTGTAGCATGAGAAGTATAGTGTGTAGGAACAGACCTTGACACAGAAGCATTAGAAGACAAAGGAAAACCAAAAAAAGGACCCCAAAAAGTCATTAATCACAGGTGGAGAATATGTATTAGATTTGGAAAGAGAAGATGACAAACATGGAAAGTCATTTTTAGCAAATACCACATGCATACTTGTGTAAAATTTTCCAATGGCACTGCCTAGACACAGGTAACCACATTGATTGGGTGCATAACCCAAGAAAATGTACACTTATAACTTATTATCAAGTTTATGCTGCCTATACATTCAAAGATAGGAAAAAAAAAGCACCCAAATATTTTTAGGAAATGATAATCTGGAATTCAATTATATAAAAGAAAAAAATATTACCATGATTTAATGTACTTTAATTGATTAAATAGATATATATTTGTATGTTTTTATCATATTTTTATATAAATTTGTCTTTTCTAAATAATAGATATTTTCGTTCAAAAAATAATATAAAGACTAAAAACAATAATGGAGGCAATACATCACAAAATGATTTTTGCACTTACAGGAGTTTCACAAATATAAAACCAAAGTATTGACAGAATCGGCGATGCCGGTTTTCGCTCATCAAGTTTTTGGCGCCGTTGCCAAAGTTTTTATTAAATTTTTTTTATTATGTTTTTTCTTTCTTTAACTATGTTTTTTTTTCTTAATTTTCATTTAACTTAATTAACTTAAGTTTTTACTAACTTAATTAAATTAGATTTTTAATTAACTTAACTTAATTAACTTAGATTTTCATGAACTTAATTAACTTAGTTTTTTTTACTTCACTTAACTTAATTAACTTAGATTTTCATTAACTTAATTAACTTAGATTTTCATTAACTTAATTAACTTAGATTTTTACTTAAATTAACTTAATTAACTTAGCTTTTTAATTAACTTAGATTTTCATGAACTTAATTAACTTAGTTGTTTTTTTACTTCACTTAACTTAATTAACTTAGATTTTCATTAACTTAATTAACTTAGATTTTTACTTAAATTAACTTAATTAACTTAGCTTTTTAATTAACTTAACTTAACCAAACCAAACACAAACAATCTGTCCAAACTAGCCTGAATTGTTAATTGTATTTGTTTAGTTAATTGAACTTTTTTTACAGATGAGAAAATGTTTTTTAATGATTAAAGCTCATTATCTTAAAGAACATTAAATGAAACACCAAAAATGAAGGAAATAATATTATAATAACTTGTCTTTTGAACAAACGATAAATTAACACTGAATGAACAACTCACGCATACAAAAAAGTTCACAAAGATAATATGCCTCCTCACACATATATGTTATGTTATAATAACTAGTTAAAAAGTATCTGACTCACATCATGTGTATTTCTCATAACACACTTACTGTAATAACGTGTGAAAGTATCTCTTCCATTCTCAGATCTATTTTGAAAGATTTGACCACAATACTTGCACTTCTCTCATAGAATATTATGAGAAGCCAAAGGGAGAGTCTTGAAGTGTGCCTATATCTGTTATCTTTTTGACATCATCTTTTGTTTCTTTGAATTTAAAAAAAATTTGATGGTTGTTTCACCTCCCTCTATTGTGTTTTCTATTACATTATATATATCATCTCCATCTACCTCCATATTGCTTCATTGACTGAAATTGAGCCATATTTGCAAGTTTAACCAAAAGCTAAAACAATAAACAAATTAATTAACCAAAAGCTAGAATGTACAATACATATTTACCGTGTATAATATGGAACTTTTGTTCTAAGTGCACAATAACTAGCTGTCTTTTTAGGAATAACTGCACTTTTGTTCTAAGTGCACAATAACTAGCTGTCTTTTGAGGAATAACTATTTATTAACATCAGCTCACAAGTATGAAAATAATATAGTAGTTACTAATAATACCCTCTTTTCAATCCATAATCTTCTTGTTGCTTTCACATTATTTCTTATGTTATTCTTTTATTTCTGTACTTTATTCTTTCACGCAATTGCATGTCTGACCACTTTGTTTAAGTTATTAAATTATAAATTAATAAAAATTGAAAATAACCTATTCACCCCTTTAAGTTATTTTTAATTTTTATGAATTTATAATTTAATAACCATAACAAAGTAGTCAGGTATGCAATTGAGTGTAAGAATAAAGTGTGAAAATAAAAGAATAACACATGATGTTTTTAGGTGGAAACAACCTTGGTCATAAGCATGACCTAAGAGGAAAATGACCTATCCATTGGACCACTTAACTTTCTACTATGAAAACCAAATTTTTAAGTACAAACTCGGTCTTTTGCTACCCTTCCTAGGATACTATCACATTATACAATACTTATGAGCCCCTACTCTATTTTCACAGTTTCTAATATTAACGTAAATTGTTTTCAAACTAATGTTCCAATAAGCTTTCAGCCAATCATATACGTACATAAATTAAAAGGGAAAGAGTTAGCACAAAAACACAAGTGTTTGTGTGTGTTCTAAAATATATTTAGTAATAAATAATTCTAGATCAAAACAATTAAGCACAAGTTCAATAAAAATAGTTTTTTTTAAATTTAATAATCAAATCAAATAATTATGATCACACATAAAATTATTTAATCTAAACACGTAAAAATCTAATCAAGAAGAAGCTATATAAAGATAAAAATACCAAACAAATTTACTAATAAATACCTCAGGTACAATATCAATTTGGTATTAACCAACCTATTTAATCACAAATAGATTATTTAATAACTATATAGAATGAATCAAAATCAGCAATCAATCATAAAATAATTAGTTTGAGCACAAGTTCATTTATGATAGCTTCTTTAAAGATTAATAATCAAACTAAATAATTATGTTATGACACATACAATTATTTGATCTAATATTTTAAGAACAAAAATAAAGAATAAGCTATAAGCACATATGATTAAAATATCATAAACTAATTAGATTTATTAATCAATTAAACCCAACTACCAATGTTTGATAGATTAACTAAATAAAGAAGCCTAAAGAATCATTATCTTATAATTGTAAAACAAGAGAGAGATTAAAAAGAAGAAAGTAATGCTCGTGTATGATTAATTGAAACAATGAGCAATTGGTTTTATTTTTGTAGGAAAAATTAAACCCTTAATCCTATATAATTTATAAATATATATTTTTATCACAAATAGGATTACTAATACTCATTAATCAAGAATACTCCTATTTAAAGAAGAGTTCTTTTAAAGTAGACTCATTAATCAAGAAGACATATATTTAAAGCAGAGTTTTTTTTAAAGTATATTTTAGACTATCTTTTAGACTAAGATTTACCCTATAATTTAGGTTATACTTTATCTAATATTTTAGCATATATATTATTCTATATTTTAGCTTATATATTCTCCTACATTTTAGCTTAGAATTTAGGATATATATTCAAAACAATGAAACAACTAAAGAATAGACTAACTGGTAATTTCATAAATTAATTCGAGTTTAAATAAATATTTTAGTGGCAAAAATAATTTCAGATTTATGAACATGTGCTATTAAATGCATGAATGTATGACTACAGTTGATATACCTGAAGTATGACTATATGAAATTCTTACGTTTCTTCAAATTTGCTTGATAGACTTCATAGCGGGCTTAAAAAAAAGTTTACATGCAAATATTTTATCCACTAAAATAGCAAACACTTATAATCCTTATGAAATCCCTCTTTGACATTTTCATGTGGAAAACCATCTCTCTCACTACATGACACTTATAAGAATAAGATAAAAATACAATGATGTCTTAGACTCTATAGTGGAACTATCATATGGTTTAGTGAATCCATACTCACGATAACTTGACAAGCTTGTAAGTAACTAAAATGAAATAGACAAAGTATATGATAATTTTACTTAAAAGCCTCATTGTACATTAGTTCAATAAGCAAAGTATAAAGAATAATCATGCATTGCAATAAGGCCTATTGAACTAGTGAACAAGATATTATAATTTCCATTCATCCTTGAATATGATGTAGCATGCATAGATGGATGATGCTTATAGGTCCTACTATGTGAAACACGGAAAAAATCATTAAGTTCAGGAGCATTGATCAAAAATCTACATTTGGGGTTTATATGACTTTTCCAACCACAATGATGATAGAAAACCACAAACTTAATAACTTCTTCTACCATAGGCGCATTTTTTTCATTTTTCATAAGTAGTAATAGTAGAAGTAGAGTTTAAGGGCCTTACAAATATCATTTTTGATGTTGAAGGTGTTGAACTCTCATCCATAAAGCCAAAACCACGTGTATTACCATATGACTAACCAATGCTCAAGATTTTATCTAAGTGTTAAGCTCCAATGGTAAGTCTCTCATGGGTTTCACATGATTCTTTAGGCTCTTACACTTGTTTTTTTATTATCTATAGCAAGCTTATTATTTTCTTCTTTCAAACCTACAAGACTCAAATTCAAAACATTATTTTCTTTTTACAAAATATTATTCTCTTCTTTTAATTTACTAGAAAAGTTTTCATGTGAATAGTTTGCCCATAAAAATAGCTGATACTTATAATCCTTACACTTTCCTTTCTGAAATTTTATTTGTAGTTGCATTTGCTAACATGAACATAGCAAAATAAACAAGTTCAAAACTCATATGAATTTTGAGATAATGACTTTATGTTTTATTTTGAAAGAAAATATGTTCCTCGTCACAATTGCAATATGATATGAGAAGAAATGAGTTTATCCAATTTTAAGTTTTTAACCTATGGTATAAGTCGTAACGTGTTATAACATTTTTTTAATTATTTTAGCTAACGGGTTGGTTCGAACCCAACTAAATTTTTTTGGGTTATTTGAGCTGATTTAAATTTAGCCCAAATTTAATTTGAATAGTGTTTGATTGGATTCTACAATTTATGTTCAATTGGGTTACCATTTTTCCTATTTTGAATCTTTTTGTTAGTTTTTTTTAACAATATTTATAACTTCTTTTGAAGTGTGTAACCATAAAAATAACGCATTTCTATTTATTTTATATATTTTTACTACAACAAAAATCCCACCAAAGAATTTTATATTAAACATCATTTAAGTTAAAATCCAATCAATTGGACTAGTTCAATATTGAAATTGGTCAATTAGACCCTTTCAATGTTGAACTCGGACTAATTAGATCTTATTTAATATTTTTTAGATGTTATTTTTATTGTATAAGATTTAGGATATTATTTTATGTAATTTCAATTTTTTATAAATTTTTTTCCTTGATATATATGCAAAGTTCAAGTTTTCATTGAAGATCTTAACATTCTTAAGCATATTTATGGTATAATATTTATTGTAAAAATGATATTTAAATTTTGTATTTATTTTTTGTGATAGTTTAGTTCTATTATTATTAAAAAGTGATTACACAAGAATAAAATTAATTTTTTTAACTATATTAAATCAAGATTATTTTAACTTAGATAGGCTATAATCGAAAGAATTGAAGAAATTATTTAAATAAAAATAGAAGAAAAAATAATAAATTATTATTTTTATTAAATTATCACTTTTAATAATAATAAAATTAAATTCTAATAAAAAAATAAATATATAACTTAAATATTAAATATCCGTTTTAATATAAATATGAGACTTACTGCACTCCATCTCAATTAATAAAATTATAAAAGAAGTGCTTCACTGCCATTTGTAATGAATCTTCTTCAACAGTATCAAGTCTTTCATATGGTCTTCAAATTAAGAATCTGAAACAAAAGCAATATTCCATTCTAGCTTCCATCTCCAACTTGTAAACCAGACTCACCAATTATAAAATAAAAATATAGGGTTTTTTAATTATTCTAATTACATTAATGTAATTATTTGTTATTTTTTATAGTACTTTATTCATTTTGTTATTTAAAGTGATAGCAAAACAATAAATAATCAGTTTTAAAAAAAACACAATAATCAATTTTTAAAAAAGAACACCGATAAATAATCAATTTTTTAAATTTTTTTATCTTATTTTAGTTATTTTAATCAATTTTGTAGTTCATTTTATTTATGCTAAAAACATTGTATGCAATTGATATGTTAAAAAAATGTGAGAAAAAAATATTTGTCTTTTATTCTTATATTGTCATTTTTTTAGTTACAAAAAAATAAACTACTAAAAACTAAAAAAAAAAAAAGTAACTAACTTTCTCTAATTAACATAACCAATTATAGTAACTTTTTAATCTTTCTTCATTAGCCTAACCTAGAAGACACAACTACTCTAGTGCTTACTTTTAGTGAGTTGGGCTAAAAGATTTTGAGAACAAAAGCAAAGCTATCTTGATATTTAAGATAAAATCCTATTGCATAAAGCGTGGATGATAAGGATTCTGATTATATATGTCATCAAAATTCAAAAAGGGTCAAATTTTAGATGTTCGATTCTCTCCGATGCTGCTTCTCAAAAAGTTCAATGTTTTCATTTCAAAGAGAACGACCACACAAAGCTCTCAACAGCTCCTATATATCAGCAAAGGCATATCCAATATTGTGAGGAATATTGTTGTTTAAAAAAGTATTCTATATTAATTAAGACATATATTAGTGTAATATATATAAGTATAGTAAAATTTAGGTTACTTGGAGGTTAATCTTTTAAGATTAAGTTTTTTATACTTATACAATATACAAAATTTATATTATGTTATTACACAAAAAAAAACATCTTATATTGATTAATAAATATTTTAATATAATTTTTATAAATAATATGAGATTTATTTTAATATTTATTAGTTAATATTTTTGGATTAAATAGCTCATATTATTTATTTATGGTACAAAATTTATAAAAATACTATAACATCTGACCAAGGATGTTTCAAACCAATGGTGTCACTTCAACCAATTGGGTGTCATAGTGTGCCCTATGATGAGCATTAGATTATTTGTCTGCAGAATATATAAACAACCAACTCTTGGATCTTATTTGAAGAAGTTGTGAACAAGATGCTAACAATATAAATTTAAACATATAAGTGATACTTGTTAAAACCATATATATAGTGAGGAAATTACTTTTAAATGTTAATTATAAAAATATGGCCCATAAGGATTTTTATTAATTGTATTAAGTGTAATAGTATATGTTTCCTTGGGTATAAAGTAAAATTTTGGTTCGAATACTTTACGTATATACGTTTGTAGGAATATGAGTTATATAATTGTTATTTAAAAAAAAACAATAAGATCTACTAATCTTCTTTATGGTTTTATTAATGTGCTTTTCGATATACTAATCAAGCTCACATGCAAACGCATATTAATTTATTATTTAATTAATAAAAAATAAAATTTAAAATACTAAATAATAAATAATAAAAAATTATGATATCTAACATAAATAACTTTGTATAAAAAGATAAGTAATTATAATCTAAACAATTATTTGTATTTTTAACTACTACTACTAATAATAACTTATTACTTAATTTATATTATTTAATTGATAAAAAATAAGAATTAAGACTATTAAATAAAAAAATGATAATACTTATATTACTTAATAATTTTGTATAAAAAAATAAGTAATCGTAATCTAAAAATTATCAATATTTTAATTATTAATAATTTATTACTTAATTTATATTATATAAATGGTAAAAAAAATAAGATAATATAATTAACTAGAAAATGATAATATCTTTATGCTACTTAAAATAAAGAATCTTGTATTAAAAAAAAGATAAATGATTGTAACGTAGATAATTCCAATAAATAAGCTACTAAGAATTTATTACTTTATTCATATTACTTGATTCATTAAAAACATAACGCTTAAGATAAGTAGTTAAAAAAAATGATAATTATCTATGTTATTTAAGATAAATAATTATAATTTAGATCATTATTAATATTTTAATTATTATTAATTTATTAATTAATTTATAAAAATAAAAATATTAATTAAATTATATAATAAATAAAGAAAATAATATTCATTATTCTTAAATATGCTTACAGTTTTATCTAAAAATTTATAAGGTATGTTAAAGCTCATTTCCACTAGGTCACATTCTCTTCACATGTAAACCTCTAAATTATAAGAAAATCATGTCAGAATGAATGACACCAATAAATATCGTATCTGTTCCGATGCTTAAGTCAGTTTATGATAGAAAAACTAAGATAAGAAGGAATTTGAGGAAGAATGAGTGGTAAGTTTTGGGTGCATTTCTATTTGTGAGGAACTATTTAAAGGTTTTGTTGGATGAATAGTAGTAAATAACTAATATTGATTAATTAATATTTAAATTCATAATATTTAAATATTAAATTAATTAATATATAATAATTTATAATATTAAATACATTACATAAATATGAATTATGTCATTAGTATTTATTTTGAATTTAAATAATAATATATATATATATGAGTATGTGCTAATAGTATCCATTTGACTTTTCAATTTTGTCATGGACTAATCAAATAGAGTCACATGTGCCTGATGATGTTTTATCCAACACAAGCCCCCTAGGTTCTTTGGGCTACTTCTGGTAGGGTAGGTAATTTAGTTATCTTACTAAGGTATAATTACTCAATGATAGTTGGATCTAGAATGTCATAGTTGATTCGTATAACTAGTACCCCAAATGTCTTTATAACATCATAATCTTGAGGTCAAAAGCTTTCCAATAGTTGTTACCTTGCTTCAATAGGAGTCTTAATTTAAAAATTATGATTTGTCAAAATTTGAAAAATAAAAGTCAATGATGGACCTACAAGTTTGACTTTACAAATTGGATATATTTGTAGCCTAATTCTGTGTGATCTTTTCCTAAACTATGCTCTTAATCGTGGTTTGATGGGAGGTTGCAATTGGACCTGCTAGTCTATATATAGACTTGGTTGTTATTAACTACACTCACAACTCTTAATCAGAAATCAAGGTTAGAGCTTTGAGGAGAAAGATTGGATAACAATTTCTTGCTTCACCTAACTCTTGGTAAGTTCATCGATATCTTTATTTTTCTAAACTTTTTCTTCAATCTTCCTTGAATTTTCATGAACCCAAAGAACATGAAGAACACTTTTATTGTTAGATTTTTCCTTTTCTTTTTCTATAGATTTAAACTAGTAGACAAGAAATTTTTATAAAGAATTTTTTAGGAGCTAAGAGTTTATGTCCTACTACTTTAGCTTTGATAAACCTACTTCTTAGAACAACATGGCCAGTAGTAAGGCCCACAAATTTCATCACAAATAGGTCCTGTAAGAAGAACCGAGATGCAAGATATTTTAGAACCATGAGTGGATATATATAAAAATATGACTCACATCGAACAAGGTAGGATAGGAAGGTCTTGTAAATAGGTTAGGATGAAATAGAATGGAAGAAGCACTTAGAGTAGGGATAATGGGTCAATCGGGTTGACCAACCACGCGATTGACTGATAAGTGAATAGATAGGCCATCCACAACCTATTGTCGCCGAAAGTTGGGAAGTTTTATCAACTAGCCAACCAATTGACTAGATGGCCAGTCGAGTAAACCACGTGGAATTAGTTGACACTTCCTTTATAGGTGTTGGTGATAGCTCTAATTCTGTCAATGATGGTTCTAGCTCTGGACTCCATTCAAACTCCTCTTTTCATCTTGACCCTAAGAATCTTATTGACATTTCTACATCTATTTTTGATGAAGCCATGCTTGAGGATTTACCAAATTTTGAACCTGAGTGTAGAGTTGAGTATGCGGTTGATTCCATGATAGTAATCACTATAAAGCTCGTGGTGGATAAGATGAGGGAAATGTTCAAGATTCCTAACAATATTGGAATCATTCTTCCTAGGCGTGAGGTGATTCCTAGTAATCCTTCACCTGGAGGGATCACCATCTTTGTTTATCAACTCTTCACTAGTCTTAGGCTCTCATTCCCACCATTAGTTTAAGAGTTTCTTTGTAGAATGGGAGCTCCCTCAAAATAGTTCCTCCTAATTTCTAGAGAATTCTTTTGTCTTACTACACCTTATGGAAGGAACATGATAGGGAGTTTACCCTAAATAAGTTTCATTCTCCAATACTATCTTTATTTTGTTAATAGAAGTTGGTTCAGCAACAAGTCATATGACAACTGTAGATTCATTGAATAATTTCCTAAGACTAACAAGAGTTGGCATTTGATGAGCGCAAGACCGGTAATGCAAATACTGATCTTGCAAAATACATTTTGTTTTATTATTTGTAAAACTCTCACAAGTGTACGAATCATTTTATAGAAAATGATTTGTATACTCCCAAGGTCGATCTAAGGAATAAATATATGTGGTTTTTAATTTATTATTCAAATTATTAAAAGCGAATTAAATCCTAAATATTCTGTCACGATATTTTGGTTTGTTTGTTTCCTAATCTAATAACAAAAAAACATAGATATAGATTCAATAAACAATAATGCAATTTTTTATCATTCATAACAATGGAGTATTTAAGGATATAACAATTAAGTCAATTATGATTGTTCATATTATTTAGGTTATTAAAGATATAAATTAATATTTATTGATTTTCTCTTTTTGGTATGAAATTGCCCTTAAGCGGGGGCCAAATTATTTTGTTTAATATTAATTAACTAATATCCTTAGGTGAGGTCTATTGATTATTTAAGTATTAAATTTTAGCTTTATTTTTAAGAAACTAACAAATCATCTAATCACATCTTTAGGCGGAGTCAGTTAATTAGACTTTATTCAATATGTCCAAATTAAACCTAAAAATTTAATTATCCAAGTACTAACTTTCAACTTTTAAAACTATTACTGAAAATATGTCGTCAATACATTTTCGAATAATAGCTCTTATAAAAAAAATTGAAATAGACCTTCACTCTAACTACCGAGCGATTGTACCAACAAATAAAAGAGTAATACTCTAAATCAGACCGGATAATTAAATCTTAAAATCTATTTTCAGATTTAAGTTTGTAATAAAATATAGTATATTTTTCTCTAACATTTTTAATATAAAATCTTAAATAAAAACAAAATCAATTTATTTTATAAAGATATGTTACCTATTTAATATTTCGCAAGCATAACAATGTTATTATTATATCATATTTACAAATAGGCAATTATGTTAAATTTAATCACAGAATCTTTAACTGTAAAAAATCTTTACAGTAATTTTATGCTAATTCTCTTACTAGAAAACCTCCAAACAAATTTTCATTTTCACTTATTGAATCAAAAACTAAAAATCTATAAAAATATAGCTAGTTCTAAAAATTAAAAAAATTAAAACTTTCTAGAGAGAAAAATAGTTGATAAAATTGTATGTTTTACAATAGGGGAAAATGGTCCTTTTATAGGTGAAGAAAAGGCCAAAAAAGAGGAGAAAATATTTCAAAATTTGAATTTGGACGCATTTGGATAGGTTGGCATGCGTATAAAGCACAAATATTTTGGTAGACGGGCTTTTGGTGGCACAGACAGGCGTTTGGCACATGAGCAAGTGCAGGATATGGTGTCGAGCATGTGTTAGGCATGTGCTGGCTGCGTTTGCTAGCTAGGCATGTGCCGGTTGCATGCGGGCGTATGCCGACCACGTGCAGGCCTATGTTGTGCGTGTGTCGACGTGTGTTGGGCATGCGTGTTGCTGCACATGGAACTCGATGCGAATGGGCTGCTACGCCCTGGACTAGGTGCAGATAAGTAGCTATGCGTGGAATTTCGGTCTTTTTTTAATGTTTTGACCCATTTTTTCCAATTGTTTCCATCTTTTCGACTTTTTGACTTTTTTTCTCTCAATATATTTGTGATGTATTGCTTCCAATGTTTTTCTTCGTTTCTTTAAGTTATTTTTGAACAAAAATACCTGAAAAATAATAAAAATACCCGTGATTCCTAAAAGATAAATTTATATATAAATAGGATAAATTCATACAAATATAAATCTATTTAATCAATTAAATTACATTTAATCATGATAATTTTAGTGTTTTTAAGAACTCATCATCATCTTTCATGGTTCATTATAATTTATACTTATGATGTGACTTGTTCTAAACTTGGCACTTCACCCAAAATATTTGTGCCTAACGGTGAGCTATCTGTATGAATCTAGCTTACACTTCTAAGGACACACTACTATTACACTACTACAAAAATAGGCATTAAAGTCGGTTCACTGAACTGACTTAAAATGTAAAGTCGGTTCATCGCATGAAGCGACTTTACCTGTTCATTTTATGATTTTTTTTATTTTTATTCTCATTTTTCGTATTATATTCAATATATATATAGCATAAAAAATTAAAATATAAATAATAATACAAATAATTAATTGATAATTAAATTTATTACAAAACAAATCATGTATATGCAATACATATAGTTAACTTAAATTACAAATAAAATAATATCGTCAAAGTGTAATTTAATGCGAGTAAGGTTGGTTGGCTAAGAATCTTGATTGGCATTCACAAGCATTATGACAAGAAAACTAGACAAAAAATAGCTGATCCATATAAAAATTCATATTCCCCTACATACATGAGCACGTAAACATCCATCAAACAAACAGTTTAAACTTCAGAGACATACGAATGAAGAAATTAAATCATTATAAATATTACCATCAAAAAGAGATTACCACGTACAACAACATCCGAGTGATATAACCCTTCGACGAACTCATAATCATTTGTCTATAAATATGAAGTTATCTAAAATCTCTGCTAGTATTTTTTTAATGCTATAATGAACTCTAAATATGAAATCAAGTGTAACTCTGATTTCTTACTTGGCTTGTGTGATTTTTGGTGCCCTTAAACATATGAAACACGTGTGTGGGCACCAAAACTTATACAAACCAAGAAAAAAATCAGAGTTATGTACACCTGATTTCATATGTAGAGCTCATTATAACATTAAAAATATTAGCAGAGATTCCAAATAACTTCATATTTATAAACAAATGATTAATAAAGTGCTAATATGAGTTCATAAGGAAAGTTGGAAAGAGAGACGAGATGTAGTTTGGGCCAAAAATAGGTCCATAAAACAATGCATTCCCCTAAATACATGAGCATAATCAAACAAGTGACTTCAGACACAAGAATAGATAGAGAAATTAAATCATTAAAAAATTTACTGTTATGTTGTCATATGCTATTCAATATCATCAGAATCTTCTCCTAATTCTTCTTGTGATGATATAATTTGAACAATGTGTTCTTCCCATTCCTCTCGTAAATCATCAAAAATTTGTTGGTCATAGCCCGTTTTGTTCCAACCAAAGAACTACATGTATTTAAAATTAAAATAAGAATGTAATTTCATTTATTTACAATCACAAACTCAAATATGTTAAAAACTTTTATGTATATGGGTAAAATATATTACCACATCATCAATTGGAATTTTGATATTTGTGATGATTTCGCTCATAAACATCATGACATAATAACCACACATGACTCCATTATTTTGTTGTGGAACCTACAAAAAACAAGTGTACATGAATTTTCATATTCGAACATCTTTATTATTCAATTATAAAATTAATAAAATTATTAATATTGGCTTGTACATACCATAACTTTAGATTTTTTTAAGAGCAATGCCCTTAAACTTGTTCCACAACTTCCATGCCCTATCAAGGTTTAAAACGGTTAGTTTTTATTAAATATTACAAAAAATAATAGAAGAAACTAATATGTAGCTATAACTCTTACATTTCAACAACTGCTTTTGTATCTTTACTCAATTCTATGGAAGCTGAGTCACAGTACCAAGCATGATTATTGAACAGATCAATGATTACCAACATCCAATGATCTTGGCCTTGTTCAAACCTTAATGGCCAAGGGATTATCAACTTTTGATTTCTGTTAAGCGTTAATGCCTTATCACATAATTGTTTAGCTCTGATGCTAACATCCTTCTCTTGATATTTATTGACATATGAAGAATCATAGAACATTGCTAAATGTGATGAGTGATTATGTTGAAGTCGATAATAGCACACCCTATATAAAAGATATATATATATATATATATAATTAGATAATATAAATATAATTATATATGTTCTACATAAATAAAAGAAAAATAAATAGATTGAGGACTCACCTTGCCCACACTTGAATTATACTTAAATCGATCATTTGATAGTCAAATAGTTGCAATAAGCACTCGATCGATATATAAGTTTGGCCGAGGTCTACACCAGAAATTTCTATAGGAAATGGCACAGTACATCCATCATTTATGCTAGATGCCCTCCCAACAATAGTCATCAAAGTGCCAAGATTTCTGCTGAAATTTAACGCATAATTATGACTATACTTTTTCCAAGGCTTCTTATTGAATGACTTGGTGCGGGATGTGGTACCGCATTTAAGAGTTCTAGTATAATAGCCTAAACAAAGTATTATAGTTGTATTTTTTAGTAACAATATAAGATATAATAAAATAATAGTAGTAAACAAGTGTCTTTTAAGTTAAAAAATAGCCCCACGTCAAAATTTAGAACAACTTGAATCGACGGCCAAGCCACATACTGTCCAACCACCTCTTGGACTGTGGTAACATCAGAAGGCACAGGTAGTGGACAATCATGAAACAATGATTGATCAATTACTATTCACCAATGATTAGGCAAATATTGATTATGAATCATCCGATCATCGCTCAATTGTTGTACCATTCCAATAGCAACAAAGTCTGTTGATGAAGGATGTTTCAACAAACATTTCATATTCGATAAAAAAAATTTAAGTGTTATATATAAAAAATAAAACATATAATAAGAATTTAAAAATAATATAAACCAGAAATTAAAATCTTATCACATATGATTCATCAAATAGAAGAGGACTCCCATGTGGGGTAGCTATTGGATGTACATTCTCACCAAAACGTTCATCATGGTTTGATCGATGGTAAGAATGTGCAGATTGCATTGGAGAAAATGAACCACTACTTGATTGCATATATATTCCTGGCATATAGTGAGGACCAATAGGATGGCTATATCCCATACTGGATGTAGTTTAAGCGCAATGAGATTGCGTGGGTGGCATGCCTGACATGGATGGTGGCCTGCCTGTTATGTATGTTGGCATGCCTAGCATGGATTGTGGCATGCCTGGTATGGATGGTGGTATGCCTAGAATGGATGGTTGCATGCTTGGCCAATATGGCATGCCCTGGTTGTAGCATGATGCCATGGCAGACATTTTTTGTGATTGATGTTCTTTTAGAGTGGCAATCTCACTTATCACTGAGGCCTTAAAGGAGTTGAATTCTTCTTCAATTTTAGTGTACTTCTCCTTACTTACCGTCTGAGGCTTTTGTTTTGGAATGTTAAAATACTCCATAGAACCATCATATTGGCTACCTCTCCTAACACGACCAGAATGCTCGCGTCCGAATGCATGATATAAAGCATCTCTCCTAAGCTCTTCGATTATTTCACCCTGGTTATTTTTTCTTGAACAACTCTCTACAAATAATAAATCACACAAACATATCATTCATTATTACATCAATTATTAAATATCATTAAGACTTTTTATCAACCGAAATTACTAACCAACTTATTTAATTGTTCTTTTCCTCACTTAGTCATCAGTCTTGAATTTTTCATTTTGGGAGTCTTTGTTTCTATGTACAATTCAGTTCGAGTAACAAGTCTACCCAATTCAGCTTCCTACATAAATTATGAAAATTTTATTAACAATCACATGAAATTAAATTGAGGAAAATAAATATAAAAATATTTATAAATTAAGATAAATTAATAATACCATTCTATATCTAACTTCGGGATTTGAAGACCTCCCAGTACGGTTAGGAAGAATGTTATGCATTTGTACATTCTGATGATCTTCCCTAATAATTTGAAATTCATCTGAACGTCTATAATCCACAAAGTCTTTCCAAACTTGAGGTGTAATCCAGAGGTATCCTTCAGGGATTTTGTAGAGCTCATTCTCATCAAGTGGTTCCAAATATGGAAACACATATTTTCTTGCCAATCTGGAAGTCTTGTATTCCTTCCACGCCTTATTTGCAATCTTATAACACTTGCTCTTCCAATTGTCATTGACTTTGTAACGATTCTGTAAAAACACAGTACAAAAGATTAGATATAATACACACCTAATATAACATATATATTGATTATAAAATATAAAAGACTTACAAAAATGGTTATCCATATTTTGAACTTTTCTGCATCGTCAACCTGAGATCAATCATTTATATTGATTGGTATACTGGACTTCGCAAGTCGACCAATAGAGGATTTCAATTGTTGACCATTTTCCCCTATTGGATTACCAGTAGCATCAAATAGAATAGGTATTTTATCATCTGGGTTACGTGGAGCATCAGGTATATTCGCCCAACCCCTTCTTTTCAAATACCCCAATGGATCATTTGGATCTACAAGCTCTGTTATCCGAAGATCCATGAAATATCTGCAAACAATGAAGAAATATAAATTAATTGACAATTTTAGGAATATACATATATATAAGAGTTATTACAACAATATATACCATACATTATGTTTAATTATGTTGTTGATCGTATACATATATTCCTTCACAATCACTTCGAGCCCATGACGAAGAATCATTATCATTAATTAGATCATCACATACATTAGGAAATTTATATGAGAAATTACTAATATCGGTTAATGTATCAAGCATAGAGTCATCATCTTCTACAGCATCACAATGGTAAAACTCTTTTTGTGGAGGCGTTAACACAACAGACCATCTTGGATCAATTTGATCGCTCACGTAAATACTTGTTTTGCATGAAGTGCTAACGTGAAAGGATCATCAGTGTGACTTATTCTGAATAAATTTACAAGGGTAAATCCAAAATCATCTATTTTATATCCAAAATCATGGAAGACCTCATAATCCAATTCCCAAATCTCTTGTATTATACCATAATATGTTCTATCAGAAAGTACAGGATTAGCATCTTTTGAATTGGCAAATTGCATAGTTTGTGCAACCATCTTCACACCACTATTTTGATTTACTCAGACTTTGTCCCTAGCTTGAGTCGTAAACCTCGATCCATTTATTGTGAAACTATAAAATGATTTGACATAGAATTTTGGCCCATGTGCAAGCCATTGTAAACTTTCTAATATTTTATGATTGGATTTCTTGAGTTCATCTCGAATCTATGTATACAAAAACACAAAATGTGTTTAGAGCAAAGTTTTAAAACATTGAATAGATCTAGGAAGATACATGCATAATTGTTTGTGACACTTACATGGTTGCGAAACCAATTAATAAGCTCTCGCTTATGTTCATCATACAACCATTTTTCTCCTACTTTTTTTTATATCGAGGATCAATCTTCAATAAGTTTAAATGCATCCTGTAATGTTATTAAATATATATTAAGTTATATATCATCATTAATAGTTAAATAAAAAATGATTTTTGCAAGCATGAAACAATGAACATCACTTACTCTATGTACGGTTGTGCCTTATTATTATCTACCAAAATGATTTGGTGTGCTTTTTTCCCATTGAGTGCAATCAATAAATAATTTCTTACTTCCACCAAGCATAGGGTTACCTACTTGGATCATGTGACGTTCTAAGAACAACTTGTGCATAGGATTCCCAATTTCAGTGCAACCACTAAAGTATTAAG
The DNA here is from genome assembly GCA_037013495.1 of Hippophae tibetana. Taxonomy (NCBI): domain Eukaryota; kingdom Viridiplantae; phylum Streptophyta; class Magnoliopsida; order Rosales; family Elaeagnaceae; genus Hippophae; species Hippophae tibetana. The sequence goes on from CM072808.1 coordinate 19,751,408, forward strand.
AACAAAACTCAATGGCCACTTCAGCAATGTAGCGTTCCACCATGCATCATTCAGGTCGATTTCTATTATTTACATATCTTTTAAGGACTTGCATATATCTCTCAAAAGGATACATCCACCTTAAGTAAGTAGGACCACACAATTGAACCTCTCGAACTAAATGAACACACAAGTGAATCATTATATCGAAGAAACAAGGAGGAAACTATTTTTCAATTAGACGCAAAGTCTCTACAACATCTTTCTATAAAGAATTTAACTCGCCAATTGATATAGCTTTCTTGCATATTGTATTGAAGAATGAACAAAGCCGAATTATTGATAATCAAACATGTTTTTGAAGAATTGATCTAATAGCAACTGGTAATAACTATTGCATTAAGATATGACAGTCATTTGATTTCAATCCATACAGTCTCTTATTGGTGATAGATACAAAATTTCTTAAGTTGGATGAGTAGTCATCAGGAACTTTCACACCCTCCAAACATTTACAAAACACATCCTTCTCTTTTGTTGACATTTTATATGATGCTGGTGGTAAGTATGTTCAATTCTTATCATTTTCCACCCTTGGTTCCAGTTCAGGTCGTATGCCTAGTTTCTTTAAATCCAATCTTACTTTAATTCCATCTTTTTTTCAGGTATATTAAGTAAAGCACCAATCAAGCTCTCACATACATTCTTCTCAATGTACATGACATCTAAGATGTGACGAATGTGTAGGTATTTCCAATAAGGTAATTCCCAAAATATTGATTTGTTTTTTCAACAACCATGGTAAGTCAGTTCAAACTCTTTTTTCATTTTCACCCATTCCAGTAGTTGACCTCTTTCATTTCCCTACCTTAGCGAGTTTTTTTTTTCATCTTTCCATATCATTTGAATTTCATACCATTCAATTTCCTTAATATCTCAACGCCTCGCAAAGGTCGAATTGCATGATCATGATCTTCTTCACCATCGAACGGTTTCTTTTGGTATCTAAATTTGTGTCCAGATGGCAAAAATCTTCTATGTCTTCTATAAGACATCTTTCTTCCGTGAACAAGATAAGTTGTAGAAGTTCCATCACTACTTATAGGACATCCCTTGTAACCTTTTTTTGCATGTCCTGATAAGTTTCCATAGGCAGCAAAATCATTAATTGTCCATAAAAGGACCCCCTTTAAACTAAAGTGTTCTTCTTTATATGCATCGTAAAAATTTACACCATCATTCCATAACGTCTTTAAATCATCTATCAGAGGCTACAAATATACATCAATATTAACACCGGGTTGTTTTGGTCCTGAGATCAATAATGTTAACATCATGAATTTTCTTTTCATAGAAAACCAGGGAGGAAGGTTATATGTTACCATAATTACTGGCCAAAAGCTATATCTACTACTGAGGGAACTATGTGGATGAATTCTATCAGCAGCAATGGCAAGACAAAGATTGCGCAGATCAGATGAAAATTGAGGAGATAAATTATCTACTACTTTCCCATTTGGAGAATCATAAGGATGACGTAGCACCCCATTATCAGATCGATTATCTGAATGCCAAGTCAACATCTTTGATGTATCTTTACTATTGAACAACCTTTGAAAGCGAGGAATCGGAGGAAAGTACCAAAGAAACTTTGCAGGCATGCCTTTCTTGTGTGTTGTACTCTTATTTGTATCATGCTTCCATCTCAATTCTTTACACATAGGATAATCAAGTAATGTCTCATATTCTTTTCTATAAAGAATGCAATCATTTAGACAAGCGTGAATCTTATGATATTCCATGCCAAATCGACTAAGAGATTTCTTCACTTCATACATTGAAGTTGGCAATTCAATACCCTCAGGAAACATACCGACTAGTAGATTTAGTAATTCTGTGAATCCCTTCTCAGAAAAACCATTTTTTGCCTTCACATTGTACAAATGAACCAATCCCGACATTACGGATAAGGTGATACTTAACCTCATCAAATTCATGAAATCGCTCATTTTTACATTTAACACATGGGCATCAAATCATACTAGTTCCACCATTACTATTTCTACAAGCAAATTCCATGAAACTTTCAACTCCAGAAATATAGTCTTGCTCAATTCTACACGTTGACATCCAAGATTTGTCCATTTTCTATTAATGACATTAATTAAACATATTACTTAATTATGTATACAATGAATATATTTCAAGTATTATTATATATAAATTTCCTAATTATTAGAATATATATCAAAACATACATAATACAAAAGAGTTATCATTTTAATCATTTTACAAAACTAGCATGAATATATAAAAACCAATCACTTTGGTTGATTCTAATTTCTAAGCATGTTACTATATCATATTTAAAAAGTAATATTAAATATACGTATATAAAATTCTATAGAAGTATATAGAGACTACTATAGTAACATATTTAACATTTTAACACATAAGTAGCATATATAAATAAAAATAATAATACTACTTAGTTTTTAGTTATTATTTGATTTTTATTAATATATATATATATATATATTATTTAAATTATTGAGTTTATAAATATATATTTATAATTTTTTTAAGAGTCAATAGATAGCACGTATAACTCTTATACTAATATAATTTCTTACAAATTTAAAAAAACATATTATTTTTCCTCTACTCACTACTTAATTAATAAAATATAATTATTTATATATAAATAAATTTATCCACGCACAGAAAACCCACAACATTTCAGATATTATTTTAACATAAAATAAGTCAAACATAATAACAAGCAAAATAAAAAACATACCTAAATCAAAAATTTATACAAAAAATAAAACAAACTGAATAATAAGCTCCAAAATTCTACTTAATAAAATATAAATATTTATAATATATAAATAAATTTATTCACGCACAGTAAATATATATAATCCATCAAACCCACAACATTCAAATATTATTTCTACATAAAATAAGTCAAACATAATAACAATCAAAATAAAAAACATACCTAAATAAAAAATTTATACAAAAAATGGGTATAAATCTTTTTTATTATTTTGCTCAAAAAAATAATAGATCTGAAAGATAATGAGAAGAGAAATATAACTCACAAAACGACGTTGCAAATGGTGGTCGGACGTGGTCAAATATTTAGAAAGAAGGTGGCGGTGTAGCTCGGGTTGGGAGAAAATGGAGGAGAGAATTGGGGTTCTACGTGGAGAGAAATGAAGAAAATGGGGTTTTGTGTGAGCCGAATTTGGATATATTAGGTGGATAGCATCGGTTGACGTGGAGAACCGATGCTATTCATTATAAGTCGGTTTTTTCCAAAAAACTGACCTTACACAGCGACTTAAATACCTATTTTTGTAGTAGTGTTAGATTCTTTGTTGTCAAATTTTTCTCTCTTTGTTGTAATATGTTGGAAGCGATTCAAATTCTTTGACGAGAGGTAGAAATTCATTGACAAATTATTTGCATTCCCACGTAGATAATGCACTTATGAGAAATTAATCAATATTGAGAGCATTGTGTATTGGGATCTACAACTTTTCTTATCTATTACTAAGACTGATAGCAACCCTCATCCTATTGGTAAGTACTTTTGAGTTTTTTTATTTGGTTGATGACCCCATGTTACTTAATTTTTTTTTGCCTTACATAAATGACTTCACAGCATACTTCTTCACGAAAAAGCCCAACCTCAAGCACCTTTCAATTCATAAATTTATTCTTAGGAAACACGGGTTAGATAGGGAGTAAACACGTGCTTGGGAAGAAGAAAGCATGTCAAGCTATAACTCACCAAGTTAAGGGGACCATAGAGGCTAAGATGCACGAGGAAGCCCAATTCCTCCTCTAGTTTAGGACTTTGTTATGGAGAATAAGGCTCCACACTCAAGTCCCTTTCATGTAACTTCTCCATATATTTTCCTAAGTTTCCAAGAGTAGGATGGTTGAGGCTACTAGATTTAATGTTATGAGGTTGTTTTTCAAGATTTCGTTTCTAAGGCATATGGTTCCTTTAATCCTATGATAGATATTTCTTACGTTGTTATTATTGAGAGACGGGATTTAGCTTCATTTAAGTGGACCCAATCGTCTTAAAGTTGTAGCTGACAAAGAGGTAAATGACTACCTTGATTAAGAAGACTTGAAGACTAACACATGAGATGCTTGGGGTCATGGTTTTGATTCCATAAAGAGAAGATTCAAGAAGGTCCATCTAGACTTAGTTCTTCCTCATTTTTTCAGACTACACTAGTGTTATAGTTAAGTATGGTGAGTATGATGACAACTTAGATGTTGAAGGGAGTGAGACCCTATTTGGAGTGGTAGTTCATATTGATGTTAGGAATGTGATCCAGCCCCAATCAGCTACTAGGATTCAAGAAGTAGTAGCAATGGTACCCATTACTATTGTTATATCAAGATGTGCTAGTAGGGACGACCATCATAAAACTTAGGCATTAAGCTACATGCTTTACTCTATATTTTTTACATTTTTATTTCATCCAAAGTGTTGGTACTTGGATTTTATTTTGTAGCTCCATAAACATTTGAATTTTGAATGAAATGAGATCAACACTTTACTTTGAATTTTTTGCATTCCATACTTTACTTTGCCATTTTTTCTTTACCTATTGATACGAAACCAGGGTATCCCTTGTGAATAAATTTGCATTTATTTTTAGAACTAGCACTTTTATAATCCTTATAAGATGCACTTAGCACTTGAGTGACCTTGGGAGGGCATGCTTGTTATCTTTATAATCTTAAGAGATCACATTTGGTATTGGTGGTATAAGGCATAAAACTCATGGTGGTAGGGGCAGACATTTATTAGTGTTGTAGGGCATATAACTCTTGGTGGTACAGCCCAGCTACCTAGGATAAAGTTGGCATCAGCATGCAGTATAGGTCTTGGAGAGCTTCGAATGACACTTTGTGAGATGGATAGTAGTAGAGGTATGATCAAGCATATATGGTGTAGATAGATAGGTTGCAAGGGCTAGGTAGTGCTAATCGGTTGTATGAAGTGGAGATTGGTGAACGCATGGGGGCATAAACTCATGGGATAGGCACGGTGCAACCCATAACTAGTTGAATAACTAGTCAACCAATTGGTAGTCTAGTTTTTGGTGGCTAATATTTATCACTTAGAAAATTAGTTGGGGTCCTATTGGATATAACCATGATCTCGGAATAGGATCAAATGAGTGGTGATCCTTTCTATTTGGTGCTATGACATTACTCTAACATGACTTTCCCAAACTCCAAAGTCTTACATTTGTTTTACAAACTTTGACTCTTTCTCTGAACTCCCTTTTTCTGAAACCATTTTTTTTCTAAGTTCATCTTTTTCTCTAAGCCTACTTTCTCTCAGTCCACTTTTTTGAGTTCATCTTATTCTCTAAACCCACTTTCTTTGGAATTCTTAAGTTCCTAAAAAGGTTTTTGGTCTTCCCAAGTTCCATAAGAATTGTTATGAAAAATTGGCAGTTTGAACTCCATCTTTTCTAGACTTTCTAAATTCTTAGGAATTTTTTTGGTCTTTCCATGTATGATGAGAATTTTTTTGAAAATGGGTATTTTGGAATCCTAATCTACTAACCCCTTTCTTGGAAAGCTTCTTGAGTGTGATAGGCAATGACCATTATATAAGCCTTATTCTTGTAGAGGTATGCCTCCACCTTTCCCTAGTATAATCTATGAAGGTTGTTAAATCTTGAAAAGAGGTTTCCTAGGTATAAAGGAGGTCATGCCTCACTTCATTCCATGGTGAACCTTTCCCTACCCAGTTCCTAGATCCTAGATCATCATCATTATAGGTGTTGGAAGTTGTGTCCCAACTCCATTTTCCATACAAGACTAGGTCCATTAACAGAACTGGTAGTGTCATTACCTTGATCCTAGATCATGATCACTATAGGTGTCGAAAGGGTATTAAGACTACTTTCGATCCCATAGAAGAAGTCATCCATTAAGGTTATGGAATACATTATCTTGATCTTGGATCTCAATCTTTATGGGCATTAGAAGAGTGTTTATCCTGCCTCTATTTTCGCATAAGAAATGATCCATTGAGATAATGGTATCATACTAAGTAGGTCATTACCTTGATCCCAGATCAGTGTCTCTATGGGCATTGAAGGGGTGTTTCTTCAGCTTCCATTTTCGCATACAAAGTAATCCATTGAGGTAGTGGTAGCCAATCATGATCTTGGATAACAATCACTACGGAGGTGGAAAAGGTGTAATCCAACTTCACTTTCCTCACAAGAAGTAACCTATTGTGACAATGGTTTTACATTAATCTGACACTACCTTGATCTTATATTACTATTGTTGTAGGCGTGGAATAGGTGTTGAATTTGATTCCTTTTTTGCATTGGAAGTAAACCATTATGATAGTGGTTACCAATCATGATCCTGATTCACAGTCGCTACTGACAAATATTGTGAAATCTAGTAATTATCAATATATTCATTTATTTTCTGTTCTAAATTTCTATACAATGGTTAATGTATTTGTACACTAAGAACCAGAGACAAACTAGCCCTAACAATGTTGCACACATGGGTATGCTACACACCCATACTTCCCTGTGTCAACATAGGTGTTGTTGCATACCCATACTTCCTTGTTCCACTACCTATATTTCTTTGCTTCCACTACACACGCCAACACACCCCCTCAAGTTAGTGCATATATGTCTCTTATGTCCAACTTGTCAAGTGAGTTGTAGAAGTTCTTTCCAGACAGATTTTGTGAGTATATCAGTCAATTGATCTTCTAATTTAACAAATGGAAGCTTAATAATTTTCTCTTCAAGATTATATTTTTAATCAATTAATGTGCATAAAATCATGGTAATTTTAGTACTTTTTGAGCACTCATCAGTAGTAGAATCCCAAACCTGTTTTGCAGTTGGGAATCGGATAAAGTTGGCAATCAAGGAAAGGTCCATCGAATTGATCAACCATCCTTTGACAATGGCATTTTCTATGTGCCATCTCCTGAATGAGGGGTCAGTTTTTGGGGGTTGGGAAAATTCTCCATTAATATATCCCAGTTTGTCCTTGCTAAAGATATACATCTCCACCACCTGGGACCATAAAGTATAGTTGGATTCACCCAACTTGATACGAATGGGGGTAGTCGACGCTTCAATTAGCGACGGTTGTGAGGCGGTCTAGGCTTTAGTCAAAACCTCAGTCATTTTTGTAGTCAGATCATTAAGTATGGTATTGGTGGTTAAATCTATAAAGTCTGCCATGAAATCTATCAATACTATTTTTGTTTTCCTTATTTTTTTCTTTTTCCCTTTCTCGTGCACCAAATATATATCCTAGGTTTACACGGTAACCTTTTATATTCTATTCGCACAGGCCGAGCAGCGCTATATGTCGTTTCATTCCAAGTTTCACTGAGGTAGGAGAATAGTGTGGCTACTCACGGTGGCGTAAAGAGACATGACAACTCCATGACCAACGAGCAATCTATGACCCCAAATGCATATACATAGAACGCGACCTCAGTGCCGTTTATCGTTGTGTTTCAAGTTTTTTTCTCCTCTTTATAGCGAGATACAGAGAGAATACATGCGATGGACTGTGATGAACATATATAGAGAAAACACACTTAGCACCATTTATCATTGTGTTCTATTTCTTTTCAAAAAATGATCGTGGAACCGGCCACACCAGCAAGCAACCGGCATTGGACCCAACCAATTAAAATGGTACCGTTTCAACAAGTAAACTAGAATGGCCACCCCAGATCGAACCAGTGTCGAGGAAAGTGTAAACCAGAATGGCTACACTAGAAATCAGAGGTTAAGTGTAAACCAGAACGACAACCCTAGAAATCAAAAATCAAAAATCAGATGGTAGGAGAACAGAAATCAACATAGTAGGTAGCTTTCGTATTCCATTAGTCAACAATAACTTGCTCTGATACCATGACAAATATTGTGAAATTTGGTAATTATCAATATATTCATGTATTTTTTGTTCTGAATTTCTATACAATGGTTAGTGTATTTATACACTAAGAATCAGAGACAAACTAGCCCTAATAGTGTTGCACACCCATACTTCCATGTGTCAACATGGGTGCTACTACACACCCATACTTCCCTACTCCACTACCTCTATTTCTCTGCTTCCACTACACATGCCAACAGCTACGTGCATAAAATGGGTGTAATCCTAGTTCACTTTCCTTACTAGAAGTGACCTATTGAGATAATAGTCTTACATTAATCTACCACTACCTTCATCTTGGATTACTAATGTTGTGGTTATGAAATGTGTGTCGAGCCCACTTCCTTTTTTGTATTGGAAGTAAACTACTGAGGTAGTGGTTAGAACTATCGTGATCCTGGATCATATTCATTATGTGTGTGAAAATGGTGTATTCTCACTTCATATTCCTGTAGGATGTGATCCATTAAGATAGTTTTCTTGTGGAGCCAATTTGAATCTTGGACTGTAGTTGCTGTGGGTACAAAATTTTCATGGCCTACTTTCTTTCCCGTGCTATAATTTATCCATTAAGACATTGATTAGATGATTTTGTACTCCAAGCCCCCGTGGGGTGATGGTCATTATATGGTTTTGAAAAGGAGTACCCTTCCTAATTTATCCATTATGATCTTTGATTGGGTATGGCTACTATGTTTGAGGGATGAGTGTGCTTTCTCCTAAGCCATAGTAATGCACGGTAGTAATCCTTCCTTGGTGCAAAGCTAGGTAGAGCTGAGTTGTAAAAGATTACATGAATGCCAAGTTGGATAAACTATTTATTTATTCTTAATCTTTTTTTTAATTTGGTATTGGTAATGACTTGGATATGCAAGACCTCACCTATCACTTTTGATTGAAAAGTAAATTACAAGTATGAAATAGAAATAAAGAATCATGGACACAACTTCTTTTAGCTCGTCCTAATCACATTTTCTACACCTAGTTGATCCTCATTTTGTAGCAGTGTTGTGCTACTCTTTGTTCTATCAAGATGATCCCAATTCCTGTTCTATTGGAAACTTTAGTTCCAGTTGATAGATAGAGGATACCACTATGGCAGCATATATAAATGGTCATCCCAAGACGCCATTGTAAGTTGAGGGGAAATTGATTAATAGGAAGTTAATCATAATGGTCTTAGTAGCACTACCCTCTACAATAGTGACTGAAAGCTCCATAATTTCATCTAGGGTGAGAGGTTTTTCATAGAAGCCATACAAGGGAATGTTGACTAGCTTAAGAGGTTGTTGTATCTTCATCTGCTTCCAAGCATCCTTGAACAAGATGTCTACTGAGCTTTCAATATCTACCAAGAAACGATAAATATTGTTGATGGAAATCTATAAGGTTATGACCAGAGCATCATAGTGTGGATGAACTAATCATGTTGATTCCTTCTTAGTGAAGACCAAGTCATTCCCAACTATCCTATACTCCTTACCCTTTCTATGGTTCTAGATAACATGGAAAATCTCTTGACTGGCTATCAATTCTCTAATATGCACCTTCCTAACATGATTGGTTTCCCCATTTGTTGGGTCTCCAAAGATGGTAAAACTTCATCTAAGAATGAAGGTTAGTACTCCTATACTTGGTTAGTAGGGACTATTAGGGGCGTATTGCGCCTAGTTGACACAAAGTTATTTAGGTAGCCATTCTATATCTAGTGCTTAATTTTTTTTCCCTTTGGAGCTCCCAATAGTCAAGTATTTTATGGCCAAAGTTCCTATGGAACTTATAGTATAAATTATGGTTCCTATTGTATGGGTTATCTTTTAATTTTCTATGATGTTTAAGAGTCATGCATCCTAAACATGAATTAGCACTTGCTCCTAGGTAGTATTCAAAGGAAAAAACTTTTGGAAGCTATTCTTGGATTGTGAGTTTTCAGTCTTTTTTATGGCATCTTATTTTCTTTACCCACTTTTGAATTTTTTACCCAACAAGCTCCTAAGCTCTTCTTTAGTCTACCTCTTCTGAGATTGATTTTTGGTTTCCCTTCTATGATGACTAGTCATATCCTTGAAATTGATTTCCACATCCACAATCTTGGTCATCTCTTTACATAAAAAACCCAATAATCTTTCCTGCTAGTTTAGCTGATAATGGTAATATTTGGAGAGCTTAGAGGAATGTCTTGACTGCCAAAGAGTCTGAACAGTATTCAACCTAAATCTTCTCATTACTACAATGGTCAAAGTATTATTTCAATGACTCATTTTGTATTTGTGTCAACCGAACTAGAGGTGATGAGGTTTTTGGTAGCCTTCTCTTTGCTAAAAAGTGAGTAAGAAACTATCTTACAAACTCCAAGAAGTTTCCAATCGTTCCTCGCTTAAGGATCCTATACCAGACTATAGCCGTGCCTGCAACTGTCATAGGAAATTCCCTACAACTGATAGCATCATCATGCATGCAGAAATTCACCTAATCTCTGAATAGGTCAATATGGTCTAAAAAGTTAGAGTAAGTTCCAATGGAAGGTTGCTTGAACTTACCCCTAGTGAAGTAGATAAAACCTTTGAGATGAAGAGATCCTGAGTGAAATCAGTGTAATCCAAATCATATTTCTCTTCATCAAGTCATAACTCCATCTTATGAAGATGATGTTCTAAGTCTCCCATTGAAAAATTATGAATAAGATGTTTTCCTACTTCTGGCACCACTTATTTATTGTGGCCTGTGTCAACGACATTTTCACATGAGCTTTCTTGGCAAAAGTGGGCACTAAGCTTGGCCTTGAGATGGTTCCTCAAGTCCTTCACATGGCTAATCCTCTAGTGAACCATATCCAGTGGGCTTCCACCAGCTTGGCTGCTAGTGGCTAAGTATGTTAACAGTAGGACATTATTTCCATTCCCGAAGTTTTCTCCCAAGTCTTATGGATCCTTAATATAGGGACTTAATCTACTATAGACTGGACCCATTGATTGGTTCGTAGCGCTGGGAATTTGATGTTGTTCTCCTATAGTGCCAAGCCCTACTAGTCACAGAGATCTTAAGTGACTCACTGAGGCACTGGGGTGCCACTATGAGTTAATTTGGAGTTGCATCAGTTGCTATATCCTAAGTTCTAGCTTTCTAACCTATAATTAATGGTTGGTTTCTTTGGCTTAGTGCCCTTCTTATTTCTCGGAGTCTTTCTCGGTAGCGATCAATCCCTCACTAGAACCTCCACTTACTCTTTGTTCAATGGAAGTGGTAGAGAGTTTTAAGAACTTTCTTCAAAACTTATTCTAGTGATTCAACAAATCAAACAGGGCGTTAAGAGAAAAGTAAATGCAAAATGTGAGAAACAGAGCAAAGAAAATGACGAATGTTCTTGAGTTTTTACTAGCTTAATCGATTGAACACCTAATTTCTTTCCCACAGACGATGCCAGATGTTGAAGTCGGTTTTTGTTAGATCGCATTCACATAAACCTACAAATCACTAGAAAACCACATCAGAATTGACTGCACTAGTAGATGTCGTATCCGCTTTGATACTTAAGTGAGTTTCTGAAAGAAAAACTAAGATCAGAGATAATTTGAGGGAGCGTGAATTGTGAACTCTAGTAAATTGTGATATAATTTTTAGTTTATGATGATCTATTTAAAGGTTTTGACAAATGATATAATCGTAAATAATTAATATCGATTAATTAATATTTAAATTTATGATATTTAAATATCAAATTAATTAATATATAATTATTTAGAATATTAATAAGCTTTCATAAATATTTATCATGTCATTAATATTTTTATTTTAAAATTAAATAATATATATATATATATAATTTTAAATGTCTTCGTAGACCAATCAAATTGGACCACATGTATTTGATGATTTTCTATTTAACAAGGTGATTTATATTTTTATATATAGTATAGATAATATAATTATTTGAAGTTATATAATTAAAGTTCAATTAATATATAAAGTGTCGTTATAATTGTTTGTTTTTAAAATATATTTGTAACATAATAAAAAAAAGAATAAGAAATAAAAAAAATAAACCAAAGAAATATACGATAAGTTTCAATTAAAAAGCTACTTTTTAGAATAATTAAAAAAAACTTTGAACTCCATAATATTCTTAATACTAAAAATTATTAAGTTTATATCGATACAGTGGTTCAACTTTTTTACATTTTACATTTTTTTGTTATTTTTTTTGTTAACTTTTTTAATTTGCACACTTTTCGCTTCTTAATGTTTTTTTTAAATCATAGCTTTATTTTTTATTACATAAATAAAATATTAGAGATTAGAACTTAGACTTAAGATAGTAAAATAGAGAGTAATATCACTTAAAATACAAACCAATCTTGAAAAATTAAAGTTAATTTCAAGTTTGTTTAAATTTTTTTACGATAAATATGTAAAAAAAAAAAAAAAAACAAAGCTTAGGAAAAAGGTATGTTAATCAAATTGTGAAAATTAAAACGTAAATGAATCCAAGCATAAATAGCAAAAATGAAATAAAATTATAGACCATTCTTGTAATTCTGCATTATATCTTTGAAAAATATTTTGTATCATAAATTTAAGATAAATTTGAAATAAAATAGCATAATATTATTTGAAAAGATAATTGAATTTACAAAACTGTGTTTAATAAAAAAATATATTATCTCAGAATATGATAAATTTAAGATATATAATATTATCTAAAATATAATCATGTTTTGATAAATTTAAGATGCATAATATTGTCAAAAATCTAATCATGTTTTTATCTGTTTTATCCATTTGCCCAACTCTATTTGACCATACGATGAAATTGGATTTCAATTATCGAAACGTCGAAGAAATGTGCGTGAACAAAGCACGGAAATCTTCTTTTCAAATAATGTTTTTTAAAAAAACTCACTCCAAATTGAAATTTGAAAATTAAAGCAAATTTAGCTTGAGAATATATTTATATTCATAATAATAATAATAATAATAATAAGTAGTGGGAAGAGTTTTTCCCTTATAAACAATTTACTTTTTGATACAGAATATATACTTATTAATATTTTAAAGGAAATGCGAGAGTAAAGATTCAATATTTTATTCTAAATATATAACTTAATTATTATATTTATTTTTTATAAAAAATTAATCCTATTGTTATAAAAAATTAATTGGATAAATGATTATTTTTATGTTTTTTATTTATTTATTTTTTAATTTTTTTTATTTGATTCTTTCGATTATACTTTATTTAAATTAAACAATCTTTATCTATTGCATCAGAAAAATCACAAAATAATTTATTTTTTTATGCGATCACTTTTTAATAATAATAAGACTAAGTTATTATAAAAAAAATATATAATCTAAATATTATTTTTGTAATAAATATAAGACCTTAATGATATTTATCACTATTGTAAATTGGAGGAGAGAATTAAAACTCACATCCAAAAATATAAAAGGTGTTATTTTTTTTTATTATTATTTTGTTCAAAACTATAAATTAGTAGAGGTACTTAGAAGATAAATTATTTGATTGCACTGTACAAATCAAGTGGAACATGATAAGTTCAGGCGATCCGAGTGAATGCCAAAACCAAACCCGCACTACCAAGAAGGATGAGCACGCATCGCGCCATGCACGGTACACAATCAGCAAGAGGATGAGCCAAGTGCACTCCATGTAACCACTTTCTTTTTAGTTTTCTCTTTTAATGTAAGAGTAGGATTAGTAGGGCAGTTGGCTTTCAGTTTTGGTTATTTTGTGTGTAGATTTTAGTCACTAAGTGTATAAATATAAAGAAGAACAATGGGAAAAAGGCAAAGAAAATTAATGAAGTTTTAGTATTATTTTTACCAAAAATCTATGTCTATTGTGCTTGTGCTTATTGGGACCTATCATTGGTATCAAAACAAGAATGACAATGGCCACCAACAAGAAAAGGATTGAGCAATTGGAAGCTGGGATGGGTAGTGTCAAAAAAAGGTTGCATCAGATAGAGATCGACATGGATGACAAATTGCGACATGTCAAGGAAACCCTCAATCGTCTCACCAACGTCTTGATTGCAAACCAAGAGAATCCCTACCACGACAACCCTCATCATGAAGGCAACGAAAACGGTCAACTAACTGTATCCTCCAAAACAACAAAGCTTGAGTTTCCTCACTTCTCAAGAGATGACCTGATAGAGTGGTTTAATCGTGTGAACCAATTTTTTGAATTCCAAAACACCTCGGAAGACCAAAGAGTTTCTTTGGCCACCTACCATTTGGAAGGAGAAGCCAAATAGTGGTGGCAGTGATTTCGTAGGTCTTTTCAAGATGAAGAAATAACACTTTCATGGGAAATTTTTTAAGACGAATTCTGGACTCGTTTTAGACGACAAGGCATTATCTCGAGTAAGACAAATAGGAATGTTGAGAAACTATCAATAAGAGTTTGAACGAATGGGAAATAGAGTGTGTGGATGGACCCAAAAGGCTATCGTGGATACATTCATGGGTGGTTTGAAACTAGAGGTGGCTGATGGTATCAAAATGTTCAAACCTCAGTCTGTAAAAGAGGCAAGTAGCTTGGCACGGATAAGGGATGACCAGCTCGTGCGACAAAGACGATTTGCATGACCAAACGCATTACAAACATTTTCCCCTATGAGTATCAAAAAATTTCCCAAGGGTACCACACCAACAACAATCAAAAGACTATCGTGGGATGAAATGCAGAAATAAAGAAATCAAGGGTTATGCTTCAACTTTAATGAACGGTTCACCCCTGGCCATAAATGTCAATCACCACAATTTCTGCTCCTAAGAGGCTATGTAGAAGGGGATGAAAACCCAAAAAACATGACATGAGCCGCGCCCTAGGAATCACTAAACAATCTTGGTCAACCTATGCCAAGGAAATGCTAGCCATTATTGAGGCTATACGGTTATGGAGACTATATATACTTGGCAACAAATTCTTTATCAAAACTTATCAACACAACCTTAAGTACTTTTTCGATCAGCGTGTTGTAACCCCTAAATAACAAAAATGGGTGGCGAAATTACTAGGCTATGACTATGATATCATTTTTAGGCCTTGTTGCAACAACTCTATAGAAGATTCCTTATCTAGATGACCAGATAGTCCAATATTGGTGGCACTTTATACCTCAAACGTGGATATTTGGACACAGATACGCGATGCCTCTAAATCAGACCCCTACGTGCAGAATTTGGGACGCAAAGGTGGTAATCCTCCTTATGAAAATTTGATTTAGAGTGATGGCTTGCTCATTTCAAAAGGGAAAGTCGTGGTACTTTTTAGGTGTGGTTTGATATGAAGAGAATAGGGGTATTTATAGGTGAGGAGAGGAAGAAAAAGTGGGTGAAAAAATGATTAAAAATGGAGGAAACACGGAGTAGTGAATGATGACATCATTATTGATGTCATGGTAGGTATGGTGCAGCGATGCGCGCGGAATGGGGCGCAGATAGGCGGCGGCGCGCGTGGACTGGAGCAGGGGCACGCGCAGAAGGGAGCATAAGCGAGTGTAGAAAGGGCGATGCAGCTTGCACGGACTGGGTGACTACGTGTGCGATTTCCTCCTTTTTGACATTTTTGACCTATTTTGTCCAACTTTTCCATCTTTTTTGTACTTTTCCTCATTTACATTATGAATATATTTGTGATGTATTGCCTTTAGTATTTTTCTTTGAGTCTTTAAGTTACTTTTTTAAGTGATTATACCTGAAAAATAATAAAAATATCTGTGATTCCGAAAAAATAAATTTATATAGAAATATGATAAGATCATATAAATATATATTTTTTAATCAATTAAAGTGAATAAAATCATGGTAATTTTAGTTTGAGCACTCATCATAACCCCCAACCAGCTTCTTGCTAGTCCCTTAGCAAGAGAAGCGATAAAAACTAAAAATTAAACTATCCTAAATCACTTCTATGGATTGACACGGTTGCATTTAGCCTATGCAACAAGCCTTTACCCCTAGGTTGCCCTAGTGGACGAGTTTGAGTCTCGTGAGGGTTTTCAGTAATGATACCCATAAACATTGAACTAAATGTAAAACTTAAAAAAATAACAACTTAAAAACTGAAATTACAAAAAAAAATCAAAAATTAAGTTTTAAGAATAAAAGAAAAGAAAACAACATGAAACATAACACAAAAATGTCTCATACTTTTTAATATCCTTTTAAGATCATAATTAAAATCTAAAGCATAAGTTATTTTAATCTTCTTAAATAATCATGATTTATTATAATAATTAGTCGAAAATCATTTTCATATTTAATATCAAAAATATATGAATTTAATTTCACCCAATTTCAGTGTCTAGAATCCGAATTCGCTTTGACTCTATTCCTCACTAATCAATACTCTCAAAACATTGAATCCTATGGGTTCAAACACTCATATTAATTTATATGCAAAAGAGTTGATGTATAAAAATGAACTAAAATATATATATATATTGAAAAAAATCTTCAGAAAAAAATAGAGAGATAAAGAATATATAGTATAATCTACATACTATGACCCACATTGCCTACAAAGTTGTGAGTAAAGACTAATTACAAAATAAAGATATAGGAAGTAATTCCCTAAAAAGTCATTGCACTTTCTTCATTTGTAAAAGACATATATCTTGAATTTTTTTTTTTCTTAATGAGTTTGATTTATGCATGAAAATAATTTTTTATATATGATACTCTATTAAGATGAGAAAAAAAAATTCATACATTCAATACTAATACCTATATAAATCATCTAAAAATTTGAAGAAATAAGAAATGTGTTTGGAGTAAAACAATATATATATTTCACTCTGAATAAAGGAAATTAGGCTCAAATTATATCTCACAAAGATAGTCTCCACTAAAAAAATTCATAAACACCGATTTTGGGTTTGATATAATTTCCACATCTTATAAAGAAATATTAGTTATGACAAAAACTAACTAATTACCAAAAATAATTACAAACTATTTCATGATATGTTTTCAAAAATTAATCTAATAGTACAAAAGACTTAACTATTTACATAATTTTGATTTAAAGAAATGATAATTTTTTCTGAAAATGTTTTTTTAAAACTAATTCTAAAATTACAAAAATTACTAAATCACACAATATATTTTTTTAGTCAATTTTATTTTGGGTAAATTTACAAAATATTATTGAATTATTGTGTTTATTTCATTCATACTATTGAATTATTTTTTGTTTTGTTTATACTACCTAACTATTGCATTGTTACAGTTATATTATTATGGTAATCTTCATCTAAGAACGTCATACATCAGTGGTAGATTTAAAACAACTCAGATAATTAAGTAGTAAATTTGGAACAACTCAAATACTTAAGTAGCAGATTTAAAAATACTCAAATAGTTAAGTAGTAGATTTGGAACAATTTAGATAGTTAAGTAAAAGATTTCAAAATAACTCAAATATTTAAGTAGTATATTTGAAACAACTCAGATAATTAAGTGATATATTTGAAACAATAATTTATTTATAATCTATCACTTAATTATCTAACATGTGATGCTATTAGATGAAAACTAACAAAATGGTATAAATGGGGAAAGAGCAATAGTTTGATGGTATAAGCAATATGAAAAAAAATTGATGATATAAACAAAGTAAATGTAATAACTTAGTGGTATTTTTTAGGTTTTTTCTTTTTTATTTTTCTTTTTTTTTACCTTCCTAATACATTGCTTTTTATTTTTGACCTTATAATTAATTTATTCTCAAAACTAAATACATGTTCAATAGAGTAGCAAAGGGATCAAAAATGAAAGCAACCCTTTCTAGGGGTCATCTTATGTAATTTTTTCATTTTTTTTATAATATAATGAACTTTAAGTTAAAAATGTAACCAATTGAACAAATCATAATATATGATGTGCAAGGAAAAGTAAAAGATTTATATTGAAGAAAGAATATAAAATGAGTGAGTAATAGAGGAGTAGCACTATTACAAAAAGTACATACGACCTCAGTTTTTAACCGTGGTCGTAGGTCTATGGCCACGGTTATAAGAACCGAGACCTAAGTGAGAGAGACCATAGAGTGTATCTATGACCTTGCTTATTTTGCTAACTGAAGTCATAGATACACCCTATGACCTCGATTTTCTAATAACCGAGGCCATAGGTACATCCTATGGCCTCGATTTTCTAATAATTGAGGCCATAGGATATATAAATTAAAAAAAATAAAATTGGTAATTACAATATTAAAAATCAATATATATTACAATATTAAAAATCATATTATATTAAAATTAAAAGTATAATTACATTTGAGAGTTTATTATACACTAAAACATAAAAAAACTTAATATTACAAACTGACTTTTTACTATTAATTACAAGAATTTATAAGTCTACTTTAAATCAACCAGTAGCACCAACAGCAACACAGCGCAGCAGTGCCAGTGCACCAACGTAGCGCACCATTACCAACACCAGTACCAGCACTAGCACCAGCAACAAGCTACACCAGCGCCAGTGCACCAGCACCAGTGCACATCACTAGCGCACAGTACCAGCACCAACGCAGCACACCAGCACCAACAGTGTGCAGCAACACCAATACCAGAGCCAGTGTCGCATAGCAACACCAGCACTAGAGCCACGTAGTAGCACCAGTATTAGCGCAACAATAGCACCAAGATGACCAGCACAAGCACCCACTGAATGCATTGGATTTCTGTTAATGGTTGTAGAGGTGCTGATTTTCCATCTTTTTTTTGTTTCTCAATGTTATCTTCAAGTCTAAATTTTATTCAAAAAGGAACTTCATTCAATAGTTGAAAATGAATGCCAGAAATCTGGATAAAGTTTTAATTTTCTAACCCACAAGTCAGATAGAAAAACAGATGAGACTAAAAAATTATATGTTGGTGATGGTACTGGGATTTCATAAACCTGAGGATGTCAAAAACAATTCCTTACCAGCCTTACCAGTATCCACACCATGAACTTGAAGATGTCAAAAATAATTCCTTACCAACCTTACCAGTAAATTGAAAAATTATACGCTGGTAATGGTACTACAAGTATCCATACCATGAACTTGAAACTCGTTAAAAATATTGCGTATTGTCAACCTTACTAGCCTTGAAAAGACTAGCTAACAATGAAATATATATTCTTATTGAAGGCCTAACACCCTTGTTAGTAATTTCCCAATAGAGGTTCAAGGTTTCTATTATCCTCAACTTTGTTGCAATATCCCTTAATCAACACATCAAAACTACAAGCACAAACATCATGTTTAAGATGTTAAATATTACTACGTTAGGATGAACACCTTCTTCTACCAGCTCGTTCAACAAACTTTTAGCATCTTCCAAATTCCCTTCGTAGCAAAAACCATGTATCAAATAATTATAAACAATTACATTAGGGACAATCCCCCTACCTTTCATTTCCAAGAAAAGTTCTTTATCCTTTTCTAGCAATTCGTACTCATAGAGCCCATCAATAATAGTTGCATAAGAAACTATATTTGGTACCTAATAAAAAGTTTTTTTTTTAAATTATCGCACAAAATATTACTCTTCATAATTTAAAACTTGAAGCAACTTAAATTACATCTCCTGATTCTCCCAAAATATTATAAGCAACCAAAAACAGCATAAATGTATGAAAATAAAAGAATTTAAATGAAGGAACAAATAAACCTTGTAGTTCCAAGATGAAGAAGAGGAAGAGTGGCTCTGCTCCCAAATACGAACGGGTTTATCACCACTAAAAGAAGAAAAAATAGAAGGAATTCCATCAACATCAGTCGCTGGATTCCAAGCAAGACTCCACACCCTATCTGTATGGCCCTCTAGCTTCTGAAGCTCTCGTAGTTCAAATTGCCCATTCATAAGCTCCATCTTTGCATCAACCACAAAACAACAAAACTAAAACCATTAAATCAAAATATGATAAAGCCAAGACCACAAGCATATTAATAATACGAGAGAGACGAGGGAGACGAGAGAGATGACAGAGATGAGGGAGACAAGAGAGATGACAAAGACGAGGGAGACGAGAGAGATGACAGAGACGAGGGAGACGAGAGAGACAAGGAAGACGAGAGAAGTGGCGTTGATGTAGGGTTTGAGGAGAGTTAGAGTGGAAAAAAAAGAGGTAAAAAAAAGAGGGAATTAAAAAGGAAAAAATTTATAGATAAAATTGATAAAAAAAATGTGTTAATTTGGTGTAAAGGAGAAAAACATTAATATGGTATGTCTATGGTCTCGATTTTAAATAACCGAGGTCATAAGGTATGTTTATGGCCTCAGTTTTTAAATAACCAAGGCCATAGGGTATGTCTATGGTCTTAGTTTTTAAATAACCGAGGCCATAAGGTATATCTATAGCCTCGGTTTTTAAATAACCGAGGCTAAATGTCCGAGACTATATGTATGTTTTTTAGTAATGTAGGTGACATGTTGGAAAGTAAGTATGGTGACTTTTTTTTCCTTTTTTTTTTTTTTGTTTTTTGGTACCAAATATCTAAGTCGCCGTAAAATCAAACAAATAAAAAATAAAAGAAGAAGGAAGTATATAAAAATATGACAATTTCATTTTAACACTTAAAGTTCTTTGTCTTTTAATTTTGACTTTTAACAAGTTAAAAACCCTTATTAATTCATCTTTGCTAATTTTTAGCCACTATATCCCTATATAATGGAACAAATTGTATAAAAAAATGGGTTATATTAAGTTAATAAAGTTAAGTGGATCTTGAAATGAAAATGAAATTCTTATTTTTCTAGTAAGATAACAACCTATGCATTTTTTTTTCTCTAATTACAAGTGAGGCTATCCTTTCAACGTATTCAATAGTTGGAGTGAATAACTTACATGGACCTTCATTGATCAGAGGTTAAATAAATTCCACTTAATTTTCTTTCCCAATTGTAAAGGTTTGGAGGGGTTTTGAGAATTTTAATAACTATAGTATAGATTTTCTTTTCAAAATCCATCTTTTCCAACATATTGGTAGATCTTTAATTTAAAAATATGCTAGATTTGAACTTCTTTTATTTACAATTCTTAAACACTATTTAGTGTTAAATTTAGAAATTATAATTAGATATTAGTGGATGTTGTGTTTTCATTTAGATAGAAATGGAAATAAAGGGAGATATGTGATCATGTCATGACCACGGTCACAAAAGAAAATTTTGTCCTTAATGTTAGGTAACGATAAAAATATGACTAATTAATAATGGTCGTTTATTTTTTAACAAAATGATATCATATATATTTCATGTACATTAAAGTTAGATATGTTTGTAACCAATTATAAACGTTTTTGGCATGTTTGCAACCATCCAAACACATTATTTTACCATAATATCTTCAAGAAAATGCATGTAATATAATTATGTTAAAAATTAAACGACGATTATCGATCAGGTATGTTTTTGTTATTATATGTAAAGTTTTTAATATAATTACAACTAAATAAATATTTTGAGTATATTTACAAATGACTTATACGTTTTGGACATAAAACATAATTAACCTTTTAATTTATCTTTAATTATATGTAAATAAAATTTTATTTGGATAATTTACTTTATAAATTAAGCTTTTTAAAAATGAAATTATAATTTTACTTTAATTTATTTAAAGTGCATATTAAAACCTAATTATTGTTACAATTTTCTTTAGTAAATATGTCCCAAATTTAAATTTAAAATAATGTGATAATTTAAATTAATTATATTTGTAATATTTTAAAAGTATGTATTTGTGCTAAAAATAAAAAAGAAGAGAGTACACACAAATTACAGCCGCGCGCTAGCTGAGATGAACTTGTTAAAATCTCTGGTTATATTGTTTACAGGTACGATTCAGAGTACGGATCTGATAGTTAAAAATAGACAGCTAAGAAAACCTTGGAAGGTTGTTTGATGAGAGAAATTTATTGGTATTTGGGTACCTTCTCCATTCTTGTTTGATACCAAAACGAAGAAAACGTACTCTTGAAAAGATAAAATTAAAACTGCTTTAAGTAACTTTTACTAATTTATTCTTTGCCTACTCTACGTCTCTTCCTACTGCACT
The DNA here is from genome assembly GCA_037013495.1 of Hippophae tibetana. Classification (NCBI taxonomy): domain Eukaryota; kingdom Viridiplantae; phylum Streptophyta; class Magnoliopsida; order Rosales; family Elaeagnaceae; genus Hippophae; species Hippophae tibetana. Next base: position 19,773,461 of record CM072808.1, read on the forward strand.
TTTAACGTGAATTTATTTTTTTCCTTTGCAGCTATTTCTCGCCCGTGAACGTAAGTACGTTTTAAATCTCACCCTCATTTATCTAATAATATACCAAATTAGTACAAAATGGGTAATAATTAAGCTTTCAAAATTTTATTTTTCTTAAAAATATCACAAAATAATAGATATAATTTTTTGTTTTTTCAATTTTAACATGTTTTGTATTCATTAATTTAACTAATATTGATTAATCTTGATTTTTATTGATTAATGTTAATTAATCGTCCTCGATATTAACAAGATAGTAATTATAGATTAAAATTGATTGATTATTATTTGTCTATGAATGTTAGATAAAGATTTTTTATGTATCTTTTGTATGTATGTATATGTATTTGTATGAAATCCTTAATCTAATTGAAGTTAAACTTATTTGTTTTAGTGATAAGGAGTTGAATATAGATGAATTAATGAAGCATATAAGTGTGAAACAAAAATCTTTTTTAATGATATTTTAGAAAAAAGATCCCATGCCACATATTTATTTACTTTCTAAAAATTATTTGGTATGATTTTGACAAGTAGAAAAGGAGAGTCTTACCTACTCAATCACATGCACAAGCCTAATTATATAAATTGATAAATGTTTGAATAAATATTTTTGAATTAGGAGATTTTTTTTTTGCTCTTAATTTGGATTAATAGATTAAAATCAAGAGAATTGGCTTTAAATTTAAAAACGTGTGTATTCTGTGTTATAAATTATCCTCAAGCTAATTGATTCAAAGAAGCAGATAGGTATCTAGTGTTTGATGTTCTTTATCTAAAACAAAAAAACCTTTAATTAGCTTAATGTATACTTATCAAAAATCCCATTTAACTTCACGTCTGTTAAATCATACACATCTAGATAGGAGAAACATATAATCATAAATATATATATATATATAACAGTTTTATATATTTCGATCATAATTAACATGATAATTTTTATATACAATATGGATCTGTATTTATTGACCAATAAGTTAAAAGTTTTTTTTTTAAAGGAAGTTAATTAGTATTCAATTGGATTAATACACGGTGATGGCAAGCGAAACTGCTTTTGCCACATTATTATAAATTTAGGTGGTAATGGATATATAATCAAATTAGGGATATAATGATAATAATAACAATAATATAATAGTATTTATTGAAGGAAGTATGCAAAGATCTCTCTATATATAAATCTTGGGGTTTAAGCCAATTCTCTGGCAAACCCTGAAAATAACCTAGAAAGTTAAAGAGAAACCACGTATATGTTATTACCCAAAAAGAAAAGAAAAAAAAAAGCCTCACTGTTTTGCAAGAAAAGCAAGGAAAAAGGAATAATATAAATATTTTTTTTTTCAAGAAAATCCCAAAAATAAAAACCCACTTGTCTTTCTCTCTCATTATTCCTTCTAGTATATATATATATATAGAGAAGTAGTGACATTCAATTTCTCAAAAGCAATATTGAGTAGTTATAAAATTTCCTTCTTAATAAATTTAATATTTTGAAGGTTTATAGTGATAGTGATGTCTTCTTCGGGTTCATGGACAGCCAAACAAAACAAGGCGTTTGAGAATGCTCTTGCTATGTATGACCAAGACACACCTGATCGTTGGCAAAAATTAGCAAAAGCAGTCGGAGGTAAAACTGTTGAAGAAGTCAAGAAACACTATGAAAAGCTTGTTGAAGATGTTAACAGGATTGAATCTGGTGAAGTTCCTTTGCCTAATTATAGAAAAAATAACAACAAAGTCTTCAACTTTTCCGATGAAGAACTCAGGTAATTAATTAATAAACTTTTATTTATTTATTCTTTCCACTATTTTAATTTAAATTCCAACAATTTAATTCGTCTTATTTGAATAAATTCTACACATAAAATGGTAGATTTGAACGGTTCTAACAAATATCATTACAATACAAGACATTTGACAATCATATGTGTTTTTTTTTTTCAATTGTGAAGATTTAGATAAATGCATTGTTTTCAATATTTGATATTAATGAGTTTTCTAATTATCTTATTTTATTATTTCCATGCAGGTTAAGGAGTCTAAAACTACAGTAAAATTGTTGCAAGAAAAGAAATCCAAGGAAAAGGAAGAATCTATCATCTTATCTTTTAGAAGAGGAGTCAAATGTGATTAGTCTTTTTTCGAATATATGATTGGGCCATTCCAAATTCCTTATATATAATGTAAAATATATTTCCAACTAATTCTAAGTCTGGTTTTCAAATGTTTCCTAACGTAATTTATTTAATTAATGGATATATATATTCCTCTTATAAATTTATCAATGTGATTAGCTTGGCATATATGATTATATTTATCAATAATAATATTTCATTTTATTTATGATACATTTCGATTTTGAGATAGATTACAATTTTCTTAAGTAATAAACATATATTTATTACATTTTTCTCCTTTTTAGTTAGGGTATCTTTATCAATAAATAAAGAGGATGAGTGAAGCATAAGCACTTATTCTCATTTTATTGTTTACTTTCTATAATAATATAGTAAAATGAATCAGAATCTCGCTAAAATCATAATATATGTCGTAATAATCATATATTTGTTTCATATTTTAAAATTAAGAAGTTTTCATTATTTATATCATTATTGATATATATATATATATATATGTTTGGTATTAAATATGTAACAGATATATGATCTAATAAGTGTAGGTAATAGCGAGATTATAGGACTGACTTAATTACAGCTCGGGCCCAACGAGTTTGGTAATGCGTATAATTTAGTTGACGAGAGTACGTCGTTATACAACTGCGAGGTCTTAGATGTCAAGACTTGATGAAATCGTGAGATCCCAATATGATCACGGTCTTCCCTCTCCATGGGCATCCCGAGAAAATTACCCAGGAATTTAGAGCGATTTGCATATAACGACCTAACAATGTAACATTTATGGTGATCTGCTTTCTATTTAAATTAAGTTTGTATGCAATTTTATCACTTTTGTAACCGTGTATCCAGGTTGTATAATACATACCCTATCACATATGTTGGATGTTATACATATATATACCCCTTAAATGAGAAGAATATATGATCTAATTCAGTTATTTAAATTTATACTTCTCACTACAAATCACTAAAATCTTGAACACATGAAATTCTCTCCAAAAAATTGGTACCGTCTGTGGGAAATAAAATCTTTCTAGTTTGTAATTAGCATTTGAGACCTGATCATATAATAAGAGAATTAAACTATGTTTTGATCTGCACGCCGTCAAATGGATTATCCACCCCTGATCGATGAACAAATAGAAAACTATGTCCCATTGGCTCAAGATTTTGACCTCAACGATAGGGCGCCTCCTTCCTCACCTTTCAGGTCGTTAACAAATTATGATTTAGTAATTGCTTCAGCTAGCGAAAATTGGGTTTCAATCCTTTGCGATGTAAGCCCGTCCATATGAGCCACGTGACCTTTAGATACTTCCACAAATTATAGTACAAACAACCTCCATCTGAAATAGATGCGATGATAAAAGGGCTTCAAAAACAAATAACCAAACTGTAACAACCCTTCATAGAATGCCAAAGGGAGAATAACAAGTTAAGATATTGGATAGAACAAAACATATGTTCAAGCACAGGGAGTTCATTCTACACATCTTGTAGTCCCCAAAATAGTACATCAACCTTCTAGAAGGGAACGTATGTCTCGTGTCCATAACCCACATCGACACATAGATGTTAAGCAAAGTCCCCAAATAGTTTCTGATCCTCATTTCATTATGGGGACCTCCCAAGTAAACTCTCCCACCTACGAATCTACAATTCACCCAATTCATCCTTATAACTCGGATGACAAATTGGACAAAAAATTAAAAGAAATGGAAGAAAAAATGTGGACAAGAGTTAACGATAAGCTCAAAGGGCAGGAAAACTCAAAGTCATGGGGTGATATTGAAAATGTTTGCAATCAGTTATCTACATTGCCTTTCTCATATATCATTGAGTGAACGTTGCCTTAGCCAAAGTTTAATGCCCCCAAATGTACCACGTATAAAGGAACTAAGGATCCAATGACACACATTCTTCAATTTAAAATGGCCATGGTAGCAGTGAGCCTCTCTAAAGACAAGCGGGAATCAATGTACTGCAAACTATTTATAACCACCTTCCGAGACTAGGCCCAACAATGGTTCATGGAGTTTCCCCTAAGAGTATTGTTAGCTTGATGCTTTGGTCAAAGTATTCGTCACTAATTACGCCTGTAATAAATTAATCAAGTAAGAGTCTCACCACTTGTTCTCAATAGTCTAAGAGGAAGATGAGACAATCGAAGATTACATGTAGAGGTTCAAAATGGAAAAGATGGAGATTAACCAATGCCCTTATTCCATAGCCATTGAAGCCTTTCGAAAGGGAATTAAATGTGATAATGGCCTCTTTATATAATTGACAAAAAATACACCCGCTTCCTAGAGGCAGTTTATGAGGAAACTCAAAAAGTCGTCAATGTGGAAAGGGAAATGAAATCGAGCAAAGGGTTGGTTAACAAAAAACTGAATAGGTCCAACCCCATTAAAAGAGAAGAGAACAAAAGGCATGCTAGGGATAAATTTCCCAATTTTCCCCAATTCAAACCCACCCTAAGGCCGAGAGGCAACTCAAAGACTTGGGGTGATGCCTTATATCCCTTTCGAGGACCACCCTTACGCGTCACATTGGCCGAAGCAGTGCGTCAAATAGAGTGTCTTAATAACATCAATTGGGCACCCACCATGAAAGCTTTTCTCAAAAACCCTAATAAGTATTGTGTGTTTCTCAAAGACAAAGGATTGGACCCAATATTGTCGCCATCTAAAGTGGAAGATTTAGCACATCCTTTTAGAAGGATACATAAGGGACATCATTGATAAAACCAAAAACCCTTAAGAAGAGGCTCAAAGAGACAACCTTGATCAAAGAATCAGAGTGCCAACCAACCCAATTTGCAGGGAACTAAATAGAGCACACCCTATCCCACTTGGTGATGTGCGTATAATACACACCATTCATAGTGGACCTACCATGGCCGGCCATACCAGCAACTCTAAGAAAAGGCACGTAATAAAGGCTCGAGATATGGGGTGTTTGGTTTATAGTCTAAGACTTGAGAGCCCAATTTACCCAATTACTTTTGAAGTCCTAGAGTGCTTACATCCCCATGACGATCCTTTAATGATCACTGTGAAAATAGCTCATTGTGAGATGCGTCGAATATTAGTTGACAATGGTAGCTCATCCGACCTCTTATACTTGTCTACTTTGCTCGACATGGGCATATATCCTAAACAGATCACTCAATAACAAATGTTGTTGGTTGGATTCAATGGCAATGTAACGATGTCAGTAGGGACCATACGTCTACCCGTGTTGGTAGAAGGTGTTATAATTTTGACAAACTTTGTCGTTTTGAACACCCTCATACCTTATAATGAAATTTGGGGCTGCCCATGGATACATAAAATGAAAGCAGTGTCTTTAACATACCATTAAATAATTAAGTACCATACCGTCGATGGGGTAATAAAAATTGAGGGGGAACAAGATAGGGCACGAAATTGTTACAATAGTGCTATGAAGAATGTGTTGCCTCAATCTTTGAAATAGCAATTAAAGAACAAAGGTCATCCCACCGAAATTAAGAAATTGCGTATAGGTGAACATGTTACGATGGATGTCCACGGTGAATATGACATGGTTTATATAGGGGCAATAAAGAATGATCGATATGTGAAAGATGCTCTTATTGATTTATTAAAGAATAACAAGGATTTGTTTGCTTGGAAGCTTGAGGACATGCCCGACATCGACCCTAATATCATCTCTCATGAGTTATGCCTTGATCATACCAAAAAGCCGATCCAACAAAGAAAGTGGAGATTTTCCATAGACAAGAATGAGATCATAAAAAAGAAGATTGAGTCCTTGAAAAGTGTAGGTTGGATTCGTGAGGTCATGTACCCAACCTGGCTATCAAATGTGGTGTTAGTGAACAAAGCGGGAGATAAGCATACAATGTGCGTGGATTTCATTGATTTGAATAGGGTGACTCCAAAAGATTGCTTCCCTTTGCTGAATATTGACCAATTAGTCAATGCCATGGCTGGGTTTGAATCAATGAGCGTTATGGATGCCTATTTAGGTTACCATCAAATCCGGATGCATCCCAAAGGTGAAGAAAAAACGACGTTTATCATGGGAGAAGGGATATTTTTCTATATTAAGATGTCATTTGGTTTGAAAAATATTGGTGCCACCTATCAAAGAATGATGAATAAAATGTTTCGAAACCAAATTGGATGAAACATGGAAGTGTATGTCGATGACATGATGGTCAAAACCAAATGTGTTAAAGACCATGTCTCTAACCTTAAAGAGGTGTTCGCCATAATTTGAAATTATAAAATGCATCTCAACCCAAAGAAGTGTATATTTGGAGTAGCCTCGGGGAAGTTCTTAAGGTAGTTAGTGACATCTAGAGGTATAGAAGCCAATCAGATAAAATCTCGGCCTTGGTTAACATGAAGTCCCCTTGCTGCCTCAAGGAAGTCCAACAAATGAACAGAAGTATTGTGACTTGATAACTGTATTTTATATAGTTATTTTCGTCTATTTTATTAATTATAATTGTTATGTTCTTGACATATTTAGTTAGTTTTAATGGAATAAATTAATATTTACTGTTAATTTCTTAAGGAATATATTTTAAGAAAATTAAAAAATTTAAATCGAAAAAAGGACTTAATTGCAAATAATAAAGTCTGAAAATATAATTTAAATTAAAATAGGGGTTAATTGCAATTAAAAAAATTTAAAATATGATTTTAATTATAAAAGGGCTTAATTTCAATTAACAAAAGTTTAAAAGTTAATTTAAATAAAATTGGAGGGCTAAAATGCAATTATAGGAAAATGTGTTTTTTCTGTGCACGTAGAGGACCACGCGCCCCCAATTTCAATGTGGAACACGCACCTTCCGATCAAGCAATCAACGGTGAGGATTAGGAAAGTGTACAATAAACGCAACAAAGGCCATTAGACCTAGTTTTCCTGGATTACACGCTGCTCAGTGTTGAGTGGGGCCCACTTGCCGCGCAGGGTGGGACCACGTGTCTGCTTCGTAGGCAATTTCCTATGCGATGCATTCCATGTAAAAAGCGTGCACCCTCCCAGTATACCTAATGTGAAGGTGCCACATGTCTATATTATTGTTCCAGCAAATAAGGTGACAACACGTGGCATAAGTTTTGTAAAATAATAACACGGAAATGGTGCACTTTACAGCCGTGTCTGCATCCCCCACATGTCTACGAAAGCATTTCTCCCCTATGACACGTTCCTCATGCGCCCTCTCTGTACAGCGAATAAAAGGATGCCATGTGCATCGTTATTTCTTACAGCGAATCAGACACTGACACGTGGCATGCATAAATTGAAATGAAAAAATGAGAAACGTGCATGCTTGTCTCCCACGTAGATTTAAATATTATTTTCAATGTACCATTTTGTCTGCCACTTAGGTTTTTAATTATTATTTTCGATGCAAAATTTCTCCCACGTGTCTAAAAAAATGTATTTTATGATGTGTTTTTTTAGGGTGTTAGAGCTATAAATAGGAGATTATTGTGAAATATCAAGGGGTTTGTTTTGGAGAGTTTGGAGTATTGGACGGTGGTACACACAGAAGCCATTTTTGGCTTATGTTGTGTGCTACGTGTGCCATAAAATTTAGAGAGTATAAATGTTTAATTTTCTTTGTGTTCTTTACCTGATATTCCTTAAATTCTATAATTGTAATTTTTGTTATGAAATAATTTAATTTTTCTAGGGTTGCGTTTTAGCTAAATTTATGAAGCTTGGATTTGATTATTTTTTGAATAATTTATTAGACTTTTAATTTTTTTATTCTATTTGTGCTTAATGCTTTTGGTTATTGGAAAATTTATCAATTGATATGTGGCACTTAAATAAATTTGGAAGAGGTATTTTTGTGTATATTGCTCATGGATAGAATAACATGTATATATGAAGGATAGGAATATACCTTTATCATATGTGTGGCCATTTGAGAACATAGAACGTAATGAATCTTGGTGAATTTAATTCTCATAGGAATATAGTGAATTATTTTAGCGAGGTGTGTCTATACGGAGCTCGGAAGAGATGTATGGATAAAATTAGAAGTTCTTGGTTGACAAATTAAATTTGCAAAAAAAAAATCAAGTGAAAATAATATGATTCGAGTGGACTAATTTGGTGAAAACTGCAAACCTAGAATTTTCTTTTATTTTGTTATAAAACTTTTAGTTATTTAAAACATCTTCAAAGTTTCGCTTGTTTTGGATAAAATCATATTGAAATAATTTTAGTACTTAACAAACTATAGTAACACAGCCTTAAGTCACTTCATTTCTAAGTGCACCAAAAAGTGTCTACCATTCTTTCGATTGTTGATGAAGAACACAGAATACATTTGGGATAGTGAGTACGAACGAGCCTTTCAATCCATTAAGGAATACATGGGGAAATCACCTCTTTTGGCTAATCCTATGACAAGAGAAGATCTATAAATGTACATGTATTTCATGGACAAAGTTGTCAGTGCTGTATTGATGGTCGACAGAGAGGGAGCCTAATACCTAGTGTACTATGTGAGTCATTCTTTGACAGGGACACAACAATGATATCCTTCTCTAAACAAGGTAGCCTTCATAATAAGAATGACGACACGTAAACTCATGCATTACTTTGGTGCACATAGGGTAGTGGTCCTCACCTCATACCCCTTGGAAAACATTTTGGGTAAACCGGACCTTTCTAGGTGTCTTTCTCAAATAGCCATTGAGTTGAGCGAATTTGAGATACACTATAGATCTCTAGCCGCTACCAAGGACAAGCCTTTTCAGATTTTGTCACGGAATGGACACAAGAGAATACCTAGGAGGGAACTCACATACATGTAGTAATATCAACCTTCATGGGAGAAGCATCTCCTCCTGAGACAGAGTTATGGAAGACATATGAGGATGGAGCAAGCAATTCACAAGGGGCAAGAGTTGGAATCGTAATATTCACCCCAATGAGAGGTCCAATAGAAAAATGCCTTCGAATCACTTTTCAAGCAACCAACAATGTTGCTTAATATGAGGCCCTACTCTTGGAGTTGTAACAATTAATAGCCCTTATAGCTAAGAGGGTGTTAATCCATAGCGATTCACGTTTGGTGGTAAACCAAGTCAATGAAGATTTTGAAGTAAAGGAAGAAAGAATGAAACTTTACGTATAAAAAGTGAAGAAAGCAAAAGCCGTATTTGAAACTTTTAAGATTAAGAAAATTCCTCAAGGAGGAAACACCCATGCTGATTCCTTGGCCACGTTGGCGTCTACAGTAAATTCAGATTCAAAAAGAGTCATCCTAGTCTCTTGTTTGTCAAGACCTAGCATCGACACTAGTGAAATAAAAGATCAAACTTAATCGAACGTCGTGTCTACGATTCATGCTACATGGTTGCATCCATATATAGAATACCTTATCAACTGTATCCTTCCAAAAGACAAACACTTAGCTCGCAAACTCACAAAGAAAGAAAAAAACTTTGGCACCATCTAGGGAGTCTTATATAGAAAGAATTATGGTGGCCCATGGTTGCCGTGGCTCAAATGGTCTTGAGTAACTTACATAATGGCCAATGTGAAGCTCATTCTGGAGGAAGAACTCTTTTGCAAAGAATTATCCAACAAGGTTACTATTGGCCTACCCTTCTCAAATATTGCATCTCTTATATCAAAAGGTGTGATAGGTTTCAAAGGAACACCAATGTGCCACACCGATCGGGTGTTGACCTAAAACCTATTATTAGCCCATGACTGTTTCAGAAATGGGGTTTAGATATTGTAGGACCATTGCCTATTACCTTAGGCCAAAGAAAGTTCCGCATCGTAGCAATTGATTATTTTACTGAACGGATAGAGGTAGAACCTTTAGCTCGAATCCAAGAAATGGATGTGGAGAGATTCATATGGCATATTATCATATGCAGATATGAATTACCTCGTGAACTAGTCGCTGATAATGGTAGACATTTCACCGGACAAAAGGTAGTATCTTTTTATGATGAGAAGGGTATCAAATTATCTCATTCCACCCTTTACCAACTACAAGTGAATGGTTTAGCCGAATCATCTAATAAGACACTTATAAGTATACTACGAAAACATTTCGAAGGAGCCAAAGGAAAATGAGTTGATGAACTACCCAAAGTTCTTTGGGCCATAAGGACTACTCCCAAAACGTCAAAAATTGAAACTCTTTTCTCCCTCGTTTATGGCACTGAAGCGGTCATACCCCTTGAGATACAAGAACCAACCCTATAATCCAGTATCATGTAGGATGATAATGATCATTTAAGATGGGAGGACGTACTGTTAATTGAAGAAAAATGAGAAGCACTCTTGATAAGACTCGAGTCATAAAAGAGAACATTCCAAAAGACATGTAACAAGTTTGTTAAGCACAAGCGTTTTGGTATAGGGCAGTGGGTCTTGCGAAGAGCATTGGGCAACAAAAGCGAAACTAGAGCAAGAAATTTGGCTGCAACATCGGAAGGTTCATATCAAATATACGATATCACCCCTATGGGCACTTATTTGATAGAACATGACGGTATAAAGAAGGTCCTTAGTTGGAATGGAGAACTCCTCAAAAAGTACTACATGAAAAGTTGATGTTTTATATATGAGAAGTACAATATCTTTTGATTAATTGTCGAATTTATTTAATGAAACCCCAAGTTAGAATCAGTCATCCGACCTTCTTTCTTAGGATGCAGGATTCATCCCATGTCTCATTATTGGAGAAGGAGTCGCATGACCCCTTACTTGTGATGTGAAGTACGTTCTAAGGAGCACATGCAAGGGAATGAACGCTCACTCTTGCATAATGCACACCTCCTATGACTTATTTAATGAAACCCCAAGTTAGAAGTAGTCGAACAACCTTTTCACTTGGGATGCGGGATTTATCCCATGCCTTATGATTGAAGGTGTAGTCCCCTGAACCCCCCACTTGAGATTCGAAATATACCCAAAAGAGTACATGTATGGGATGGACATTCACCTCCTCACATAGCATATCTCAGGCATTTTATTGTATGCCCCCCAAGTTGGAAAGCATCATTCGACCTTCTCGCTTGGGATGTGAGACACTTCCTATCCCTCATGATTAGAGGTGGAGTCCCATGACCCCTCCATTTGAGATGTAGGATACGTCATATGCTTCATGATTGGAGGTAGAGTCCCATGACCCCCCACGTGAGACGTTGGCTACAATTTTTATCATATTGCAGGGCTAGTATAAGCGTTCTCGAAACCACTTTTCATTATTCAAGATAAGAATAAAGAACAAATAATAGAAGTTTTAGCGATTTCCAAACCAATCATTTGATCTAGTATTACAAATTATTACAAGCATTATTACACATGAATATTACATTCCTTCATAATAGGAACTTCATGGATTTTTTTATCGAGCACCATGTGTTTCCAATATTCAACTAATTTGCGTAAACCATCTCGTTCTTCTTTATATCTCTCTTATTCAAGATGTGACAATTTTAAATCTTCACTCGAATCGACTAACTCTTTTTCCAAGACTTTACAATGAGATTTCAACATGCATAATTCTTGATCCACAAATTTGGTTGCTTCCTAACACATCTCAACCTTTTTTTTTCTGAATCCTTCGCCAAGGCTATGGCCTACGATCAAATACATGACACACAAGTTAGTAATAAAATTTACAGTATCATAAAATTTTACATCAATAAAGTATTAATAACGAAATACTTAAATCGAGCATACGCCTCGCTATCATACGCCAAATCATTCCTCCCTCTCTCTTGTGGGTTGTGTAGATAGACGAAAAATCTTAAAGCACCCCAAAATGGTGATATAATTACTCCTGCGTAAGAGGAACATTAAACATTCCATTTTTGAAGAGATCATTATTACCACTAGTCTCACCCTTATATTTTTCCATAGGATATATACTTTGCAAAGGGCTCATGCCTTCCCTTAATTAGGATAACCTCTTATTCAGAGGTAATTTATCATCACCGGATCTTCTCATTTGTAGGGGAGTAGACACCCCATCTTGAGATGGCTTAGAGAATGTTGGGTTTTTATCATCTTTTCCTCCTCTTATGAATTTGAGGGCGGCCTGATTAAGCTGTGAGTGGGAGAAATATCTCATTTCTTTGTATCAGGTGCAACTTGCATAGTGAATAATGTTGTTGGATTAACCTTCTTGCTACACCAAGAAATAGATCGTTCCCCTATAATGGGGAGTGCTCTTATGGATGGTGATGACCCCATTTCAAGCAAATCATCCATGTTTACTTTGCTATAATCCATCCTTATGTCAAAACGGCCTATGATGAAATGATGAAATCTATTAGGTTGCTCAGTGTTATTTTTAATTCAAACTATATAAACGCGGCTTCAAATGCTCAAAGTTATGTATTACACGAATCATAAATGAAAACAAAGTAAATCAAACCAAATATATAGAAGTAAATATCCACATTTAATGAAGTCAGTTTAAATTCCCAAAATATTTTATTACACTTGTCTTTACAAAATAATAAAATAAATCCCTCTCACATGGTAGCTTCTTCTACCACACCCTCGAGTGGACAACTAGGAACGACTTCAATATTGCGAGGTGAAGCTTACAGAGTAGCAGTTCTAGGTGGCTTTGACCTACTACTTTGAAAAGCTTGCATTAAAACCAAGTAAGGCGCATTCAAATCTAACTTTTCAACTTGGGTCCTTAGATTTCTCACCACGAAGCTAACACCATTACGATAAGCTTTGGTGCACTCCACCTTCAAGGTGTCCACCATCATAGATAGTGAGCTAACTTGACCCGACATGGCATTCAACTGGTCTTGAATAGCACATTTTTTCTCCTCGACTTTCTTAGCGATCTGCTCAAAATGCTTGGTCGCTTCCCCCTTCTCTAAACAATAGGTGTGAGCTTTTCATAGCTTCTCCACCTTGTCAATCAGCTCGTTCTAAAGGTTCAAAATCCTTGTATATTTTTCAGCTATCAAGACATCTTTGTCTTTTGTCGTCTTCTCATACTTGGTTATCTGTAGATGACTGGCTTGAACCTCGTGCTTGTAGCCTCTAAGGGACAGCTCACCTTCTTTCTCCAAGCACACCGCCTACATATGAGATCAGTTAAAAAAAGGTTAAATAATATATATATATATATATATATATATATCCAAATAGTATGAAAATATTTACCTAAAAAAGACGATCTACAATTAGCTCCCCGTTGGTGCCCCATTCGCTTCTTTTGGCCTCCCTAACTTGTGACCTCTCAGCATCTGCACCAAAATGCTGAAACAAATTTATTTTAAGATCTGTTTGCCCAAATATCCCTTCACTAAAGTAAGTGATGTGAGTATCCAGGACCACTATGTCCTTCAGGATTAACTCGTCAAATTTGAAGTCGTTCGTATCCATGCCCTCCATTCCAAGGGTATGCTCTTCCCTAACCTTCCTCTTCTTTGAAAAATAGGTGAGGTGAAGATGAGCTCAGATTACCCAACACTTCTTGATTCATTGTGACCTCAATATTTGGAGCAACCTTTAAGTTCGTGAAGATCTCTCTGTCCTGAGTCGGTGAAGAGGACATGGGTTCCAAGTGAGGGTATGTGGGAGCCAGATCCTGAACACTCGTAGTGTTGATCAGGTCTTCTAAATCAACATGCGAGTAATCCATACCTGCAAAAGATATAACATCAGTAACTCTTTCATGAGCGCGAGCTTAAACTTTACCTCGTAAACATAGGATGACCTTGGAATATGTTTAAATAATCTCACCGCACCCCAGAATTCTTTAAATAGGCCATAGTTAGGATGTCGTGATAAATTTCACACCAAGTGTTCTGTAATTCAATTCTTCTTATTTTTTCTTTACCACCAACATCCAATTTACTCATGAGCTCACTAGCCCAAGGTTGCGAAGTGTAAAGTGATGGTTCCAAGTGTGTCGAACAGGAAAATATACCTCATCTCCCCAAATTTCCCCAATGATGTAAAAATACTTTTCTTTCCAACCAGAGCTACTATCGGGGAGTTTGAGATGCAACCCATGGTCGATGGAACAAGATATATACGCCCTCCCTTTGTCTAAGCCATTCTTCTTTAAACAATATAAACACTTCATCTCGTCACTAGTGAGGTTTATTCTATGTTCCCTAGAGACCACTGAGAGACTTAAAAGAGTTTGCCATCCGTTTGGGTTTATTTCTGCAAATTTATGTCAAAGGTACTCAAAGTAAGAGCTACCAAATTAGGGAACGGATAGAGAAGACCTATCTTAAAGGCTTCTAGATTAATTACCCACTACCCTGGTGGACAATCATCAATATCACATAAGTGGAAAGGTACTGGAATTATACTAACACGATCAGGGAGATCGTACGTTTGCCTTATCTCTTCCAAATCCTTTGTTGTTAGGATGCTGGGCATATTTTCAATTTCATGTTTCTCTTTAGTCCTATGTGTTGGCTCACCTATATTCTCACTTTTATTTTTAGAACAAGGTATTTTTGTAGATGCCGACATAGAAATCCTGATAACTGGACCCTATGAAGACAAGGGAGATGCCTCCTTGGACCCCTAGGAGGTAGGAAGAGTGAAAATTCCTTCCCTAATAGTCCTCGAGATAGACTTAAAAGAGTATTAACTCAGGCCGTTTGTTTTGTAACGACCTAGATGGCACATAACCTAACTGAGGAGATACAATTTTGGATGGATCCCCTTTCGAAGACCTATCCACTTCTTTTCCCTTATAAGACATAAAAAAAGAGATAAAAGATAAAAAGGAATTACCTAAATAATGATAAGGTCGTTCAAATCTAGAAGTACCAAAACAACAACGAACTGATTCCTAATAAATGTCATTATGTGAACGACATCTGAGTAACTAACGGGCTGAAATTCTCTAGAGATAAATTTACTAAGTTAAAACATATAGTTAAGAGTAAATTTATCCACTATTTATAAAAGAAAAGTGAGAAGCTGAAAGGTCTCAACCTGAATAAAATTAATTAAAAGAGTATTATCTGTAATTAAACAACCTCGCAACCAGAAGTTGTATCGTCTAAGTGGCCATTATATACTTAGATACATTGAATTGATTAATATGTTAAAATAAAATAGATGACCAGACATTATTCCCTTGACTTCTCAAAATCAAGAGAATATAGGATTTAATGTTTGATATTAAATATGTAATGAGCATACAACCTAATAAGTGTAGTACAACACTGGTGGATACCAAGGTTATAGGAATGGCTTAATGATGAGTGCTTAAAAAGCATTAAAATTACCATGATTTTATGTACTTTAATTGATTAAAAAGATTTATATTTTATGATTTTATCATATTTTTATATAAATTTGTCTTTTCGGAATTATGGGTATTTTTATTGTTTTTTAGGTATTTTTTCTTAAAAAATAACTTAAAGACTTGAAGAAAATTAATAGAGGCAATACATCATAACTATATTGAGAAAATAAAAAAGGAAAAGTAAAAATGATGGGAAAATTGGAAAAAATGGGTCAAAAATGTCAAAAAAGGATAAAATCGTGCACGTAACAGCCTAGCCGCGCTGAGCATCGCCTGAACAAATGCAAATTTTGCGCGTATCGCTTGAAAAACTCCAATGTTTGCGCACACTGCCCAAAAAACTCTGAACTCGTGTGCCTATTTGCGCATATCTTCCCCAACCCACCCGTGCCACTACACCCAATCGCACCTCACATGTCGAATTTGTGTGTTCCACTACCTGCATCAGCGTTTACGTCAATGCCTATCCATTCTAAATCATCGATAATGTTAACATCCGCTTATTACATGTTTTTCCCATTGTTTTTATCATTTTTCCTAATTGTTTACCCTTCTCCTCATCTATAAATACCTCATCTACTCCATTGCAAAATAGACCTCAAAAATATCTTCTTATCTCTTTCTTTCTCTATATTTCTTATTTTTTTTAGTTTTTAAGTTTAATGTTCTTTTATTATAACTAGTTATGTTTTTGTAAATTTCTAACTTTTTGATTCAATAAACGGAAATGCAAATTCGTTTGGAAGTTTTCCAGAAACAAAATTGGCATCAAGGTTCCATAAGGATTTTTATTCTTTACAGTTATTTTTATGTTTTATTCTTATATGTTATATTTAATTTGTCTGTGATTAAATTTAACTTGACTGACTCTTTGTAAAAATGATATAATAATAACGTTGTTATGCTTGCGAAATATTAAATAGGTAAAAATTTCTATAAAATGGATTGATTTTGTTTTTATTCAAAATTTTATATTAAGAATGTTAGAGAGAAATATATTATTTTTCATTACAAACTTAAATCTAAAAATTAGATTTTAAGGTTTAGTTATCTGGTACAATCATCCACTAGTTAGAGTAAAGCTCTATTTCAAATTTTTTATAAGAATTATTATTTGAAAATGTATTGACAACATGTTTTCAGTAGTGGTTTTAAAACTTGAAAGTTAGTATTCGGATAATTAGATTCTTAGGTTTAATTTGGACACCTTGAATAAAGTTTAAACTGTCTAACCTCACCAAAGGTGGCATTTAAATGGTTCATTTTCAATCTCTTAGAAAAAAGGAATTAATTTAATTAGCTGAATTGATTATCGACCCTACCCACAGGTGTTAATTAAGCAAAGAATATCTAAACCCACCAAAGGTGGTATTCATATAAAACAGAAAGAATAAATAAATATCAATTTATATCTTTAATAACCTAAATAATATGAGCAAACATAATTAACTTAGTTATTATATCCATAAATTCTCCACTATTATAAATGATAAAATTTGCATAAATGATTATTGAATCCATATCTATGTTTATTTTTATGTTATTAGATTGGAAAACACATAAAACCCAAACTACCATGACAGGATGTTTAGGATGTAATTTCGTTTTGAAAAGTTTGAATAATAAATTAAAAACCATATATATCCTTCCTTAGATCGACCGTGGGAATATACTTATCATTTTCTATAAAATGATTCGTGCACTTGTGGGAGTTTTATAAATATAAAACCAAAGTATTGGTAGGATTAGCGATCCCAGTTTTTCTCATCACTTAACTACGGATCGGGTCTAATGAGCTTGGTAATGTGTACAATTAAGTTGACCAGAGTATCTCATTATCCAACTGCGAGGTCTTAGATGTCAAGACCTGGTGAAATTGTGAGATCCCAACGTGATCACAATTCTCCCTCTCCATGTGCAGCCTGAGAAATTTACCTAGGAATCTAGAGCGACGTGCATATAATGACCTTCTTATATATGTATGTAATGACCTAACAATGTAATGCTTATGGTGATATACTTTCTGTTTAAATTAAGTTTGTATGCAATTTTATCACATATGTAACCGTGTATCCATGTCGTATAATACATACCATGTCACGTATGTTAGATGTTATACATATATATATCCTTTAAATAAGGAGAATATAGGATACAATTCAATTATCTAAATTTCTACTTCTCATTACAAATCACTAAAATCTTAAGCAAATAAAATGCTCTCCAAACAATATATATATATATATATATATATGATAATTTTGTAAAGATAATAACTTGATTTAATGAACTCATGTAATTGGATTTTGAGTCAAATGTTTTTTTAAAAGTACACATATATAATTTATCCATATTTATTTTCAAATATCCATTGGTATATTATTATTAGAACTCGAGTATCGGTATTTTTTTTAAATTATAAATTATCGAAATAATTTATCAGATTCATTTATGAATTGGTTATGTATGACATCATTAGTTTATTGGTTTAATATTAAAATCACGGGGTTTATTTTTATATCTCAAAAATCTCCAAAGTTTGAATTTTTTTAGAAAAACTCATTTATTATATATATACTTAACATAATTACACAATTATGATTTTTTTATTTTTATTTACAAATTTAAAATGTAATAAAACTTAAAATTAAAAAAATACTAACTTAAGAATAAATACAAATATATATAAAGAGTAAATAAAATATTTAAATGACATAAAATAATAACTGAGTAAAGAAAAAGATACCATGTATACTAATGAGTCAGTTGTTATATATATAATTATATAATTAAATATTTAGATAGCCACTATTTAGACTTTTGAAATTCAGAAGCCTAATAATTGATTTTGATATTGAAGTTTCATAAATTTATCTTTCTGAAAGAATTTATAATTGTTTTAGAAATTTTTATCAAATTGTTAGTAAAATATAAGGATAAAGAATAAATATTGATATAATTTTGAATAACAAAATATAAATTACAAAATTATAGAAGGTAATAAAATATAAATTACACGTAAATTTATCTTTTCTAAAGAATTCACAATTGTTTTAGAAAAACTCTGTCAAGTTGATTGTAAAATATAATGATGGATAGGAAATGTTAATATAATTTTGAATAACAAAATATAAACTAAAATATTTTCAAAGATAAAAAAGTGTAAATTACAAAGGACATAAATAGAAAAATTAATGTAAAGTTGAGAAAAGAAAACCAAATCCCGTATTTCATAACGTTTTTTAAAAATTTATTTTCTCATTGTGGGTGTTAGAGAATCATGAATGCTTATCTCCTAGCATAAAACAGTATATAAGCATTAAACATACACCAAGGTAACTACTTTAGTGAACTAAAAATGTATAACTCCAACACATTGAACTTAGCTCTAGAGGTAGTGTAAGAAAAATCTCTTATAGAGAAAAACTTTTAAGAGCTCTTATTTCTACAAAACTAAGTTCCAATCTTTTCTATCACATTTGAAAATATCCAAAAGCCAATTTATAATCATTCATGCTTCGACCTTTCCTTTCTCATAAATGTTTCTATCATAATGTAAAAATAAATGGCTATAATCATTTTTTTCATAATATAGACATAAATGACATTATTATTTTGTCATAATGTAGACATAAATAACTATAACAATTTTTGTCATAATATAGATATAAATGTCATAATTATTTTCTCATAATATAGACATAAATATCATAACTATTTTGTCATAATGTAAAAATATATGAGAAAATGAACATGATTGTTATAAGAATAACCAAAGGTTTATATATTGAGTGGGGAATTGAAACATGTAGCTATTCTTCTAACTCAATGAGTTATCTTTAAAACTTAATTTCTCATTCAATCTAATATCATTTTGAACATTAAAATATTTTATCAAGTGTGTCTCACCCATATTAATGCCTCAAAATTACACATCATTATGGGCTTTTATATCCAATATATACCCAATTTTTCAACAATTTTTCACATAAATGAAAATTGATATAGTTTTTTCAAAGAAGCACAACTCAAATTATTTTGATTGGTGATAGAGTTCAATGTTCTAAAACCAGTATAGAATAGACAAGTATTACCCTTTGAACCTTCCCTTGTGAAAATGTATTTATCTTACTAGCTAATTAGTATATGTGATGTCCTTGAACCGTTCTACTATTTATGTTAGCAATGGCATATCTCACATAGAAATCTTTCCTAAAACAATTTAGTTCTCATTATTATGTTCGTTTTGGTCATAAACATTGGCATGTTTCTATGAGAGTTCCAAAGCCAAAATTCACAAATTTACAATGGATTCTTTCAAGTCTGTGATGTTTATACATCCTAAGGTTCGATTAAACATATTCCTATGTAAAATTGACCTTAAAAATGTCATTACATGCACCAATTCATTTGGGTTATGTGAAACAACTATATATTCCTATATTATTTACAAATTTAAATTTAATCCTTAGACTTAAGCTAAATCCACATTATTCAAGTTTAAACTAAATTCAACTAACCTTTTCAAAATTAATCTCAATCTACTATCTTATTAATTGATGATCAAGTAACAAATAAGAATCAAACATTAAAATAAGTTTGAATAACTAACATAATAGATTTCATGAAGGATTGCACAAACTTATTCATTCACAATCCTAATTAAAAGATATTTAGCTCTCATCCACCCTAAATTAATTACAAATTTAGAGATAGAAACATACATATCCAAATATGCAAATTACAGAGAAAAAATTTCAGAAAAGAAAGAGTTGAGAAAACTTCAACTAAGTAGTTTCCCTCTTTTCCTTGGTTGAATTGGAGTCCTCTTTGAAATTTCTTGCCAAGCTAGGTCTTGATTGACCTTCCTTTATGTTGTTTTGTCTCTTCTTCAAAGAAGAAAAGATGATGTCAATTTTTTAGCTAGATTCGTCAACCTATTTTTCTATCTATCTCTATTTTTGCTCATTCAATTTAACTTTTATTTATAGCTTGGTTTTAGATTTAAACAAAGTGAGGTGGCATTATTGTGCTAACTCCCAAATATACCATTTAAAAATGAGTGCTCAATTATCCATTTTTTTCCTTTAAATGACCCCTCTCTAACTATCTCTTATTTTCATACTTAATTATTTTGTTGCTTATAGTATCGACAAGTTTGCTGCAGCAAAACTATAGCAAACTGTGAACCACTTTAGTTTTTGTTCACTTCACTACCTGTGAAATAAGCAAGTATAATCTCTATAAATAAAATTTAAAATATTAATTATTTCAACGAAATACAAGTTAAATTCATATTTTATACTTAAGAGTACAACTAATTCCAAAAAGGCACAATTAAAGCCTATTTAGTCAACATTATGTAGGATTTTTTAACTAATTAAGCAAGTTATTAAGATAGTGAAGCTAATATTAACTCTAATAAATTAAGTGAATCTAATATTAACTCTAATAAATTAAGTGAATCTTATATTAACTCTAATAAATTAGAGTTATCAATAATATCACTAAGTCATTACAACTAAATTGTACCTTTCAACATAGATCTTGGGATCTTCAATCAACCAGGTTGGTTTTTCTTTACAAATCCTTATTCATTCATGGGCTTTAGTCTCATTTCCTTCAATGATGACTTAACTAACTCTCTATTTAATTCTTTAGTTAACGGATCCGCTAGTTATCGCTTGACTTTATATAGTCAATAGAGATAACTCCAATTGAGAGTAATTGTCTAATAATATTATATCTATGACATATATTGTGACTTACATATTGCTTTATGCTATATCATTAGTGGATTGATTATCATAATCGATGAAAATTAAAGGCATATGCTTCACTCACTTTGGAGTATCCTATGTGAAATTGCATAGCCATTTGACCTCTTCATCATATTTATCTAGAAATATGAATTCTAATTCCATAATAGATATAACAATGTAAGTATTTTTGGAGGACTTCCATGATACAATTGTACCACCCATATCTACCTGTAAACTTTGAGTCTTTCGTATTAGATATCCAATATCCTTCACTGTATCCTTCTAATATAGCTGAATATCTTGTGTAATGTTATCCAAAGCTATATGTGTATCCTATCGATCAGATCCTGAATTGTTGGTATATCTACTTAGTTTACTTAAAATGTAATCTTATTTTTAGACTTCTACAACTCATTAAGTACATAAGACTTGCTATCATCCTTAAATATTTCAAATTAGACACACTCCAATCTTTATTCTTGGATAGGTATGGATTAACATCTACATGTATTCTGACAATTTTAGAATCACCATTGTTGAATTTCTTAAGTATTTTGTTAACATAATGACACATACTTAAAATGACCATTAGGTATCCTTAATATCTTTATGCATGATATTACATCAGCTAGCTTCATATCGATGATACTTTAAATTCAACATTCCCTTGGTAGATATGATCATTATTACCTATAATGTGAATGTCATCAATGTAGAAACACAAGATGACATAATCAATATTGATCTAGAATCTCACAAGATTGAAGACAGTGAGAAAGAACAACATCTTTCGATGTCACCTCTTAAAAATCAACCCTTAGGTTTCTTATTATGATTCACACATGAATTGCAACCAGTTATGTCTGAACCATATAGTTTGTTTCCATGCCTCAAATTTTTAGATCTTTATTCTAAACTTTACTTGTAACCAAACTCGATGCCATCTAGTAAGAAAATCATGAATTTGTTAGATGCAATAGTTTCAAAAAAGAACCATAATTAATTTAGAATTAGGAAATATATTCAAAATTCTAAAAATTTATAACAAAATATTTCAAATTAATATTTTCAGTATTAAAAAATTAATTTTCCTAGTACAAAATTAATTGATTCAAAATTAGTGAATCAAAATTCTTTGTTTTGCTATTACAAAATTTACATTTATGTAAAAACTAAATTCACCACTTTGTGAATACAGAAGTCACTATTTTTTCATTTTTGAAAATTAGTTATTTCAAAAATTGTATAATCTACTTATTTTGTAAACTACAAAACTAGCAAATAAAAATTTGCTATTTTGTAAATATGAAATACTCAATTTTAGTGAATACAAAAAATTCAATAATTCTATGATTATAAAATTTAGTTATTTTGAAACTCAAAATTAAGTAATTTTTTCATTTACAAAATTATACTATTTTAAAAATATGAATTCACTTATTTCGTAAACCAAAATCAAGTAATAAATCACTTGTGAAATACTATAATTTTCCAATTACCAATTCATATTATGAATTCTTTCAAAAAGTTAATTTTTGAAACTTTCGACATCTCAATACTAAAGTCTGTTATTTGGCTTCCAAATTTCAAGAGTCTCAATGATGGCTTTCAGTATGGTTAATTTACTTAAATTGGCTCTTTAATATGCATATATATTGTTTGGATGTTGTTTTCTTTCTACAAGAGTTTAGTGTATTCTTAAATGGTCTTATCAAACTGTAACTAATGTTTTTATGGTACAATTTAATTATATTTAAAAAACTTTGGATACTAGATTTTAGTAGGGAAAACATAGGAGAATACAAGAAGTTTTCAAAATTGAAGCTCAACTTTCTCTCAAAAATACTCCTTTGCCAACCCTTCTATGTTTATTTTTATTGGGATTTTGTGTTTTTATTCTACTAACTTAAAAATAAACATAGATTCAATAAACATTTATGCAAATTTTATCATTTATAATAGTGGAGTATTTATGGATATAATAACTAAGTTAATTATGCTTGCTCATATTATTTAGGTTATTAAAGATATGAATTGATATTTATTGATTCTTCCTTTTTTATATGAATACCACCTTTGGTGGGGTTAGATATTCTTTGTTAACTAAACAAATCAATTAACACCTATGGGTGAGGTTGATAATTAATTTGGTTAATTAAATTAATTTCTTCTTCTAAGAGATTGAAAATGAACCATTTAAATGCCACCTTTGGTGGGGTTAGACAGTTTAAACTTTATTCAAGGTGTCCAAATTAAACCTAAGAATTTAGTTATCCGAGTACTAACTTTCAAGTTTTAAAACCACAACTGAAAACATGTTGTCAATACATTTTCAGATAATAATTCTTATAAAAACTTTTGAAATAGAGTTTCACTCTAACTACCGGACGATTGTACCAACAAATAAAAGAGCACTACTCTAAATCAGACCGGATAACTAAACCTTAAAATCTAATTTTTAGGTTTAAGTTTGTAATGAAAAATAATATATTTCTCTCTAACATTCTTAATATAAAATCTTAAATAAAAACAAAATCAATTCATTTTAGAGATTTTCACCTATTTAATATTTCACAAGCATAACAACGTTATTATTACATCATGATTATAAATAGCCAGCAAAGTTAAATTTAATCACAGACAAATTAAATATAACATATAAGAATAAAGCATAAAAAATAACTGTAAAGAAAATAAAATCCTTACAGAACTTCGATGCTATTCCCGTTGCTGGAAAACCTCCAAGCGGAATTTGCACTCTCATTTATTGAATCAAAAAGCTAATAAATTACAAAAACATAACTAGTTCTTCCCAAAAAGAGAAGAACTCTAAAACTAAGAGAAATTAACTAAGAAAAGCTAAAAACTAAGAAAAACTAAAAAATCTAAGAAAAAAGAGAAAGAAAGAGAGAAGAGAATGTGTTTTGAGGTGTGTTTAAAAGTGAAGAGAAGGGGGGTATTTATAGGTGAGGATGGGGAGAAAAGTGAGTGAAAAAATGTTAAAAAATTGTGAAAACGCGGAGTGCAATTACTGAGGTCATTGATGACGTCATGGGGGCAGTTGCGCGCGAAAATGGGGTGAAATGGGCAGCGGCGTGCGCACGGGCACGCGGGGGAGTGGGAAGCTACGCGCACCGCTTGGCACGGGACTGGGGCGTGCTGCGCGCGGGACTCAGCGCGGCGTCGCGATTTTCTCTTTTTTGACATTTTTGACACTTTTGACCCATTTTGTCCAATTTTTCCATATTTGTTGACTTTTCCCCATTTATTTATTAATATATTTGTGATGTATTGCTTCCAGTATTCCTCTTTGAGTATTTAAGTTACGTTTTTAAGTGAAAATACCTGAAAAACAATAAAAATACACGTTGTTGTGTGTTTTTCAACACACAAAAACATGCAAGTATACACGGTCACAAGTAATAAAATTTGTAAGTAAAGTATCGTTCTCACGGAGATTTGTTACTATAGTTTGTTGATTACTAAAATTATCTCCATCTGATTTTATTCAAAACGTACGTTGGATGTAGCAAATGTAAGAAAATAAGAGTTTAAAAACAAAATAAAAGAAATATAGGATTGCAATTTTTCACCAAATTCATCAACTCAAATCATTTTATTTTCTTTTGATTTATATTTTTTTATACATTTAATTTGTCAACCGAAAACTTCTATTTTTATTCATACATCTCTTCCGAGCTCCGTACAAACACACCTCGTTAAATTAATTCACTATATCTCTATGAGAATTAAATTCACCGAAATTCATTACGTTTTAAGTTTTCAAATGGCCACACATACAATTAGGGTATATTTCTATCCTTCATCATACATGTCATTCTATTTACGAGCAATATACACACGAATGCCTCTTCCAAGTTTATTCATGTGCCACAGATCGTTTCGATAAGATTCGTAAATAATCAAAAAGCATTAAGCACCAAATAAAACGAAAAAATCGAACGTCTTATAAATCTATCAAAAATAATTAAAATAAAAGCATCATAAATTTAGATCAAATGCAACCCTAGAAAAATTAAATTACTTCATAAAATTAAAATAAAAATTACAACACATACAGAAAAATAAGATGAAGAAGAAGGAAAATTAAAACAACACTTAGAAGAAATATTTGGCACACGCAGAACACAACAAAAGCCAAAAATGGCTTCTGCGTGTTCCATAGCCAACACACAAACACCCCAAAAATTACAAACTCAAAAAAACTTCTTAACACTATCATCTTATCTCCTATTTATACCCAAAATAATACATCGAAAATAATAATATTTAATACACGCGGGGGACAGAGGAGTGTGGGAAAAATAATAAATAAAAACGCGTGGGGGACAAAATTGTATCGAAAACGCAAACTGGAATCATGTGCGTCGCTGCTCATTTTTTTTAAATTCACGCTGCCACGTGTCGCGATCTGATTCGCTGACACAAAATAGTGGGACACGTGGCAGAATTTGATTCGTTGAAGGAAATAGGCGTAGCAGAAAATGTCGCACGGAATTGGGACACGCGACGCGTGTGAGCAACGGCTGGAACGCGTGCGAGATTTGGCGCTTTCGCGCTCATCGTAACCTGCCACGTGTCGCAATATGATTGGCTTAAAAATAGAGTGGGACACGTGGCAGTTCCTGATTCGATTAACGGATTCAGAGTGAACACGTGGCAGCTTATGATTCGAGGAAAAACCGGTTGCACGCAGAGATCGGCGCACGGGATCAGAGGGGCGCGTACTTGGGGGACAGCGGCTGACGTGTCAGAGAAGTGGGTCCCACCTGTACGCCAGCATGCGCGGCAGGTGGGCCCCACTCGGGCACCGACCTGCGTAAAAGGAATCTGCACCCACGCGATCTGGTCGGGCGTGAATGGCACGCGCGCGAATCTCAACCGTTTCTTCTTTGATCGGACGGTCCACGTTTCGCGCGTAAATCTTGGCGCGTGGTTTTTCTTACCTGCACAGAAAATTAAACTTTCATTAATTGGATTTTTGCCCACAAATTTATTTCAAATTACATTTTCAACTTTCTTTAATTACAGTTTAGCCCTTTTCTAATTTAAATTAAATTTTTAAACTTTTAATAATTAAAATCAAGCCCGAATTTAATTTAAATTATATTTTTGACTTTTATAAATTGCAATTAAATATTATTTTATTTGAAATTATATTTTTGGACCCAAATTTGCAATTAATTAAGTTTTTCGATACAAATTATTTAATTTTATTAAAATATATAAAAAAACATTAAATACTAATTTATTAAACTAAAATTAACTAAAAACATTGAAAACATAGCAATTATAATTAATAAAATAGGTGAAAATAACTATATAAAATACAGTTATCACCCGTGATTCCGAAAAAAGACAAATTTATATAAATATATGATAAAACATATATATATATATATATATATATATATATTTTTTTTTTTTAATAAATTAATATGCATAAAATTATGGTAATTTTAGTGCTTTTTGAGCACTAATCAAGGTTCAACAAGAAGCTTATCCTACAAAGAGGCTCTAGGATCAAATCCTAGTCTTTATGGATTACTTCAATATGTTACCTTAAGCTCACATCGATGGAGCTCATGGAAAAAGTCCTTAGCTTCAAAACACAGAGGGATTAGCATCCTCGAGCTATGATAAGTTCAACGAGAAGCTTATGTTGCAAAAAGCTTCTAGAATAAACTCCTAGCCTCTAGGGATTACTTTAAGATGTTACCTTAAGCTCATATGAAGGAATCTCTTGGACAAAGTTCTTAGCTTTGAAATGCCTTGATGAACTAGCTTCCTCGATCCACGATGGGTTGAACACTTAATAAGATACTCCAGATAGAATCTAGGAAATAATTCTAGCCTCTAAGGATCACTTTGAAACAAGCTATCTAAAATTATCTTTGAGTAGCTTCTCAAAGAAGCTTGAAGCTAAGGAAATTATATCCAAAATAACTATGAGGATAAGAGATGCTTTCCAAGTAACTTCTTAAAACAACTTAAAGCTAAGGGAATTATATCCAAAATAGATTTGAGAATCAGAGATGCTCTCTAGGTAACTTCTCAAATAAGCTCAAAGCTAAGGGAATTATACCCAAAATAGCTTCAAAGATTAGATATTATCCTCAAATAACTTCTTAAAGAAGCTCAAAATTAAGGGAATCATACTCAAAACAGCTTCAAGGATCAAATATACTTTCAAAGAAACTTTTTAAATAAGCTCAAAGCTAAGGAAATTATACCCAAAACAACTTCGAGCATGAGAGATGCTCTTCAAGTAAAATTTCAAAAAAAGCTTGAAGCTAAGGAAATTATACCCAAAACAGCTTCAATTATCATAGATGTTCCCTAATTAACTTCTCATAATAGCTCAAAGCTAAGGGAATAATACCCAAAATAGATTTGAAGCTAAAAAAACCCCTCCAAAATAATTAACTTAAAGCTAAGGGATTTATACTCAAATATCCTTTAAGACAAGAATTGCCAGTAACCCGAAGCTAATGGAATTACACCCAAAAGATCTTCAAATCTAGGACCTAATCTCTAATGTAGGTTTGATTTCAATATAAGTCAAACTCTACACAAAAGATGAAAGATGCAGACAAAGGAAGCATTCAAATTAAAAAAGCTACCAATAGGAAGCAATTGTTATAAATTTATTAAAATAAGCAACCCAAAATAGGGTCATCCAAATGAAACAAAAATAAATTATAAATAAAAGCTCAATGAGCATGGGAATCATCTTCTCCTCTAGAAAGCTACCTCTTTTAGTGGCTAGAGGGTAGAAAAGATGAATCATCCAAAGGACTTTGTTGAAGAAGCCGTGATAGGGTCATCACCAATTTGGTAATTCAAGAGCCTCCATCTCCTTCTCTAAGTCAATGAGCCATATGGGCGACACTGGATTCGACATCCTTATGACCAACAAGCATGTTAATGTCATACTACTAATTAGTGTAAGCTGATGCAAAAAAATTTAATAGTCAAATTTTATAAAATTTATAATAGCTCACAAGTGTACGAATCACTTTTGTAAAAAGTGAAATATATTTTTAAAGTTGGTATAAAGAGAAACTATATTGTTTTAAATAACTCAATAAAACTCTTAGAAATGAAAAATAAACCTAAAACTTATGTCACAATATTTTGAATTTTGAAAAATCTAAACTAATAACATAAAAATAAGATAGGAATAGAATTAATTCAAATAATTCTAAACAGATAAACAATTAACACTCAATAGAGAATTTATGAGATCTATGAGTTAGTTAATCATACTTGCTCAAAATTAATTAGGTTATTAAAGATATAAATCAATATTATTTATTTTTTATTTTTTGTATGAAAATATCCTAAGATGTGATCATATATTTTGTTAATAAAACTAATTAATATCCTAAGATGAGAATCATCAATTGATTAAATTAAATTATATTTTTTTAAGCAAAATAACAAAACATCTAAATCACTACTTAAGGCCAAGCATTTAGACTCTTATTCAAGTTGTCTAAATTAGAATTTAGATTCATGTATTTGAAACATGACTTTATATTTTAAATCTATTAGGAAACATATGTTTTCAATTTTTTTAGGTAATAAACTTTGCAAAAATCTTGAATAAAAAATAATCTTAATTTATCTTATATAAATATTCACCTAAATTAATCTTTCACAATCATGATAACATAACTAATATTACATAGTAATATTCAGTCAGACATACTCAGATTTAATCAATGCTTAGTAAATTAAAAATAGCATTGAACAAGATATATAAAATTAAATACGTAAATAATAGAATACAATTAAAATCAATACCTCAAATATATTCTTATGGATAACTTTGGTTGCAATTTGTGAACTGAAAATATCCTAAAAGATTTGCCTTATTAAATCAAAACTACTATAGAAAACTAAAATTAAAAATTTCTAAACTAGTATAAATCCTCATATGGATTTATTTCAAGAATCAGATTTTTATATTTGAATTGGTGTGTATTGTAAGAGGAAAAAAAACCCATATATAGTTGAAGAAAGGAGTGAAAAATGGACAGTGAAGGAGAAATTAGTGCACGCCATGACCTATATTTTATACACGTCATTGCTTACATCTCGTGTTTTCATTCATCTCAATTTGTCCAAAAAGGATCGCGTTGTTGCTAGCATTTATCCACGTCGTGACCCAACTAAAATTGTTTTTCTTTACTTTCTTATTTATTTTTCACCCCTTACAAATCGGTTAGATCACATGTAAGACTTCATATTTTATTCTTTCATTATTCTCAATTGCAAATGAGTGCTTCAGGAATGATTCTTCATGCATTGATCATTTTAATGAATTTGGTGCCATAAATACCTAAAAATAACAAAATATATCCATGATTTCAGAAACATAGATATGCTTTAAATAATGATAAAATCATATAAATTTAAATCTATTTATAATATTTAAGTACAAATAAATCACGTAATATTAGTGATTTTTAAGTACTTGTCACAAACTCAATGAGTTTCTTACTAGTCTCAAGCAAAGAAAGAGATCAACTACTAAAAATAAAAACTAAAATAAACAAATTAAACTAACCTAAATCATTTCTGTAAATTGATACAATTGCATTTAACATATGCAACAAATAACATCATACTAAAGGCAAAAACTAAAGGAAATGACAAAAGCAAACAAATAACAAGTAACAAAATAAAAGCTAAAATGAAAATTAACAAAGTAAAATACAAAACCTCTCATTCTTTTGATCTTTTAAATTCATAATTAAAATCTAAAGCATAAGTTAAATTATCATCCTAAAGATTCATAGTTTATTGCAAAAATAAGTTAAAAATCACAAATTCATGTTCCATAACAAACATATATGACTCACCCAATTTCAGTGTTAGAAATATGAATTCACTTTGACTCTAATCCTCACAAGTCGTAGTCTCAATATTACACTGATCTTATGGTTTTAAGCACTCAATCAAAGTTATATAGGATCAAATATAGGATTATAAAGAAATAAAATACTACTTTCATGTATCAATTAAAATCATAAAGCAAAAAATATCAAGTATATGCCTTTAGAGATGAATGAAAATGCAATGACTATAAGGTGATTTATTTCGTATTTTTTTTCTTTTATAATTGACATTCTCATAACTTTGAAGAATTTTTTATCATAATATTTAGTTTATACTATTTATTTTTCTTTATATATATATATATATATATATATATATGTATGATTTGGTGAATGGCTAATTTGGCTTCTTCTTATTTTGTATTGGCTTTGGGGAACCAATATATATTTCTTTTTTAAAAGTCATGCATGAATGAAATAGGCATACACATTCAATTTTACTCAAATCATTCAATCTAAGTAATAAAAATAAGTACATGACACTTCCGTAGATGTTAAAAATTCTAACATTCAAGCATGATAAGAATAGTGTTTAAAGGAATAGAAAAATATTATCTCTCAGAATGGAACCATAATAAGCTCAAAATATCCTTACAAAGTAGTTTTCAATATTTGATTCCTAAAAACAATTTTGAGGGTTATCTCAATTTTAATATTCAAACATGAAACACAAACTACAACAAAAATAAGTTAATTATCATAATATTTAAAGACATCAATCCAACAATACAATAGACTCAATCATTCGTTTAAAAATAACTAAAAACATGATAATTTTGTAAAAAAATTAAAATAAACCTAACTATTTCTAAAAAATAAATAAACTAAATTAAAGCATATAAATGGAAATACATATTTAATAAAAAAAATAAAATGCTTAAATTTAAGAAAAACAATTTCACTCCAATCTAGAATATACATTGTTCTCAATGTAATAAATTTAAATTAAAGAAGAAAATGAAGAAAAGAAAAGTTACATATGCTTTATGTGATTAACTAATAATATATAAAGTGAGGTGCATCCATCATCTTAACAATTTAACCACAAAGATAGATTATTATACACTTCTCATATATCATATCTCAACAAATAGTTATAAATTTAATAATTTTAAATGAAAAAAACAGGGTTTAAAAAAGTAAATAAAATAAAAAAATTACACTACATATAAAAAATATTCATAAATAAAAAATAAAAATATATAACAAAAGAAATAACAAATAAACATTAAAATAAAGCAAAAAAATAAAGCAAAAAAACAAAAGAAATACAAAATAGGATATTAATAAATAACTAAAATTAAATTAATAAAATAAAATAAACAAAAATATTAAACAAAACGAAATCAAAATAAAATAAAATAAAAATACAAAGTGAATAATAAAAAGAAGTAAAGTTAGAAAATAATAAACTAATAAAAATAAATTTAAAATAAAGGTTAGTAAAAAATATTAAAAGAAAAAGAAATTAAATTATCCAGTAAATTAATAATTAAAAAATAAATAAATGAAAAATAGAAATAAAAATTAATACTAAAAATAAAATTAAGTTATTATATAAATTAATAATTAAAGTAAAGTTAACAAAAGAAAATAAGGGGGAAAAAAGTAAAAGGAACCAGAAATATATTTTCATTTTTTCATTTTATGTTTTTACTTTTTTAAGATTCTTAAATTGTTTTTATTTTTTTTTAATTTTAAGATCTCTTTAGATTTTTTTTCGTTTTTTAACCTTTTTTTTTTTTACATATTTTTAGATTTTTTTAGATTCTGTATTTTATATTGTTAAATTTTTCAAAAAAAAAATTGAAACTTTTTATGATATTTTTTACATTTTTCTAATAGTTTTTAAATATTCAATTTTTTTATGAAATTTTGTTTATCTATTTTTTAAGTAATAAAAATAAAATAAGATAAAAAAATAAAATATATATACAACATATGATACAAACAATTAATTATACAATAACACAAGTTAAATAAATAAATATACTATACAATATACATGATGCAAGCAAATCATTATACAAGCAAGTCAAAATAAATAATTACAACAATTTTATAGAGTATACTATATAAGAAATAAGTTAGTATAGAGAAATATTGAACAAAATAATTTATAAGAGAAATAATAGTAAATTAAAAAATAAAAATAATATAATAAAATAAATAAAAAATTAACGTTAGTAATTAAATAAATAAACAAAAATAAATTAAATTAAAATTAGTATAAAAATAATAATAAATTGTTTTAATAATAAATCATTAATAATTAATAAATCCAATAAAAAATAAAATAAAAATGAAATTTTTTTATAGATCTTTAAGTTTTATTCAATCATTTTTTATTTCAATTTTTAAAATAATTTTAAATGTTTTTACCTAAAATATTTAAAATTAATTAATAGCATAAATAGTTTTAGATTTTTGAATTCAAAAATTTAATTTTTTTAAAATATCTAAAGTCAATTAATAACATAAATATTTTTATATTTTTCATTTTCCAAAAAAATTAAGTTTTTTAATAGAATATAGTTTATGAATATTTACAAAACAAAAGTGTATAAGATTTTTCATATAAAAAATTAAAAACGCAATTCACCTCCAATAACGTCGTTAAAAACAAGATAGTTAAATTTTATAAAATTTATAATAGCTCGTAAATCCACAATCACTTTTATAAAAAGTAATTAGTATACTTTCAAGGTGAGTCTAAAATGATACTACTGGGTTTTAAATAAGTTAAAAACTTTTAAAAATGAAAAATAAACTTAAATAATCCACCATAATAATTTGCATTTTGAACAATTTAAACTAATAACATAAAACTAATAGTATTGATTCAAATAATTCTAAACAATAAACAATTGACACTCAATGGAGAATTTATAAAATATATTAATTAATTAATCATGATTGCTCAAAACTAATTAGTTTATTAAAAATATAAATTAATATTATTGTAGTTTCAATTTTTATCTCACTTCTAGTGATTATAGATATGTCATTATATGTGTTAGTATATTTTTATGAATTGTATACTGATAAGTGCTCAAAAAGTACTAAAATTACCATGATTTTATGCACGTTAATTGATTATATATATATATATATATATATATATATATATATATATATATATATATATATTTAATCATGTTATCAATACATTTTTAGATAATACGTTAATTGACTAAAATTAATCATGTTGTCAATACATTTTCAGATAATACGTTAATTGACTAAAATTAATCATGTTGTTAATACATTTTCAGATGATACGTTAATTGACTAAAATTAATCATGTTGTCAATACATTTTCAGATAATAATTCTTATAAAAACTTTTGAAATATAGCTTCACTCTAACTACCGGGCGATTGTACCAACAAATAAAAGAATACTACTCTAAATCAGACCGAATAACTAAACCTTAAAATCTAATTTTCAGATTTAGTTTGTAATGAAAAATAATATATTTCTCTCTAACATTCTTAATATAAAATCTTGAATAAAAATAAAATCAATTTATTTTAGAGATTTTTAACTATTTAATATTTCGCAAGCATAACAACGTTATTATTATATCATGTTTACAAATAGCCAGCAATGTTAAATTTAATCATAGACAAATTAAATATAACATGTAAGAATAAAGCATAAAAAATAATTGTAAAGAAAATAAAATCCTTACAGTACTTTGATGTTATTCCCGTTGCTGGAAAACCTCCGAACGGAATTTGCACTCCCATTTATTGAATCAAAAAGCAAATAAATTACAAAAACATAACTAGTTCTTCTCAAAAAGAGAAAAACTCTAAAACTAAGAAAAACTAACTAAGGAAAAACTAAAAACTAAAAAAAACTAAAAAAACTAAGAAAGGAGAGAAAGAAAGAGAAGAGAAGATGTGTTTTGAGGTGTGTTTAGTTATGAATAGAATGGGGGTATTTATAGTTGAGGATGGGAAGAAAATGTGGGTGAAAAATGATTAAAAATGGAGAAAACATAGAGTAGTGAATGATGATGTCATACGGATGACGTCATGTTGGTGTGGGCGCGGCAGCACGCGCATATGGGACAGATGGGCGCAGGAGCCCACGAATATGAGTAGGGGGTGCACAGACAGGGAAGTACGGTGTGTGGGACCAGGCATTGATGGGCGCGGGTGCGCGTAGTTGGTCGGCGCGACTGGGTGCACTGCGCGCGGTTGGTCGGCGCGATTGGGTGCATTGCGCGCGGCTGGGTGACTGCGTGCATGATTTCCTCCTTTTTGATATTTTTGACCTTTTTGACCCATTTGTCCAATTTTTCCATATTTGTTGACTTTTTCTCATTTATTTTATGAATATATTTGTGATGTATTACCTCCAGTATTCCTCTTTGAGTATTTAAGTTACATTTTTAAGTGAAAATACCTTAAAAACAATAAAAATACCCGTTATTCGGAAAAGACATATTTATATAAATATATGATAAAATCATATAAATATATATTTTTAATCAATTAACGTGTATAAAATCATGGTAATTTTAGTACTTTTTGAGCACTCATCATGTACGTATGTTTATGTTGTCAAACTTTGAACAAAATTAATTCCATCATTTGTATGTATTGTTATAGTCATGTTAAATTAAGTCTACTACCCTTAATTCAAAAAAATTATATATATATATATATATATATCAATTTTTATAATTTTTATTTTATTCTAATTTATTTAGAGGATCGTAGAACTTAGAGGGAGTTTATTCATTTTTGGGAAAAATATTATTTTTAACTCTTTGTTTTGAATGTTTTGAACTTTTAAGAATATATACTTCTTTTTTAAGTCATTAAATACACTACTTGCTTGCTCAACCTATTATCATCACTTTATGATTATATTTTTTATTTGTATGAACAAAAAGGGAGAGAAAAAATAGAACATTAATTGAAAATTTACAAAAATAAGATAGCTAAATTAGAGGGAAGAATTACTTTGAAAATATTTTTTTGAGATACTACATATATGGGAGTTGTGTTTTAATTTCTATATGTTGATCACTCAATCTTATAAATATTCTTCACTTTCATATTATTAGATATACTAAACTATTATACAATGAGTCTTTTGGGATAAGTTGTTTGCTTGTTGGTGTTTTTTTTTTTCCAGTGTAAACAAGAGTTGTCAAGATATATGCGAAGATGACTCATTGGATCATAAAATAGTATTACTATGTAAAAATTTAATTTTTCTATGACAAATATGTACTAAAAGAGAGATTTTTTTCACACAAATATGCCAATGGAGAAAATTGTAAGGCTTATGTGAGTGTTGGAGATGTTTGTGAACAAAACATATAACTGTAATTTTAGTTTCTAGGTATGTCTTAAAATAATATTTTCAAGATGATGAAACTATCGAGCCTCAACAATCACATCTCAAGTATATCTATGTTCTTGTGCACATTAGATTACATATTAGACATATAGGAACAATATGAAAATAGTATACTCGATCGATCGAGTTATATTACCTGTTGAATTGAATATTTATATTACAAGATTGATCTATATTTTTTAGAATTAATTAAGTGATATATTGGATCAATTGAGCCAAGGCCGCTTGATCAAGAGGACATTCGATTTATCAAACTATATACTCGATTGATCGATCACTTGTTTAGATCAACTAAGCGGCTTGAGCTTTGATTTTAAAACTGATTTTCAAAACGAATTGGATTGGCCTTAAAACTTATTTAATTGATTTTATGGACAATATGATAATTTTACTTTGACCTAAATGCTTCAAAATATTCTATAAACATAAAAAATAAGCATACAATTAAAACCAACTGCACAAGAGCTTAATTGTGCTTATTCTATTCATCTTTTATTCTCTCTCTTGTTTGCTAAAACTATTGAAGTGGGGTTTTCCATTAAGTTAATTTATCAAACATTTATGATTATGTTTGATGGATTAATAAACCTACGATAATTGAAATATTGTGTTTTTAAACTGATTGTTCTAGAGTTGCTAGTTTTTTTAATTTATATGATATATTGTTTAAATCAATTAGTTAGGGTTGTTAATTATTGAATTTTCTATGGGATACATACTTGCACTTTTGTTTATGTGCTAAATTTTCACATGATAGTGATACGAGCTCAATTAACTCATGTGACTCGAGTTTATCAAAATGTTGATCTAGATTTGAATGTCTTTCTTGTATAGACTATGATGAAAGTTGTGGCTTGTAAGTATATTAATTGAGGGCATTATCTTGGTTGGTATTTTAGGTCCTAGCCTTGAAATTTGATACTTATTTTTCATTATGGGTAGTTAGGTGATTCGATGGCCCGATGGTTTTCCCTTTTGGTCATTTGTGTGGCCTATGTCATTTTCACATAAAAATCTCATGTGTTAATCTTTATATTTTTGCTTTACTTTACTTACATGTGATAAGTTGATTTACTAATTAAGTATGTAACTAAAAAAATATAACCTTCAAGGATGAAGGTCCTAGTTGATAGAGGTATTGAAGGTTTTATTTTCTATTAGAGTTGTAACTATTTTATTGATTAGTGAATTATTTGTTACTAAGTGGTTACCTTCAACAATGTGAGGATGTTACCACATAGATAAACTTTCTATGTGGGTTTACCTCATTATAAAAGGTGTTATGCATGCTTGAATATGTGGTTAGTACAATCAGAGTTTGAATGGTGTATGTCTTTACATATTGAAGTTTAAATTCTAATCAGAAAGTTTTTAATATTTATCACCTGCTTTATATTTTCTAAATTCTATATCTATTGTTTTATTATATTGCCTATCTGTATTTATTTATACCTCAAATATGATTATCTGTTAGGTGTTTTTATCTCCATTGTTTATGAGGTTGGGTTGAGTTCTTAAGGAGTCAGCATCTCCTTAAATTGATTGTGTATCAGGTCTTAAACTCTTTCTTAGTAGACATGTAAGTTTAGATTATGTGTTAGTATAATCTATCTTTTATCTATATACATGCTTGGTTTGAGCCTCTAAGGAGTCTATATCTCCTTATCTTGGAAGTGTACCAAGTGTGGAACTCTTTATAAGTGTTTGTTATGTATGTTTGATTGTATGATGTGAAAGTACAATCATCAATTATCGAATATGTTTCCACATATGAGGTATTGAAGTGATTGAAAATCCTTTTAGCTTTTTGGTATGTATACTTGTACACAATTTATGTATTATTTGCTATGTATGCATGTTGCTAGTTTGGACAGAGACCTATGAGTTTTTCCTTACTGTTGGTTGTTTTTATTGTGTATTAAATTGAGCATGCTATTTTGCACTTTTGTTGTGCTAATTGTTTAATTCACGTTATGAGGCTTACTTAGTTGAATTGATATAGAGCTCGTAAAAAGATTTCATAGGTTGACATTTTCATTTCTCATCTAGGTCTTGGTTACCTATTTGATTTGGAAAGATAATTGATCTTTGTGTAATTGTTCCTACATGTAGGAATGAATGAAAAGACCTAAAATTCACCTTTCATGAACTAATACTCCTTTGCACAACCTAAAATTTGCCTTTCACGGATTGATAACTCCTTCATATGACCTAAAATTCACCCTTCATAGACTAATAACTCCTATGCATGGCCTAAAATTCCTTTCATAAGGGTTGGTTTTCTCTACAAAGAGAGGTGCTCTGGGTAGTTTAAAGTGAGGAAATAAGGTCCCACCTTTCCATATATACCTTGAAACAAAATTAACTAAAAACACATAAGAATAGTTGAAAGGACATGACAGTAGTTGAAAGAAAACAACATTAGCTAAAAAGATACAAGAGTGGTTGAAAGGACATAACAATGGCTATATATGGAAAGTATTGAAGAACCATAATTACTTAGAGGTCATAAAAACCTAATTCAACTAGCCAATTAGTGCATACTATTCTTCTAGTTTCAGAACAAACTAAAAGGATGTGGACTTGATGTTTGGTACTAAAAATATTAGGTATCCTATGACCAGTAGAAGGACCTACCTCATCCAATAGATGGCAATAATATGAACCTAATCAATTGTTCTCACTTGGCTAATGGACCAAGAGTCTTCACTAACCCAAGGCACAACCCATCACCAACCTGGGACATGACCCTCACTAGCCCAATATGTTGCCCATTACTAGTTGAAAAAATGCCCATAATAGCCCAAGAATAGCTCGTTCCACTCATACTTAGCTTGTTACTTGTTTGTATGTTCTATGTCAGCCCGTATTCATAACCCAATGAAAAGCCTAACACCACCTGGGTATTGTATATACCTAGACCCTGACATATGAGCCGAATAATTTTATTTTTGACCGTACTAAGGATTCTATCTACACCCTAACTTTAGTACGTCCCTACTAGGCATTCCCACTTATATAAACCATTTTTATATAAATAGGTGAACAATAAATCCAATAAGGGACTTTTGGAACCATATTAAATTGTAACCCTCTTATTGTGACTCTCTCAAAAGCTTTTAAATAAATAAAATTATATGTATGTAAGAATTAAAAACTCAATCTAATTATTTGAAGTATTATATGTTGTTTAATATTAAAAATGTATTTTTCAATTTATGTTTGGTTTTGACATTGTAATAACCATTTATATCACACACCTAATCAATTTTAATTATTTTTAAAAAAAAACCATCTAATTTTAACAGATAATAACGATTTTTATTATTCGAGGATGCCCATTTCTAGCAAGGGTAGGGAGAGAAATCCCAGTGGGAATTTATTACTGTGATCAAGGGTTCTCAGTACTACTAAAATTCATAAGATAAATTGTATACTAAATAACCCAAATATATATAAAATCTTAATTATATATATGTATAAAGCAATTAATTATAAAAAACCATAAATTTTGAATATAAATAATAGTTATTTTAAAGATCATTAAAATAAAAAACTTTATAAATCACAACAATCTTCTTCTTTTATGCCACAGATGAAGTTCTTTTATCATAATAACTTTCACTCTAATAGATAAATATTTATTTAGTTCTTCATTTTGAATAAATATCATACTAATTATTATGTGATTTATCCTTCAACATAAATTTAGATATAGCACAGTAATTTATTTACAAAAGCATAATTTAAGGTTACGTTAAGTATGTTTGGTTATGTTTTGGAAATTTTTTAACAGGATATAAATTCAGATCTGATGTTCTTCTTCGAAGTTTCATTTATGTTAAAATATTCTAGAACTTAGGTAATCAAAAATTAAATTTCTTTGAAAATTTATCTTATTATCAATGATAAAATCCAAACATAGATAAAAGAAAAATGCTTGAGAAAATTTACTCTTAAATTAAATAATACTTATTATGATTTTTATGATAATTTAATATATTTTTATTTTAAATGTATTATTTGTTTACTTTTATTGAGAATAGACAAACTCTTTTTCTTATAACCTTTATTAATTTAATTACAACTTTATCTAAATATACAATATTTTATTAAAACATAACTATAAGAACCAGGGGTTAGTATCGGTTTGAAACCGTAAATTTTAGGCCAATCTGAATTCGATCCGATCTGAAACAAACTATGAATTATTCAATCCAAATTTAATCCGTTCTACATGTCAATCCAAACAAATCTAAATCCGTCAATTTTAAGTCAATCTGAATCCGATTCGATTCGAAAATTATTCAATCTGAATCCACTTTAAATGCTAATCCGAACAAATCCGAATGCGCCAATTTTAAGTCAATTTGAATCTGATCCGAAATTATTCAATTTAAATCCGCTTTAAATGCCAATCTGATCGGATAGGGTCAAAATTTTAATTTAAATCTATTAAAAAATTACATAAATAAGCAAATTATGAAATATCAATCCGGTACGAACCGTTATAAATGTCAATCCGAACAAATCTAAAAATGATATAATTTCAACATATAAAATGAAAAATTACATAAAATAAAATAAAAATATTTTTCATACAAATTAAAAAGTAGGCGACAACATGATTAAAAATAATTCAACAAAAATAATCAAAAAGAAAAAATTCAACATCAATTACATAATTTAACTCCAAATATACATAGTAATAATTTAACTCCAAAAAATTAAATATCAATTACATAAATAACTTCACTCTCCAAACATTAATAATAACAAGAACTTTTTTTTATAATCATTTAAGGTTTAAGTTATCAATACCATCAAAAACATCTGCATGATGAAAAATTAAAAAGTTAAAAATATACATAAATAATGAGCTAATAAACATAATAATATATATTTGATAACAAACAAATCTATATATATTCAAAATATATATTTGAAAGTTTTATGCAATATACCTATTCTAGAACCTTAATTTCATCAAGTGACTCTTGGATATTAATGATTGGAGATAAACGAATCTAATTTTGAGTGTAAATCAAAGATTGTACAGTTTTAAAAGATAATGAACTCTTGTATAGACTAATTGTACAACCATCAGTAGAGAATGCAGATTCAGATGCTAGATAGATACTGTATGGCCAATGTATTGAACATTTTTATATAATATAACTAAAAATTTAATAATACGAATGAAATGTTCAATTAACATGCATCATTTATAAAAAAAATGTTTTATGATATTGGTTTTTATAATTATGTAAATAACCATGATGTATTACATTGCTAACATTTGTTCCACCAAGTCATGAAAGATTTATGTCATAAATATCAAGTTCTTTTAATTAACCAAAAATAGAAGGTTAAATATATTGCATTTTTATCTATTTTTTTGGGTCAAATATTACTTTATAACATATCTTTGAAATGAACATAAAACATTCGGGTTTTGGTGCTTCATTATTTAATATTAATAGACCTCAGTATTTTAAAAGTAGCTTAAAAAATGTTATAACTCAATTAAAGCATGAAAAACAACATTTTTTGGGGATGAAGAACAACGAACAACGAACAACGATAGGAGGATGAAGAACAACAGATAGCGACATAAGCAAACAACGAACAAGGACAGACAATAGGCGAACACCGAACAACAAGCAGCGACTAGCGAGCAGTGACCAGAGCAACGATGGTAGAGTAAAGACCAACGAGCAACGACGACAGAGAAAAGCAACGACTGGCGAGAACGATTGAAACCAACGATGGAGGCAGAGAGAGATAGAGGAAGTTGAAAAAAAATTAGGTTTTGTATTAAAAGATGGCTAACGGCAACTGATATTAGGTTTAATAA
This sequence comes from Hippophae tibetana, assembly GCA_037013495.1. Taxonomy (NCBI): domain Eukaryota; kingdom Viridiplantae; phylum Streptophyta; class Magnoliopsida; order Rosales; family Elaeagnaceae; genus Hippophae; species Hippophae tibetana. The sequence continues at coordinate 19,814,859 of CM072808.1, forward strand.
GTTAGGTTATATTCTTAGGTTTATTAATTATTATATATATTTTTAAATAATATATTAAATGTATCGGATTAGATCGGATTATACGGATTTAAATATTTCTAATCCGAATCCGATCCGATTTCAGATTGAAACTGATGAGTGCTCAAAAAGCACTAAAATAACCATGATTTTATGCACATTAATTGATTAAAAATATATATATTTATATGTTTTATCATATATTTATATAAATTTGTCTTTTTCGGAATCACGGGTATTTTTATTGTTTTTCAGGAATTTTGGCTTAAAAACGTAACTTAAAGACTCAAAGAGTAATACTTGAAGCAATACATCACAAATATATTAATAAATAAATGGGGAAAGGTCAACAAACATGGAAAAATTGGACAAAATGGGTCAAAAAGGTCAAAAAGGAGAAAATCGCGCCCAGCCAAGCGCCCCAGCACCCACACCCGCGTGCGCTAGCCTTCCAATCCGCGCGCGCCCCAGCGCGCGGCTACTATTAACGCGCGCAGCGACAGCCATCCGCACGTGCCCTACGCTCCCAACAGCCCCTTCCGCGCGCGCCGATGCCTTTTCGCCCCATTTTTCACGTGCAGCCGCCCCCATGATGTCATGCTGACGTCATCAATGACCTCAGCATTTCCATTACTCATTTTTACATTTTTTTAACATATTTTTACTCATTTTTTCTCTCCATCCTCACCTATAAATACCCCATTTCCCTTCACTTCAAAACACACCTTCAAAACACACTTCTCTCTTCTTTCTTTCTCTCATTTCTTAGTTTTTTTAGCTTTTCTTAGTTTCTTTCTTAGTTTTTAAGCTTTTCATAGTTTCTTTCTTAGTTTTTAGTTAAATTCTCTTAGTTTTAGAGTTCTTCTCTTTTTGAGAGGAACTTGTAATGTTTTTGTAATTTATTAGCTTTTTGATTCAATAAATGGGAGTGGAAATTCCGCTTAGAGGTTTTCCAGCAACGGGAATAGCATCGAAGTTCTGTAAAGATTTTATTTTCTTTACAGTTATTTTTTATGCTTTATTCTTATATGATATATTTAATTTCTCTGTGATTAAATTAAACTCTGCTGACTGTTTATAAACATGATATAATAATAACGTTGTTGTGCTTGCGAAATATTAAATAGGTGAAAATTTCTAAAATGAATTGATTTTATTTTTATTCAAGATTTTATATTAAGAATGTTATAGAGAAATATATTATTTTTCATTACAAACTTAAACCTAAAAATTAGATTTTAAGGTTTAGTTATCCGGTCTAATTTAGAGTAGTGCTCTTTTATCTGTTGGTACAATCGCCCGGTAGTTAGAGTGAAGCTCTATTTCAAAAGTTTTTATAAGAATTATTATGTGAAAATGTATTGACAACATGTTTTCAGTAGTGGTTTTAAAACTTGAAAGTTAGTACTCGGATAATTAAATTCTTATGTTTAATTTGGACACCTTGAATAAAGTTTAAACTGTCCAACCCCACCAAAGGTGGCATTTAAATGGTTCATTTTCAATCTCTTAGAAAAAGAAATTAATTTAATTAACCAAATTAGTTATCAACCCCACCCATAGGTGTTAATTGATTTGTTTAGTTAACAAAGAATATCTAACCCCACCAAATGTGGTATTTATATAAAAAAGAGAGAATCAATAAAATATCAATTTATATCTTTAATAACCTAGATAATATGAGCAAGCATAATTAATTTAGTTATTATATCCATAAATACTCCACTATTATAAATGATAAAATTTGCATAAATATTTATTGAATCTGTATCTATGTTTATTTTTATGTTATTAGATTATATTTATTGAATCTGTATCTATGTTTATTTTTATGTAATTAGATTATATTTATTTAATCTGTATCTATGTTTATTTTTATGTTATTAGATTAGAAACACAAAAACCAAACTATCGTGACAGGATGTTTAGGATTTAATTTCGTTTTTAAAAGTTTGAATAATAAATTAAAAACCACATACATTCATTTCTTAGATCGACCTTGGGAGTATACTTATCATTTTCTACGAAATGATTCGTGCACTTGCGAGAGTTTTATAAATATTAAAACCAAAGTATTGGAAAGAATCGGCGATGCCGGTTTTCGCTCATCAAGTTTTTGGCACCGTTACCGGGGAAGGAATAGCGTTTTAAAATTATTTATCAAAATTTTAAAAAACATTTTTGTGCTGTAAATAATTGTGATTTTTTTTTAAGAAAAATAATAATCAAATTTCAAATTTCATAAAAATAATAATAAATAAAAATAATAAAATAAAATAAAATAAAAAATAAAAAATAAAAAATAAAAAATAATAATAAAATAATAAAAACAATTTTTTTTAATAGTAAAATAATTTTGAAATTTGAAATTTGAATTTACCGTTCATGAATAGTAAAAAAAAATTAAAAAACTTTAAAATTTTTTTAAGATAGAAAAAAATAAATAAATAATATAGTGTAAATAGTAAAATAAAATTACCGTTCATGAATAGTAAAAAAAAATTAAAAAAAACTTTAAAATTTTTTTAAGATAGAAAAAAAATAAATAAATAATATAGTATAAATAGTAAAATAAAATTATCGTTCATGAATAGTAAAAAAAAATTTAACTTTGATTTTGATTAACTTATATTACATAAACATATATTTTGTTAACTTAATTAAATTTATACCTAACTTAACTTAATTAACTTAATAATATAAAAAGTAAAAATCTAAGGGAGTTCTGTCTAGGAGACTAGTTCTTGGAAGCTTTTGTGGCACTAGTCTTTCCTGGGAACGTTGTTCTGGCTAGGAGAATGGTTTTTAAGGAGCCGATTGCACCACCATTCTTTCCTAGGAGCACTCTTAGTTAATACTGATTATATTATTTTAAAAAAAAATTGATTTAGGGTTTAACTAATTTTGTTTAGTGTTTTGTATTAAATACCATGTAAATTTTCTCTAAATTTTTTATTTTGTTGACAGGAGTTTTAAATTTACGTTTACAATAGTCTATGCGTGGTAGGAGATCCTTAGGAAACCCCCTTACACCATATGTAAATAATATTCATAAATTTAAACAAGTGTCAACAAAACTGGATTCCACCCATCAACCTGTTTTTGAGCCAAACATAGAACCAAGTCTTAATCCTTTACTAGAACCAAAAGAAATGGAAGAAAACCAACATGTTAGGGAAACCACTATGAAGGAGTTTGCAAGACCGGTGATTGGCACGGCAACTGCCGTTATCCAGTTGGGTGAGGCTGCTCGGAATTATGACCTAAAAAATATTCATTTTTCTATGCTTCCTTCGTTTTATGGGCTACCTAATGAAGATTCCCTTTCCTTCATGAGAGATTTCTATGCTACGGTCCAAACATTCCCCCTCGGTATTCTAAACGAGGATCAACTTAGAATGAGATGTTTCCCCTACACCTTAAAGGATAAGGCCAAAGCTTGGTTAATGTCACTTCCCCCAGGTTCTCTGATGACATGGGGGAACATTTACAATAAATTCATGGGAAAATTCTATTCCCACCAAAAAACATCAGAGTTGAGAGGAAAGATTGCTACTTTCTCTCAGATGGAAGGAGAACCATTCCATGAAGCTTGGGATAGGTTCAAAATGTTTCTCACTCAATGTCCCCATCACAGCTTTCCCCTGCAGTTGTAGAACCAATTCTTTTACGATGGACTTACACAACAATGTCAGTTCATTGTCGACAATGTTGCAGGAGGAGCAATAGGAGAAAAGACTACCTCAGAGACGTATAACCTCTTTGAGATGTTGGGTGCTAATTCCCAACAGAAAAGCTCCTGAGTGAGAAAAGCTGGAGTTCATGAAATCGACTCCAGTGATGAAGTTCAACAACAACTTGTTCAACTGACCAAGCAAGTTGCCCTTCTCACTACACAAACCAACACCAATAATGAACAATATGGTTTGTATAACAACATGGGACATGGTACTGAAGCCTGTCCATATCAAGGAGAAACAACAACTGGATCTGAACAGGTTAATGTGTTGGGAGCATATCAACAGAGACCAAGGTTTGACCCCAATTCAAATACCTATAATCCTGGGTGGAGAAATCATCCAAATTTGTCCTGGAGGCAAAACAACCCTCCTTTCACTCAAAGCTCAAACCAGACAGGCCAGCAATTCCACCCACCTATTCCAAGTAGCATTCCCAATAAACCAACCCTGGAGGACAACTTGAATTCTTTTATTCAAGTTTGTAGGGATAACCAATCTAAAACCAATCAAAGGTTGGACTTTGTGGAAGCTTCTATCAAAAAGGTGGAAGTTCAAGTAGAACAGTTAGTTGAACATTTGCAAAAACAAAGCAAAGACTAATTTGATAGTCAAATGAATTCAATGAAGAGGAGACATTGAGTTTTTCATTCTGCAATCTCCAAGCAACGTCTTACTAGAAGATGATAAATTTTAGTCCTACATGGGAGGTCACCCATTATTGTATTTTCCTTTGTTTTAGTTTTATTTTGCGTGTAATAAAATTCAAATGAAATAAATTCGTTTGTTTCAAAAAAAAAATTGTGTCCATTCGTTTAAATTAAAAAAAAAACAAAACAAAAATTTAGGTTCCTTGCACCTTTTTGCTTTAAGCCTTTACGTTTCATCAAGTTATAAATATTTCTTAGAGATATCTACTATTGTTTTTTTAAGAGAAAAATGTTGATACACAATAGGAGGAGGATCATTTTCAACTACAAACAACCATGGGAGATGCTGAAGATAGGCGGAAAAAGATGAAAGACTATACAATGCCAATCATTGGCAATGTAACTTCCGGCATCCAATTACAAGAGGCTGCAAGGAATTATGAATTGAAAAAGATTCATTATTCTTTGTTGCCTTCCTTTTACGGTATCCCTAATGAAGATCAACTTAGGATGAGGTGTTTTCCTTACACCCTCAAAGATAAAGCTTGGTCATGGTTCATTACTCTACAGTCAGGTTCTCTTAAAACTTGGGAGGCAGTCTATGAAATTTTTATGGGTAGGTTCTATTCCCATCAAAAGACTGTTGATCTAAGAACAAAGATAGCAACATTTTCTCAAATGTATGAAGAGCCCTTTCATGAAGCTTGGGAACGATTCAAACTCCTTTTCATTCAATGTCAAAATCATAGCTTTCCATTACAGCTACAAAACCAATTCTTTTATGATGGATTGACACTACAGAGTCAATACATGGTTGATAATGCTACTGGAGGTGCTGTAGGAGAAAAGACCGCAGAGGAAACCTGTAATCTTTATGAGCTATTGGGTTCTAATTCCCAACAAAGAGGTGGTAGAAGGAAAGCAAGGGTCAATGAAGTTGGCTCTGATAATGAGATAACCTTGCAACTTGCTGAATTGACTAAACAAGTGCAATTTCTCACTACCCACCAAATTTCAAATCAAGAGGTATGTGAAGTGTGTTGTTCAATTGGGCATGGTACTCATAATTGTTCAAATACTTGTGATTCTAGTGTCGATGCCATAGAGGAAGTCCAATCTTTTCAAAGGTATCATCCAAACACCTATAATCACCCAGCCTACACCCAATATCCAACACTAAGGTCGGATAACAACCACCCTTAGCCATCAAGCCAATCTTTTAAGCCAACCTTAGAAGATAGTTTGAATACTTTTATTCAAGTTAGTCGTGACAACCAATTGATGACTAATCAAAGGTTGAACACCATGGAGGCTTCGGTTAAAAGGATTGAATCTAAAGTTGGGCAACTGGCTGAACAAATGCAAAGAAAGAACCAGGAAAGTTGCCCAGTCAACCAGAACAAGCAAAGGATGTAAGAACCCTTCGAAGTGGTAAGGTAATCAATACCAGTTTACCTGAAATCTCTAACAATCTACCTTGTAGTTCAGGTAACAAAGAAGGCGATATTCTAATTTCGCAAAAAGGAGAAGCAAGTGTTAAACTTAACAAGCCTTCTGAAAAACTCATTAGGGGGTCATCTGACACCCCCAAAATTCAAAAGACAACAGAACCACACCAGATGCAAGTACCTTTTCCCCACCGGTTAAAAGAATCCAAACAAGATAAGCAATTCTATGATCTTTTTAATATGCTATCTAAAGTAAATATCAATTTACCATTATTAGAAGTGATCATGAATGTGCCCTCATATGCCAAGTTTTTCAAAGAGTTGAACACTAAGAAAAGGAGGTATGAACTGAATGAACGAGTAGTAGTATCAGAAATTTCTAGCGTTGTACTTCAGCACAAACTACCCCTAAGTTGAAAGACCCTGGAATTTTTATTATAAACATAACTATGGGGGATAGGAAGGTTGCTAAAGCAATGCTTGATTTAGGTGCTAGTATAAATTTGATGCCCTACTCTATATTCTTACAGCTCAATCTAGGGGATTTAAAACCCATAACTATGTCCCTTCAACTTGCAGATAGATCTCTTAAATATCCAGAGGGAATAGTTGAGGATGTGTTGGTACAGGTAGACAAACTGATAATACCTGTTGACTTTGTGGTTCTGGATATGCAAGAAAATCCAGCATTGGACAGAGAGCACACAATATTTCTTGGTAGACCATTTATGGCAACTACTAAAACTATTATTGATGTCCAAGATGGAAATTTGACAATGACAGTCTTAGGAGAGACTGTTCATTTTAAAGTTTTTGATTCTTCACCTTTTCCTTCTATTTCTGCCATCGATGAAATATTCGATGTTGACCCTTTGGATAATCTTGTGCAAAGCACCTTTTTCCAAACCAGAATAGAAGACAAGCTTGAAACTGTTCTTACACTTGAAAAGGTCGAAGAAGATTTAGATGAGGAAATTAAGGGGTACCTTAAACAACTAGACAATGATGAAGTAATGACAAAATCTAGTATACTTTTAAATCTACCCAGTTCTTCATCTAGTAAAGAGGCCAATCCACCTGAACTTGAACTCAAAGACTTACCTGAGCACTTAAAATATGTGTTTTTGGGAGAAGGAGAAACTTATCCAGTGATAATTTCTTCAACCTTGACCAAACCACAAGAAAAGGAACTCATCAAAGTGCTTAAACAGTTTAAGAAATCTATAGGTTGGAGTATAGGGGATATAAGAGGCATTAGTCCAACAATGTGTATGCACAAGATCAACTTGGAGGATGATGCTAAACCTGTACGAGAGGCCCAAAGAAGACTAAACCCAAATATGCAAGAGGTAGTTAAAAAAGAAATTCTTAAATTATTAGAAGAAGGGATTATCTATCCTATTGCGGATAGTAAGTGGGTTAGTCCAGTGCATGTGGTACCAAAGAAATCTGGGATAACAGTTGTTAAAAATGACAAAAGTGAATTAGTGCCCACTAGAATAATCACTGGATGGAGAATGTGTATAGATTTTAGGAAACTAAATTTATATATGAAAAAGGATCACTTTCCTCTTCCATTCATTGATCAAATGTTGGAAAGATTAGCTGGGCACGAATTTTACTGTTTTTTGGATGGATTGTCTGGATATTATCAAGTACCCATAGCACTAGAAGATCAGGAAAAGACCACATTTACATGTCCTTTTGGGACATTTGCTTTTCGCAGAATGCCATTTGGGTTATGCAATGCCCCTGCCACTTTCCAGAGATGCATGATATCTATTTTCTCAGACATGGTGGAAAAATTCATTGAGATTTTCATGGACGATTTCTCTGTCTTTGGGAACTCATTTGATGATTGCTTACATAAATTGACTTTGGTTTTAGAAAGATGCATTGAATGCAATCTCACCCTTAGTTGGGAGAAAAGTCATTTTATGGTTCAACAAGGGATAGTTTTAGGACATATAATTTCAAACAAGGGTATTGAAGTTGATAAGGAAAAAGTTGAATTGATATCCAAACTACCTCCCCTTATATCTGTGAAAGGGATAAGAAGCTTCTTAGGACATGTAGGATTTTACAGACGATTTATTAAAGATTTCTCTAAAATAAGTCGTCCCTTATGTAACTTGCTATCCAAAGATGCTTATTTTGATTTCAACAATGACTGCCTTATTTCCTTTAATACCTTGAAAGATAAACTCACATCTACCCCTGTTATTATGGCACCAAACTGGTCTTTACCTTTTGAAATAATGTGTGACGCTTCTGATTATGCAATAGGAGCAGTCTTGGGACAAAGAGTGGATAAGCGTTTGCATGTCATCTACTATGCTAGCAAAACACTCAATGATGCCCAAATGAATTATACCACCACTGAAAAGGAATTCTTGGCTATAGTGTTTTCTTTAGACAAATTTCGGTCTTATTTAGTAGGATCTAAAGTGATTGTGCATTCTGATTATGCTGCTTTAAGATACCTATTAAGTAAACCAAATGCCAAGCCAAGGTTAATCAGGTGGGTCTTACTCTTACAAGAGTTTGATTTAGAAATCAAGGATAAGAAAGGAAGTGAAAACTTAGTAGCTGACCATTTGTCTAGGTTGATTTCTGACTTCAATTCTCTTAAAGATGAGAGTAATGAAGATATAGTTGAAACCTTTCTTGATGAACAGTTATTTTTCATAGGTCTGAACCCATGGTATGCTGATATTGTAAACTATCTTGCCACTGGTATTTTGCGACCTAACACTTCATATCAAGACAAGAAAAGGTTTTTTAAAACTATTAAGGACTATTTCTGGGATGACCCTTATTTATACAAGATTGGACAAGATCAAGTCATCCGGAGATGTGTACCTGAAGAAGAACATAAGAGCATTCTAACTTTTTGTCATGAACTTCATTGTGGGGGTCATTTTGGTGGTGAAAAGACAACCCGTAAGGTATTACAGTCTGGATTCTTTTGGCCCACTCTTTTTAAAGATGCTCATATGTTTTGTGCACAATGTGATAGATGTCAAAGAACAGGAAACATAAGCAAAAGAGATGAAATGCCTTTGACATCTAATTTAGTTGTTGAACTCTTTGATGTATGGGGGATTGACTTTATGGGTCCTTTTCCCCCATCTAATGGTTTTCAATATATTTTGGTTGCTGTGGATTATGTATCCAAGTGGGTAGAAGATATCCCCACCAAAACCAATGATGCTAATGTTGTTGTGAAATTCTTGAAAGATTTAATATTCAGTAGGTTCAGAACGCCTAGAGCTATAATAAGTGATGGAGGTAGCCATTTTTGTAACAAACTCTTTGATGGAGTACTAAACAAGTACAACATCACACATAAAGTAGCTACTCCATATCATCCTCAAACTTCCGGTTTAGTGGAAGTAAGTAATAGGCAAATTAAGGGAATATTGGAACGCACTGTGCGTCCTTCAAGGAAGGATTGGGCATTTAAGTTAAATGATGCCTTATGGGCATACCGCACCACTTACAAAACACCTATTGGGATGAGCCCTTACCGGTTAATCTTTGGGAAAGCGTGCCACCTTCTAGTTGAACTTGAACACAAGGCTTACTGGGCAATTAAAGAGTTAAACATGGATTTAGATAAAGCGGGTGAAAAACGATTACTCTAGTTTCATGAGTTGGAAGAAATTAGGAATGAAGCCTATGAGAATGCCAAATTATACAAAGAGCGTACTAAGCGCTATCATGACAAGAGGCTAGTTCCTAAGACTCTTCACCCTGGAATGAAAGTTCTTTTATTTAACTCTCGTTTGAGATTGTTTCCAGGAAAGCTGAGATCAAGATGGGATGGACCATTCAAAATAGTTCAGGTATTTGAACATGGAGTAGTAGAACTATTTGACTCCAAGACACAAAAAACGTTCAAAGTCAATGGCCATCGTGTCAAGCCTTATTTAGAAGAACCAAACAACATTGCTGAAATAGATTGCATTTGGCTGAGTAACCCTTAGCACCAAAAAGATACGTCTTGCTAAGACGTTAAACTAAGCGCTGGATGGGAGGCAACCCATCATTTTAGGTAATTTTTTGTTATTTGTTTTATTTACTTAATTTTATTGTTTATTTTAGTTTAATTATATGTGAATAATTTTTTTTTAAATTGTTAAAACTAAAAATATTTGTTGAGATGTTAGAAGTTCACAGCGATCTGTCTGTATACACTTTAATGATGAATATGATGGATGTACCTGCATTTCTTCATTACTACTTACACATTCTCAATAAATAGGTAATATTTCTCCTCTTTTCTCTTTATCTTTAATTTGCAGTTGTTACATTGAGGACAATGTAAGTTATAGGTTGAGGGTGGTGAAAAGTTACCATGCTTAAAAAAAAATTCTTACAAAAATTTATCATTTCTTTAAATCAAATTTAAGTAAATAGTTAAGTCTTTTGTACTGTTAGATTAATTTTTGAAAACATATCATGAAATATTTTGTAATTATTTTTGATAATTAGTTAGTTTTTGTCATAACTAGTATTTCTTGATAAAATGTGGAAATTATATTAAACCCAAAATCGGTGTTTATGAATTTTTTTTAGTGGAGACTACCCTTGTGAGATATAATTTGAGCCTAATTTCTTTTATTCAGAGTGAAATATATATTTTTTCTACTCCAAATACATTTCTTATTTATTCAAATTTTTAGATGATCTCTATAGGTATTAGCATTGAATGTATGAATTTTTTTCTCATCTTAATAGAGTATCATATATTTTTTATTTGCTTAGATTAAATGATTTGAGTAGAAATTGATAGTATATGCTTATATCTCATTTATGCATGACTGCTACAAAAACAAAAAGACATATATGGGGTTACCTAAACCAAGATCAAACAGAAAAGCCATAAAATTAACCACTTACCAAAATCCAAAAAAATGTACAATCTGTACATGGGTTGACTCTCTAAAATATACATATATTGAAAAAAATATCTTCAAAAATAATAATAATAGAGAGATAAAAAAATATAGTATCATCTACATACTATGACCCACATTGCCTACAAAGTTGTGAGTAAAGGCTAAATACAAAAGAAAGATATAGGAAGTAATTCCCTAAAAAGTCATTGCAATTTCTTCATTTGTAAAAAACATATATCTTGAAATTCTTTCTTAATGAGTTTGATTTATGCATGAAAATAATTTTTATATATGATATCTTTATAATTTATACATTCGATTCCTTTCATGAGATCAATGTTAAAATAACACTTTGAGCCTTTATTCTTTATACATATGCGAACATATTAGTTCATTTCTATACATCAACTCTTTCGCATATAAATTAGTATGAGTGTTTGAACCCATAGGATTCAGTGTTTTGAGAGTATTGACTTGTGAGGAATAGAGTCGAAGCGAATTCTGATTCATGACACTAAAATTGGGTAAAATTAAATTGATACATTTTTTATGTGAAATATGAAAATGATTTTCGACTAATTATTATAATAAAATCATGATTGTTTAAAGAGATTAAAATAACTTATGCTTGAGATTTTAATTATGATCTTAAAAGAGATTAAAAAAGTATGAGATATTTTTGTGGTATGTTGTTTTCTTTTATTCTTAAATTAATTTTTGATTTTGTTGTAATTTTAGTTTTTGATTTGATTGTTTTTATTTTTACATTTAGTTCAATGTTTGTGGGTATCATTACTGAAAACCCTCACGAGACTCAAACTCGTCCACTAGGGCAACCTAGGGGTTTAAAGGCTTGTTGCATAGGCTAAATGCAACCGTTTCAATCCACGAAAATGATTTAGGATAGTTTAATTTTTAGTTTTTATCGCTTCTCTTGCTAAGGTACTAGCAATAAGTTGGTTGGGGCTTGTGATGAGTGCTCAAAAAGCACTAAAATAACCATGATTTTATACACATTAATTGATTAAAAATATATATATTTATATGTTTTATCATATATTTATATAAATTTGTCTTTTTCGGAATCACGGGTATTTTTATTGTTTTTCAAGAATTTTGGCTTAAAAACGTAACTTAAAGACTCAAAGAGGATTACTTGAAGCAATACATCACAAATATATTAATAAATAAATGGGGAAAGGTCAACAAACATGGAAAAATTGGACAAAATGGGTCAAAAATGTCAAAAAGGAGAAAATCGCTCCCAATTGCCCAGCCGCGCGCCCAGCCAAGCGCCCCAGTGCCCACACCCGCGCGCGCTAGCCTTCCAATCCGCGCGTGCTCCAGCGCACGGCTACTGTTCACGCGTGCCGAGCTGCGCGCAGCGACAACCATCCGTGCGCGCCCTGCGCGCCCAACAACCCCTTCCGCGCGCGCCGATGCCTTTTCGCCCCATTTTTCACGTGTAGCCGCCCCCATGACATCATGCTGACGTCATCAATGACCTCGGCATTTCCATTATGCATTTTTACATTTTTTTACTCATTTTTTTCTCTCCATCCTTACCTATAATTACCCCATTTCCCTTCACTTCAAAACACACCTTCAAAACACACTTCTCTCTTCTTTCTTTCTCTCATTTCTTAGTTTTTTAGCTTTTCTTAGTTTCTTTCTTAATTTTTAAGCTTTTCTTAGTTTCTTTCTTAGTTTTTAGTTAAATTCTCTTAGTTTTAGAGTTCTTCTCTTTTTGAGAGGAACTTGTAATGTTTTTGTAATTTATTAGCTTTTTGATTCAATAAATGAGAGTGCAAATTCCGCTCGGAGGTTTTCCAGCAACGGGAATAGCATCGAAGTTCTGTAAGGATTTTATTTTCTTTACAATTATTTTTTATGCTTTATTCTTACATGTTATATTTAATTTGTCTGTGATTAAATTAAACTATGTTGGCTGTTTATAAACATGATATAATAATAACGTTGTTGTGCTTGCGAAATATTAAATAGGTGAAAATTTCTAAAATGAATTGATTTTATTTTTATTCAAGATTTTATATTAAGAATGTTAGAGAGAAATATATTATTTTTCATTACAAACTTAAACCTGAAAATTAGATTTTAAGGTTTAGTTATCCGGTCTAATTTAGAGTAGTGCTCTTTTATCTGTTGGTACAATCGCCCGGTAGTTAGAGTGAAGCTCTATTTCAAAATTTTTTATAAGAATTATTATGTGAAAATGTATTGACAACATGTTTTTAGTAGTGGTTTTAAAACTTGAAAGTTAGTACTCGGATAATTAAATTCTTATGTTTAATTTGGACACCTTGAATAAAGTTTAAACTATCCAACCCCACCAAAGGTGACATTTAAATGGTTCATTTTCAATCTCTTAGAAAAAGGAATTAATTTAATTAACCAAATTAGTTATCAACCGCACCCATAGGTGTTAATTGATTTGTTTAGTTAACAAATAATATCTAACCCCACCAAAGGTGGTATTTATATAAAAAAGAGAGAATCAATAAAATATCAATTTATATCTTTAATAACCTAGATAATATGAGCAAGCATAATTAATTTAGTTATTATATCCATAAATACTCTACTATTATAAATGATAAAATTTGCATAAATATTTATTGAATCTGTATTTATGTTTATTTTTATGTTATTAGATTATATTTATTGAATCTGTATCTATGTTTATTTTTATGTTATTAGATTATATTTATTTAATCTGTATCTGTATCTATGTTTATTTTTATGTTATTAGATTAGAAACACAAAAACCAAACTATCGTGACATGATGTTTTGGATTTAATTTCGTTTTTAAAAGTTTGAATAATAAATTAAAAACCACATACATTACTTCCTTAGATCGACCTTGGGAGTATACTTATCATTTTCTACGAAATAATTCGTGAACTTGCGAGAGTTTTATAAATATTAAAACCAAAGTATTAAAAAGAATCGGCGATGCCGGTTTTCGCTCATAAAAAACCACTTAATATTTTCGGATTTTATTAGATTGTTCAAATTTTTCGAATTTATAGGATATTTTGTTCACCAATAATAAGAACTACGCATATTTGTTTTAAGAATAATTGTTTATATCTTCACTAATTTTTTATTTTCATATAATCTTCACTTAAAATAAAAAAATAATTTATTAATTATTATCGTATTTATTTAATTTATTAACAAAATTTATAATTTTAGTGACTAATAAAAATAATTAAAAAATACTAATAAAAAATAAATATTTAAAAGAAATGAAGCAATAGGTACTTATAGAATTAATTTTTTTAAACAAAATCACATAAAACAATATAAGGAGCGGAGGGCAAACGCGGGGGGTCAGGAGCAGCACCCAATAATATATTTAAATATAATTTTTGTAAATTTTAATAGATTTAAATTTTTTAAAACATTTAACTGTATTTATTTAAGACATTTTAAAAATTTATAAAAAATTAAATATATTCAATTAAAGCTTTTTAATACTTTTTAAAACTCTATATAAATTTAAATGTATTCAAATACTATTTTTTAAAAATTTACAAAAATACGAAGGTATTAAAAATATCAAAAAAATTTAAAAAATCACTTAATTATAGATTTATTTTAAATATTTTTATTTATAAACAAAATCTATCACTAATAAAAAAAATTAAACATTTTTCTGCCATGAGATTTTTGATGATTTTTTAAAACTCTTTTCATTTTTTCTTTTTCTATTTCATTGTTATTCCTCTTTTTCTCTTTTTTTATTATTATTTTTATTTCATCTTTGAAAAAAAAAATTTCATTTATATTTCCCACCTACTAACCTTAAATTGATTTACAAATTATAAGTTTTTTTTTAATAATTTCCACAAACTAACCTTAAACAATTTTTTTTTAAATAATTTTATTTCGATAGTTATTAGGGATAAATATCATACTAATTATTTTTATTATAAGTTAAGTTAAACACATGTCTCTTTTCAATTAATGTAATTACTTTTTTATTTTTATAAAAATTCTGGATATTTTTATAACTTAAAAAAGACTATATATTTTATTAAATTTTTAAATAAAATATATAATAACATATTGAATATTTTGAATAATTATAAATGATTCATTAATAAATTATAAAATAATTAAATTTTAGTAAAAAAATGTAAAAATGATAAAAAATTAAAATATATTAAATTTTATAAAAATCTTTAGAAGGCTATAAAAATTTATAAAAAAATCATATAAATTTATTAAAGTTTATATAGAGTTTTTAAAAGTTTAATACAATATATATTAAAGTCTTTAAAAGTTTATTAAAATTTGTAGACTTTTTAAAATTTAAAATCTATTAAAATTTCTATAAATTTTAATAATATTTTTAAAAATTTAATAAAATATATGTTAAATTCTTTAAAAGTTTATTAAATCTGTGAATTTTTTAAAATTTAAAATTTATAAAAATCTATCTAAAACTTAAATGAATACACGCTTCTACTGTGAGTGCTTGCTTGTGAAAAAAAGAAAACCTTGTCTTCGGTTCCAATTTTTCACTCAGTCTGCAAAGTGCAAACCCTCACCCTCCAGTTCCGTAAGACATGCATACTAATTTGTTTCCATTCAAGGTACGAGCTTTCACTGCCTTAATTATAAACTTCACCCTTTTATCATTCATTGTTCCTTTGAGTTCATACCTAGGGGTTTCGACCCCTCACATCCTTTTGTTCTTAGTAACACCTAAATCAAATGAAGTTGTATTTTATTAAACACGATAATTCTGCTTACTGAAGATTTTCTAATAAGCATTTCATGTCCATTCCTCTTTTGAAATATCAGAAAACAAATGGATTCTTCTTTTTTGCATTTGGGAAACAGCAACATGTGTTTTCAAAGAACCAAAATTGAACTCTTATTGCTTGACACTTACTTAATTTGCTTCTGTTTATAAATAGCCATAATTTAAATTTATGTGCGTGTATGAATGTGAATATGGGCAGCTAATATTGGGGTCGGCTTCAAAACCACGGCGGAAAATATTGGCTGATATGGGATATGAGTTCACTATAATGGTACTTTTTTTAGGACTCCTTTTAAATATCTACCGTTAAATTCCATCATGGTCTTAGATTTTTTAGATATATCTCAAGTAAATTGAGACATGTAAAACATTTTCCTAGATTATTTAACAAACTTCAGTTGATATTTATAGACAGCAGACATTGACGAAAAAGGTATTCGAAAGGAGAAGCCAGAAGAATTGGTTATGGCTCTTGCTGAGGCCAAGGTCAGGTCTTCAACTCTTGTTGATAAAAGACTGATGTTTTCTGCTTCATTTTTGCAGTTTCAACTATAGAACTGACGTTTTATCTTTCCCATTTCTGTGTCTTTTAAGTTAATAGTGATCATTTTCTTGTCATACTTGCTTTTCACAAGCTCTCAATGTTATTCTTCTGTCTCTGTGCTGTTGATTGTAAAATTAATTTGAGTAGTTTCTTTTTCAAGACTCCTTCATTGATAGAATGCAAATTACCAGGCTGATGCCATCATATCAAAACTACAAACTCTCAATGATCAAAAGAAGGATGCTGAACCTACACTTTTGATTGCAGCCGACACAGTATGTCTTGTTTTCTTTGAAAATCCTGAGTTTGCATCTCTAATCAGGGGTACAATATTTATTTTTTTGGGTTCAAAATGAGGGGTGTAATGTTGCTCCCACCTTTTTTAGCTAATAGGAGTTATCATTCACATAAGGATCAAGTCTGTTTGTGATGGAGGATGAATTCTTTGCTATTTCTAGGGCGTAGTATGCGTGGTAGAAATCTTTTTTTTGTGATGGGGGGTTAATGAGATGTTAGAAATCTTTCATTTTGTAAGTTCCAAGCTTTATGTGATTTAAGTGTGTTGACAATTGAATGCTTATAATTTACGTGAGCTGTGACCGTCTTGCAAACTTTTATTGTTCTTTGATCAATCCTTAGTATTTTAGTTGACTCTGAAAATAAACTGACTAATCCATTCAATAAGTTTTTATGTAAATAAGCTGGAATTACGTTTCTGTATTTGTTCCTGTTATATGTGCTTATTATAGCGGATCAAACCCCCTCCTCAGGCAGAAGCTATCCTGCAAAGACTCCCTGTCGAAGCCTGCATAAAGGATGCTGAGCCAACTTTATTAATTACTTCTGACCAAGTATAAATCAGATCCTTTTCGGTACTTATATTCCTAATTCTCACATCATGAATGATTAGTATTTTCAACCTTTGTGGCGAACTCTAAAATACTTTTATCTTAACTCTGGATTAGCCATACCAATACCCCTATTTTGTCAATCCCAAAAAAGGGACAAGAAGATTTAATAAATAGTGCACTAAAGTTACAGATGTTCACACAAATATTTGAAGATCGCATTCTCTAGACTGGAAGAATTTTATTCCAGAGTAAAACAAGCATTTTGCAAATATAGCAAAATTTTGATAAACTACTTTCTTGGATTTAGGAACAGTATGCTTTTGTGAGAAGAAAGTTACTCATATTGGGAGCAAATGGTTTCCATGGAAGGATTTTTGTGTTCCTAATATATATCTGCAATAGTAGAGCTTAGGAAGCCTTTTAACAAGAGTTGATAAAAGTAAACAGTTTCTTCTAATATTTTTTTGCAGATATGTTCAAGTCAATGGGCTTTGTGTCTAGTGTTTGCAGTTTCTGCTAAACCTGACTAGGATTAGAAGTTGGAATGAGTAATTGTAGGGAGAGTTGGTTTTTTCTCTTAAAAATTTTTGTTTATACAGATAAATTTCAAATTATATTTTTCATCATTTAGTGTCTCTTATTGTTTTTTCTTCTTCCTTTGTGAAGACACATCTGGTCAAACTTTTCAGTGAGCATGTCTTTTGGAAAACTCTATTTTTATTTTAGTTTGCCTTTTACTTGTCTAGCATCCACACAGTATAATTTCGTACTAGGAATTACTTGTGCATGGCATTTTTATAGTGTAATTATTGTCTCTATTAGGAGATGATCTGTATTCACCCATATTGTAAAATGATATGAAGGTGGTGGTCTATGAAGGAATGATCAGAGAAAAGCCTTCTAGCATGGAAGAAGCTCGACAGTTTATGAGAGGTATCCATAATGTTTTAAAATACTCCAACTTCCTTCTCTTTTATTATTAGTTTCTTATTTGACATCCATTGCAGATTACTCGGGTGGCCGGGCCGAAACAGTGGGATCTGTTCTTGTGACAAACCTTAAAACAGGATTTAGAAAAGGAGACTGGGATCGAGTTAAGGTAGCATTTCTGTGCTATTCCTCTACCAATATTTTCCTTATTTGTGTTACTAAATGCTGAAAAGGAGACTGGGAAAAGTTATCCAACTATGGTCTATGGTTTAGGTTTTCCATTTACTTACTGGAGGCGATGCAATTTTAATTTATTACTTTCCACACGTTTCAAGCCTGGAGTAGGGGAATTTTTGTTGAGTTCGTCAGCTTTCTCTTTTCTGCAAATGTTTTTTTGTAAATAGAGAACTGAAGCCTTTGTATTAATATTTTTCATCATATTTCTTGCACGAGAATGAGACATGTAAGTAATATTTGTCTGTTCATTGCAGATCTACTTTGATGAAATACCTGATCAAGTCATCGAGAAACTGGTAGAAGCTCAAGCTCTATTTATTTTGTGGCAAATTTTAGTTTGAACATTTTTTTTCCCTTAACCTAATAACCAAGAACCCCTCAGTATTCTCTCACACTTTGTATTTATGCCAGATTGAAGAGGGAGTTGTGCTTAACGTTGCTGGAGGACTGATAATTGAGCATCCTTTGATTCTACCCCTAATTAAGAAATTGGTTAGTTTACCAATCTTTGTCTACACTAGAACTGGGTTGTCACTGGCATAATCTTGTTAGACAGCTATGTTATTTGGATTTGGATACGTACTTATCTAGGCATCAGACTTGTTAAATTTAAAATCTTAGGACATTTGGTGTCCAATTTTTAGACTAAGAAACTTAGACACGAATATTAAATATATATATTTTGAATTTTTATACATGTAAATATATTATTACATATATATTAATATTATATATATCATGCATTTAAATAATTGAAATAGTTAAAACATGAAATATAAAATGAAAACAATTAAAATCCAGATTATCAATTAGCATCAAGTCAATTTATTTTTTTATTTTTGTATGATATATTTTGTTTTAAGTGAATTTTTTCTAATAGTATTAAACATATGAATACCCATAATTAAAGTTATTAAAGATTAAATGTTTCCCAAAAAAAAAAAAAAACTTCTAATTTCATTCTAATCAGTAATCAGCCCAAATTAGCAAAAGCCCAGCCTGAAGTTAAAAAAGAAGAGAGAACTGCATATTGATGAAATTAGGTTTTGTGCCGCCATCTCCTTTCATTTTCTTTGTTACACTGCTAGTCATCTGCTTCTTCACTGGCCATCTTCTTCTTCTTCGCTGTCATCCAAGTTCGGTATATCAATGGCCATGTCCGAAACATATCTCGTATCGGTGTAGATATGGTGTGGTGTCGACACCAATACGACAAGACAAACAGGCGAGTCGAAGTAACATAGTGAGGCAGTTGTATCTGGTTTGAAAGTCTGGTAACTTGGGTGATAATCCACTTCCTTTCCATCACCTATAGATTTGATCACACGAACGCAATTGCGGTAATTTTTGTAAATATGAACTATGAGAAAATATCAAAACCAACCTTGTGTTTTACTATAGTATCACAAACACCCTTATAGTTAGTGAAATATCATACAAATCCTTCCATTATGTTTTCGACTTCATTTTAATGAAACTGAATTGCACATTTATAACTATTTAAAGTTGTTTAGAATTTAATATTATTTTTTGGAAAAAAATAAAAAATCCATATGTTTGTTTTCCGACACTGCTTTCCTTTTTCTTTTTCTTTCTTCTATATACATATTTCCTTTTTTTTTCAGGCTTTAACCTTACTTTTTTTTTTTATCATTTATATTAATAAATATCAAAATAAAAATATTGTAATTATAGAATTTGTATTAACTTTATATTATAACCTTCCATTATTATTTTACGAGTGATAATTATGTTTCATTATTATTTTGAGTGATGGGTGATAATTATGTTGAACTAATATTTTTCATACATTATTATTTTATGAGTGATAATTATGTTGAGCTAATATTTTTCAATGTGAAGATTATGTTATATTCAATATCAATTAAAAAATAGTCAATTAATTTACATTATTTTTAAACAAAAATGTCTAAAAAAATACTTTTTAGGTTTGATCAAGTTTTATTCTTGTTATATTTGATTTATTTTTTAAATAAAGTATTGTTGATATTTAGATTGTTTGATATTATAATAAAATTATTGTTCATAAAATAATTATAATTATTATTGTGTATATATTTTTCATCAAATTAATAAATTAATTATCTATTCATTAAAAAATAATTATTGTTGTATATTTATTTTTCATTAAGTTAACAAATTAATTAACTATTTATTTTAAAATAATTTTTTTCAAATCTTTATATAAAAAAATTAAATTAATTTTTCATTTTGTCAAAGTAAAATAACTTAAAGAAAAATAAAAGTTTTATAACAATAATTATTAAAGATCAATTTTATTTTTGCTATTAATAATGATAGATTAATATTATTATATATTTATTAAATTTAAATCCGGAAAACTTGTATAGTAAAAAAAAATGAAAAGGTAGGAAAAAAAAAGGACCTTTGTTTTTGGTTTTCATTAGTTCTCCGTCTCCTCACCTTTATTTTTCCAGCTACCCCAATGGAATGGGTTTTGCTGATGGTAGGCCGTGGTTGTTTAGGAGTCACAGTGAGGTTCTGCAATTTAGGTGGCAACAAGTGTCAAGGTCTGCTTGTGTTAGCGGGTTTGGTTCTGATGGTGAATGGATTTGTGCGGCATTAGGGTCGTGGAGTATGAGGTGTTTTCTGGCAAAGGTGGTGGTTGGGTATGAGTTTTGACAGCAAAAGGGGAAGAGTGTTAGGGCGTATGATGAGTTTGGATGATAGAGGTGGTAGTGGGAAGTAAGGGGCTGTATGGCAGCGGTGGCATGAGAAAGGAGGCACTCAGCTTTTGGGGAGGGTGGCGGCGGCATTGGCAGGGTGTGGCTGGAGAGGAGGTCGGAAATGGTATGGGACAATAACGGAGAGGAAGATCTTTTTTCATTAATTTATTTTTATTCCCCACTAACACATTATTGAGTTAATAGAGTTTTTTAACACTGTTATTCTTTAAAGGATTTTATTGATATTACAATATAAGTCAATGTATGTTATTGATGTAAGTTTGTCATTAGAGAATGTTTGTGATGTTATTGGGAAATTCAGGGATGTCTATGATATTTTCCCTATGAACTAATTTAGTCTTTTTTGGATTTACAACCTTGTGAAGAGAAAAATGTTCAAGCTGGTAGGGTTTTTTTGTGGGTCAGATTTTGCTCTTCAGAACCCTTGCCTTCAGAACTTACAAGTCAAATACAATCATACAAATAGGGTTCAGAGTGCTAAATCTGATCCAGAGAAAAAGCTCCCACCAGATATGAACATATAAGCCATTTAGAATCTGAGTTTTTTAATTTGATGTGGTGGTACTCTGCAGGAAGGGACAACAGATAGTGTGATGGGACTACCAAAGGCTCTCACAGAGAAACTCCTAAAGGAGGCCCTCTAGTTCTTTATTATTGGTACACCAATCTTCCTTCCGAGGCCCTGTACTTTTTACAACCATTTGCATTGTTCCACTTCATGGTTGGTATTTATTTGTCTCTCCGATTGTTGCACTCTATTGATATGATACCTGTTTGAGCACCGTAAGTTGTATAAACATATATGAAATAGGTGATTAGTTACGACATATCAATTATGTCGGACATGGTTCCAGTTCGAATTGATGCAGAAGCAAAAATGAGAAGAATCTTTTATAATGGATAGTGTTAACCTTCTTGAGAACATGGAGTTTATTGACGAGAATGAAGACTTGCATTGAAATTATGTTTGATTTGCAAACAGGAAAGTCAACCAGAATGGTTGAATTAATGTGAATAATATCAATATTATCATGTTTGTTTAAACAATCGAGCCAAAGTAGGTATAAAATTGAAAACATAATATATAATGTATTTGGTTCAAAATAAAGCAAAATTGCAAAATAAAGTTTGTTGTGTTCCAACTTCCAAGTGAGAAAAAATGAGATATAATACATATAAGGGCGGGTTAAACGCCCTGAATGAAAATCCAAGAGAATTGGGTTAGGGATGAATCAAAGTAGTTGGATATAATTAGAATAAACAACAAATAAATTCTTTGTGCTTGTGAAGCAAAATGCTGAAATATGCATGAGGAACAAGTTTTTACATAGGATGAGGACGTCGCAGTCTTACACCTTTTAAAAATCTTATAGTTATTAAGTGATAAATAAAAGTCTTATAGTTATTAATTGATAAACAAAATTGTTTAAAAAATATGTATATTCATCTTAATTTGACAATTGACTCTTTTTTTCCTTTGTTGGAAGTGATTATGTGCACACGTTTTAAAGGGTATTTTTGGAAATGAAAAAAAATGGTCACCTCGACCCCTAAACTTGTACAAATGGTTTGGAATGAAATTCTAAATTTATGGGTTAATCCAAAAAGTGTTGTTATTGAGGGTTAAGAGATGCCGTTAGATGGTTTAGGATTATTCAGTTAGGGTTAGAAGTTGGGGAGATAAGAAATTAGGTTTGTTGCAAGAGGTGGGATATTAATTTTTTGGTTTGGGGTTAAGAATGAGGGTGGTTGGTTTTTATTTTCTTTCTTTGTAATTTATAATTTTAAAAATGTTACTTTTAGAAAGAAAAAAAAGATCAATGATCAACTTATGATCAATATACACATTTTTTGAAAATAAGAGATTTTTGTGTATCATTTTATAATTATAATTTTTTTACATATTATTTAATAACTATAATTTTTTTTATGTAATTTATTGAAAGCTACATGAGCTTTAAAATCCTTTCACCCTTTCTACTAATGATGGAATGAATTACATTCATTGTTAATAGCCAAAAGCATAGTTACTTTTTCATTATTGTGTGAACCAAACACGACGTTGTTAGTGACGTTATTCTATACTGTGCATAACTATCAATACTAATTGAATATTAAGAAGAGTATTATAACATGGTTGTTAAAAGCATATTAAAGACTTTTTTATACCCTAGGAAGGTACAGGGTTCATAATCATCATATTTTATTATTTTTCGAGGGATTGATAGCAAAACGATGTACTTAATATTAACAATATCATAAGATATTAGTTAAAAAAGCATATTACAGGCTAACAAGCAATTTGTAACATATGAGGGAGCACTGTAACAACATTGCCCAGGAATGGTTGGCTATATAATATACATATTTTCCATTTTCACTACGTGTATGATTGTTTTTTAAATAAATAAAAAAATCTGCATCACCATTCTTTTTCTTTTTTGCTAAAAAGATAGGAATTAAAATTGCCATTATACTCTAGTAAAAGAATTTACAAAGGTTCTAATATCTAATGGCAATATAGACATGAGAATGATGCCATCAAACTGATTATGAAAAATCCAATTAATTACACTATGTACTAGATTATTATTTTCTTTAAAAATCCATCTTACAGAAAGCATTGAAAAACTATTAAGATCTTGATTTAAAAATCTTAATTATCTCCCATATATTGGTTTCTTTTTCGAGTTCATGGAAAGCATAATAAAAGGCAAATATCTCATCCACCATTCACTAGTGCAAAATCGTGAGACAAAATTGACTTTTTTTTTTCTACCTAAACATTATGTTCTGAAGGACATTTGAATTTCTCGAGGGTTCTCCCTTTGTCTCTAGGACCTAAATTGCAACAAATAACACACTAAAAGATGTTTATCATAAATTTGATTTATTATTTTTAAATTATCTTAGACTTTGTTTCTTGTATCAATAAATGCTAGTAGTTGTAGAAAATAAGTGAGATTAATAAATGCAAGTAAGTATACTTAATATTTTATGAGATTAATTAATATAATCACTTGGAAAAGTAATCTAATGAGTGGTTGTGAGGTGTAGAAAAGTGTTTTTGGAAAACTATAAATATAACTTCTTTAAGACCATTTGTAATCAAGAAAAATTAAGAGGTTTTAAGAGAGTGAAGAAATAGAACCTAAATAAGAGTGAATTGTATACACTATTGCATATCAAGTCGAAAGTCCCGATGAGAGGAATCCGACGCCGTAAGAATATGCCTGATTGGAGTTTAGAAACACCTCTACGTGCTGTCGGAAGAGCACTGCCAAAAACCGAGTTGACTCACCGAGTTAAGCCGAGTTGGAGCCATAGATCGAAAAAATTTGAATTTTTTTTCAGAGTTCCTTCCAATATTTTTTGGCATTTTGGATTCATCCGTCCGATCGGATTTTGCAAATTATCATTATATTGAGAGATATGGAAAATGGTATGGTATCATTCCAAGTCTTGACACTCAACAACAACAACTACGATAATTTGAGTATCAAAATGAAGGCATTTCTTGGATCATAAGATGTATGAGATATCATAGGGAAAGGCTATAATGAGCCTGAAGATGATGATGCTCTTGCTGCTTTTACACTTGATCAAAAGACAACTTTGAAGAATTCATGAAAGAGAGACAAGAAGGCTCTCTACCTCATCTACTAAGCATTAGATTATGATGACTTTGAAAAGATTTCGAGTGCAAACTCTACCAAGGAAGTGTGGGATAAGCTACAAACCTCATACAAAGGAGTCAAAAAGATGAAAAAGGTGTGTCTCCAAACATTGAGAGGTGAATTTGAATCCTTACATATGAAAGTATCTGAATCTATTTTAGATTATTTCTCAAGAGTAGTAATTGTTTCTAATCAATTAAAAAGAAATGGTGAAAATTTATAAGATGTGAGAATAATAGAGAAGATACTTTGTTCGTTGGACCCAAATTTGAGCACATCGTCACGACTATTGAAGAAACTAAAGACTTGGAAAAAACGATGATCGAACAACTCCAAGGATCATTGTAAGCATACGAAGAGAAACATAAGAAGAAGCAAGGGTTTATTGAGCAAATTCTCAAGCTGCAACTCAAATATATACGTGAAAGCCAAGGCAATGATAGAAACCAACGTGGTCGTGGATGAGGTGGAAGTCGTGGATGAGGTTGGAATTACAACAACAATTTCAACAACAACTATAAGAAATGAGGAAGCTCAAAACAAGTGGAAGATACAACAAATGAATGTAAAATTTGCCTTCTTAAATGAAGTTCTTGAAGAGGAAGTATACATTTAGCAATCATCAGGCTACGAAGTCAAAGGCCACAAAGACAAGGTGTTAAAGTTGAAGAAGACTCTTTATGGGTTAAAACAAGCACCAAGGGCATGAAATAGCTGAATCAACAAGTACTTTCAAGAGAATGGCTTCAAAAAATGTCCCTACGAGCACGCTTTATATATCAAGATCAAAGATGGAGATATTTTGATCGTATGTCTCTACGTGGATGATTTGATCTTCACCAAAAGCAACCTAAGAATGTTTAATGAATTCAAGGAAGTGATGATGAAGGAATTCGAGATGACAGACATGGAGCTTATGGAATACTACCTTGGCATTGAAGTTAAGGAACAAAATGATAGAATTTTCATTTCATAGGAATGTTATGCAAAGGAGATCTTGAAGAAGTTCAAGATGGAGAATCGTAAGTCGATAAGCACACCGAGGGAATATGGAATCAAGATGTCCAATCATAGAAGGAAAAAGTGTAGATCCAACATTCTTCAAAATTTTGGTGGGAAGTCTACACTATCTAATTTGCATGATGTCGGATATTCTTCACGCAATTGGATTGGTTAGTCACTACATGGAATCTTTAACAACCACCTATTTTAAAGCCCCAAAGAGAATTCTTTGCTATCGGAAAGGTAAAATTGACTTTGGCTTGTTCTATTTAGTTTTTAATGATTACAAGCTTGTTGGATATAGCAATAGTGATTTGAGTGTAGACATAGATAATAGAAGGAGTACTACTGTATTTGTATTTTTTATGAGAGATACCGATTTCACATACATGTCAAAGAAACAAATGATTGTTACATTGTCTACTTGTGAAGCTGAATATGTTACTGCTACCTCATGCGCTTGTCATGCAATTTGGCTTAGAAAGCTATTGAAGCAGATAGGCTTGATACAAAAAGATTCGACCAAGGTTTGTGTCGACAACAAGTAAGCCATTTTCTTAACAAAGAATCCAAAATTTCATAATCGAAACAAGCACATCAATTTTCACTACCACTGTATAAGGGATTGTGTTGTAAGAAAGGATGTGCAAATTGAATATGTGAAATCACAAGATCAAGTTCCCGATATTTTTACCAAGCTACTACTAACAAGCGAAGACTTCATAAAATGAATGAACTTACTAGGGGTCATAAGATCAAGTTGAAAGAGGTGTTGGATTATAAACTTGATTATATTTTCTAATAGTCACTTATTATTACTTTTAGATTATCTTAGACTTTGGTTGTTGTATCAATAAATGCTAATAGTTGTAGAAGATGATTTAGCAAGAGTGAGACTAATAAATGTAAATATAGAGAAGTGTTTTTGTAAGGTTATAAATATAACTTCTCTAGGATTATTTGTAATTAAAAAAAATTAAGAGTTTTTAAGAAAATAAATAAACAAAGCTTAAATAAGAGTAAATTATATATTATATTTTAAGTGATAGTATTTCTATAATATTTTTTTAAATTTAAATAAAAAAAATTAAATTATATTATTTTAATAAATTTTATATTAAAATATTATTTTAAAAAACCATTAAAATAATTTTTTGGAAATTTTTTGTCCCATTTTTTCTAAATCTAAATTATTAAATAACATCGATTATAATTTAGGAGACCAAATAACACAAATTATCACATCTAAGATCTCTAAGAACCAGTTCCCTAGTTTTTATTATAAGTTATTAAATGCACCGAAAATCTACAAACATTTTTGAAGAATGGTATGTTTCTCCTTCTGTAATAAATAAACAAGAAGTATATATCTAAATAAAGTTGTCACATTGCAGAAAAAAACTTGCACAATTACGAGTCTAGAATGTGGTAACATCAAAAGCAACACCAGTACATCTATCAAGCAGTATCCAAGTAAACTCTGTATATTGTCGATTTCATAAACATACCTCAGACATTATGATCCATGGAATAGCTCCAACACCCAAAGAGAATGTAACTACCAAAGCCTAAAATAGAAGAACATAATTGGACAGGAAAATTGAAATTTAGACAAGTAAAATATCAAATAATACCACATGAATTGTGACATTAAATTATATACATACCACAACTCCAACTATTGACAACATGCCATTTAACTTAGAATCATCCTATACACGGTCCTGTCAGTATAATATGGAAATAAAATTTAAACAAATACCCAAATGATTAAATAACAGAATGATGAGGTTTATGTTCATAAATACGAGAACAAAAAGAAAAGAAATCAAAGACTCTTCATTTGTTATTGCAAACCTTTAAAAAGAATGAGCAACAGCAAGATGGCTATGTGCCATTCCACCAAATGAGATCTGCAATAAGATATCCAAAATTATCCCATCATTCGACCTAACCATCAAGTTCGAGATGGATTGAAAATCAATGATAAAAAATACTGAAGAATTCCTAAAAGATACAAGAAGTAGAATGCGACGGCCTGCTTTGTCCACCAACCATGTAGTAGCTACAATTTAGTAAGCACAAAAATCAATTTAATGATTATATAACTTAAAAACATAAAAGGGAGCAAGAAAACCAACTTGTTTATGTACTTTCAGCTTTACCTGGACTGCACCAATACCAAATGTAGCGGCGTAGCTTTATTTAAGCCCTATTCAAATCATGGCAGCCATCATTTCACATGAAGATAAACTGATATCTTCACTTTTGGACTATAGTTGTCAATGTATATGAATTTGTATCAATGCTAATGCAAGCATAGTGTGGTTTGATTTAGGACTTTGAAGAATAATGTTACTTTTAGAGCCATAATTATGTGGTTTTGGCATTACATTACAATGGGAGAAAAGTAAGAAGCTTTAGTTTCCACCATTGGCACCTTCAAGTTTGATTCACATAAATGATGAACTACTTATTTATATGCATGAATGTGAGTGTGAGCTATACAAAAGATTCACATTCAAATTCACACATATTCATATTGCAAAATACTGATGTCATAGCAACTGAATTTAATACTTATTTAACTTATAACTCAAGTGTTTCTGTTATTTAGAGAGTTGGAAAGGAATTGGATCCGTACTGGATTGATTTTCGTTATGAGAAGTTGCAGCTAATCTGCTTTATCTGTGGTACTTTGGATCATGTTACTCGTGGTTGCAAAAGGAAGAGGAGTCTTGATGGTGCTGTGGTGCCTCTGTTTGGCATTTGGTTGAAGTTTGAGGAGATAAGAGTGTAAGTCCCCGTCCATATGAAAAGAAAAGAAAATAAATTTTTTAGGTGCAATCTATTTGATAAATTCATATATATATATATATATATATATATATATATATATATATATATAGATAGATAGATTATATATATATATACATATATATATATACACACGTACGTATATATATTACACATGTATGTATATGTCGTATATATATGTATACATATATATTTTATGGTTAAAATTTGGTTAGTTATATTGACAATTTATAGCCACATAAGAGATAGATAATTTTGTTCATAAATAAATAATATTTTTGCCTTAGAGAGACACTAAATAAGAGAAGCAAAACAAAGTCAAATGAACAATTTCATCTGTTTAAAAATAGTATTGTATGTGCGAAAGAGTGAGAGAGAATATTTTAGAAAAATATTTGAGATATTATTCTAAAAAGGGAGTGACAAAATAGTGATTTTGGGAAACACTTGTGTGTCAATTTTTTGGTTTTATCTCAATTTATTGTATTACCTCTTACTTTGTACCCATTAATTTTATTAGTAAAAAAAATATTATTTGGATTTTGTCCCGTGGACGTAGCTCAAATTAAAGGGTGAACCACGTTAAATTATTGGTGTCATTATTTTACTCTGTTAAATTTATTTTATTTTTGCCCGCTATATCCCAACAACTGGTATCAAAGTTGGTCTAATGAAATTTTTAGAATGTATTGTGGTTGTAGCATAGACTGATCTTCTACAATAGAAAAGATTTTATTAGGTCAACAGTGTATTTATTTGTAGAAAAAAGAAACACAACGAAAAAAATGTCAAGCTAGAAGGTAGATATTGAGAAATTTAATGACAATAATAATTTCTCTTTATGGCAAAGGAGGATAGAGAATATTCTCATTTGACAGAAGGTCTATAAGGCGTTACAAGAGAAAGAAAAGAAGACAACAATAAATGTGTTGATTGTCTAGCAAGAATGAATGATATTTTAGATCTTATTCATTCATATTTGTGTAGACCAATGCCAAAGTGACTTGGTGGTGCTCAATACTTTGTGACTTTCATTGATGATCATTCAAGGAAGTCGTGGGTATATCTTTCGAAGACAAAGGATCAGGTGCTAGATGTCTTCAAAGAATTTAATGCCTCAGTTGAGAGACAGACTTGGAAGAAACTGAAGTGCATTCGAATAGACAATGATTGAGAATACACAAGACATTTTCATGCTTACTACAAAAAGAATGGTATTTGGCATCAGATGACACCTCTAAAGACATTGTAGTTGAATGGCTTAGTTGAGAGGATGAACAAAACTTTGATAGAGAGAGTTAGATGTATACTCTCACATGCAAAGTTTCCTAAAAATTTCTAGGGTGAAGTCATACTCAAAGTTGCACATGTGTTGAATATTTCACCATGTACTCCTCTCAAGATGGATGTTCCACATAAAGTGTAGTCATGAAAGGATGTTTCCTATGATCATCTATAGGTGTATGGATGCAAAGCATTTGTTTATATCCCTAAGGATGAGAGATCCAAACTTTTTGCCAAGGTAAAACATTTTATTATTATTGGCTGTATATTTTATGATTTGGTTGCAAAGCGACTTGTTAGGAGCCGTGATGTTGTATTTGTTGAAGATGAAACCATTAAAGATATTGTCAAAATGAAAAAAAGGATGTTCCTAATTCCAATGGTGACTCGTCGGATTTGGAACAAATTCCTCCAACATTAGTGCCAAGACAAGTTGAAGATGAAGACTAGGTTTATCCACCTGATGAAGATGATGCTCCCATAGAAGTTGGTTCTAAAGACGAGGGTGATGATGATGTTCATTATCCAGTACCAACACATGTGGATTTTCCTGTTCCTTTGAGAAAAAGTGATAGATTGAGATTATCCTCTACCACATATCCTCTAAATGAGTATGTAACTTTTACTAATGAAAGAGAACCTGAGAGTTATGAAGAAGCCATGGATGAAAAATCCAAGCAAAAATGGATTGAATTCATGCAAGATGAGATGAATTCCTTACATGAGAACAAACCATTTAAGATGGTGAAGTAACCCAAAGGGAATAGGGCTTTGAAAAATAAATGAGTGTTCAGGCTGAAACATGAAGAACACAACTCCAGTCCGCGATACAAAGATAGATTGATTGTCAAGAGATTTAGCCAAAGAAAAGGAGTTGATTGTGATGAGATTTTCTCACCAGTTGTGAAAATGACATCCATATGTACTATGATGGGATTAGCAACAAGTCTTGATCTATAGGTTGAAAATATGGATGTCAAAAATGCCTTCCTACATTGTGACTTGGAATAAGAGATATACATGGAGAAGTTAGAGGGTTTCAAGAAAAAGGGAAAAAGTATTATGTTTGCAAATTGAAGAAAAGCCTTTGCGACTTAAAACAGACACTGAGACAATGGTACAAGAAGTTTGAGTCCATTATAGGGGAGCAAGGCTACAAAAAGACTACTTCAGATCTTTGTGTTTTTGTGCAGAAATTCTCTGATGATGATTCCATTATTCTTTTGCTCTATGTGGATGATATGTTGAAATTTTGCCAGAATATTTCTAGAATTAACAACTTGAAAAAGAAATTGAGTAAGTCTTTTTCTATGAAAGAATTGGGGCCAACAAAGCAAATTCTTGGCATGAGTATTATTAGAGACAGAGGTGCCAAGAAATTATGGTTGTCACTAGATAAGTACATTGAGAAAGTACTTTACAGATTTCATATGAACAAGGCTAAAGCGATTAGTTGTCCTCTTGCTAAACACTTTGAGCTAAGTTCTAATAAGAGCCCTTATACAGACAAAGAGAAGAAAAATATGGAAAAGGTTCTATATGTTTCAGTAGTTGGAAGTCTGATGTATGCTATGATTTGTACACAACCAGATATCGCTAATATAGTTAGAGTTGTGAGTAGATTCCTTTCAAATCCGAGAAAGGAAAATTGGGTTGCAATGAAATGAAATTTTAAGTATCTTCAAGGTTCTTTTAAAATATTCGTATGTTTGAAATGACAAACCTGTGTTAGTTGGATACACAGATGTAGATATGACTGGCAATGTGAATTCCAAAAAATCCACTTTAGGTTACCAGATTACATTTATAGGGGGAGCTGTGTCATGGAAGTCAAAGGTACAAAAATGTGTTGCATTGTCCACTACAGAAGCAGAGTTTATAACAGCAATGGAAGCATGTAAAGAGTTGCTATGGATGAAAAAGTTCTTGAGAGAATTTAGGTTGTAGTAAGACAGTTACCAATTATTTTGTGATAGTTAGAGTGCTATCCACCTTGAAAAGAATGCCTTCTTTCATTTGAGGTCAAAACATATTGATGTGAGATATCACTAGATTAGGGATGTAATGAAGAAGAAGCTACTATAACTTTAGAAGATCCATATAGAGGAAAATGGATCAAAAATGTTGACGAAAATTCTTCCAAGACAAAATATGAATACTATCGTTTAGCTACTGGATTAGTAGAGCCCTTCATGTAGTTAGGAAAGAGATATTTGTAGGTCTTTCCCATATAAAAGGGAGAGAAAAATAAAATTTTTAGGTGCAACCACATTTGAAAAATTCATCAAATACATATATACATGGTCAATTTCTGGCCACATAAGGGATAAACAATGTTTTTGTCTTAAAGAGACACACCAAAAGAAGAGAAGCAAAGGAAATCCAAATGAACAATTTCCTTTGATGAAAAAATAGTATTGTGTGTGAGAGAGTGTGGGAGAGAATATTTTAGAAAAATATTTGGGATATTATTCTAAACGGGAAGTGACAAAATAGTGAGTTTGGGAAACACTTGTGTGTTACTATTTTAGGTTTATTTCAATTTATTGTATTACCTCTCACTTTGTACCTATTAATTTTATTAGTATAAGAATTTTTTTTAAAGTTTGTCCCCTAAACGTAGCCCAAATTAAAGGGTAAACTACGTTAAATTATCAGTGTCATTATTTTACTCTATTAAATTTATTTTATTTTTACGGTGACTTAACAAATATGTCTATAGCTTGCCTTAAGGTACTTAACGAAAATATTGATCTCTATCCTCGTAATAGTACTCTGACTTCTCTTATTCCTAGATGTAATGAACCTAAGAGGGTTGTTGAATTTAGACTAATCAGTTTGTGTAGTGTTTTGTACAAGCTAATTGCCATATGTGTAACTAATAGAATGAAGTATGATCTCCGGAGGTGATTTCTGAGAGTTAGAGCGCCTTTGTGTTTAGAAAGCTCATTTTAGATAATACGACTGTAGCCTTTGAGACATTACACTCTACGGAGAGATTTATAAAAGGGAACAATGGTAGAGTTATGATTAAGATTAACATGACTAAGGTTTATGATAGAATTGAATGGCCATTTCTAGATTTTGTTCTATCTAAGTTGGGTTTTTCTACAAGAAGATGTAACTTGTTAATGAAGTGTGTGACCTTTGTCTCATATTATTTTCTTATGAATGGATGCAAGTTTGATTCTTTCAAACCTAGTAGAGGACTAAGGTAGGGTGATCCATTGCACCTTATCTTTTTATTTTAGGTGTTGAGGGACTCTTTGATTTGATTAGAAAAGCGAGATTGATGGTTGTTTGAAGGGTATTGATGTTGCAAGGAGCAATCTAAGGATTTCTCATCCATTTTTGCTGATGATAGTTTAATTTTTTTGAGCCTTCAGATGATGCTTGTAACAATCTAAAGGTTATTCTCACTAAGTATGAGCTTGTTTCTCTAAAAAAGGTTAATCTCAATAAATATGCTTTGGCATTTAGTCCTAATACTAATGTGGATGTGATTACTATGGCTCAAAGTACATTGGGAACTCCTAACATTAATTTCCATGAAAAGTATTTAGGTTAACCAATAATGGTGGGCAGGAATAAAAGAAGGTTATTTGGATAGCTAAAAGAAAGAGTTTTGAGAAAGATTAAGGGATGGAAAGAAAAAACACTTTCTAAAGCCAGAAGAAGGTTTCACTTAAGCCTATAATTCAAACTATTCCAACCTATACTATGGGATGTTTTGAATATCCTTCGAGTCTTTGAAATGATATTCAGGGTCTTATGGAAATTTTTTGGTGGGATATTACTTGGATAGGAGAGCCATTCATTGGATGGCATGTGATAAGCTTTGCAAACCCAAGGCACTTAGAGGTATGGGTTTAAAAACCTATACTCTTTCAAATAGGCTCTTATTGCTAAGAATACTTGGAAACTATGACAGAACCAAAAATTATTTGATTTGGAGGGGGTAAATCTTCTTCTCGTAAACCTTTCTTGAAGGTTGGAGCTCCTGTTTATGTTTCTTGTTTGTGGAGAACTATTGTTTGGGGAAAGGAATTTTCTTTGAAGGGTATGAGATGGAGAGTTGGGAATGGTGCTAGTATTAGTATTTATAAGGATCTGTGGATGCCTTATAATTAATGGTTCTTGTATGGCCTTTTCTCCTTATAAGCTTCTTACTTACTCTACTATGGAGATGCTTATTCATGAGGCAGGGTATTGGAAAGAGAGGTTAATTTTTGAAACCTTTCTTGATAAGGGGGATATGTTATTCTCAAAATGCCTTTGACTATTGGTCAATATTGATCAAAATGGGGGTTTTTCAATTAAAATTTGCTAGCTAGCGAAATTATTGAGAAGAAAAAATATTAGTTTTTGATCATGGTGTCAGAACGCTTTGCCTATGCAATCCCAATTAATGGTAAGGAGGATTGTGTTATAACCTTGGTGATATCTTTGTAATGGTTTTAGCTAAGGACCTATCACATGATCTGTGAGGGTGTAAGGCGGTTTGATATGTTTGAAAAGTGTCAATATTTGGTGATTTTGTTAGGATCAATAGACACTTATCCTTTACTGAATTGTGGAATGGTGTTTGGGCATCTTTTATAAACCATGGTGTTTTTCATTTTAGTTATTTGGCATAATAGAAATGCGAGAAATTATGGTAAGGTTTGTAGAAGACTTGTGGCTACTCTGGAATGGGTTAATGTATTGGTTGAAGATTTTTGGATTTGTAATGCTAAAAAACTGTGGTTTTGGAGAGAAGAAAGAAGTTGGTGAATCATGATTTTGGTTAGAAGTTGCCCCCTTTTGGTAAGATTAAAATCAATACATATGCTAGTTTATTAGTTAGAGAGGATATGATTGGTTTTGGATTTGTAGCTCGTGACCATTTGTGGAATGCTTTTCTTATTGGATCTACCTCAATGGGAAGTTCTTTTTTGCCTCTTTGCTGTGAGTCGTAAGCTTTAGTACGGGTCTGTATAACGGCTAAACAAAAGAATTGTAAGTTTGTGATTTTTGAACTTGGTTCTTTACATGTTGTAGCTTTGATTAATGGAAAAGATGTGGTTTTTGCTCCTCATAAGGTTTATATGAATGTTGGATGCAATATTCATGAATAAAACATACAAATATAATTTTAGTTTCTAATTGTCTTCTTTAAAAATATTTTCAAGCGAATAAACTATTGAGCTCTAACGATCACAATTCAAGTATATCTCTACTCTTATGCACATTAGATTTCATACTAGGAACATAAAAACATTTTGAGATTAGGCTACTCGATCGATCAATAATCGATCTAATCAATTTAAAAAGTTTTGAATCAATAATTTAATTTATTAGGATAGTCGATTGATCGAGTATTAAATCAATCCATTCATTAGTTAGATAGATCGACATTGGTTCAGAATTAATTATTTATTATACTCGATCAATCAAGAATTAATTGGATCGATCGACCTATGTATTCGATCGATCGAGCATGTGTTATTGATCGAGTGACCATGACTTTAGTTTTAAAACCTATTCCTAACTCGATTTGAATTGGTTTTTTACTATATTATCCTTTTTTTAAAACTCTTTTAACTGATTTTATGGATGACATAGAAATTTTACTTTGACCTAGTGCTTCAAAATATGCTGTGTATACAAACCTAAGCACACAACTTTAATTAACCACATAAGATCATTATTCTCTTCAACTTATTTTCTCTCTTTTATTTTGCAAAAACTATTCAAATAGGCTTTTTATTGAGTTAATTTATCAAATATTTGTGGTTATGTGTGTTGAGTTAACAAGCATACAATATTTTTGATATTGTGTTTTAAACTGATTGTTCTAGGGTTGTTAGTTGATTTCGATTTATCTAATATATTTATTAAATCATCTAATTAGGGTTATTCATTATTGAATTTGCTCTAGGACACTCATATGTATTTAAGCTATTGTGTTAACATTTCAGGTACTAGTTCAATGAGTTCGATCACTTGTGTGACTCAAGTTGTTGAAATGTTGGTCTAGATCCAAACATCTTTCTTGTAAAGGCTATGACAATGGCTTGTAAGTAGATTACTCAGGGGCTTTATTTTGGTGGATAGTATAAGACCTGACATTGTAATTAGGCCTTCTTTTTTTATTTTGCTGATTTTCTATTCACTTCCATTGGCTAATTCGATTTGTAACTAAAAAATAAATTTTCATTTGGTATTAGAGTCAGTTACTAGATACATTTAGTATGCCTAGGACTTTGTTATAGATTATCTTATTAAAGGTGATAGCTCAGATGTTAAGAAAATTAAATTTCTTATTCTTTTAGAAAATACTATTTTTCAAGAACAAAATAAAGCTTTGAATTTGAGTCTTAAAGGTTTAAAAGAAGAAAACAACAAACTTGCTACTTATAAAGAAAAATTGGTATAAGAGCTCAAAAAATCCATTAAAGTTGCAAAAAGCTAATAATTGGAGCTAAAAAGTTTGAACAAAGTTCTTGATTATGGTAAGCGTTGTAGAGACAAGAGAGAGCTAGGACATGTAGATAAGTACACTAAATCAACCTCTTTAAAGTCAACTATGTCCTACTTTTCACACACAACATATACATCTCGTACATTTGCTTCTAAGTTTATTCCTATGTATTATAGATATGGTAGGAGGGGACACATTAGACCTAGATGTAGATTCTTGATAACCTATAATTGTGATGATAATTTACATGCATCCTATTCAAGAAATAACAATCATGTTTTCATAAACAAGCACATGATTCAAAAAATAGAAAAGTTTGGATTAAAAAAATTGATTTAAATTGTTATGTAGTCCATACTACATTTAAAGCTAAATCTTCTACTTCCTGATATTTTGATAGTTGTTGTTCTAGATATATGACCGGTGATTGCTCTCTTTTCAAAACTTTTGAAAAATACAATGAAGAAACAACTACATTTGGTGATGAAAATAAATCAAGAATTATTGGTAGTGTACAATTCAAATTAATGGTATGCCTAGTTTAGATGATGTATTTCATTTTGATGGACTTAAATCCAACCTAATAAGCATCAATTAAATTTGTGACAAAAACTATAGTGTACAATTTATCAATAATTATTGTATTATAATATATCCAAAAGGTGAATGTGTGGCTAGAGGAACTATGTCTCACAATAATTTCTACTGTATTGATATAGGTCCTATTATTACTACTTGTAGCTAAGCTAATGATCATTCATTTCATTGTGGCATCAAAAGGTGGGACATATTAATTTTAAAGATCTTGTTAGCTTGAGAAAAAGAGAAATTATGCACTGTCTATTTAGGCTTTCTAAAATTGAAAAAAACTTTTGTGGACCATACCAACTTGGCAAACAAACTTGCTCTTCTTATAAGAAAGTTAAAGGAGTTAATACAAGTAGAAAACTTGAGTTAACTCACATTGATCTCATAGGTCCTATGAGAATTGAGAGTTTGGGTGGCAAAATATTTCTCATTGTTATTGTTGATGATTTTTCTCATTTTTCATGGGTTGGATTCTTGAAAACAAAATGTGATGCATGTGATTTCTTTAGTTTTTTTTTTGTCTTAACATGCAGATTTAAGTTGGCAACAAAATAACCAATGTAATGAGACTAAGGACAAATCATGGGAAGGAATTTGAAAACTCAAGATATGATGAACTCTACAAATAGTATGGTATAACTCATGAGTTCTTAGCATTAGTACCCCATAACAAAATGGGATAGTTGAAAGAAGGAATATGGTGTTGCAACATATGGCAAGAGTCCTACTTCATGCAAAGGACATTCCTAAGAATTTTTAGGCTAAACAATAAGTACTTTATGCTACATAATGAGCCATATCTACCTATGTATAGGTACAAAACAAATTGCTTATGAGTTATGACAAGGTAAGAAACCTAATCTTAAACATATATATGTGTTTGGAAGTAAATGTTACATTATTATAGATTGTGAAAATCTAGGAAAATTGGACTCTAGAAGTGACGAAGGTATCTTTTTAGGTTAGTTATTAACAAGTTGTGCCTTTAGAGTGTTCAATTTGAGAACTCATATTGTAATAGAGTCCATTAATGTTGTTATAGATGATGCAGGTACTAATACTCTAGTGATTAATGAAAATATTGAAACTTTAAATACAAGTTTGCCAACTTATCAATAGATTGATGAAACTCCTGACATGAAAAGGTAGATAATGAGCTAGATGAAGAGTCAACCTTGGATAACAAGGTCACCATACCAATACTCAAACTCAAAGACCAACACATACTATGATAATTGTAAAAAGTAGAGTTATTTGGCCACTTTTGAATCACTTATTTTGTCTTGTTTTTGCTTATATATCATGAATAATATTAATTTGTGTTTAATATGGAAATGTAAGTAAAAATATATCAAATAAATTTAAAAAAGCAAAAATTGGGACAAATATAGGATCATCACTCGATCGATCGACAAGGAAGTAGATGGATTGAAGGTTTATTACTTGGTCAATCAGCAATGGAGTAGATCAATCGAGGGTTCATCACTTGATTGATTAAGTGGTAAGGATTTTAATGCATCAACCTTAAACTAAATTCCAACTTTCAATCTTAGCCCTTGGATCAAAGTAATATGAATCCTAATATAATGAAGATCAATTTTAGCCTATTTAAAGCACCATAGAGAGATCATAAACAACACACAATTAAGAATAAAAAACCTAGCAGCTGCTATAGAAGAAAAGAAGTGAAAAAGGTTCAAGATGAGATTAAAAGAGATATAATTTTATGAAGGATTTAAGAGAATATTAGTTTTACAAATCAAGAGATTAAGATTATCTCTTTTTCTTCTCATTTCTTTATTAATTTTATTGTCGTTCTTTATGAAATATCTGAGCTTTATGAACATAATTATATCCTAATTTATTAATCTACGTGTCTTATGAACCCAATTTTATACATGTGATAATCTAATATTTTTCTTCAATTGTTATTATAATTTAATTATATTATTTAATTTGATTTTTATGCTATTAAATGTTTGGCTAAGAATTAATCTATAGAGGAAATTAAATATATTTGAGAGAATTATTTAATTTTTTGTCTTGATTGAATAACACGTATAATTTCTAGGTAGAGATACATGATTCTTATATGTGTGATCTATAATTGATGAACTTAATGAATAGTATGCAATCTAATTGATGTTAGAATGTAATTAGGTTAATTACTATATGATGTGTACTGTGTACTATACTTGAGAGAGAAATTCATACTAGGTTAAATTCAATTGGTCATATAATTGATTGATAATTATATTAAGAGGAATTTTAGTGATTTACATGTTAGGAAATTGGGGGACTAAAGATTCCTAGATCGTTTTCTCATATATCTTCATAGTTGTTGAGTCTTGCGATTTAAAATTAGTTTTCATTTATTTTTTCATTTTCATAATTTTATATTATCTAAATAGTATTCATAATAATTATATTGATACTCAGTCATAAGTCCCAAATTTTAGATGGGATCAATATTCATACTTAGATACATTATATTACTTGCACGACCCGTATACTTTCAGATGGGATCATTATTCATACTTAGATACATTATATTACTTGCATGACCGTATACTTTTAGATTACATGGGTTGATCAATTTTTTAATGTCATTGTTGGGGAGTTAATTACTTATAACATATATCAATAACAGTTATTACCCTACTAGCTTAGACCTTTAATTTTTGTTTTATTGTTTTTGTTGTATGTTAAGGTTAACAGGTGAAAAATATTGTTCCTTTTGATCCAGAAATAGAAAGAACTTTACTTCGCTTAAAAAGGGAACGGTTAGTACAAGAATAATAAGGGGTTATAGCAAAATAAGGGGATCAATGAGCTATTGTAGTCCCTAAACCTTTAAGGGATTTTGTAGTCCCTCAAGTAGATGGATCCTAATCATCTATCAATAGACTAAACATCAATACTAAAAACTTTGAACTTAAGCTACGAATCATTCAAATGATGCAACCAAATCAGTTTGAAGGGTTAGTCAATAATGATCCAAATCTTCACTTGGCTTCATTATTTGAAATATATGATACTTTCAAGATGAATGGTGTATCAAGTAATGCAATTCTCCTTCACTTTTTTCCTTTCTCACTAAGGGACAAAGGTAAGGTATGGTTACAATCACTACCTGCTGGGTCAATCACTGCATGGGATCAATTAGCTCAGAAATTCTAGGCAAAATACTTCCTACCTGCAAAGACAACTAAGCTCAGAAATGATATCACTTATTTTCAAAAATTTGAAGGGGAATCACTTTATAAAGATTGGGAATGCCACAAAGAGTTGTTAAGAAGATGCCCACACCATGGTCTTCCTACTTGACTACAAGTGAAAACATTCTATAATGGATTAATAGGGTAGCCAAGGACAATAATTTATACTGCTACTGGATGAGCTTTAATGAGTAAAATTGAAGAGGAAGCTTTTTCATTACTTAATGAGATGACATCTAACAATTGGAAATGACATGTGGATAGGCTAAACCTAAGAAGAGTGTCTAGAGTAGTAGATGTAGACACCATAGCAACAATGCAAGCTCAAACAAATGATATACTATTAGATTTAACTAAGAAATCAGATGGTTGTAGTGTCGGGGTAAATATCATACAAAGCCAATTCGTGGTGCATGATTATTACAATGGACCTCATTATATTGAAGCATGTGGGAACCTTCTCGAAGTAGAAAAATATGTCAACAATCAAAACCTTCAAGAAAATTCATACTCAAACATATACAACCCAAGATGGAGAAACCACCTAAATTTCTTATGGAATAATAAAAATAATATAAGTGGTAATCAATTCAACCATCAACCTTTCCTATCTCCAGGTTTTCAACAATCAAAACAACCACAAGCTTAGAAAAGAAGCCACCTAGTAAGGACAACATAAGTGCTTTAATGGGAATGATGAAAGGCTTTATACATTTAGTAAATAGAAAAGTGGTTTGAATAGAGTCCACTCATGGAAATCCGAATGGGGAAACTGGTTTAAACCATAAGTCAAAGGTTTCAAGATGACATTCCAAGCAATGAAAAAGTTAATCCAAAAAGAAAAGGTTAGGAGCACTGTAAAGCAATAGCCTTGAAGAGTGGTAAAACCTTATAAGAGAAAGAGGAAGCTAAAAATGATGAGAAGGAAAAAATGGACAAAGAGATTACTGAAAAGGAAATGATTCAACCAAAGAAAAGAAACCTCTACAAATCCATTATTGCACTTCTTTCAAACATTTCAGAAGCAAAAATTAAACAATCATTTTTAAAAATTCCTGGATATCTTCAAGAAGCTACACATAAACATATTATTTGTAGATGTACTTGAACAGATGCCTTTATATTCCAAATTCATGAAGGATATCCTATCTAAGAAAAAAGGCTTGAAGATAGCGAGACAATAACCTTAACTGAAGATTGTATTGTCATCCTTAAGAGAAAGCAACCACATAAGCTTAAAGATTCAGGTAGCTTTGACATCTCTTGCATGATTGGGAATATACATTTTGGCATGGCATTATATGATTAGTATGATTAGGAGAAAG
Organism: Hippophae tibetana; assembly: GCA_037013495.1. NCBI lineage: Eukaryota > Viridiplantae > Streptophyta > Magnoliopsida > Rosales > Elaeagnaceae > Hippophae > Hippophae tibetana. Next base: position 19,856,077 of record CM072808.1, read on the forward strand.
CATTAACCATATACAACTATCAGTTTTCAAGAGATAAAACACTACAAATGGAAAATAAGTAAGCAAGCGACCTTGGGAAGTGATAGAATATGTGTTAGTAAAAGTGGACAAATTCATCTTTCTAGTAGATTTTATTGTACTAGACACACAAGATTACCATGATATCCTTATCATACATGGTCTTCCATTCTTCGCAACATGAAGAGTTCTAATTGATGTACAGAAATGTGAGCTTACAATGAGAGTGTAGGATGAATAGATAACATTTAATATTTTGGAAGAAATTAAATTTCCTGACATTGATAATACTAATGATTACTTTAAGATAGATGTTATCAATGAACTAAACAATGATGCACTTCATAACATATGCTCTAATAATGTTTTAGAATATGTGCTTATAAATTTTGTTAACACACATATTGTTGAATACCATGACAATCACTTGGGAACACACATTCATGATGATAATTTTACTAAATCTATTGAACCACCCATACTTAGGACTTTAACACATGATGCTATGAATGATGAAATAGATTTACCATAAAACAACTCAGCTTATTTTAATTCTAAAATCATGGAATCTGTGATACAAGTTGATATTGCTAACCATGTGAAATATTTGGAAGCTATGACTCTCATATATATACATAATGTTGTTATGGAGTATCATGAGATAGGTTCTAAATTTAAACCATCCATTGAGGAGCCACTAAAGTTAGAACTCAAACCTTTTCCCTACAATCCCCAAATAAGTGGACAAGAAAAAATGCTCAATATAGAGGTAACGATGCTACAAATAAATGAACTAGATGAGCTACAATGGAATACTTATGAGAAATGACAAGCTTTACAAAGATATGGCATGATCAGAAAATTATACATCATACTTTTGAACTAGGACATAAAGTATTACTGTATAACTCAAGACTCAAACTATTTTCTGGTAAATTCAAGAGTAGGTGGTCAGGTCCATCACCATCACTAAGATAACAAAATATGGAATAATTGAATTGGAAAACAAAAACAAAGAGTGATTCATGATTAATAGGTATAGAGTAAAGCACTATCTCTAATTGCTAAATGAAAAGGTTATGATGAACTTGGTAGATGTACCTTAGGACTTGATATGAATGTTTAGCCAAGGACATTAAATGTGGTGCCTATTGGAAGGAAACTCAATGTTATTTTACTTATATGTTTTCTATTTTGTAGGTGAATAAATGTGGAAGGAAATGACACAACAAAGATTGGGTAACTTCAAGGACATATGTGGTATGCCAAGGCTAAGAGAGTTTTCTTTCATTTCACTCTTTTTCATATTCATATTCATATATGCACATTGGGGACAATGTGTAATTTAAGTGTGAGGGAGAGAACTTTATTCTCTACTTTAGTGTTTAGTATGCATTTCCATTTTTAGGATGTTTTTTTTATCATGATTTAGGTAGAAATTGATGAATACATGGAAACCAAATGGATGCATATTTGACATAAAACATATAAACCCAATGATAGAATTATTTGTCATGAATAGGATAAGGAATGTAACATGCTCGTTAAGATACTTATATTAATCTATGATATGCTTGCTAGTTTTGATTAAATTGGCTCAGATTTTTATGCATATGTTCATGATTGATTTTGGTGTTCCTATTGGGAGAAAATTGAGGGTGAGTTATGCTAGTTGATGAGGTATACAATGTTTTAGAATCTATTTGATCATCCTTTGAGGTGAATCCTAAATAGTATTTGGCTTGAGTAATGTTTTAGGCCTTTATTGGATCGATTGAGCCTTTCAAGCAAGCCATTGTTTATATCCTTAGTCACCCTCTTGAAACTTACTAAGAATCATTCATATCTTTAAGCCACATTTTTAGCCTAACCAATAAGCATTAATTTTATCGTTACACCCCTAAATTATATGAAAAATGCAATCATGTGCTATGGTATAGAGCAAGATGAAATGTAATGCATCCTAATTTTTCACATCTACAAAAACAAAACTCACAATTACCCCTATAAACAAAAAGAATAAAGTTAAAAATAAGTTTGGGAGTTTTGTGAGGCTATCAAAAAAGAATAATAAAAAAATAAAATAAAGAAGATATATGGAATAAAATAGTGAAAATAATGGTAAGATAGGGTGTACAAAATATCAAATGAAAGCTCAATTGAAGTTAAATGTTGCATGATGAATAAACAAAGAGCTAAGGTGTAATTTTTTTTTAAATATATTCATTTATCTATCCTCATCTAAGACTTACACTACAATCATGTAAAACTCTATTGATCTTTAATTAAGTGCATATTTACATTAGTGGAAAAGATTTGAAGAATAGACCTATGAAACTTGATCTAAGACTTAGTTAATTAGCATACTCATATAAGTTGATTTCATGAATATATTAGATGACATCATGTGCACAACACACACATGAATCAATTTTTCAAAAACCTTACATATCCTTATATTAATGGAACGTTGATTGATGGATATGTTAACTTCCTTATCATATAATTGTAAAAAATTTGAAGGATATAGTTTTCGCTAAACATACATGTATATATATATATATTTATTTATTAATGAATGTGTTGCCTATATCATTTTAGCTAGTTAGACTTGGCTTTGCTTGAGGGAAAGTAAAGACTTAAGTTTAGGGGTGTTATAACTCCATGAAAATAGAGTTATTTGGCCACTTTTGAAGCACTTATTTGTCTTGTTTTTGCTTAAATATCATGAACAAGCTTTATTTGTGTTTAATATGGAAATATAGATGAAAATATATCAAATGCATAAAAAATAGGCAAAAATTAAGACAAATATAGAATCATCACTTGATCAATTGAAGGTTTATTACTCAATCGATTGACAAGAGAATAGGTCGATCAAAGGGTTCATTACTCAATCTTAATCAAGCGACAAGGATTTTAATGCGTAAGCCTTAAACTGAATTCCAACTTTCAATCTTAGCCTTTGGATCAAAGTAATATGAATCCTAATCTAATGAGGATAAAATTCAGCCTATTTAAAGCACCATAGGGAGATCATAAACAACACACAATTAAGAATCAAAATCCTAGCAGCTGCCAAGAGGAGAAAAGAAGAGAATTTTTTTTCAAAAAGAGATTAAAGTAGACAAAGCTTTGTAAGGATTCAAGAAAAGATTAATGCTACAAATCAAGAGATTGAATGTATCTATTTTTCTTCTCTTTTCTTTATCAATTTTATTGTCATTTTTTTTATGAAAAATTTGAGCTTTAAGAACATAATTATGTCTAGCTAATTTATTAATCTAGAAGGTCTTATGAACCAAATATTTTACGTGTGATAATATAATATTTTACCACAATTTTTATTGAAATTCAATTATATTATTTAATTTCTTTTTTATGCTATTAATTGTTTGGCAAACAATTAATCTATAGATGCAATGAAATATATTTGAGAGATTTATTTAATTGTTTGTCTTGATTAAATAACTTGCACAGTTTTTAGGTAGAGATGTATGATTCTTATGTATGTGATAAATAATTGATAAATTTAATGAGTAATATGCAATCTAATTGACATGAGAGTGTAATTAGGTTAATTACTATATGGTATATAGTATACTTAAGATAGGAATGCATGTCTAGGGTAGATTCAATTGATTGTATAATTGATTGATGATTATATTAGAAGAATATTAGTGATTCACATGTTAGGAAATTAGGGATTAAAGATTCCTATATCGTTTTCTCGTATATCTTCATAGTTTTTAAGTCTTGCGATTTAAAATTAGTTGTCATTTGTTTTTAAATTTTTATAATTTTATATTATCCAAATAATATTTATAATAATTATATTGGTACTCGATTATAAGTTTCCCAACTCTCTGTGGGATGGATATTCATACTTAGGTATATTATATTAATTATAGGATCTATATACTTGCGAATTGCATTGTGTTGATCATACTACCAAAAACCACCCAATTGAAAATATCATTTTTGATCCAAATGCAAGCATGGAAACTAGAAGGAGAAAGGTAAATGAGATAACTCCTTTTTGTTATTTTTCTCAAATAGAACCAAAAAACGTTAAGCTTTAAAAGATGAATTCTTTATAAATGTCAAGATGAATTCTTTATAAATATCATGTAGGATGAACGAGCTTAATTTACTAGGAATGACATTTGGACTTTAGTACCTATAGCTAAATATAAAAACATCATAGGAACTAAATAGGTGTTTAAAAATAAATCTGATGAACACGATGTTGTGATTACAAGGCTAAGCTAGTTGTATAAGGATATAAACAAATTGATTTTTGATGAAATATATGCTCCTATAGCTAGATTGGAATCAATTAGGATTTTACTTGTCATTGCATGCTTTATGAAATTCAAACTCTTTCAAATGAATGTAAAGTTTTCCTTCTTAAATGGATTACTTAATAAAAAAGTCTACGTTGAACAACAAAAAGGTTTTATTGACCCACAATTTCCCTAACACGTTTATAAACTCAATAAGGCTCTTTATGATTTGAAACAAACCCTAGAACTTTTTATGAGAGACTTACAACTTATCTTTTGACCAAGGGATTTGTTCAAGTGAGAGTTGATATGATTCTTTTTATTAAAAGGACCAAAAAATATAGATTTATAACTCAAATTTATGTCGATGACATAGTTTTTGGGTCAACATCTAATTCACTTGTTAATGATTTTTTGAACATAATAACTAGTGAATTTGAAACGTCTATGATGAGTGAGCTTACATATTTTCTTGATTTGCAAATTAAACAATTAAATAATGGAATCTTTATTTCTCAAGCCAAGATTTAATGGATGAGTTAGGTAAGAAAATTGATAAAATATATATAGAAGCATGATAGGAAGCTTGCTATACCTCACAATAAGTAGACTTGATATTTGTTTTAGTACTAATGTTTATGCTTGTTATCAATAATATCCTAAGTAATAACACATTGATTATGTCGATAGGATCATTAGGTATATCTATAGAACAAAAAAAATTGGTATTTCGTTTACTAATGATACTACATGTAAAATTAGTGGCTACATAAAAAAAGATTGGGCAGAAAATTGGGATGTTAGAAAAAGCACTTTAGGTGGATGTTTCTATATTGGGAATAATCTTGTATCATGGCACATCAAGAAATAAAACTCCATCTCATTATCTACTACAAAAGTAGAATACATTGCTGTTGGAAGCTCATGTACACAACTTTTATGGATGAAGAATATACTTAAGGAATGCAACTTTGAACAAGGCACAATTCTCTTTTACTGTGATAAAAAATAGTGTTATATGTATCTCTAAAAATCTTATTCTACATTCTTGAACAAAACATATAGACATTAGACATCATTTTTTTTATGGAGAAAGTAGAATATAAAGTTTTACTTGATTTATTCATTAAGGCACTTGATACCCAAAGATTTGAATATCTTAGAAGTGCCTTAGGAATCTATGCTATCGATCAAATTTTTCTAGTATTTTTTTATTTTATATAATATAATAAAAAGGTAAGGGAAGTAAACTTGCTTTAACTTGAAATTATTATTACATACTACTTTCATATTTTCTTTGAATGTGTATTATGCAAATGGATATTGTCACTTGTGCATTTACACATTTCTCACATCTGATGGTCGATGTCAACATAAACTTCCTCACACACTTACTAGATAGATAATTATGTCATGCTAGAAGTAAATAATAAATTATATAAGATTTTAGGGCATGAGATAACCTTGAATGTGAAAACTATAGTTGACTTTGTTTTTCAGGCAAAAATGCTACTATAGAGAGACATATAGTTTTGAGAGGGCTACATATTGTGATGTGTGAAAGCTATCACAGTGAGCAGAAAGAGCTACCTTACAACTAGTGTGAAAGTCATTAAGCTATGTATATTGACTTGTGCATATTTTCTTTGCAAAATAAAAATAATATGATAAAGGAAATATCTATAAAGAATAAAAAATAATTAAATGCACTAAAAAGGTCACAAATGGTTATACAAAAAGAAAAATAAATAACTATTCCTTCATACAAAATAAAAAATAAAAAGTAATATGATAAATACTGAGAGGGAATACAAAAAAGTTAATTAAAATGATCTCATAATAAAAACAATTATTATGTACTAATACGAATTCAAATGAAATTATTGCATGATTGGTGATGCCCTTTTTTTAAATCCTTCATAACTAATTATAAATGAACTAATTTACATATTGTTGTAGTTCAATATTTATCTTATTTTATGTGAATGCCGTTAAGTCACTAAAAATGTTAGTATGTTTATGTATCATATTTACATATGTCTATGTTGTTAATGAATAGTCACACAAATCAATTTTTGTATTTGTGTGTAATGTTATAGCCATGTTTAAGTGAAAGATTAATTGAAAATATACAAAAAGGGAGAGCTAATTTAGGGGATATAATTACTTTAATTGTTTTTGAAATATTACACATTAAGGTAGTAATGCCTTTTAATTCTCATTTTATGGTTACTCACACTTATGAATATTCTTCACTTTTTATATTGTTATATGCACTGAACCAATGAAAAATGAGTCTTTCGGAATAAAGTTTTTGGGTATTTATGTTTTTGACTTTCATTGTAAACATAAGCTTTCAATATTCAAGTAAAAATGGTTTTACTAGATCACAGGATAATACTACTATGTAAAATATTATTTTTCCTATAAGCGTTATATAGTGAGAGAGAAATTTTGTCACATGAATATGCCAAATAGGGATATTGTAAAGTTTATATAAGTGCTAGTAATATTCGTGAACAAAACATACAAATGTAATTTTAGTTTATAGATGTGTCCTCCAATAATATTTTCAAGCCAAAGAAACTATCGAGTTACAATGATCACAATTTAGGTATATTTCTATTCTCATGCATATTAGATTTCATATTAGGCACGTAGGAATATTTTGAGATTAGGCTATTCGATCGATAGAGCTATATAGATTGATCGAGATTCGATCTATTCAATTTAAAAATTCTTAAATCAATTATTTAATTGACTAGATTGATTGAGTAATTAATAGTCAATCGATTTATTAGTTAGATTAATCAACCTTGGTTCAAATTAATTATTTATTCCACTTGATCGATCAATAGTTGATTGGATTTATGGAACTATATACTCCATCTATCAAGCATATGTTATATCGATGGAGGGACTAAAGCTTTGATTTTAAAACCTATTTTTAACTCGAATAGAATTAGCTTTTTATTATATTATCATTTTTCTTTAAAACTCTTTTATCTGATTTTATGGATACCATATTAACTTTATTTTGACCTAATACTTCAAAATATTCTATATATAAAAACCTAAGCACACTACTTTAATTAACCACATAAGAGTATTATTTTCTTCGTCTTATTCTCTCTCTTTTATTTTACAAAAACTATTTAAGTAGAATTTTTATTGAGTTAATTTATCAAATATTTGTGGTTATGTGTGTTGAGTTAACATGCATACAATATTTGTGATATTGTGTTTGAAACTGATTGTTCTAGGGTTTTTAGTTGATTTCGATTTAGCTAATATATTTATTAAATCATCTAGTTAGGGTTATTCATTATTGAATTTGGTCTAAGACACATATTTGCACATGTGTTTTTGTGCTAACATTTCAAGTACTGATTGTACGGGTTTCTTTCTTATGTGACTCAAGTAGTTAGAATGTTGGTGTGGATCCAAACACCTTTCTTGTAAATGCTATGATGAAAGTAGCGGTTTGTAAGTAGATTAATTAGGGGCTTTATTTTGATAGGCAATATAAGATCTAGTCTTATAATTGAACCTTATTTTTTATAGTGTTCAGTAACCTATGATTTTTCTCTTAAGTCATTAGTATGGCCTAAGTTTTTTTCACCTAAAAATCTTATGTCTCTATCTTTATATTTCTATATTATTTTATTTACCCATGATTACATATCTGATCATTTGCAAAAAATTTAATTTTTCCTAAGTTCATTGATCCTTTATTTACTCCTTCTAACTAATTAGCTTTGTAACTAAAAATAACCTTCCACTCTTGATGGTGCTCTTATTGAGGAGATTTGGAGCTTGATAAAATATGGGGACTCTATGTTTCAATATGCATCTTGACAGATAGATGTGATGCGTATTTTCGCAAGTGTACGAATCGTTCAAGTAATAAAGTGTACAAAAGTATAGATATTGAACTCACAAGGAATGGCGTTACTAAGTATCCAAATTGAATAATCCTAATTTTATTTGAAAACCCCATTGTTGAAATTGTTTAAGAAGTAAATTAATTTAAAAATAAACGCAAATAACACAATTGAATGTTGTTCACAAATGATAAAAAATGCTAAGGCATTTGATTTCGCTAAATCAATTCAATCTGATTTCAAGTCATGTTATATGAGAATCAAAGCTAAAAGTGATGGTTGAAAACTCCAAATTTACCTAATACTCTCTCTCGAGTTATATTAGAATTACTTATCTATGAAAACCAACTATATTTCTATGAAGATTTAATCACAAACAAGCACATTACGATTTATGAAATTTCTAGAATAACCACATACATCATGCATTAGGTCTCACACTCGCATTCAACATACAGTATTTATCACAAGAAACATTCATTACACATCTCCTCTCGGTCTCAATATAATGCAACAAATCATCCAAATCTTGGCTAGAAATTTAAAAGCATTAAGCATGAAAATAAATACTCAACTTGAAAACAATGAACTCATATAACAATAACAAAAGAAATCAGATTTTCTTAATTCAACTACATCATAGCCTTAGCAAAAATGAATTAGTTCATAATGAAAATAAGAACAAACATTATCTCAATTGAAACCATGAATAACAAATCAGAATAAAATGCAGAAAATGAAAGCTAAGGAGAAGAGATGAAAAACTCTTGAAGATGAACACTTGACAGCAACAATGATGATAATCCTTCAAGCTTCTCCAAACTTTCTCTCCAAAATTGCCTTCTCTCTTCCACAAATGTCTCAGACCTCCTCCTCTTTGTCGTCCCCTCTTTCTCTATCTTATGGTATATATAGATCTAGGGTTTGGGGGCAATTTTGGAACAAAACAACATAAAAAATGTGTTTTTGGACGAAACTTGCTGGCGGCGACATTATTCTCGCCGCGGTGAGATTTTTGGAAAAATTAAAATTTTGGTTCCTTTGATTCTCGCCGGTGGCGAGATGAATTTGGCCAACGGCTAAAGGTGTCTAGCCGGCGGCGGGATTTCCAAATTTTGAAACTTTGATTTTCTTTTTCACTCAATCCCGATCATTGAAATTTGTCCCAAACTTCTCCAAAATCATGATTTTACCTGAAATTGTACTTTAAACACGAAATACCCGTGAAATGACATTTGTGGATTAAATAATCAAATAAACACAATTTTCACAAAAATATCAACATTTAAATAATAACAAAAATGCAATAATTTGACTCTTATCAACAACCCCCAACCAACTTCTTGCTAGTCTTTAGCAAGAAAAGTGATCTATGAATAAATTCAAAGGAGACATTAAAAGAAAAATTCAAGAAATTTATTCTATTTACAAAATTACATTAAGCGTATGCAATAAGCCTTTAAACCCTTAGGCGGCCCTAGTAGGATGAGTTGTAGTCTCGTGAGGGCTTCCAATGATGATACCCACAAACATCTTACCTATAACTATCCTAACTCAAAACAATAAAATCACACAACAATTAATTTGTACAAATGTCTCAAAAATTGTAAATAACACACAACACATAGAATAATTAAGTGTCACCTAAGCTTTAAGAAATCTCAAATGCCAATTTTCACTTTTGTTATTGACTCTTAAACATCCATCAAACCACAAACCAATAGCCATAATGCCTGGATAATATTATGCACAACATCCACAAACAAAAAGGTGAAATCTCAAATTCCATAGGCTCACTTTTCAAACCTCTCTCCACTAATGAAGGAAAATACACCACTTCGGATCAATAGGACTTTATGAGGCTTGTAATGTTAGGCTTAGGTATTTGGTTAAGAAAGAACGAGAAGTGTCAAAATAAAAATAAGAGAACTTATTAGATTAAACACAACCAATTAAGTAAAAGAATAACACCATTAAACCCAAATTGTTTCTTCCGATCATATCCCATTTTTTCTAAAGATAAACGGAATTCTTCCTCAATCTTTCACCTCAGTACATCCATCACTAACACTCTTTTATTTACTAGAATGTGAAGGCTTTTTTTTAAGACATAACCCCAACCAATTTCTTCTAATATATGTGGAAGATTTTTTTTATATATTCCATCCTTACTCCAATTGCTCTTGAAAAGTTTGTGTTCAAAATTAAGTGCTCTTAACAAATAAGGTAGGAATTATATATATAATGGCTAAATAAAAGGTAGGTTATAGAAGGCAAAAAGAAAGAAAAATAAGGCTATCAATAAAATAAAATTCGCACATAAGACTTCTCTAAGCATTTAGACTAATCAACCAAATCATACCACATACCAAAAGAGTCACCAACTAGGTAAAATCAACATTTGAAATTATCTTTAAACCGAAGCAAAATTTAATTGTATTCTAAAAGCTACTTGTTATCACAATCACACTATTATCATCAACGTGCAAATTAAAACAAGTAAAATGCAAATGAGAAAAAAAATATAAAAAAAAATTAAAAAAAGACAATAAAGAAATTAAAGAAATTAAATCAAAATGCAGAAAAAAAAAATGGAAAATCAAAATTAAACACAAATAAACACACAAACAAAACTACTAAAAATGAAGCGAAGAAAAGATTTACCGTTTACCGCACCCACAACCAAAACCTTACATTGTCCTCAATGTAAGAAAGAAAAACTCCAAATGGCTATCGACATCACAAAGAGAAAAAGAGCTGGCCGCGACAAAAATCCCATTTAAATCGATTCTCGTCGGTGGCGAAAATAATCTTGCCACGGCGAGATCTCCTTTCCGGTGTACTAAGATTTTTTTTTACCTGCAAGACAAATAAAATAAGCAAATTTAATTAAAAATAAAATTATCATAAAATGAAGTGCAGAATTTAAAATATAACTAATAATTCACCAAAACTTAAAATTTAAAATTTAAAATTGCTAAAATAAAATGAGATAAAAGATGAGAAAACAAATCTGATGGGTTACCTCCCATTAAGCGCTTTAAGTTATAGTCATTAGCTAGACTTTCTATCATTATTTACTGCGGTTGTTGTAACCCTAGATAATCTTTTTGCTTGCTGAATTCTTCATCAAAATATGGCTTCAACCGTTGTCCATTCACCTTGAAAGTTCCCTTTGTTTCATGACTGATCTCAACTGCTCCATAAGGAAACACCTTGGTTACTAGAAAAGGTCATGACCAATGAGATTTTAGCTTTCCCGAAAAAAGTCTGAGACGGGAATTATAAAGCAGCACTTTCTGTCCCACCTCAAAGTTTCACCTCAAAATGTGCTTATCATGCCAAACCTTCATCTTTTCCTTGTATATTCGGGCATTCTCATAAGAATCATTCCTCATTTCATCCACCTCATTCAATTGCAACACCCTCTTTTCACATGCTGCCTTAAGATCGAAATTCAGAATTTTAATTGCCCAATATGCCCGATGTTCCAATTCAATTGGAAGGTGACAAGCTTTTCCATACACCAATCGGTATGGAGACATGCTAATAGGTGTCTTGAAAGGTGTCTTGAAAGTTGTCCTTTCGGTCTCAATACAATGCAACAAATCATCTAAATCTTGGCCAGAAATTTAAAAGCATTAAGCATGGAAATAAATACTCAACTTGAAAACAATGAACTTATATAACAATAACAAAAGAAATCAGATTTTCTTGATTCAACTACATCATAGCCTTAGCAAAAATGAATTAGTTCATAATGAAAATAAGAAGAAACATTATCTCAATTGAATCCATGAATAACAAATCAGAATAAAATGCAGAAAATGAAAGCTAAGGAGAGGAGATGAAAAACTCTTGAAGATGAACACTTGGCAGCAACAATGGTGATAATCCTTCAAGCTTCTCCAAACTTTCTCTCCAAAATTGCCTTCTCTCCTTCAAAAATATCTCAGACCTCCTCCTCTCTATCATCCCCTCTTTCTCTATCTTATGATATATATAGATCTAGGGTTTGGGGGGAAATTTTGGAACAAAACAACATAAAAAATGTGTTTTCGGACGAAACTCGCCGGCGGCGAGATGAATTTGGTCGGCGCCTAAAGGTGTCTAGCCGGCGGCGAGATTTGCATCTGCCAAAACCCGTGCTCTCTGTAATATTTTTGCCGACGGCGAGATTTCCATGTTTTGAAACTTTGTTTTTTTTATTTCCACTCAATCCCGATCATTCAATTTTGTCCCAAACTTCTCCAAAATCATGATTTTACTTGAAATTGCACTTTAAACATGAAATACATGTGAAATGACATTTTTGGATTAAATAATCTAATAAACACAATTTTCACACAAATATCAACATTTAAATCATAACAAAAATGAAATAATTTGACTCTTATTAAGATGTAATAGCATATATGGTTGCTGAAGTTTCTACCAATTGCATAAACTTGTTTGTTTGTTTTCTCATTTTCCTATTTGTTTGAACAAAACAACATAAAAAATGTGTTTTCGGACGAAACTCGCCGGCGGCGAGATGAATTTGGTCGGCGGCTAAAGGTGTCTAGCCGGCGGCGAGATTTGCATCTGCCAAAACCCGTGCTCTCTGTAATATTTTTGCTGACGGCGAGATTTCCATGTTTTGAAACTTTGTTTTTTTTATTTCCACTCAATCCCGATCATTCAATTTTGTCCCAAACTTCTCCAAAATCATGATTTTACCTGAAATTGCACTTTAAACATGAAATACATGTGAAATGACATTTTTGGATTAAATAATCTAATAAACACAATTTTCACACAAATATCAACATTTAAATCATAACAAAATTGAAATAATTTGACTCTTATTAAGATGTAATAGCATATATGGTTGCTGAAGTTTCTACCAATTGCATGAACTTGTTTGTTTGTTTTCTCATTTTCCTATTTTTTTTTTACAAGTTTTTTCCTTGAATGTACCAGATTGGAACTATGTTTGTATGGAGGATGAAATTGTTTCTTAATGAATGATTGGGAGTTTTTCTCAGGAAAAAAGAAGAAGACCATAATCATTTAAGTTTTTCAAAAAATAAAAAAACTTTGCTCTATCATTAGCAAAAATAGTTTTGATAATAGAGCTAATCGAGATAAATCATCTATGCCTACTTAATCTCAAATTAGGTTGAAACAATTTTGTGCTTACTAGCAGATTGAAAGATAGAACTAGAATAGAACATCATTAATTCCATTGAACTATTGAAGAATTAGTATTCCAATTCCAATATATGGATAAATGAAGAACAAATAGTTTTGTTACATTAAAACCAACTTGTAGGCACCAATGTAGGCAAATGTAGAACTCAAAATCTTGTAAACAACAATTTGATATATACTATTAAAGGAAGCTAGTATCTTCTTTGCTTAAGTTCTACAAATCAAATTGTTGTCCTATGGTATTAGAGCCAAAGGTTTCTACCTATGTATTTGTTTATATCCCATTTATTTACTATTGGAATATAATTTCTAGTTGTTGTAATTTGAAGAAATGATGGAAGAAAAGTCTCCCTAAAAAAGGTCAACCATCTACATCAGGAAGAACAATTGTGATGAATGCAAGATTCGAGGTGGAGAAGTTTAGCTCTATTTCAATAAGGTCTAGACATTACCATTGAAGAAGAGAAACCAGATGGAGTAGATAAAGTTGAGTAGAAAAATATCAATCGATTGACATGTTGTACAATTATTTTGTGTCTCTTAAGAGAACAAAAGTACGCATTCATGAAGAAGACCTCCACAATCAAGTTGTGGAAGGAATTGGAGAACAAGTTCATAAAGAAGAGTGGACATAATTGATTTTATTTGAAGAAGTTGTTCCATTTTGATTACCTTTCAGGTACTACAATAAACAATCACATTACTGCTTTTAATTTATTATTAGCATATTTGTTAAATATGGATGAAACATATAAAGATGAATATTTTTCTTTGATGTTGTTAGCCTCCCTACTTGATGATTTTGATCACCTTATTACGAGCTTACTCATTAGGAAGGATAAAGTATCTTTTGAGAAAGTTTGCACTGCTTTGTATAGTTATGAAATTAGAAAGAAAGATAAAAAAAGAAAGAAGGAATGAAGCAGTAGAGGCACTTTCTTTAAGAGGGCATCCACAAACACAATAGAAAGTAAGGAGAGGTAGATATATTTCTAAAGGAAGGCTTGGTAAAGATGAATGTTCCTTTTGTCACAAAAAGGCCATTGGAAGAAAAACTCTCTGAAGTTGTAGAAGATAGGAAAAACTGTGACACCTGATGCATTTGTAGCTGAAAGCAACTCATATTTAGATTTTGCATTGGTTGGTTTGTCAATATCATCCCATCCTGGTGATTGGATTTTTGATTCAACATGTACCTTCTATATGTCTCCAAAAAAGGAGTGATTCTTTAAAATTATACCTCAAAAGAATCCTTATAGAACTTTGATGCTAATTATGTTGCTGGAAAACCTTCAAATTTATTTTCATTTATGTTTATTGAATCAAAACTAGAAATCTATAAAAGCATAGCTAGTTCTTCTCAAAAAGAGAAGAATTCTAAAACTAAAAACTAAAAAAAAAAAGAAAATTTCAAGAGAGAGAAAGCTAGAAAGAGAAAGAGTTGAGAAAATTATGTGTGTTTTTTACAATGGGGAGTGGTTCCTTTTATAAGTGAGGAAAATGCCAAAAAAGGTGTGAAAATATTTCAAAATTTGTTTTGGAACGCATTTGGATAGGCTGGCACACGTGTGGGGCACAAGATTTGCTGTAGATAGGTGTTTAGTGCGTGCAGAAATCATCGCGGCATGTGTTCGGCATGTGGTGGTTATGCACGGGCGCATGCAGGTGAGTTTTGGGCGTGTGTTGTACGTGCGTGCGCGGGACTTCAAATTGAATGGGAGATTGCCCACAAAATTTTGGCAGTTTTGACACTTTTGACCGTTTTGATCCATTTTGTTTAATTTTTCCATCTTTTTGACTTTTCCTCATTTGTTTCTCAACATATTTGTGATGTATTATCTCAAGTATTTTTCTTCGAGTCTTTATGTTATTTTTTAATGAAAATACTTGAAAAATAATAAAAATATCTATGATTCTAAAAAGACAAATTTATATATAAATACGATAAAATCATATAAATATAATTCTATTTAATCAATTTAAATTACATTATATCATGGTAATTTTAGTTTTTTTTAAGCACTCATCACAACCCATAAATAGCTTATTGCTAGTCCCTTCGCAAAGGAAGTGATAAAAACTAAAAATTAAACTATCCTAAATTACTTTTGTAGATTGACACGGTTACATTTAGTGTATGCAAAATACCTTTTAAACCCCTAGGTTTCCCTCACGAGTTTAAGTCTCGTGAGGGGTTTCAATAATAATACCCACAAACATTTACAAAAAAAATGAAACAAATAAAATAAGAAGTTAATTGAAATTTAAAATAAAGTAAAAGACTAAAATGAAATAAATAAATGAAATACAAAATATCTCATGCTTATAATGTCTTTTAAATTTCATAATTAAAAACTTAAGCATAGATTATTTCAACTTCCTAAACTTTCATGATTTATTATAATAATTAGTTGAAACTCATTTTCATATTTCATATAAAAAAATGTATCAATTTAATTTCACCCAAACTTAGTGTCTCGAATCCAAATTTTCTTCGACTATATTCCTCACAAATCAATACTCTCAAAAACACTGAATCCTATGGGTTCAAATACTCATGCTAATTTATATGCGAAAGAGTTAATGTATAGAAATAAACTAATATCTTTGCATATGTATAAAGAAGAAAGGCTCAAAACGTTATTTTAACGTTGATCTCATGAAAGGAATTAAATGTAAGGATTTATAAAATATTATAGATTAATTTCATGCATCAATCAAATTCATCAAATAAAAATATCAAGTAATATGCCTTTAAGAAAATGTAGGAAAATGCAACGACTTCTTAGTGAATTACTTTCTATATTTTCTCTCTTAAAAAGTGGACGCATGTAAAGATTGTACATTTTTTATATGGTAGGGTAAGTGGTTAATATTTGACTTTTATGTTTGTATTTGTATAGGTAACCCTAGTTATAACACTTTTTAATTGAAGTTATACATGAATGAAGAAAGACATATACTATCAATTTCTACTTAAATCATTTAATCTAAAAAAAATAAAAAATAAATATTTAACACTTTAATAAGATGTAAAAATCCGCACATTCAATGTTAAATCTTATAGAGATCATCAAATAAAGTTAAAAAATAAGAAAAGTGTTTAGAGTAGAAAAAATAATATTTATCACTCAGAATAAAGGACAATAGGCTCAAAATATTTCTCACAAGGGCATTCTCCACTATTTGATTCCGAAATATCGATTTTGGGTTTAATATAATTTCCACACCTTATTAAGAAATACTAGTCATGACAAAAAATAATTAATTATCACATTATTTCATGATATATTTTTGGAAATTAATCTAATAGTGTAAAAATACTTAATCATCATTTAAATTTAACTATGAGATATGATCAATTTTTGTGAAAACAATATATTTAAAACTACTCTAATTTACCTAAACACACAAATAAAGAAAATAACACACATATATAAAAGAAAAACAAATAAATTAAAGGAAACAATTAATGTTAAAATACACAACTAAATAAGCAAAATAAAGGCACATTGTTTATAAAAAAAAAATTAACTTTTGCCTAATCTATGTAACTTTTAAATCCTACAACCCCCAACCTAAAATCTACATTGTCCTCAATGCAAAAAAAAATGCAAATTGTAAAAGAGAAGTGATAGAAAAGTTACCAAAATGCTTTATGTGTTAGGGATTTTGATGGAAAATTCTAGTTGCATCCAACATCATATTTGAATCATACAAACAAGTACTCTAACACATCTTAACAAGCAATTAATTTATGCAATAAAATAAACAAAGTACTTATAAAAGAAAACAAATTAATAAAACAAACTAAATAAAATAAAATTACCTTTCAATGATGGGTTGCCTCCCATCAAGCGCTTAGTATAACGTCTTAGCAAGACGTATCATTATGGTGCTAAGGATTACCCAGCCACATGCAATCAATTTCAATAGTGTTGAGTGGTCCTTCTAAATAAGGCTTCACACGATGCCCATTGACTTTGAATGTTGTTTGTGTCTTGGAATGCAATTGTTCTATTGCTCTATGAGCAAATACTTGGACTATTTTGAATAGTCCATCCCATCTTGATCTCATTTTTCTTGGAAACAATATCATGTGAGAGTTATATAAAAGAACCTTCATTCCAGGGTGAAGAGTCTTAGGAACTGGCCTCTTGTCATGATAGCGCTTAGTAAGCTCTTTGTACAATTTGGCATTCTCATAGGCTTCATTCCTAATTTATTCCAACTCATTAAGATAGAGTAACCATTTTCTCCTGCTTTTATCTAAGTCCATGTTTAACTCTTTAATTACCCAGTAAGCCTTGTGTTCGAGTACAATGGGAAGGTGGCACATTTTCCCAAAGATTAATCGGTAAGGGCTCATCTCAATGGGTGTTTTGTAAGCTGTGTGGTATGCCCATAAGGCATCATTCAACTTAAATTCCCAATCCTTCCTTGAAGGATGCATAATGCGTTCCAGTATTCCCCTGATTTACCTACTACTTACCTCAACTAAACATGAAGTTTGAGGATGATATGGAGTAGCGATTCTATGTGTGATATTGTAATTTTTCAGTATTTCGTCAAATATTTTATTACAAAAATGGCTACCTTCATCACTTATTATAGCTCTACACATTCTGAACCTACTAAATTTTGAATCCTTCAAGAATTTTACAATAATAATAGCATCATTGGTTTTAGTGGGGATAGCTTCTACCCATTTGGATACATAATCCATAGCAACCAAAATATATTGAAAACCATTGAATAGGGGAAAATGACCCATAAAGTCAATCCCTCATAAATCATAGTTCAAACACTAAATTATATGTCAAAGGCATTTCATCTCTTTTGCTTATGTTTCTTGTGCTTTGACATCTATCACATTGTGCATAAAACATATGAGTATCTTTAAATAGAGTGGGACAAAAGAATCTAGACTATAATACCTTACTTAATAGGTATCTTAAAACAACATGATTATAATGCATAATCACTTTAGATCCTACTAAATAAGACTTGAATTTTTCTAACGAAAACACTATAGCTAAGAATTCCTTTTCAGTGGTGGTATAATTCATCTAGGTGTCATTGAGTGTTTTGCTAGCATAGTATATAACATGGAAATGCTTATCTATTCTCTATCCCAAGACTGCTCTGATAGCATAATCAGAAGCATCACACATCATTTCAAAAGGTAAAGATAAGTTTGGTGCGATAATAATAGGGGTCGATGTTAGTTTCTCTTTCAAGGTATTAAAGGAAATAAGGCAGTCATTGTTGAAATCAAAATAAACATCTTTTGATAACAGGTTACATAAAGGATGACTTATTTTAGAGAAATCTTTAATAAATAATTTGTAAAATCCTGCATGTCTAGAGAAGCTTCTTACCCCTTTAACAAATGTAGGGGGAGGAAATTCGGAAATCAATTCAACTTTTTCCTTATGAACTTCAATCCCTTTATTTGAAATAAGATGTCCTAACACTATCCCTTGTTGAACCATAAAATGAATTTTCTCCCAACTAAGGGTTAGATTGAATTTAATACATCTTTCTAAAACCAAAGTTAATTTATGTAAAAAATCATCAAATGAGTTTCCAAAGAAATAGAAATCATCCATAAAAACGTCAATGCATTTTCCACCATGTCTGAGATGATAGAAATCATACATCTCTAGAATGTGGCGGGGGCATTGCATAACCCAAATGACATCCTTTGAAAAGAAAATGTCCTAAAAGGACATGTAAATGTGATCTATTCCAAATCTTCTAGCGTTATGGGTACTTGTCCATCTATAAAATAGTAAAATTTGTGCCCAACTAATCTTTCCAACATTTGATTTATGAATGGAAGAGGAAAATGATCCTTTTTATTATATAAATTAAGTTTCCTTAAATCTATACACATCCATCATCTAGTGATTATTCTAGTGGGCACTAATTAACTTTTTTCATTTTTAACAACTGTTATCCTAGATTTCTTAGGTACCACATGCATTGGACTAACCCACTTATTATCAGCAATAGGGTAGATAATTCCTTCTTCTAAAAATTTAAGAATTTCTTTATTAACTACCTCTTGTATGTTTGGGTTTAGTCTTATTTGGGTCTCTCGTACTGGTGTAGCACCATCTTCCAAGTTGATCTTATGCATACACATGGCAGGACTAATGCCTCTTATATCCCCGAACTACAACCTATGGCTTTCTTAAACTTGTTAGCACTTTTATAAGTTCCTTTTCTTGGGTTTTGGTCAATGTTGAAGAAATTATCGTAGGATAAGTTTCTCCTTCTCCCATAAACACTTATTTTAAATTCTTAGGTAAGTCTTTGAGTTCAAGTTCAGGTGGATTGACCTCTTTACTAGATGGGGACCTGGGTAGATTTAAGAGTGTACTAGATTTTGTCATTAGCTCATCAATATCTAATTGTTCAAGGTACCCTGTATTTTCCTCGTCTACATCTTCTTTGATCTCTTCAAATGTAAGAAACATTTCAAGCTTGTCTTCTATTTTGGTTCAGGAAAAGGTTCTTTGGAAATGAACAGGCTCTCCTAAGACTTTCATTGTCAAATTTTCATCTTGAACATTAATAAGAGTCTTGGTAGTTGCTATAAATGCTTTACCAAGCAGTATTGTGTGCCCTCTATCCAAGGTTGGATTTTCTTGCATATCAAGAACCATAAAGTCAACAGGTATTATTAGTTTATCTACCTATATCAGCGCATCCTTAAATATTCCCTTTGGATACTTAAGAGATTTATCTACAAGTTGAAGGGAAATAGTTGTGGGTTTTAAATATCCTAAATCAAGCTAAAAGAATATAGAGTAGGGCATCAGGTTTCTACTAGCACCTAAATCAAGCATTGATTTAGTGACCTTCTTACCCCTATAGTTATGTTTATAATAAAACTTCCAGGGTTTTCAACTTAGGGGGAAGTCGGTGTTGAAGTACAACATTAGAAATTTCTAATACTACTACTCGCTCATTAAGCTCATACCTCATTTTCTTAGTGTTCAACTCTTTCAAAAACTTAGCATAGTAAGGCACATTTATGATCACTTCTAATAATGATAAATTGATATTTATTTTAGAAAGCATATTGAAAAGACCATAGAATTTCTTATCTTGTTTGTATTGTTTCAGCCACTGTGGAAAAGGTACTTGTAGCTAGTGTGGTTCTATTGTCTTTTGAATTTTGCGGCTGACAGATGATTCCCCAATGAGTTTTTCTAAAGGTTTGTCAAGTATAGCACTTGTATCTCCTTTTTGTGACACTATAATTTCACCTTCTTTATTATTTGAACTACAAGGTAGATCTTTAGAGATTTCAAGTAAACTAGTATTGAATACCTCTCCACTTTGAAGGGTTCTTATATCCTTCACTTGTTCGGGGTGATTGGGCAACTTTCTTGGTTCTTGTCTTTGCATTTGTTTTGCAAGCTACCCAACTTTAGTGTTAATCCTTTTAATCGAAGCCTCTATGGTGCTCAACCTTTGATGATTTATCAATTGGTTGTCGTGACTAACTTGAATAAAATCATTCAAGTTATCCTCTAATGTTGGTTTAAAAGATTGATTTGGTGGATAATGGTGGTTTTTATTTGGCCTTAATGTTTAACATTGAGTGTAGGCTTGGTAATTATTTGGTGTCCAATGATAATTAGGGTGATTATTGGTGTTTAGACAATACCTTTGAAAGTAATTGACTTCCTCTATGGCATCCACACTAGAATCACAAGTATATGAACAATTACGGGCATCATGTCCAATTGAAAAATACACTTCATACACCTATTAATTTGACATTTGGTGGGTAGTGAGAAGTCGCACTTGCTTAGTCAATTCAAAAAATTGCAAGGTTATTTCATTACCAGAGCCAACTTCATTGACTTATTCTCTCATTCCTCTACTACTTATCTGTTGGAAATTAGAACGTAATAGCTCATAGAGACTATAGGTTTCCTCTATGGTCTTTTCTCTCACAGCTTCATTAGCAGTATTATCAACCATGTATTGATTCTACAGTATCAATCCATTATAAAAGAATTGGTTTTGTAGCTATAATGGAAAGCTATGATGAAGACATTAAATGAAAAAGATTTTGAATCTTTCCCAAGATTCATGAAATGGCTCTTCATCCATTTGAGAAAATGTTTCTATCTTCGTCCTTAGATTAGTAGTCTTTTGATGGGAATAGAACCTACCCATAAAATTTTCATAGACTACCTCCCAAGTTGTTAGAGAACCCGGTTGTAAAGTGGTGAACCATGACCAAGCTTTATCCTTAAGGGTGTAAGGAAAACACCTCATCCTAAGCTAGTGTTCATCAATTCTCTGTAGTGGAAAGGTTTGGAAAATAGCATAGAATTCTCTAATATAATGCAAAGGGTCTTCATTAGGGATATCATAAAAGGAAGGCAATAAAGAATAATGAATCCTTTACAATTCATAGTTCCTTAAAGCTTCTTGCAATTGAATGCCGGAAGTTGCATTGCCAATGATTGGAGTTGTATAGTCCTTAATCATTTTATGCCTATCTCCATCATCTCCCATGGCTACTTATAGTTGAAATTGATCCTCCTTCTCTTATGTATCTAGTTTCTAAATTGAAAAATAGTAGAATTCTCTAAGAAAGATTTCTTACTTGACAAAATGTATAGGCTTAAAGAAGACGAAAGATGTAGGGAACCTAAATTTTAATTTTTTTTAGTGAAAATCTAAGTTAATTAAGTAAATAAATTAAGTTTTTTTTTGTAATGCAAAATTTAAAGAATAGACAATTTTTGAAACAAATGAATTTCTATTATTTCATTTAAATTTTATTACACACATTCTTAAAATAAAAACAAAACAAAACAAAACAAACTAAAAGAAAGGAAAATAGATAAAATGGTTGAACTCCTACTTAGGACTAAAATTTATTGTCTTCAAGTAAGACATTGCTAGGAGATTTCAAAATGAAAAACTCAATGTATTAAATTTATTTGATCCAATTTGACATTTAGTTAGTTGATAACTGTATTTTATATAGTTATTTTCATCTATTTTATTAATTATAATTGCTAGTTTCTTGACATTTTTAGTTAATTTTAGTTGAATAAATTAATAATTACTGTTTATTTGTTAAGTAATATATTTTTAAGAAAATTAAATTTTTTGAATCGAAAACGTACTTAATTGCAAATTTATGTCTGAAAATATAATTTAAAATAAAAGAGTGTTTAATTGCAATTAATAAAAGTCCAAAATATAATTTGAATTAAAATTGGGCTTAATTTTTATTATTAAAAGTTTAAAATTTAATTTAAATTAGAAAAGGCCTTAATTGTAATTAAAGAAAGTTTAAAATTTAAATTGAATTATATTGGAGGGCTAAAATGCAATTAAGAAAAGTTTATTTTTTTGCGCAAGAGAGAAGTCCACGCGCATAATATGTCCGCGCACCACATGAACCTTTTGATCAGAAAAGCAACGATAAGGATGAGCGTGTGTCTGTCAAACCCGACTAAAGCGAATGGACGTAGGTTTTCTGGTTCACGCGGCTCGGCGCGCTGTGTGGGGCCCACTTTTCGTGCAGACCGGCGTGTAGAATGGGACCCACGTGTCTCGTAGGCGTTGATCCTGTGCAGCGCAACCATGTGCAATATCTCCATCTAACCATTTAGATTTTGCCACGTGTCCAACCATTCCTTGCAACCAATCATATGCTGACACGTGGCATGTTTCGATGAATGCAGAAATGCAGAATCACGCACGCATTTCCAGCAACTATCCCCCACTTTCTCGGCGTCGCTTATCCCATGCGATGCATTTCGCATGTGCTTGTTCCTCTCACCAATTGCAGGCTGCCACGTGTCCCATTATATCTTGCAGCGAATCAGATCGCTACAAGTGGCAGCGTTTATTGATCAGAAACGTGCGGTTGTCTCCCACTTAGTCTTAAACAACTTTATCGATTCAACAGTTTATCCCCCACGCAGAATTTATTATTATTTTCGGTACGTTATTTTGTCTCCCACGTTTCTAAAAAAATGTATTTTTTTAGCTATAAATAAGGCATTTATTGCTAAAAAAATGGTGTTTTGAGTTTTGGATTTTTAGGGGTGTTTGGGGTTGAACTATGGAACATGCAGAAGCCATTTTTGGCTTCTGTTGTGTTCTGCGTGTGCCAAATATTTACGAGCAGAGTTGTTTTAATTTTCTTTTGTTCTCCATCTAATATTCCTTAACTGTTGTAATTTTAATTTTAATTTATGAAGTAATTTAATTTTTCTATGGTTGCGTTTTATCTAAATTTATGAAGCTTGAGTTTAATTATTTTTGAATGATTTATAAGACTTTTAATTTGTTTATTCTATTTGTGCTTAATGCTTTTGATTATTGGAAAATTTATCAAATGATCTGTGGCACTTAAATAAACTTGGAAGATGCATTTTTGTGTATATTGCTCATGGATTGAATAACATGTATATATGAAGGATAGGAATATACCTTTATCGTATGTGTGGCCATTTGAGAACTTAGAACGTAATGAATCTTGGTGAATTTAATTCTCATAGGAATATAGTGAATTAATTTAACGAGGTGTGTCTATGCAGAGCTCGGAAGAGATGTATGGATAAAATTAGAAGTTTATGGTTGAAAAATTAAATTTACTAAAAATATATAAATCAAGAGAAAATAATATGATTCGAGTGGATTAATTTAGTAAAAAACTGCAATCCTATAATTTTCTTTTATTTTGTTATAAAACTCTTTTCTTAACTTGTTGCCATTAACGATTGTTTGGATAAAATGAGAGAAATAATTTTAGTACTCAAAAAACTATAGTAACAAATCTCTGTGGGAACGATAACTCACTTATCAAATTTTATTACTTGTGACCGTGTATGCTTGCGCGTTTTATGTTCTCCTAAAAGAGACAACATTAGTCTTTGCTTTGTTTTTGCAAATGCTCAACTAATTATTCCACTTGGACTTCCACCTTTTTGATAGAAGCTTCCATAGAGTCCAACCATTGATTGGTTTTAGACTAGTTATCTATGCAAACTTGAATAAAATAATTCAAGTTGTCCTCCAAGGTTGGTTTATTGGGAAGGCTTCATGGAATGTGCTGGTAGAATTGGTGGCCTGACTGATTTGAGCTTTGGGAAAAATAAGGGTTGTTTTGCCTCCAAGATATGTTGGGATGATTTTTTCACCCAGGATTGTAAGTATTTGAATTGGGGTCGAATCTTGATCTCTATTGATATATTCCCAAAACATTAACCTGTTTAGGTCCAGCTGGTGTTTCTTCTTGATATGGAAAAACTTCAGTACCATGTCCTATGTTACTACACAAACCACAATTTTCATTATTGGTGTTGGTTTGTGCAATGAGAAAGGAAACTTGCTTGGTCAATTGAACAAGTTATTGTTGAAATTCATTATTGGAATTGATTTCATGAACTCCAGATCTTCTAACTCGTGAGCTTTTCTATTGGGAATTTTTGTCTCTTTTAGGAGAAACATAAAAACGTGCAAGTATACACGGTCATAAGTAATAAAATTGATAAGTAAGTTATCATTCCCACGGAGATTTGTTACTACAGTTTGTTAAGTACTAAAATTGTTTCACTCTGATTTTATCCAAACGATTGAAAAGTTGGAAGATATTTAACTAACTACTTTTTGTAAACAATAAATAAATAAGAAAATTCTAGGATTGTAGTTTTAACCAAATTAATCCACTCGAATCATATCATTTTCTCTTGATTTATATTTTTTTGTAAATTTAATTTGTCAACCAAGAACTTCTAATTTTATCCATACATATCTCCCGAGCTCCGTATAGACACATCTCACTAAATTAATTCACTATATTCCTATGAGAATTAAATTAACCAAGATTCATTACGTTCTAAGTTCTCAAATGGCCACACATACAATAAAAGTATATTTCTATCCCTTATATACATGTTATTCTATCTATGAGCAATATACACAAAAATGCCTCTTCCATGTTTATTTAAGTGCCACAGATCAATTGATAAATTTTCCAATAATCAAAAGCATTAAGAACAAATAAAATAAACAATTAAAAATCTTATAAATCTTTCAAAAATAATTTATTCAAGTTTCATAAATTTAGCTAAAATGCAACCCTAGAAAAATTAAATTATTCCATAACAAAAATTAAAATTATGGAATATAAGGAATATCAGTTAAAGAACATAAAGAAAATTAAAACATTTCTACTCTTAAATTTTTGGCACACGCGGAACACAACAGAAGCCAAAAATAGCTTCTGCGTATACCATTGTCTAGAACTCTAAAACTCTCCAACCGAACCCCCCTACTTTTCTTTGTATCACATATTTATAGCTCTAATAAAATATTAAAAATATTCAAAGTGGGAGATAAGAATTATTCTTCTGGCAGACGCATGTAAAAGAAATTTATCGTGCAAAACGGTGGACAACGTGCACCATTTCTGATTTCTTTTTAATTCAAAATGCATGCCATATGTGAGCATTTGACTAGCTCAAAGAAATAACCGAGACACGTGGCGACATTTAATTGGTGAGATGGAAAGTTACACGTGGTTGCACCGCACCAGATTTTTGCATAGAGACACGTGGGTCCCACATAAAAAACTAGAAGAACGAGCACCAGTTATGCATTTTTTTATAAACACATGCCACGTGTCAGTATTTGATTCTGTGAAAGAATATCGAGAAACATGGCAATGAATGATTAGTTGGAATATCAGGGCGTACGATATCCATCTAGACCACTTCGCGCAGCGACACGTGGGTCCCACACTGTACGCCAGTCCGCACGGTAGGTGGGCCCGACACAACACACCGAATAACGTACAATTCTAAAAACCTGGGTCCACTCGAGTTTGTCACGTCTGGCTCCACGCTCCTAATCCTAGCCGTTGATTACCTGATCAGACGGTACGTGTTGCGTGTTGATGATGGCACGAGTGATCTCCTTTTCCTTTGCAGAAAATAAATTTCCTTAATTGTAGTTTAGCCCACCAATTTAATTCAAATTAACTTTTAAACTTTCTTTAATTGCAATTAAGCCCTTTTCTAATTTAAATTAACTTTTAAACTTTTGTTAATTGCAATTAAGCCCTATTTTAATTCAAATGTATTTTAGACTTTTGTTAATTACAATTAAGCACTATTTTAATTTAAATTATATTTTCAAACTTCATTATTTGCAATTAAGTCCTTTTTTGATTCATATTCTTTAATTTTCTTAAAATATATTCCTTAAGAAATAAAAGAAAATATTAATTTCATTAATTAAAATTAATTAAAAATATCAAGAACATAGCAATTGTAATTAATAAAATGGACAAAATAACTGAATATTATATAGTTATCAAGAATTCACACCCAACATCACAAAGAGGTTATACGTCTTTGAGGCTATATTTTCTCCTATAGCTCCTCCAACAGCGTTGTCAATAATGAATTGACATTATTGTGTAAGTCCATCGTAAAATAATTGGTTTTACAACTACAGAGGAAAGTTGTGATTGGGGCATTGAGTGAGGAACAATTTGAACCTTTCCCAGGCTTCATGGAATGGTTCTCCTTCCATTTGAGAGAAAGTGACAATATTTTTTCTCAACTTTGATGTTTTTTGGTGGGAATAGAATATTTTCATGAATTTTTTGTAAACGTCATCCCAGGTCATCAGAGAACTTGGAGGGAGTGACATCAACCAAACTTTGGCCTTGTCCTTCAAGGTGTAAGGGAAATACCTCATTCTAAATTGATCCTTATTTAGGCTACTGAGGGGGAAAGTTTGGACTGTGCCATAGAAGTCCCTAATGAAGGAAAGAAAATCTTCATTAGGCAACCCATAGAATGAAGGAAGCATAGAAAAATTAATGTTTTTCAAGTCATAATTCTGAGCAGCCTTACCTAGCTGAATAGAGGCAGCTGCCATTCTAATTACTGGTCGTGCAAACTCTTTCATGGTGGTTTTCCTAACATATGGGTTTTCTCTCATTTCTATTGGTTCTAGTAAAGGATTAAGGCTTGGTTTTGTGTTTGGCTAAAAAAATAGGTTGATGGTTAGAATCCAACCTTGTAGACAGTTGTTTAAATTTATGAATATTATATATGTATGGTGTAAGAGGGTTTCCTAAGGTTCTCCTACCATGCATAGACTAATGAAAGCGTAAATTTAAAACACATGTCAATTAAAAAGGAAAAGAATAATAAAATAAGTATATAAAAATTTAGAGAAAATAAAAATAACAAAAAACAAGTTAAGTTTAATAATATAATCAGTATTAACCAAGAGTGCTCCCAAGAAAAAATTGTGGGGAAAAGCCTCCTTAAAAACAATCCTCCCAGACAGAGCAATGTTCCTAGGAAAGAAGAGTGGCACAAAAGCTTCCAAGAACTAGTCTCCTAGACAAAACTCCCTTAGATCTTTATTTTTCATGCTATTAAAAAAATTTAAATTTTATTTTAATTAATTTAAAAAGAATTAATTTTTTTAAAATTTAAAATTTTTTTAACACAAAATAAATCACAATTATTTACTGCACAAAATATTTTCAAAATTTTGATAAATAATTTAAAATTGTTATTCCTTCCCGACAACGACCCCAAAAACTTGATGAGACAAGATCGGTAATGTTAATCTTCCAAATACTTTGGTTTTATATTTGTAAAACTCTCGTAAGTGCATAAATTATTTTATAGAAAATGAAAAGTATACTCCCAAAGTCAATCTAAGGAAATAATATATGTAGTTTTTAATTTTTTATTCAAACTTTTAAAAATAAAATTAAATCCTAAACATCCGTTCACTATATTTTGGTTTTTGTATTTCCTAATCTAATAACATAAAAAAAACATAGATATGGATTCAATAAATAATTATGCAAATTTTTATCATTAATAACAGTGATTTATTTATAAATATAATAATTAAGTTAATTATGTTAGCTCATATTATTTAGGTTATTACAAATATAAATTGATATTTATTGATTTTATTTTATGAATATCACTTTTGGTGGGGTTAGATATTCTTTTTCAATTAAACAAATAAATTAATACCTATGGGTGGGGTTGATAATTAATTTGGTTAATTAAATTAATTCATTTTTCTAAGAGATTGAAAATGAACCATTTAAATGTTATTTTTGGTGGGATTAGACATTTTAAACTTTATTCAAAGTGTCCAAATTAAACCTAAGAATTTAATTATCCAAATACTAACTTTCAAGTTTTAAAACAATTACTGAAAATATGTTGTCAACACAATTTCAAATAATAGTTATCATAAAATATTTTGAAATAAAGCTTCACTCTAACAACTAGGCGATTGTACCAACAAATAAAAGAGTACTACTCTAAATCAGACAGGATAATTAAACCTTAAAATCTAACTTTTAGATTTAAGTTTGTATTAAGAAATAATATATTTATTTTTAACATTCTTAATATAAAATTTTGATTAAAAACAAAACCAATTTATTTCATAGAAATGTTTTACCTCTTAAATATTTTGCAAACATAACAATATTATTATTATATCATATTTGCAAACATACAATGTTACTATTATATAATATTTACAAAGAGTCAACTATGTAAAATTTAATCACAGATAAATAAAATATAACATATAAGAATAAAAGATAAAAATAATTGTAAAAAATTAATTTTAAAATTATACCAAAAAAGAACCGTTACAGAACCTTAATGTTAGTTCCATTGTTGAAAAACCTCCATATAGATTTTCATTTTCGTTTATTGAATCAAAACTAGAAATTTAAAAAAGCATAGCAAGTTCTTTTCTAAAAGAGAAGAACTTTAAAACTAAAAAAATAATTAATAACCGAGGCTATAGACATGTCATATGACCTCGATCCTATGGCCTCTATCTTTCAATAACTAAGGCCATAGGGTATACATAAATTAAAAAAATTATAATTATTAATTACAATATTAAAAATCAATATAAATTACAATAAAATTATTAATTACAATATTAAAAATCATATTATATTAAAATTAAAAGTATAATTACATTTGAGAATTTATTATACACTAAAACATAATAAAACCTTACTATTACAAACTAAATTTTTACTATTAATTACAAGCATGTATAAGTATACTTTAAATCAATATACTGAAGTCCATAGTTACATCAATAAAAGTGTAAAGAAAAGGAAAATACCATAGGTGCTGTTGCGTTTGGCTAGTGCGCCTGGTGTGTTGGTGCGCTGATGTGTTGGTACGCTGATGTGTTGGTACGCTGATGTGTTGGTACGCTGATGTGTTGGTACGCTGGTGTGTTGGTACGCCTAGTGTGGTGGTGTGTTGGTGCGTCTGGTATACTGGTATGCTTGGTGCACTAGTGAGCTTGTGCGCTGGTGAGCCTGGTGCAATGGTGTGATAGTGTGCTAGTGCACCTGGTATGCTAGTATGCTTGGTGTACCGATACATTAGTGTGCTGGTGCCCTGGTGCGCCTGGTATGCTGGTGTGCCTGATGCTACTGTGCCTTGTGTTGGTGCTTGCCTATCATGAAAAAGAAAACGAACAAAAATAAGAATAACATGTGTGTATAGATAGCAATCAACCTTTAACATGTTTCTAGCCAAAAACAACTGCAATAATATTAAGAAAAATGTGTTAGAGCATCTCATGTCCCCATAAAAAAGAAAAGAAAAACTTTCAAAATAACACAGGATGCAAAGGAGTTTCAAGCATAGAAAAAATATGCAAGGATTAATAAGGAAAGCAAGCCAAGTCAAATATGGAGCATATTTCTGGATGGAAACTATCCTTGAAAGATACTAAATTATTGATGATTTCCATTTTTAAAAAAATAAAAAATTTGACATTTCTAGAATATACCATATGTTTTGCATGGAATGTTGTAAAATGTTTAACCTAACTTATAAATTAGGAATGTTGGAAAACTTAAAACAATTGTCAAATGTAATGGTAATAAAAAAAAATCACTTAGCCATGAGGACTGAAATTGAAAATCTATATGCTGGCCTATTTATTTTTCATTATTTGATCTACCATCAGCTCATCCTAATCTACATTGTATTATGTTTGTAAATATAGAGATATTTCAAAGCCAAAAAAGTAACCAGTATAATGAAAAACAAGAAAGCTGATTCAAACAAGAAATCACACAAAGCAATCACTAATTATCCAGAATACACGTGTGTTTGATTTTAAGCGAGGGGAATCAATGTATTAAGATTTAACTCTATGCAATACATTTGATGTGATTACTCGACATACATAAAATGACTATTACTAAACCAGGATGTTTCTATGATTAATATGATTTAAGCAGCATGCTCATAGTGTATGTATAGGGATTCAGATTAAAAACTTGTAATTTCTACAAAAATCGGCAACCCAAACACAAAAGTACCTAGTATTAATATAATCAGAGTAAAAACTTGTGATTATCATAAAAACACCAATCATAAAATCACCAATTATAAAAACACAAACACAAAAGTACCTAGTAATTTCTACAAAAATCGGCAACCCAAGAAAAAAGGTCGAACTAAAAAAGAAAAACTCTTATCTGTTCACAAAATAGAACCTCAGAGTCACCATTTCTCAACTTAACTCCTTCGCTTTTAGATAGTGTACATAAAAGTAAAATCAAAATCAACAGCCATGAAATCAACGATTAAACTAAAAAAAACACTTAAAAAACAACCAAACCTTTGGATAATAAGACCCTCTAAATCTCATATGGTAAACTAAAGAAGATAACTATATCAGAAATATCCTGTAGAATAAGAAATAGTAGTGTACATTATATTCTCCATCAAATTCCTCCTATAGAATTACCATATATAGGGATTCAGATTCATACTTTAAAGTGAATCTGAGAATATGTAAATCATTAATGAAATAAACGAAAATGGAAAGCCTCGTTTAGAAATAAAACATTTCCTACACAAAATGGGGGAAAAGGGTATATGAAGCCCTAAAATACAAAAGTAAAACCAACAAAATGGGAACAAATATACAATTATGGAGTTATACACATAAAAAAATATAATTATTCATTACAATATAATTGGTAAATAGTATATCAATAAAATTTTCTGAAATACTATTTTCGATCCTCTCTGCTTATCGTTACAAAAATGCTAGGGTGAAACAGGCACAACACCAGGCCAAACACTAGGTATCAACGCACCACCTCAGTGTACCAGCACCATCGCACCACCCCAACGAACCAGCACTAGCATCAAACCAAACATCAGGCGACCACACATTCCACAAACTATACCAAGCAACCTTCCTAATAAATTTTCACAACCCATCTAAGAAATATCTAGCATCCAAATTTCTCAACGTAAGCAAGCCTTTAGGTAGCTAGAAATAATCTCTATGTATCAATCGAGATTTGGTACCGAGAATCATTTATAAAAGAAAATATGAGTTGATGTTACCAGAAAGATTTCAAGTAGTGGTCAAGGAACTACTATGGTGAAAGTGGAATAGAGACTGGAAGGCGACGTGAGGGTTTCGAGCAGAGAAGAGAATATACACGGGAAAATGAGATATACGTATATATATATATATACGTGTAAAAAAAGAAAAAAAGATGGAAAAAAAAAGAAAAAAATTGATAATTTTTTTTGGTATTTGGTGTAAAAGAGAGAAAATTAAGAGGGAAAAAATAAAATAAAAAGAGAGGAAAAAATAAAAAAAAAACAGAAAAAATTAGTAAAAAAAATTTGATTTTTAGTGTAAATTAAAGAGAGAAAATTAATAATGACCTTGTTTTTAAAATAACTGAGATCATATGTTATGTCTATGGCCTCAGTTTTATAAAAATCGAGGCCAAAACCCTATAGCCTCGGTTTTTAAAAAAACCAAGACTAAATGTGAGAGACTATATATATGTATTGTAGTAATGTTGTGTAAAAATGTTAAATTTATCACTATTATGATCCATACATATTTTAATTCAAAAATTTGTCTTCGAGTTGAGAATTATTTACAACCAACACATATTTTAACTCAATCCATTATGACACATTATTCATCTACACAAATAGGTTGGTTCCATTATCTTGTATTAAAAAAATTGTATATATTAAGCATGCTTAATGTTTTTAAAAAAATGCAAAGTAATATATGTAATATTTTTTTATAATTTATTTAAAAATACTTTTAATTTAAATAACATATTAAGATAAAAATAAAAATAAACTATCAATAAGTATAGCAACTTATTATATAAAATATATTTTTTAGTTACATATTATAAGCGAACAATTAGATTTTGGGTGGTTGAATTATGGATTGAACTAATCCGTCGACCTATAAAAATCAACCATTGGCCGGGTTAATTAAGTGTTGTTTATCCTAACTAATCACACTTGTTGACTGTTATTAAATAAATAATAATGAAAATTACATTATATATAACCTTTAAAATTTATTACATCAAATTAGCACTCTTAAAAATTTATTCAATAGAATTCATCATTAAACGAATCTAACTATAATTCTTGAAAATTTATTCTATAGAATTCATCATTAAGCGAATATAACTTGTTAGAATTTAACTAAAACAACATCCCTCATCAAATATACTAGAAATTAAAAGATAGATAAAGATAACTTAAACATATAAAAAGTGATCAAATTACTCTTAAATTGATAAAGCTTTGAAAAACAAAGTTTGGCTAGGTGAATATAATTTACTAGTATGAATGTGATAGGTCCGAAATGTAGCTTGTATTTCTTTTCGGGTGAGAAAGATATTCAATTTGAATTCAATATTTTTTGTTTGTCTTTTATTGATACTAGTGGCTGCCTTAAATAGGCAAATGTCTTGCATATAAACTAATTCTACCTACACACCACTCACATATAACTACCCCACTCAAGCATGATTGTTAAAGGTATGCATACATGAACTGCTGGAAATGCCTCACACCTAGTAAAATATGAAAGAAAAATACAAAAATAACTACTGAAACATGACACTCCATTACCACTCACCCCACTAAGGACTCATATATTTGGGGTTTGGCTTATGCCTTTTTTGTGAACATCGTGGCTTATCAATATCCCTTCATCAGTTAGATCATTATCCTTAAGGTCCATTTGTGGAAATTGCTCATGCAGCTTTCCTATTGGTTCCTAAGTTGCTTCCTCGACTAGGAGGTTCTTCCATCTCACCAAGCTTTCTTCAAAACGTTGTATTCCTTGTTTGATCCAACTATTGTCTAGAATAGTTTGAGGTTCTCATGAGCAAAATCGGCATCGCCGATCCTGCCAATACTTTGGTTTTATATTTATAAAACTCTCGCAAGTGTACGAATCATTTCTTAGAAAATGATAAGTATACTCCCAAGGTCGATCTAAGGAAGGAATATATGTGGTTTTTAATTTATTATTTAAACTTTTAAAAATGAAATTAAATCCTAAACATCCTATCACGATATTTGGGTTTTTGTTGTTTCTAATCTAATAACATAAAAATAAACATAGATACAGATTCAATAAATATTGATGCAAATTTTATCATTTATAATAAGGGAGTATTTATGGATATAATAACTAAGTTAATTATGCTTGCTCATATTATTTAGGTTATTAAAAATATAAATTGATATTTATTGATTCTCTCTTTTTTATATGAATACCACCTTTGGTGGGGTTAGATATTATTTGTTAACTAAACAAATCAATTAACACCTATGGATGGGGTTGATAGCTAATTTGGTTAATTAAATTAATTCTTTTTCTAAGAGATTGAAAATGAACCATTTAAATGCCACATTTGGTGGGGTTAGACAATTTAAACTTTATTCAAGATGTCCAAATTAAACCTAAGAATTTAATTATCCGAGTACTAACTTTCAAGTTTTAAAACCATTACTGAAAACATGTTGTCAATACGTTTTTAGATAATAATTCTAATAAAAACTTTTGAATTAGAGCTTCACTTTAACTACCGGGCGATTGTACCAACAAATAAAAGAGCACTACTCTAAATCAGACCGGATAACTAAACCTTAAAATCTAATTTTCATATTTAAGTTTGTAATAAAAAATAATATATTTCTCTCTAACATTCTTAATATAAAATCTTGAATAAAAATAAAATCAATTCATTTTAGAGTTTTTTACCTATTTAATACTTCGCAAGCATAACAACGTTATTATTATAGCACCTTTACAAACATCCAGTAAAGTTAAATTTAATCAGAGACAAATTAAATATAATATATAAGAATAAAGCATAAAAAATAACTGTAAAGAAACTAAAATCCTTACAGTACTTTGATGTTATTCTTGTTGATAGAAAACCTCTAAACAGAATTTGCACTTCCATTTATTGAATCAAAAAGCAAATAAATTACAAAAACATAATTAGTTCTTCTCAAAAAGAGAAGAACTCTAAAACTAAGAAAAACTAACTAAGGAAAATCTAAAAACTAAGAAATGGAGAGAAAGAAAGAGAGAAGAAAAAATGTTTTTAGGTGTGTTTTGTTATGAGGAGAATATGGGTATTTATAGGTGAGGAGAGGAAGAAAAAGTGGGTGAAAAAATGATTACAAATGGTGAAACACGGAGTAGTGAATGATGACATCATTGTTGACTTCATGTTGGCATAGGGCGCAGCAGATTAGGGCAGATGGGCGCAGCGTCGTGCACGGACTGGGCACAGATGGACGTAGGTGCGTGTGGACTAGCGCGGGCACGCACGACATGGAGAGCAGGCACGTGCGGACTAGCGTAGGCATGCGCGGATTGGATGATATGGCGTGCGCGGACTGTGTGATGCGCGCGTTGGCTGGCGCTGCTGGGTGGCTACGTGCGTGATTTTCTCCTTTTTGACATTTTTGATCCATTTTGTCCAATATTTCCAAATTTGTTTACCTTTCCTCATTTAATTTATGAATATATCTGTGATGTATTGCCTTCTCTATTTTTCTTTGAGTCTTTAAGTTACTATTTCAAGCGAAAATACCTGAAAAACAATAAAAATACCCATGATTCCGAAAAGATAGATTTATATAAATATATGATAAAATCATATAAATATATATCTTTTTAATCAATTAACGTGCATAAAATCATGGTAATTTTAGTACTTTTTAGCACTTATCACAACCCACAACTAGCTTCTTGCTAGTCTCTTAACAAGAGAAGTGATAAAAACTAAAAATTAAATTATCCTAAATCACTTATGTGGATTGACACGGTTGCATTTAGCGTATGCAACAAGCCTTTAAACCCCTAGGTTACCCTAGTGGACAAGCTTGAGTCTCATGAGGGTTTTCAGTAATGATACCCACAAACATTAACTAAATGTAAAAATTAAAAAAAATAATAAAAATAACAACTTAAAAACTAAAATTACAAAAAAATCAAAAATTAACTTTTAAGAATAAACTAAAAGAAAACAACATGAAACATAACACAAAAATGTCTCATACTTTTTAATCTCCTTTAAGATCATAATTAAAATCTAAAACATAAGTTATTTTAATCTTCTTAAACAATCATGATTTATTATAATAATTAGTCAGAAATGATTTTCATATTTCATATAAAAATGTATCAATTTAATTTCACCCAATGTCAGTGTCATGAATCTAAATTCGCTTCGACTCTATTCCTCACAAGTCAATACTCTCAAAACACTGAATCATATGGGTTCAAATACTCATACTAATTTATATGTGAAAGAGTTGATGTATAGAAATGAACTAATATGTTTGCATATGTATAAAGAATAAAGGCTCAAAGTGTTATTTTAACATTGATCTCATGAAAGGAATCAAATGTATAAATTATAAAGATATCATATATAAAAATTATTTTCATGCATAAATCAAACTCATTAAGCAAATATTTCAAGATATATGCCTTTTATAAATGAAGAAAGTGCAATGACTCTTTAGGGAATTACTTCCTATATCTTTCTTTTGTAATTAGCCTTTACTCACAACTTTATAGGCAATGCACGTTATAGAGTGTAGATTATAATATATATTTTTTATATCTCTATATTTTTCTGAAGATATTTTTCAACATATATCATTTTTTAGAGTCAACCCATGTACAGACTGTACATTTTTTAGGATTTTGGTGAGTGGTTAATGTGGGTCATAGTATGTAGATTATACTGCATATTCTTTATCTCTCTATATTTTTCTGAAGATACTTTTCAATATATATCATTTAATAGAGAGTCAACCCATGTACAAATTGTACATTTTTTAGGATTTTGGTGAGTGGTTAATTTTGTGGCTTTTATGTTTGATTTTGGTTTAGGTAACCCCAGATATCTCTTTTTTTGTAGCAGTCATGCATGAATGAGATAAACGCATATACTATCAATTTTTACTCAAATCATTTAACCTAAGCAAAAATAAAAAAAAATATACGATACTCTATTAAGATGAGAAAAAATTCATACATTCAATGCTAATACCTATAGAGATCATCTAAAAATTTGAAGAAATAAGAAATGTGTTTGGAGTAGAAAAAATATATATTTCACTCTAAATAAGGGAAATTAGGCTCAAATTATATCTCACAAAGGTAGTCTCCACTAAAAAAAATCATAAACACCGATTTTAGGTTTAATATAATTTCTACATCTTATCAAGAAATACTAGTTATGACAAAAACTAACTAATTATCAAAAACAATTACAAAATATTTCATGATATGTTTTCAAAAATTAATCTAACAGAACAAAAGAGTTAACTATTTACTTAAATTTGATTTAAAGAAATGATAAATATTTGTGAGAATTTTTTTTAATTATAAAAATTACTAAATCACACAAAGAAAATAAAACCAAACACAATAAAAATGAAAATGTGAACATAAAAAAAGAAAAAATATATTTTTTTTTTAAAAATTGATAATTTTTTTAAATTAAGCATGGTAACTTTTCACTACCCCCCAACCTAGAACTTACATTGTCCTCAATGTAACAACTGTAATTTAAAGATAAAGAGAAAAGAGAAGAAAGATTACCTATTTCCTGAGAATGTGTAAGTAGTAATGGAGAAATGCATGTGCATCCATCATATTCAGCATTAAAGTTCACACAGACAAATCGTTGTGAACTTCTAACATCTCAACAAATATTTTTAGTTTTAACAATTTTAAAATTATTCACATGTAATTAAACTAAAATAAACAATAGAAATTAAATAAATAAAACAAATAAAATAAAATTACCTAAAATGATGGGTTGCCTCTCATCTAGCTGTTAGTTTAACGTCTTAGCAAGACGTAACTTTATGGTGCTAAGGGTTACTCAGCCAATAGTTCTATTACTCCATGTGCAAATACCTAAACTATTTTGAATGGTCCATCCCATCTTGATCTCAGCTTTCCTGGAAACAATCTCAAATGAGAGTTAAATAAAAGAACTTTCATTCCAAGGTGAAGGGTCTTAGGAACTAGCCTCTTGTCATGATAGCACTTAGTATGCTTTTTGTATAATTTGGCATTCTGATAGGATTTATTCCTAATTTCTTCCAACTTATTAAGATGGAGTAACCGTTTTTCTCCTACTTTATCTAAATCCATGTTTAACTCTTTAATTGCCCAGTAAGCCTTGTGTTCGAGTTCAACTAGAAGGTGGCACGTTTTCCCAAAGATTATCCGGTAAGGGCTCATCCCAATAGGTGTTTTGTAAGTAGTGTGGTATTCCCATAAGGCATGATTTAACTTAATTCCCAATCCTTCCTTGAAGGACGCACAGTGCGTTCCAATATTCCCTTAATTTGCCTATTACTTACTTCCACTAAACCAAAATTTTGGGGATGATATGAAGTAGCTACTTTATGTGTGATGTTGTACTTTTTTAGTACTCCATCAAAGATCTTATTACAAAAATGGCTACCTTCATCACTTATTATAGCTCTAGGCATTCCGAACCTACTGAATATTAAATCCTTTAAGAATTTAACAACAACATTAGCATCATTGGTTTTAGTGGGGATAGCTTCTACCCACTTGGATACATAATCCACAACAACCAAAAAATATTGAAAACCATTGGATGGGGAAAAGGACCCATAAAGTTAGTCCCTCATACATCGAAGAGTTCAACAACTAAATTAGATATCAAAGGAATTTCATCTCTTCTACTTATGTTTCATTTTCTTTGACATCTATCACATTGTGCACAAAACATATGAACATCTTTAAAAAGAGTGGGCCAAAAGAATCCAGACTGTAATACCTTATGGGCTGTCTTTTCACAACCAAAATAGCCCCCACAATGAATTTCATGACAAAAAGTTAGAATGCTCTTATGTTCTTCTTCAGGTACACATCTTCAGATGACTTGATCTTGACCAATCTTGTATAAATAAGGGTCATCCCAGAAATAGTCCTTAATAGTTTTAAAAAACGTTTTCTTGTCCTAATATGAAGTGTTAGGTCACAAAACACCATTGGTAAGATAGTTTACAATATCAACATACCATGGGTTCGAACCTATTGAAAATAATTGTTCATCGGGAAAGGTTTCAACTATATCTTCATTACTCTCATCTTTAAGAGAATTGAAGTCAGAAATCAACCTAGACAAATGGTCAGCTACTAAGTTTTCACTACCTTTCTTATCCTTGATTTCTAGGTCAAATTCTTGTTAGAGTAAGACCCACCTGATTAATCTTGGCTTGGCATTTGGTTTACTTAATAGGTATCTTAAAGTAGTATGATCAGAATGCACAATCACTTTAGATCCTACTAAATAAGACCTAAATTTTTCTAAAGAAAACACCATAGCCAAGAATTCCTTTTTAGTGGTGGTATAATTCATTTGGGAATCATTGAGTGTTTTGCTAGCATAGTAGATGACATGCAAACACTTATCCACTATTTGTCCCAAGACTGCTCCGATAGCATAATCAGAAGCGTCACACATTATTTCAAAAGGTAAAGACTAGTTTGGTGCCATAATAATAGGGGTAGATGTTAGTTTCTCTTTCAAGGTATTAAAGGCAATAATGCAGTCATTGTTGAAATTAAAATAAACATCTTTTGATAGAAAGTTACATAAGGGATGACTTATTTTAGAGAAATCTTTAATAAATCGTCTGTAAAATCATGCATGTCCTAAGAAGCTTCTTATCCCCTTCACAGATGTAGGGGAGGTAGTTTGGAAATCAATTCAACTTTTGCCTTATCAACTTCAATATCCTTGTTTGAAATTATATGTCCTAAAACTATCCCTTATTGAACCATAAAATGAATTTTCTCCCAACTAAGGGTGAGATTGCATTCAATGCATCTTTCTAAAACCAAAGTCAATTTATGTAAGCAATCATCAAATGAGTTCCCAAAGACAGAGAAATCGTCCATGACAATCTTAATGAATTTTTTTTCCACCATGTCCGAGAAAAAAAGATATCATGCATCTCTGGAAAGTGGTAGGGGCATTGCATAACCCAAATGGAATTCTTCGAAAAGCAAATGTCCCAAAAGGACATGTAAATGTGGTCTTTTCCTGATCTTCTGGTGTTATGGGTACTTGATAATATCCAGACAATCCATCTAGAAAACAATAAAATTCATGCCCAGCTAATCTTTCCAATATTTTATCAATGAATGGAAGAGGAAAGTGATCATTTTTAGTATATAAATTTAGTTTCCTAAAAGCAATACACATTCTCTATCCAGTGATTATTCTAGTGGGCACTAATTCACTTTTGTCATTTTTAACAACTGTTATCCCAGATTTCTTAGGTACCACATGCACTGGACTAACCCACTTACTATCCGCAATAGAATAGATAATTCCTTCTTCTAACAATTTAAGAATTTCTTTCTTAACTACCTCTTGCATATTTGGGTTTAGCCTTCTTTGGGCCTCTCGTACAGGTTTAGCACCATCCTTTAAGTTGATCTTGTGCATACACTTCGTAGGACTAATGCCTCTTATATCCCCGATACTCTAGCCTATAGCTTTATTAAACTGTTTAAGCACTTTGATAAGTTCCTTTTCTTGGGTTTTTGTCAAGGTTAAAGAAATTATCACTGGATATGTTTCTCCTTCTCCCAAAAACACATATTTTAAGTGCTCAGGTACGTCTTTAAGTTCAAGTTTAGGTGGATTGCCCTCTTTACTAGATGAAGAACTGGGTAGAAAAAGTGTACTAGATTTTGTCATTACTTCATCATTGTCTAGAAGTTCAAGGTACCCCTTAATTTCCTCATCTAAATCTTCTTCAACCTTTTCAAGTGTAAGAACAGTTTCAAGCTTGTCTTTTATTCTGGTTCGGGAAAAGGTGTTTTGGACAAGATTATCCAAAGGGTCAATATCGAATATTTCATCGATGGCAGAAATAGAAGAAAAAGGTGAAGAATCAAAAACTTTAAAATGAATAGTCTCTCCTAAGACTGTCATTGTCAAATTTCCATCTTGGACATCAATAATAGTTTTAGTAGTTGCCATAAACGGTCTACCAAGTAATATTGTGTGCTCTCTATCCAAGGCTGGATTATCTTGCATATCTAGAACCACAAAGTCAACATGTATTATCAATTTGTCTACTTGTACCAACACATCCTCAACTATTTCCTTTGGATACTTAAGAGATCTATCTACAAGTTGAAAGGACATAGTTGTGGGTTTTAAATCTCCTAAATTGAGCTGTAAGAATATAGAGTAGGGCATAAAATTTATACTAGCACCTAAATCAAGCATTGCTTTAGCAACCTTCCTATTCCCCATAGTTATGTTTATAATAAAAATTACAAGGTCTTTCAACTTAGAGGTAGTTTGTGCTGAAGTACAATGCTAGAAATTTCTGATACTACTACTCGTTCATTCAGTTCATACCTCACTTTCTTAGTGTTTAACTCTTTGGAAAACTTAGCATATGAGGGCACATTCATGATCACTTCTAATAATGGTAAATTGATATTTACTTTAGAGAGCATATTAAAAAGATCATAGAATTGCTTATCTTGTTTGGATTATTTT
Source organism: Hippophae tibetana (assembly GCA_037013495.1). Classification (NCBI taxonomy): domain Eukaryota; kingdom Viridiplantae; phylum Streptophyta; class Magnoliopsida; order Rosales; family Elaeagnaceae; genus Hippophae; species Hippophae tibetana. Next base: position 19,897,455 of record CM072808.1, read on the forward strand.
AACTGGTGTGGAAAAGGTACTTGCAACTGGTGTGGTTCTGTTGTCTTTTGAATTTTGGGGATGTCAGATGACTCCCCAATGAGTTTTTCAGAAGGCTTGTTAAGTTTAACACTTGTTTCTCCTTTGTGTGTGACTAGAATATCACCTTCTTTGTTACCTAAACTACAAGGTAGATCGTTAGAGATTTCAGGTAAACTGGTATTGACTACCTTACCACTTCGAAGGGTTCTTATATCCTTTACTTGTTCTGGTAGACTGGGCAACATTCCTAGTTCTTTCTTTTGCATTTGTTCAGCTAGTTTCCCAACTTTAGATTCAATCCTTTTAACCGAAGCCTCCATGGTGTTCAACCCTTGATTATTCATCAATTGGTTGTCACAACTAACTTGAATAAAAGCATTCAAGCTACCCTCTAAGGTTGGCTTAAAATATTGGCTTGGTGGTTAAAGGTGGTTTTTATTCGACCTTAGTGTTGGACATTGGGTGTAGGTTGGGTAATTGTTTTGTTTCCAATGATGGTTAGGGTGATTATAGGTGTTTGGGTGATACCTTTGAAAGGATTTGACTTCCTTCATGGCATCGAAACTAGAATCACAAGTATTTGAACAATTATGAGTACCATGCCCAATTTAAAAACACACTTTACACACCTCTTGATTTGGCATTGGTGGGTAGTGAGAAATTGCACTTGCTTAGTCAATTCAGCAAGTTGCAAGGTTATCTCATTATCGGAGCCAACTTCATTGACTCTTGCTCTCCTTCTAGCACTTCTTTGTTGGGAATTAGAACCCAATAGCTCATAAAGATTATAGGTTTCCTCTACGATTTTCCTCCCACAGCACCTCCAATAGCATTATCAACCATGTATTGACTCTGCAGTGTCAATCCATCATAAAAGAATTGGTTCTGTAGCTGCAATGGAAAGCTATGATTATGACATTGAATGAAAAAAAGTTTGAATCGTTCCCAAGCTTCATGAAAGGGCTCTTCATACATTTGAGAAAATGTTGCAACCTTCATCCTTAGATCAACAGTCTTTTAATGGGAATAGAACCTACCCATAAACATTTCATATACTGCCTCCCAAGTTTTTAGAGAACCCGACTGTAGAGTAATGAACCATGACCAAGCTTTATACTTTAGGGTGTAAGGAAAACACCTCATCCTAAGTTCATCTTCATTAATTGCATGTAGTGGAAAGGTTTGGACAATAGCATTGAATTCTCAAATGAAATGCAAAGGGTCTTCATTAGGGACACCGTAAAAGGAAGGCAACAAAGAATAATGAATTTTTTCAATTCATAATTCCTTGTAGCCTCTTGTAATTGTATACCGGAAGTTACATTGCCAATGATTGGCATTGCATAGTCTTTCATCATTTTCTGCCTATCTTCAGTATCTCACATGGTTATTTATAGTTGAAATTGATCCTCCTTCTATTGTGTATCAACATTTAGCTCTTAAAAAAATAGTAGATATCTCTAAGAAAGATTTCTCATTTGACAAAATGTATAGGCTTAAATAAGAAAGATGTAGGGAACCTAATTTTTTTTAATGCTAAATTTAAATAATGGACACAATATTTGAAATAAACAAATTTATTTCATTTGAATTTTATTACACACAAAATAAACTAAAACAAAGAAAAATACAATAATGGGTGACCTTCCAGGTAGGACTAAAATTTATTGGCTTCTAGTAAGACGTTACTTGGAGATTGTAGAATGACAAACTCAATGTCTCCTCTTCATTGAATTTATTTGATCTCATTTGACCATTCAATTAGTCTTTGCTTTGTTTTTGCAAATGTTCAACTAATTGTTCTACTTGAACTTCCACCTTTTTGATAGAAGCTTCCACAAAGTCCAACCGTTGATTGGTTTTAGATTGGTTATCTCTACAAACTTGAATAAAAGAATTCAAGTTTTCCTCTAGGGTTGATTTATTGGGAATGCTTCTTGGAATAGGCTGGTGTAATTGCTGGCCTAGTTGATTTGAGCTTTGAGCGAAAGGAGGGTTTTTTTGTCTCCAGGAGAAGTTCGGATGATTTCTTCACTCAAGATTGTAGGTATTTGAATTGGGGTCAAACCTTGGTCTCTGTTGATATGCTCCCAATACATTAACCTATTCAGGTCCAGCTGTTGTTTCTCCTTGATATGGATAGGCTTCAGTACCATACCCCAAGTTTCTATACAAACCATAATGTTCATTATTGATGTTGGTTTGCATAGTGAGAAGGGAAACTTGCTTGGTCAATTGAACAAGTTGTTGTTGAACTTCATTGTTGGAATCGATTTCATGAACTCCAACTTTTCTCACTCTTGAGCTTTTCTGTTGGGAATTAGCACCCAACATCTCAAAGAGGTTGTACGTCTCTGAGGTAGTCTTTTCTCTCATTGCTTCTCCTACAACATTGTCGATAATGAACTAACATTGTTGTGTAAGTCCATCGTAAAAGAATTGGTTCTAAAACTGCAGGGGAAAGCTATGATGGGGACATTGAATGAGAAACATTTTGAACCTATCCCAAGCTTCATGGAATGGTTCTTCTCCCATTTGAGAGAAAGTATCAATCTTTCCTTTCAACTCTGATGTTTTTTGGTGGGAATAGAATTTTCCCATGAATTTATTATAAATGTTCTCACATGTCATCAGAGAACCTGGGGGAAGTGACATCAACGAAGATTTGGCCTTGTCCTTTTAACGTGTAGGGGAAACATCTCATTCTAAGTTGATCCTCGTTTAGAATACCGAGGGGGAAGGTTTGGACTACAACATAGAATTCTGAACAGCCTCACCCAACTGGATAGCGGTAGTTGTCGTGCCAATCACTAGTCTTGAAAACTCATTCATGGTGGTTTCCCTAACATGTTAGTTTTCTTCCATTTCTTTCGGTTCTAGTAAAGGATTAAGGCTTGGTTCTATGTTGGCTCAAAAATAAGTTGATGGTTGGAATCCAGTCTTGTTGACAGTTGTTTAAATTTATGAATATTATTTACATATGGTGTAAGGGGGTTTCCTAAGGATCTCTTATCAGGTATAGACAATTGAAAGCGTAAATTTAAAACTCCTGTCAAGAAAAATAATAAAATAACCACACAAAAATTTAGAAAACATTTACATAGTATTTAATATAAAACACTAAGTCGATCTAAGGAAGGAATATATGTGGTTTTTAATTTATTATTCAAACTTTTAAAAACAAAATTAAATCATAAATATCATGTCACGATATTTGAGTTTTTGTTATTTCTAATCTAATAACATAAAAATAAACATACATACAGATTCAATAAATATTGATGCAAATTTTATCATTTATAATAGTGGAGTATTTATAGATATAATAAGTTAATTATGTTTGTTCAAATTATTTAGGTTATTAAAAATATAAATTGATATTTATTGATTCTGTATGTATGTTTATTTTTATGTTATTAGATTAGAAATAACAAAAACTCAAATATCGTGACAGGATATTTATGACAAACAAGCACATTACGATTTATGGAATTTCTAGAATAACCACATACATCATGCATTAGTTCTGACACTCGCATTCAACATACGGTATTTATCATAAGAAGCATTCACTACACATCTCCTCTCGGTCTCAATATAATGCAACAAATCATCTAAATTTTGGCCAGAAATTTAAAAGCATTAAGCATGGAAATAAATACTCAACTTGAAAACAATGAACTCATATAAGAATAACAAAAGAAATCAGATTTTCTTGATCCAACTACATCATAGCCTTAGCAAAAACGAATTAGGTCATAATAGAAATAAGAACAAAAATTATCTCAATTGAATCCATGAATGAAAAATCTGAATAAAATGCAGAAAATAAAAGCTAAGAAGAAGAGATGAAAAACTCTTGAAGATGAAGACTTGGTAGCAACAATGGTGATGATCTTTCAAGCTTCTCCAAAAATTCCTTTTTTCCTCCAAAAATGCCTTTTTTCCTCCAAAAATGACTCAGATCTGCTCTCTCTATCATGCCTCCTCTTTCTCCATCATATTGTATATATAGATCTAGGGTTTGGGGGAAATTTTGGAACAAAACAACATAAAAATGTGTTTTCGGACGAAACTCGCCGGTGGCGACATTATTCTCTCCGCGGCGAGATTTCTGGAAAATAAAATTCTTGGTTCTCTGATTTTGGCCAGCGGCTAGATGCATTTGGCCGACGCCGAGATTATTTGGCTGGTGACGAGATTTGCATCTGCCAAAATCCGTGCTCTCAGGAAGATTTTCGTCGTACTCTCTATAATAATTTAGCCGGCGGCGAGAATCATCTCGCCGGCGGCGGGATTTCCAAATTTTGAAACTTTGTTTTCTTTTTATTTTCGCTCAATCCCGATCATTGAACTTTGTCCCAAACTTCTCCAAAATTATGATTTTAACTGAAATTGCACTTTAAACACGAAATACCCCTGAAATGACATTTGTGGATTAAATAATCGAATAAACACAATTTTCACACAAATATCAACATTTAAATCATAACAAAAATGCAATAATTTGACTCTTATCAACAACCCCCAACCAGCTTCTTGCTAGTCTCTAGTAAGAAAAGCGATCTATTTAATAAATTCAAAGGAGACATTAAGGGAAAAATTCAAAGGAAATTTATTCTATTTACAAAATTACATTAAGCGTATGCAATAAGCCTTTAAACCCCTAGGCGGCCCTAGTAGGATGAGTTGTAGTCTCGTGAGGGCTTCCAGTAATGATACCCATAAACATCTACCTATAACTATCCTAACTCAAAACAATAAAATCACACAACAATTAATTTGCACAAATGTCTCAAAAATTGTAAATAACACACAACACATAGAATAATTAAATGTCACCTAAGCTTTAATAAATCTCAAAGGCCAATTTCACTTTTGTTATTGACTCTTAAACATCCATAAACAAAAAGATGAAATCTCAAACTCCATAGGCTCACTTTTCAAAACTCTCTCCACTAATGAAGGAAAATACACCACTTCGGATCAATAGGACTTTATGAGGCTTGTAATGTTAGGCTTAGGTTTTTGGTTAAGACAGAACGGGAAGTGTCAAAATACAAATAATAGCACTTATTAGATTAAATACAACCAATTAAGTAAAAGAGTAACACCATTTAACCCAAATTGTTTCTTCCGATCATAACCCATTTTTCTAAAGATAAACAAAATTCTTCCTCAATCTTTCACCTCAGTACATCCATCACTAACACTCTTTTATTTCCTAGAGTGTGAAGGCCCCCCCTTTTTTTAGACATAACCCCCACCCAATTTCTTAAAATATATGTGGAAGATTTTATTTTTTTATTTTTTTTATTCCATCCTTACTCCAATTGCTCTTGAAAAGACATAACCCCTAACCAATTTCTTCCAATATATGTGGAAGAAGATTTTTTTTTTCATCCCTACTCCAATTTTTCTTGAAAAGTTTGTGTTCAAAATTAAGTGCTCTTAACAAATAAGGTAGGAATTATATATATATATATATATATATATATATATATATATATATATATTTTGGCTCACTAAAAGGTAGGTTATAGAAGGAAAAAAGAAAGAAAAGTAAGGCTAACAATATATTTAAATAGGCTCAAAGAGGTAACTAGTGATATAAGGATAACAAGGTAGGCTTAAAATGGAACAATCGATCCAAAAATGGCCTACATCATATCCTAAACAGTGCAATTCCAAATTATTTCACCTCAAGAGGTTTTCAAATGAGTTCTAGAGTTTGTTGATATCACAAAAATATCCATGAAAAATTCACACATAAGACTTCTCTAAGCATTTAGACTAATCAACCAAATCATACCACATACCAAAAGAGTCGCCAACTAGGTAAAATCAACATTTAAAATTATCTTTAAACCGAAGCAAAATTTAATGTCTTCTAAAAGCTACTTGTTATCACAATCACATTATTATCATCAACGTGCAAATTAAAATAAGTAAAATGCAAATGAGAAAAAAAAATAAGACAATAAAAAAATAAAAGAAATTAAATCAAAATGCAGAAAAATAAATGGAAAATCAAAATTAAACACACGAACAAAACTACCAAAAATGAAGTGAAGAAAAGACTTACCGTTTATCGCACCCCCAACCAAAACCTTACATTGTCCTCAATGTAAGAAAGAAAAAATGGCAAATGGCTTTTTTTTTTACCTGCAAGACAAATAAAATAAGCAAATTTAATTAAAAATAAAATTATCCTAAAATGAAGTGCAGAATTTAAAATCTAACTAATAATTCACCAAAACTTAAAATTTAAGCTAAAATTTTAAATTTTAAATTGCTAAAATAAAATGAGATAAAAGATGAGAAAAAAAATATGATGGGTTGCCTCCCATTAAGCGCTTTAAGTTATAGTCATTAGCTAGACTTTCTGTCATTCTTTACTACGGTTGTTGTAACTCTAGAGAATCTTTCTGCTTGCTGAATTCTCTGTCAAAATATTGCTTCAACCGTTGTCCATTCACCTTGAAATTTCCCTTTGTTTCATGACTAATCTCAATTACTTCATAAGGAAACACCTTGGTTACTAGAAAAGGTCCTGACCAACGAGATTTTAGCTTTCCCAGAAAAAGTCTAAGACGAGAATTATAAAGCAGCACTTTCTGTCTCACCTTAAAGTTTCGCCTCAAAATGTGTTTATCATGCCAAACCTTGGTCTTGTCCTTGTATATTCGGGCATCCTCATAAACATCATTCCCCATTTCATCCATCTCATTTGTTGCAGATTTCATAAGGCAAGCTTCTAGTGGTAGCAATGGAGTTCTCTCCTAAAAAGTTTCCAAGATTAACCTACCAAGAGTGTTAATTCGAAAACAAGAATGTTCATCACTTGGAAATTTCATTGCTTCAAAAACATCAAAAGTCACTTGTTCATCTTGCACCCGTAGAATAAGTTTTCCTTGCTGAACATCAATCAATGTTCTTCCAGTTGCAAGGAATGGTCTCCCTAATATCAACGGTACCTCTCTATCTTCCTCCATGTCAAGCACCACGAAATCTACAGGGAAAATAAATTTGTCAAATTTAATTAAAACATCCTCAATTACCCCTCGAGGATATTTCACTGATCGATCTACTAATTGTAGAGAGATTGATGTGGGCTTCACTTCTTCCAGGCCTAGTTTCCTGAAAATAGAAAGTGGCATCAAATTAATGCTTGCTCCTAAATCACATAGGACTTTATCAAAATCGCAACTTCCTATAGTATAAGGTATAGTGAAACTCCCTGGGTCTTTCAATTTCTGTGGCAGTTTTCTTTGAAGAACTGCACTGCACTCCTCATTTAGCATGACAATTTCATAATCTCCCAACTTCCTCTTCTTTGATAGAATTTCCTTCATGAATTTTTCATACTTATGCATTTGTTCCAACATCTCTGCAAAAGGAATATTAATATGAAATTTCTTAAAAATATCCAGAAATTTAGCAAATTGATTATCAAGCTTTTTCTTATTCAATCTTTTAGGATATGGGATAGGAGGCTCATATTTTGCATTTGCGGAAGGTTGAACATCTTGGGATGTTGATGGCTTTTCTTTAGATGCTCCCATCTTTTTCTCTGATTTCCCCTGCCATTCAAGTTCTTTACCACTTCTCAATGTGATAGCCTTTACATGCTCTTTGGGATTTATTGTATCACTAGGCAACGATCCTTGAGACCTTTCTACAATCTGCTTTGAAAGCTGCCCCAGTTGGTTTTGGATGTCCCTGTTGATTGCCTCTTGATTTCTGAAATTTTTTCTTGTCTCCTCAATGAACTTTCCCAAAATTCCTTCCAAATCTGTTTGTTTCTTATCTTGGGGTGGGTAGGAAGACGATGATGGTTTGAATCCTCCTTGGTTATTTCCCCATGACAAATTTGGATGATTTTGCCAACCTGGATTGTAGGTGTTCGAATATGGGTTATGTTGAGGTTTTTGGAAATTTGAAACATAATTTTCTTGCTCAGCATTTGGTGAAGAAAATGGATTTCCAACTTGGCACTCGATACTAGCATGATTTCCACTACATAAATCACATTGTGCAGTTGGTTTGGATTCTAATTTGGATGACAAAGAATCCATCTTTCTTGAAAGAATAGCAACTTAAGCCGACAAAGCATTCACTGAATCAATTTCATGCACTGCTGCTGGTCTTTTTGCAGTTACCCATTCTGAATGCCACTGATTGTTGTTTTCTGCTATAATCTCTAACAACTCATGAGCATCCTCCAGTGTTTTTCCCATTAAAGACCCTCCAATAGCAGCATCAATCATTGTCCAATAGTTTGAAACCAACCCATTATAAAATGTAGAGACTTGCAGCCAAATCGGTATACCATGATGTGGGCACTTCCTCAACATTTCTTTGAATCTTTCCCAAGCTTCATACAATGATTCTTGGTCATACTGTGTAAAAGATGTGATTTCATTCCTTAATTTTGCCGTCTTAGCAGGAGGAAAGAACTTGGACAAGAATTTCTGAACCAACTCATTCCATGTTGTAATTGATCCCGGTGGTAATGAGTTTAGCCACTTCTTGGCTTCTTCCGAAGTGAAAAAGGAAAAACCCTCAATCTTATAGCATCTTCAGACACACCATTTATCTTGTAAAGATCACACACCTCCAGAAAGTAAGCAATATGTGCATTTGGATCATCCTTTGACATTCCCCCAAACTGATTTGATTGAACCATTTGGATAAAGGATGGTTTTATCTCAAAGTTATTGGCTTAAACAATTGGCCTCCTTATACCCGCAATAGTTCTAGCAACATTAGGCGCAACATAATCCCTCAAAGCTCTACGATTTCCACCTCCCTCAACAAATGGTGGATCCATTGCTGATTGTCTATTAGGAGCTGAGGTTGAATGCCTTCTCTCTCGATTTAGACGCCTATATGTTCTATCAATCTCCGGATCAAATGGAAGAAGGTTGAGGCTTCTTGTACGTCTCATACAAAAATCCTACAACCAGAAAATCAACTAGCACAAAAACAACACAAAGTTACCCTTCTTTTTTTTATGATAAATAAAATAAAATAGCAAAATAAACAAAATTAAAAATGAAACAATGATAAAGCAAATTAACTTCAAATTAAAACTAAGATTAGGTAGTATTGATATTAATAAAATCCAACCATTCCCCTGCAACGGCGCCAAAAACTTGATGCTTATTTTCGCAAGTGTACGAATCGTTCAAGTAATAAAGTGTACAAAAGTACGGATATCGAACCCACAAGGAATGGCGTTACTAAGTACCGAAATTGACTAATCCTAATTTTATTTGAAAACCGAATTGTTGAAATTTTTTAAGAAGCAAATTAACTTAAAACTAAACGCAAATAACACAATTGAATGTTGTTCATAAATGATTAAAAATGCTAAGGCAATTGATTTCGCTAAATCAATTCAATCTGATTTCAAGTCATGTTATATGAGAATCAAAGCTAAAAGTGATGGTTGAAAAACCCAAATTTACCTAATACTCTCTCTCAAGTTATATTATAATTACTTATCTATGAAAACCAAATATATTTCTATGAAGATTTAATCACAAACAAGCACATTACGATTTATGGAATTTCTAGAATAACCACATACATCATGCATTAGTTCTCACACTCGCATTCCACATACGGTATTTATCACAAGAAGAATTCACTACACATCTCCTCTCGGTCTCAATATAATGCAACAAATCATCTAAATTTTGGCCAGAAATTTAAAAGCATTAAGCATAGAAATAAATACTCAACTTGAAAACAATGAACTCATATAACAATAACAAAAGAAATCAGATTTTCTTGATTCAACTACATCATAGCCTTAGCAAAAATGAATTAGTTCATAATAGAAATAGGAATAAACATTATCTCAATTGAATCCATGAATAAAAAATCTGAATAAAATGCAGAAAATAAAAGCTAAGAAGAAGAGATGAAAAACTCTTGAAGATGAAGACTTGGTAGCAACAATGGTGATGATCTTTCAAGCTTCTCCAAAAATGCCTTTTTTCCTCCAAAAATGACTCAGATATGCTCTATCTATCGTGCCTCCTCTTTCTCCATCATATTGTATATATAGATCTAGGATTTGGGGGGAAATTTTGGAATAAAATAACATAAAAATGTGTTTTCGGAAGAAACTCATCGGCGGCGACATTATTCTCACTGCAACGAGATTTCTAGAAAATAAAATTTTTGCTTCTCTGATTTTGGCCAGTGACTAGATGCATTTGGCCGGTGCCGAGATTATTTGGCCAGTAGCGAGATTTGCATCTGCCAAAATCCGTGCTCTCGGGAATATTTTCGTCGTGCTCTCTATAATAATTTAGCCGACGGCGAGAATCATCTCACCGGCGGCGGGATTTCCAAATTTTGAAACTTTGTTTTCTTTTTATTTTCACTCAATCCCGATCATTGAACTTTGTCCCAAACTTCTCCAAAATTATGATTTTACCTAAAATTGCACTTTAAACACGAAATACCCCTGAAATGACATTTGTGGATTAAATAATCGAATAAACATAATTTTCACACAAATATCAACATTTAAATCATAACAAAAATGCAATAATTTGACTCTTATCAACCACCTTTGGTGGGGTTAGATATTCTTTGTTAACTAAACAAATCAATTAACACATATGAGTGGGGTTGATAATTAATTTGGTTAATTAAATTAATTCCTTTTTCTAAGAGATTGAAAATGAATCATTTAAATGCCACCTTTGGGGGGGTTAGACAATTTAAACTTTATTCAAGGTGTCCAAATTAAACCTAAGAATTAAATTATCCAAGTACTAACTTTCAAGTTTTAAAACCACTACTGAAAACATGTTGTGAATACGTTTTCAAATAATAATTCTTATAAAAACTTTTGAAATAGAGTTTCACTCTAACTACCGGGTCATTGTACCAACAAATAAAAGAGCACTACTCTAAATTAGACTGGATAACTAAACCTTAAAATCCAATTTTCAGATTTCAGTTTGTAATAAAAAAATAATATATTTCTCTTTAACATTCTTAATATAAAATATTGAATAAAAATAAAATCAATTCATTTTAGAGATTTTTACCTATGTAATATTTCGCAAGCATAACAACGTTATTATTATATCACGTTTAAAAATAGCCACCAAAGTTAAATTTAATCACAGTAAAGCATAAAAAATAATTGTAAAGAAACTAAAATCTTTACAGTACTTTGATATTATTTTTGTTGATAGAAAACCTTTAAACGGAATTTGTACTTCCATTTATTGAATCAAAAAGCAAATAAATTACAAAAACATAATTAGTTCTTCTCAAAAAGAGAAGAACTCTAAAACTAAGAAAAATTAAATAAGGAAAAATTAAAAACTAAGAAATAGAGAGAAAGAAAGAGAGAAGAAGATGTGTTTTTAGGTGTATTTTGTTATGAAGAGAATGAGAGTATTTATAGGTGAGGAGAGGAAGAAAAAGTGGGTGAAAAAATGATTAAAAATGGTGGAAACGCGGAGTAGTGAATGATGACATCATTGTTGATGTCATGCTGGCATAGGGTGCGGCAGCGCGCGCGGATTGGGCGTAGATAGACGTAGGCACATGCTGAGTGGGTGCTGATGGGCATGCGTTATTTGGCGCTGTTGGGCGGTTGCGTGTGTGATTTTCTCTTTTTTTGACATTTTTGACCCTTTTGACCCATTTTGTCCAATATTTTTATATTTGTTGACCTTTCCTCATTTAATTTATGAATATATTTATGATGTATTACCTCTGGTATTTTTCTTTGAGTCTATAAGTTACTTTTTTAATCAAAAATACCTGAAAAATAATAAAAATACCCGTGATTCCGAAAAGATAGATTTATATAAATATATGATTAAATCATATAAATAAATATCTTTTTAATCAATTAACGTGCATAAAATCATGGTAATTTTAGTACTTTTTGAGCACTTATCAAGTTCCAATATAATTTCCCCTTCATCGTTGAATGGTGGTAACTTAGTTTGTGTTGTTCCTAGAGTTTCATTGTTGTCCTCGTATAGTTTAAGTAGTGATACATGGAACACTGAATGAATTTATGCCCCTTCTGGTAACTATAATTTGTATGCCACTGGGCCGATCTTCTCTAAAATCTGGTAGGTCCATAAAAATGGTGAGCTAATTTTTGATGCACCCGTTTAAAGACAGTTTGTTAGAAGTATGGGTGTAGTTTCAATAGTACCATATCGCCTATCTCAAATGAAATGCCCTTTTCTCTTCCTATCGGCCATCTATTTCATTCTGTTCACCGAGCCCTCTAATTTCACCTTTAGTTGCATTAATAATTCATCAAAAGTTATGAATTGGGTGGTAACCTGCCATACAGTGCTTGAAAAAGAGTCATTTTTATGGACATATGGTAGGTTGTATTATACCAGTATTTTTCCCAAGGTAAATAGTTGCACCATCGACTTGGCCACTGGTGAACAAAACATCAAATATATTGTTCAACATAACGATTAATGACTTCTGTATGGGCATCCGTTTTTTGGTGGTATGTGGAGCTGAGTAGTAATTTGGTGCCTGACAGCTTGAAAAATTCCTTCCAGAAATTACTGATGAAGATTAGGTCCCGATCACTAACAAATGATTTAGGCATGCCATGTAGCTTGATGAAATCTTCCACAAATCGTTCTACTAGTATTCGTGCAGTAAAAGAATGACTTAAAGTAAGGAAATAAGCAAACTTACTTAGTCTATCGACCACTACCATAATGGTGTCTTTTCCTTGAGAAATTGATAAGCCTTCAATAAAGTCTAAAGTGATGTCATCCCATACTTGACATGGCATTGAAAGGGGTTGAAGAAGCCAAGCTAGAGCTAATGTCTCAATTTTCACTTTTTGGCAGATCTCGTATCCTTTTATGTAGTCTTGTACTGATTTATGCATCCCAGGCCAATAAAATTGTTGTCTTAACATCTTGAATGTTTGTAGGACGCCTGAGTGCCCCATATTTTAGTGTTATGCATTTTGTGTAACAGTTTTCCTCCTAAGGTGGTATTGTTTGGGACAACGAATCTTTCTTTGTATAGTAAGAGCCCTTAGCGCCATACATATGATCCTCTAGGTTGGGTTGGGATTTTGCGGGATTTTGATTAGTAAAATTAGCATCATCGATCATGCAAATACTTTGATTTTATATTTGTAAAACTCTCGTAAATGCACGAATCATTTCATATAAAATGATATGATTTCATACAAAATGATAAGTATATTCCCAAGGTCGATCTAAGGAAGATATATATGTGGTTTTTAATTTATTATTCAAACTCTTAAAAATGAAATTAAATACTAAACATCCTATCACGATATTTTGGTATTGTGTGTTTCCCAATCTAATAACATAAAAAAACATAGATATGGATTCAATAAACATTTATGCAATTTTTTTATCATTTATAACAATTGAGTATTTATTGATATAATAACTAAGTTAATTATGCTTGCTCATATTATTTAAGTTATTCAAGATATAAACTGATATTTATTGATTCTCTCTTTTTTATATGAATATCACCTTTGGTGGGATTAGATATCTTTTTTTAATTAAACAAATCAATTGACACCTATGGATAGGGTCGATAATTAATTTGGTTAATTAAATTAATTCATTTTTTCTAAGAGATTGAAAATGAACCATTTAAATGCCACCTTTGGTGGGGTTAGACAATTTAAACTTTATTCAAGGTGTCTAAATTAAACCTAAGAATCTAATTATCCAAGTACTAACTTTCAAGTTTTAAAATTATTATTGAAAATATGTTGTCAAATACACTTTCGAATAATAGTTCTTATAAAAACTTTTGAAATAGAGTTTTTCTCCAACTATCGGCGATTGTACCAACAAATAAAAGAGCACTACTCAAAATTAGACCGGATAATTAAAGCTTAAAATCTAATTTTTAGATTTAAGTTTGTAATGAAAAATAATATATTTCTCTCTAACATCCTTAATATAAAATCTTGAATAAAAAACAAAATCAATTCATTTTATATAGATTTGTACATATTTAATATTTCGTAAGCATAACAATGTTATTATTATATCATGTTTACAAACAGTCAGGCATGTTAAATTTAATCACAGACAAATTAAAGATAACATATAAGAATAAAACATAAAAAATAACTGTAAAAAATAAGAATCCTTACAGAAACCTTGATGCTAATTTCGTTTCTAGAAAACCTTCAAACGGATTTGTATTTTCGTTTATTGAATCAAAGGCTAGAAATTTACAAAAAACATAATTAGTTCTTCTCAAAAAGAGAAGAACTTTAAAAAAACTTTAAAAAGAAAACTTTCTAGAGAGAGAAAGCTAGAAAGAAAGAGCTAAGAAACTTATTTCTTGACGTGTGTTTTGTATGATAGGAGATAGGGATATTTATAGGTGAGGAAAAGGGTAAAAAAGTAGGAAAAATGATTAAAAATAGGTTAAAATGCATAATAGATAGATGATGATGTAAGCACTAATACAAGCGCTCACATAGGTAGTGACGGGCACACGAGTTTGGCATGATGTGACATGATTGGTGCAATTTTGGCGTGATGCAATGTGAATGGGCGTAGATATGCACAAACTTTGGTGTTGTACGGGCGTTTGCACGTAGACCTCAACGTGGTATGGCGTGGCTGCACACATTGATCGATGAGGTGCGGCACAGCTGTGCACGGCTAAGAGACTACCTTGTTTTTGGGAAAGAGCATCAACTTCATAGTTTTCATGACCTGGTCTGTAATGGATTTCATACTCATAGCCCAATAGCTTGGCCACCTATTTTTGTTGTTCTCGCATAACTATATGTTGCTCTAGGAAATACTTGAGGCTACGTTGATCAGTCTGAATATAAAACTTTTTACCTAGAAGGTAAGGCCGCCAAGTGCATATGGCTTCAATGATAGCCAACATTTCTTTGGCATATGTTGACCAAGATTGCTTAGTTACTTCAAGAGAGCGACTCATGTAGGCCACTGGTTTGCTTTGTTGAGACAGGACTGCCCCAATTCCTTCCCCGGATGCATTTGTTTCAATAGTGAATTCTTCATTGAAGTTTGGCATGGCTAATATAGGAATAGTTTTCATGGCTTATTTAAGAGAAAGGAAGGAAGTTTATGCTTCTTTTGCCACCCAAATTGGCCCATTTTGAGAAAATTGGTGAAAGGCCAAGCAATAATGCCATAATCCTTGACAAACCTCCTATAATATTTAGTCAAGCCTAAAAACCCACACAATTATGAAATTTTAGTAGGGCAGGCCAGGTTGTCATAGAAATTTTTTTATTTTGGTCCACTTTCACACCCACACTAGTGATTATGTGCCTCAAGTACTCTAATTCTTACTGCCCAAATGCACATTTACTAGCCTTAACAAAGAAGTTGTGTTATCTCAATATTGCTAAGCTCTGTCTTATGTGCACTACATGTTGATCCCAATCTGGACTATAGACTAAAATGTCATCAAAGAATACCAATATGAATTTGCGAAGGTGCTGTCAAAAAATGGAGTTCATGACAGCTTGGAATATGGATGGTGCATTAGATAAGCTGAACGACATAACCATTTTTGATTTTAGGATTTATTTATGATCATATTGATTTTTCAAAACTTTTATATGTATTAATATATTTATTTCATATTTTTCATATTCATATAGCTTATTTTGTGATTAAGATTTTGGATACTTAAATATAATAGTTGTATGAGCAATTATTATTATTTGATTTAATTATTAAATTTCAAAGAAGTTATTTTTATTGAAATTATACTTAATCTATTTGTGCTATAATTTTCTAGCTGATTTGATTTAAGTGACATGTATTTTGAATTATCTAGTTATGATTATTCATTATTAAATCCTTTTAAGAACACACACGAGAACTTATGTTTTTATGCTAACCATTTTTGCAATTGATTTGTGAACGTATCTGATTAACGAGGAGCTTATTGGAACGTTGGTTTGGAAATCATTCACGCTAATATTAGAAATTGTGAAAACATAGTAGAGGCTTGTAAGTAAAGTACATTGGGGCAGTATCCTAGAGAGGATAGTATAAGACCGAATTTGTACTTAAACATTTGATCTTCATAGTGAAAGTTATGTAGTTTGGGGGACAAAGAAACTCAGCTTATTACATGTCCCAATAAGCAGATAACTAAGGTTTACTCATCAAGTAAAGCCTCACTTTTTTAGTGAAGACCAAAACCGATTCAATCAATGTGACTTCGTCCTACTGGAAGGAAAAGGCAGAATATGTTTAGAGTGTAGAAAGAGAATCTTCTCATTCAGAAAATTCCATCTTATGTGCTATTCGATCTCGATGAAACCAATATCGGTGATTTTTCTCTTATGTCATGATTGTGGCCTAGGTTGTTTCCACCTAAAAATATCGTGTGTTAATATTTTATTTCCACACTTTATTCTTACACATGATTGCATGCCTGGCCACTTTGTTTAGGTTACCAAATTATAATATGCTAGGTCAAGATATGTTGGGTCACACAAGTTTGGATAACAGCATATCTTGAACCTGCTTCTCAATTTCATTTTTTTTTATAATGTGCATACCTGTAAGGTCAGACATTAATTGGTTTGATTCATTCCTTAAGGGTAATGTCGTGGTCAACCTAGGTTCTGTGAACAAATCTGTGAACTCCTCCAATATCTCCCTCATGCTTGGGTGAATACACTGTTGTGGTTCCCTATGATCAGCCTGTAGACATAAAGCAAACATAGCATAGGTAGGATATGTTTCTTTAGTTATCTTTTCCATTGATGTTGATTGGATATGTTACCCGTCAATTCCTACCAACTTGTTAGGCTAATTTTCCTATATGAATTCCATAGTTAACTTTTTCCAATCACATACCACTAAACCAAGTAGCTCTAACCATTGAATTCCCAAGACTACATCTAACCCTAAGATCGGTAAGGAATAAAGGGTTAAAGAAAATATAGTGCCCTACAAACTAATCGGTACTTTCTCAAACCTTCCTTGGCACCCCAGATTTTCCCAATTAGCAACTTGAACCGAGAAGCTTTCTGTGGGCACCACTGGTAAACACATCAAATTGACCATTTGCTCACTAATGAAGTTGTGAGTTGATCCACTATCAACTAACATAATGACATCATGGGCACCAATTCTGGCGATGATCTGCATGGTTTTAGGCATGCTCCACACTATCAGTGCATGCAATGTAATTTATGGTTCAAGAGTTCCTTTATGATGTTCTTCAGTCATTTGTTCCTCAGAGATATCTGGGCCTACTAGGTCACCATTATCTTCATAACCTTCTAACATAAGTATACATGGTCCTTGACATTTAAGTCCTGCAGTATAACGATCATTACAATTGAAACATAAGTTTTGGGAATTCCTTTGTTGCATTTCCTCCCAACTCAAATGCCAGACAAGTGCTATAGGTATTGCTCGATTAGTTGGTGGAAGAGCTAAGGGGGCTCGCATCAATGGTGTCGAACGTGTGAACCTCTTTTATTTTGAGTAACTGGTCATCTCTCATTCGCACGAAGTGAAGAGCATCTTTTAATATTTGGGGTTGAAACATATGGATCCCTTCTAAAATTTATGCCCTTAATCCACCCATAAGAGCCTTTTGCGTCCATCATTTGACCTGATTGCCTACTTATTCAAATCCCCGGTTATATTCACATAGAGAGCCAGTTTTCCTTATCCATGAAAGTGCTTTGTCAAAATCTTCACAATCTGAAGGCCCAAAGTGTGCCCAAAGTTCATCTTCAAAGGCTGCCCATGAGAGAGCTCGTCCTTCTTCTTGGAATGTCCTACGGATCTATCGCTACCACTGGTTGGCTTTTCCCTTTAAGTGGTAAGAAGCCAAAGTAATCTTCTGGTTTTTAGAAGTGTTTTGATATTCAAAGAATTGATTCACATGATTGAACCACTTTGTTGGATCATTTCTTGAGAATCAGAGAAATTCTAATTTTGTTGTTTTGGAGGATACAACCAGTCGCCCCTTGGTGGCCTTCACGGTTTGGGATGCCCTGGTTTGAAAGCTTTTAGTCTACAAGGAATACATCAGAGAGACTGTGAAAAGTCTCTTCCATATTACACATCCTTTTTATCATGCCAAGCCCCGAGCTAAACCTCCAATTGTTCAATTCGTTCCTATACTAAACCGCTACTTTGATACCAATGATAGATCCCAAATGCATCTTGTGTTTCTCTTTAGGTGAGAAAGGTACCGAATTTGAATTCAATATATTTTTGATTGTCTTTCATTAATACTAGCAACTACCTTAAATAGGCAAAGGCCTTATATATGAACTTAATATAATTTCACCTACACACCACTCATATATAACTACTCCACTCAAACATGATTGCTAAAAATATGCATACATAAACTAATTGAAATAACTCATACTTTACTGTTGAAAACATGAAAGAAAATTACATAAATAACTGGTGAAACATGATACTAATGACACTCTACTACCCTCGATTCACTGCCATTCATTCCACTAAGAACCCATATATTTGGGTTTGGCTTATGCCTTCTTTGTGAAAACCATGGCCTATTAGGATGACCTTAGGTAAACCTATATTTAAAATACTTTGAAGCAAAGAAGATAATGAGGAAGAAGACCCGGTCCATATCATTCGAAAACAAGAAAGTAATTTTATTAGCAAAAAGTCCAAAAAATAGTGGTTTAATAATAGGGGAAAAAATTGTCAAAGAATACAATTTAGTTATTTAATGTGTGGCTCCAATGCTTTTGAATATGGATTTAACACCTCTGTTGTAAAATTGAGGGGTGTGTAAAAAATCCGATCAATCTAATCTGATTCGTTAATTTTTTAACGGTTTCGATCAGACCATCGGAGTGGATCAGATGTAAATTTCTTCCATCCGTTAAGTTCGGATCAAATAATTTTATGTTATGATTTATGTGAAAATTTAAATTTTTTATTCAAAAATAGAATTAATTAAGTTTATTGGTCAGATTGATCGGATTCAATCCGAATAGGTTACGAATCGGATTGCATTGAATTTGAAAGGTGATTGAAACGGTTACGGATTAGGATATTTCAATCTGATCATATAGTCGGATAAAATCGAATGAGTATAAAATCAACGGATTCTATCCGATAAACACCCCTAATAAAACTGGTGGATTTTGTTTTTTTAATAACAATTAAGAGATATAATTTGTTATGTTATCATTGTTATATAAAATTGGAAACATAATTCTTTTATATTAGATTATTTATAACATTTAGTAGATTAACTTAAAAATAGAATTATTTAGTTCTTTAATTTTATTAAAAAAATGAATTAAAGATAAATTATATTATTTAATGATTTTTTTATTAAAATATTATTGTTTTTGTGTTAAGGAATTAAACACAATTAAAATATGAATATTTAATAATGTTAAAATCACAATTAATATAAAAATTAACAGAATATTTATTTTTATTATTTATTAATTGTCACAGGTTTTATTTTTATTTCTTATTAATTATTTATTTTTTGAACAAATATAAAAATTATATTTTATTAAATTTTTGTATGAATTTTATTATTATTATTTTTTGTTAAATTATTTTTATATTAAATGCAACTTTGATGCTTATTAAAGACTCGTGTTTTAAATACTTGATAAAAATTAATAATATTTTAAATAAAAAATTATTAAAATAATATAATTTATTTTTAATTAGATACTGTTATAAAAATAAGGAATTATATATACTATTTTTAATTTAAAATATTAAAAAATATAAAAAATTTACTTCACACTTTCATTTATTATATAATAATAACTTAATTTAATGATATTAAAGATTTAAAGTTTAAATTAAAATTATAAATATATAAATTGAAAGTTATTTAAAATAATGAATAAAAATAATAAAAATAAAACATTTAAAAATTTTAATCATAAAAATAATACTTTTATATTTAATCATATATTTTATTATTAAAAAAATTAAATTATAATTATTTAAATTTTACGGCTTGAATTTATAGGATATTATTTGAAAGATATTTTGAATTTTTTACTTTTTTGTTTTAATTTTCCGAAATATTATTCACTAGTCAGAACACAAGAACAGTAGGAAGAAACACGTGCGCATGCGCTATAATAAAGCGTGAAAAAGAATTCCCTACGTGCCATAACTTTTGGTCTTCGTAAGAGCAAGCAACCGGAGGCCACTTGTTTCTTCAATTTTTTATTGAGAGGTACAGGTAGAGAGAAAAGAACACTTTTTTTTTTTGTGGGACACTTTTTTCCAAAAGCAAAACTCAAAAACCTAATCCACAGTCAAATTCCTTGTTACCTTCTACTTCACAAATCACAACTGTTAGTTTTGAGTATCAATTCGCAAAATCTCTCTAAACCATATCATCATGACCCAACCATTTTGATATCAATCGAGTCTTCTTCTCTCCGACACATGGGCGTTGAAACCCAAGGCCAAACTCCGATCCACCATGAACCACCCACCACCACTGCCTCTATAGCCAGCACAAACATCGCTCCGACCAGCACCACCATCACCGAACTTAGCAATGCTCCGGCTCAGTCCTCTTCGCCTCCCTCCAAAATCCCATTGCGTCCACGAAAAATCCGAAAGCTGTCGCCCGATAACCATAATAACAACCATGACCCGAATTCATCTTCATCTTCTCGAGCCATTGTACCCGTACCCGAAACCATAATCTCCACTAAACAACCCACCAAGTCGAAGATCGTACAGCCACGCGCCGTTCCACCGAGAGTCGTACTACGTTCGTTATCCTGCGTAGGCGAATTGGAACTCGCTCTCCGTCATCTACGAACCTCCGATCCGTTACTCGCGTCGTTGATTGATATCCATCCACCTCCGACCTTCGATACTTACCATTCTCCATTCCTTGCCCTAACTCGAAGCATTA
Organism: Hippophae tibetana; assembly: GCA_037013495.1. Classification (NCBI taxonomy): domain Eukaryota; kingdom Viridiplantae; phylum Streptophyta; class Magnoliopsida; order Rosales; family Elaeagnaceae; genus Hippophae; species Hippophae tibetana. Next base: position 19,918,425 of record CM072808.1, read on the forward strand.
TCTACCAACAGCTGGCTCCTAAAGCCGGTACGTCGATTTACTATCGCTTCGTATCGCTTTGTGGTGGAGAAGCTTCCGTTCTTCCTGAGGCTGTACTTGCCCTAAATCCTCAGCAGCTCCGTCAAATTGGGGTTTCAGGTCGTAAAGCTAGTTATCTTCATGACCTAGCGAGGAAGTATCAAAATGGGATTTTGTCTGATTCTGCGATTGTAAACATGGACGACAAGTCGTTGTTCACGATGTTGACAATGGTTAATGGAATTGGGTCTTGGTCTGTACACATGTTCATGATATTTTCGTTGCATAGACCCGATGTGCTTCCAATTAACGATCTCAATGTGAGGAAAGGTGTTCAGATTCTTTATGGTTTGGAAGAGTTGCCTAGGCCGTCCCAGATGGACCATTTGTGTGAGAAGTGGAGGCCATATCGGTCAGTGGCTGCTTGGTATATGTGGAAGCTTTCAGAATCAAAAGGAGCTACGTCGAGTGCCTCTGTAATGGCGGCTGTCGCTAGTCTGCAGCATCAGCAACCTGGAGAGGCACATCACTCTCAGCAACCGCAGCTGCTTGATCCTCTTAACATTCTCAATATTGGGTATGACCCCGCGTTATCACTTTAGTTGCTAATTTTATTACTTAAATAGTGTGTTTATTTTAATATTTGATGTTGTTGATTGTAGCTGGTTTTTCTCTCATTATGTGTTCGCTAGTGGATTGTGGAAATACATTTGTTTGTTGGTTCAAACTAATATTATAAATGGAAATTTTATTACTTCGATTTTTGCTCTGGTAAAATGGAGTAAAGGGTTTTTCCTCGCTATCTATTCATAGGTAATCATATAAGAGATGATGACTTGGTGAGAATATTAATGTGGGAATCATGCTAATGAAGGAGGATAACAAGGATTGGATGATTTTTTTTCCCCTCTCGTTGGTACTATCTTCATTCTTTATGTTGGCTTCAAATGTAGCTGGAAGCTAAATGGCCCCTTGAATGTTAATAATTGCGTGTTAAAATAAAAATATCCTTGGGACTTTATTTCAATATGTATCTAAGCAACATGCTTTTACTGATTCATGTTGCATAAGGGAATGAAGATAAATGTAAGAATTAGGTCAACTATAATTGCACTTTTTGAATGCATCAGGTTGCTGTCTGTGTGTTTGAAGGAAAAAAATGAAACTGGTAAATCATATTTTTGACGGAACCATAATGATAATTCTAGGTTGAGGGTGGGGAGGGACAACTAGCTGAGAAAATCTGGGAGAATATTTTTGTTTAGTATATAATACCTTTGCTTTTTCTTGAAAAGGATAGTTATATAAATCATAAACTGAAAATTTTAATTTACTATTTTGCTTGTGAAGTCATTTGAACATCTACTAAAATAAAAGTCAACAATTTGGATCTTCCAAACCAAGGGTAGTAATTATTTACATTAATTTTGAGATTTGGGTCCTAAATTTAACTTGTATTTTTATGGGAAATTCTGTGGATGATTCTGAGGGGGTTATGAGCATCTTTGCCATTACATTGGTCCGGCATGGTACTCTTGACATTTTTGTCATTTGAAGAGAGAAAACCTTGGCCTGGAAGTTAGATTGTTAGGCACTAGCTTTCATTTAAGTGTATGATTCTGGCATAACATCCATAGCAGCGGAAATATCTGTCTAGAAATTTCCGTACTTGCTCTTCTAGAGGAAGATTTGGGAAAAAATAAAGCTACATACTATAAATGGAAAAGATCCATATAAGGATGTATTTGGGTTGATCATCTTTCACATCCAAACTTGACTCATGCTGAAAAGTAGTTGAAATATGGTTCTGCTAGCGATGATTTTTGTAGACAAAAAAAAAAATGAAACAGGTTATAGTTCACATCTACATGCCCATTGCATTCTTATAAATGAAAAAGAGGTTCTGAATATATGTACCCTACTAGATGGTTCTCATTAATCTTGATTCCTTGACAACTGATTTAGTTTGTACGGTTCATATTTGATACTATGTCAACAGAAATAAAAATATCATCATGTTAGAAACGTAGATTATTGGTGATGCATATTTAATTAGTTACTGTTGGAGAGTTGGAGACAAATTGTTGCTATAATGGCATAGGATATGTCTATGAATGATTTTTATCAGTGTGGTCATCAATTTATATTACTGAAAGGGTTGGAGTTTTTGGCACTCTTATATACTTGAAATTTTCTAACTTGATTCATGCTACGAGAAATTAGCGGGTCCCTTTTTGAGCCTGGGTTTACTCTAAATCTAGGCAACATGTTTCTTGCAACATTGCAGATTTGATTATTGGTTTTTCACTGTTGTAATGTTAGCCCAGTAATAAAGCATCAGAATCTGGTCTTTTGGAATAGTCCAGTGAGTCTTATATGCTGATTAACTTCACCTAGTTAAGAGGTGGGGTGAGATTATCTCCTTTTACAGACTGGGAGCCTGAAACAAATGATGTGGGATTTATGTAATCACAGAAACTACGTGCATTGCACATGAGAACTTTATGTTATATCCAATTAGAATAATGACATTTAAAAATTTTAAAGTTGCAATGACATAATAAATGTAGTGGTTAATTACAAATTGTAAATTAAGTTTTGTAAATAAATATTAAAATGTAGTGCTAATTACAAGATAATTACTAAATTATTGTAATTTAAGTAAATTATATACTTAATTTATTGAATTTAATATTCTACCTGAAATGGGAGCTGTTAATTCATGATTGGTGAATGCTAGAAGTTTGTATAAGGTTAAAGGGTTTGAGTTAATATCTATATATAGATATTATGGAGAAAGAAATAGATACTGAGGGTTATTGATTCATGATTAGAGAATCTCAAAACTTTGTAATGAGTTGAAGTTTGGTTCACATAATTGGAAATAAAAATGGTAATTGAATTGAATGGAAAAGAAACAGTATTATTATTACATTAGAATAGAAAATATATTATTACAATTATTATATTTTTCTAAATTATTATTAAAATTATTATTTTTCTATATAATTATTACTTAAAAATATTATTTAAATTTCTAAATTATTATTAAAATAAAATATATTATAAAATTAATATCTTTCTATATAATTTTTACTTAAATATATTATTTAATATTACTTATTTTTCTAAATTATTATTAAAATAAAATATATTATTAAAATTATTATTTTCTAAATAATTTTCACTTAAATATATTATTTAATATTACTTATTTTTCTAAATTATTATTAAAATGAAATATATTATTAAATTTTTTTTTAAATAATTATTACTTAAAAATATTATTTATTTTTCTAAATTATTATTAAAATAAGATCAAATTATTAATTATTTTCCTCCATGTAATTTACATGTGTCCAAAATTAAGGATAATACCAAGGAGGTAATGGAATTGTTATTTTCTCTTTTAGGAATGGATTCCATTCAATTCTTAATCAACAACACAACTAAATATAAAAATATATGGAATCAATTCTATTCACACTCTCATTCCTATCAAACAAACATGCCATAAAGGTCTCTAATTAGTATCTATCTATATGAAATCGGAGGGGTGTTATGGAGAAAGAGATATAGAGTTGGGTTACATTTGACCATTCAATTTTGAACTTAAAATGCTCTTTTTCAAACGAACATGCAAACTTACTCTTTTATAAGATATAAGAATAAGAATAAACTTAACTGTGTTTATATTTCAAATTTTGACTTGTACTTCATGGCAACTAACTACATTGAGTCTCTGTAGCTAAATTTGTTTGGCTTCATTATGTTCTTTCTCCATTATCATTACCACTTTTTTGTGTTTTTGCTCCCAACCATGACAGACTTAGTAGCTAATATGTTTTAATTATTGTATTTATTCCCGTTCCTTTTCGTCATGTTATCACTATTATCGAAGTTACATTACATGTTATATTGGTTTATTAGATCCTGCCAATTATTCATTGCATTCCTTGTGGCAAGAATTGTGCTGTTTGAGTTTTGCACCAAATTACAGGATTTGTAACAAGGACAGTACATACTGACAAAGTATAAGATCTCTTTATTAATTACTACTATTTATTTGCTCTTATGTAAACCAATTGTCTTTGTTGTGTTGTAACAAATGATGTGCATGTTCTTAATACAGTTCAAGACAAGCCATGGAGAACCAATTTAGGGCGTGTGCCTGGGGGCAATGATGCTGGCAATAAAGAAGCTTGTGTGTCATTCATGTTTATCCGTTAAGTCTTGTGGTAATGTGGTTGCAGCAGTTCAAGGATAACTCTTGGCAATTTTGGTGCTGAGTGCTCCAGTGCAACGTCATAGGAAATGTTTCTAATTTTATTCAGTCGTTCTGTCTACGGAATTATTAAGTTTATGCAATAGTTTTGTTGTCAGATTAGGAAAAATACAGATTTTGGAGTTTCTTGTAGAACTGAATATACACAAACCTGGTTCTTCACCTTTGAACTTTGTGTGTCGTTTGGTAGTAATCTGTGAATTTGCTTTTGCTTTTGCTTTTGCAGACTTTTACTATTTTGATGCGAATCTTCGTTTCTCTGTATAATTTTTTTGTCAGCACTAGCATATGCTTGGCTCTTCATGCATTTATACTTTTCATAGTATAATGAAAATAACCTAATATTTTGTGAGTTTGCCTCACTTTTACAATGTGATTGTGGTATGTATGAGATGTGTATTTCATGATGTAGTTGGTTACGCACCCCGTGTATTAATTTAGTTACATGCCCATTTAATTGACCAGTGAGATATTTTATCATAAACCATGCAAACATATCAGTAAGCAAGTGCTTTGTCCGTATAGGTGATAAAGGAGTTGTTATGGAAAGTGAAGCTCATGATACTTAAAACGGTTTATTATGGATTCTTTTGAAAATTAAAAGATGAATGTGCTTGTTTCAGATACAAAAGTTGAGAAACATTGTAGTTTTCAGGAATATGTGAGAGTTACGGAAGAAGTTAAAGAAGAGAAGGTTGAGATTATATCGTTGGTTCTTGGTTAAAAGTGCTTGTTGGAAGCAAAATCAATTTGAGGAAGAAAAAAAAAGAAGGATTATAATATTAAACTGTAATTAATTAGACTTTATTCAATGTTTTTAAGATATTGTTTTAATTTTTATAAATTTTAGAAGTGTTATTTGATACAACCCAATATATAGTTTTCTAATGGAAGCTACTTGTAATATCTTTTGGAACCAGGGTTGGTGAAAATAAGGTCTCTCATTAGATCAGTACCCTTTCATTCTCTGGAAATCAGTTCTATATATATACTGCTATTCTTATTGCTTGGGTTCAAAATAACCCTTCAATTCTATGGGGTCCTGAATTGGATATAGATTTTTTTGTTTTTTTTTTTCAAATTAGGAATGATATAGACGATGTTTGTTTCATAAGAAAAGGCGAAAAAGAAGTGTAAATTGGAGCTAGTTAGAAGAAATGGGTTGGGTTAAATATTTTTTCTTAAACTTTATGGGCCGATTTTGTCCATTGTTTATTCAATTTTTTAGGCATAAATAGCATAATTATAGATAAATTATACAATTTTTACAACATGAAATAATATTTAAATATGAATTGCCTATAAATGTTGCAATGATAAACTAAAAATTGATATTTAAAAAGATGTGAGTAATAAATTTTTACTTAGTATTGACGCTTAGAGATGTAATGTATTACACCTTTCATTAGAAGTAATATATAACATGTTAAGTTTTTGATAAACCATAACAATTCAACATTAATAAAAACAAAACATGGGCATGTTGACATAATGAAAATAAATGCACTGTTTCACACTGATTCATGTATTATTATTGTGTGATATGAATATGTTCTTGTTAACTATGAGAATAACTAGAGGCAACATGTTATACCAAACTCTGAGTTCAAAATAAAAAATTGTATACATTAAAATAAATTGTTTATTTTGATCACTATAAATATGATGTATCTCTAATAATTGATTACTAGTGATACATAGATCTTAACATTCCTTATCCACTGTGTAAAATAGATTTTTCAAAATGGAAAAATTACATATATAAATAGTACTCTAAAGGGAATATATATATAAGGGATGTCATTATAGTGCGATAGAAGAAAGAAATATACGAGGTATTGAATCTAAGTAGAGATATCAACACTAAAATGAAGTATCTATATTAATATAGCTATAAACCTTGTGGTTGATTGAGATGTAAATTACTTCATGAAAATGAATGTTTTAAAACAAAATAAAGAGTAAAACAAATTATATATAACCTATAGAATTTAGCAAATAATTTACATAGAGATCAATCTAGTTACAAGTGCAAAGTATGCAACACTAAACTCAATTAGTGAGACAAGATTTACAACAAATTCAAACAAGGATAAAGAATTACACAGTGAGAGAGTGTTCAATAGAAAAAAAAATCTCAATCTTTATGTTTCAACATTAACAATAATTAAAAGATTCCATTATAAAATTAGCAACTCCAATAAGACAAACATAAGAATAAAGTGTAAAGATGAAAATTACAATTGAAAAATGATTGAAAATTTGCAACAAACAAGATTAGAGAATCGAATGTATTCAAGGTAACCACTTACAAAGAAACCATTCATGTGCACAAATGTTTAAAGCTCAACACGAAAAACATGTTACATGTATATGAGTATGTAGTTGAGAGCAACATAATATTACCAAGATACTACCAATAATTGAGACCAAAAAAATCATGTGTGACATTAACAAAATGAAGGTGTGATAATCACCTACATAAAGACAATTAGGAAAAAGGAAGCAATAAAAAATATAAGAGAGGATTCGAATTCATATAGGAAACTATATAGTTTCTATTATGGGTGTCCATGGTTGGATTGTTTGGTTATTAAAAATGTTGTAATCGAACGATTTGATTAACGTTTTCAACGGTATGGTCCGATTAATAATACATAAATATGATACATTTTTAATTAAAATATAAAATATAGAAAATTTAATCAACGGTTCGTGAGAAGTGATGAAAACTTTAATATATTATTAAAATCGATCTGGGCTGGTCTTATGGTTTATAAATTAATATAATCAGACAAAATCGTTTGAAAAATTATTTTAATTAATACAAACTGGATCAAACCGTTTGATTTATAAAACTGTTCGAACTAATCCGATCCAGTCTGATTTTTCAATTTAATTCGATTCGATCTAGTTTTTGAACACTTCTAATTTCTACTATATGTTGGAAAAGGCAAATGAAAATTCATACATTCAAATAAAAATGTACATGGAGTCAAACTTTCTATACGAAGTTATGGCAACAATAACATGTATAATTGGTTTTATCAAATACATGCTATGATTAGTAATAATTGATAGGACATTTATAAAAAGAAAGAGAAGGAAGGGTAATAATTGTTGCAATAATAAATGATGGAAACAACCATATATAAATTATAATCCTAGCTTTATTATTTGATTTGTTAATAAAAAAAAGTTAAATTTTCTTCATAAAATTGAAAATGTAACATTTTACATAATGAAAACATATATATGTAATTGCTTACATATTAAATGTTTTTGCAAGATTAATAATTTTTTCATGACACGAATTTCGCAAGTGCTATAAGCGATAAATATAAAAAAAACAATAAGATTGTCATTCTCACGATTAACTCAATTTTGAATATTAGGACAAGTAATCAAAATTTATGTTTGCAATCTTTGTTTAAGCTAACAAAATTTAAGTAAAAGATTAATTATAAAATTAAAATAAATAACATTTAAAAAAAATCATTTTAACCCACAATTAAGAAATTTAAGGAATTCAGCTTTTTATTTTAATCTCATAATTCTATAAATCTCTTTAATATTTTTGGATTATTAATGAATTTTTTTGAAAATAATTATCTACGTATCTATGATCATAGTAGTCATAATCTATTTTAGTTCAACATATTATTTATATTAAAAATTAAATTTTGAAGATGTTATATAATTAGATTGGAATTTTAAATAAAATAATACTTCAATCTTCTTCAATATGACATTAAGCTTTGTAATTTCTAATAAAACCTACAAATTAGAACAATTAGAGGAATCATAAGTAGTTTCCCTAAAACAAATTACAAATAAAAGTCAAGATGAGATACAAAGTTCACTAATAATGTGACAAATATGATGAAAATAAAATTAATTTATAAATTATTTAATATTATTGGAATTGAAAAAAGGAGAATAAAAATGGAAAGATTTATTTTTATTAATGAAAATTAGTAAAATGATAGCATTAATAACATTAACAATTAAAAATACTTGAACTCTAAACCACTCAAAAGCTTTGGATTAAAACACTTCGTACAAATTAAGTAATAAAGTTCTCATAGAAAGAACGAATATACCACCAAATCATATTATATTATGAACATGAATTAGGATTTCCTAAAATATGAAGATAAAACAAAGAAGATAATTCAAAGAATGATAAAATCATATATAATACATGCAAGCCCTATTCATTACAAAAATTGGTGTATATATAATGTTGGGTTAATTTCGTACATCTCATGTGACAGTCAAAGAGTAGTCTTAATCAACAAATAATCTTATGAGCCAAGTCCAATAAGTGTCTAATCATCGTACAAGTGTGAAAGCAATTAATTATCCTAAGGAAATAATGACACGATAATTATCCTTTAGTTGAGTTAAAGAAATAAAGATCTAAACATTATCCTTATCTATTTTAAAGGATAATTTAACAAATAACTGTGGATATATGTTTACAGACAATAGATGTTTACAAACAATGAAACTCCACAACAGATAGTTATCAGGTTTATTTTTTCCCTTATATATAGTCACATATGCATAACATAATATCATACATCTCATAATAGAAAAAACATAGCTAAACACTATCTTTTCATATAATTACTAGAGCAAAATTGAGATGGTCAACTAGGAAGTACCACCTAAGCTGAGTGTTACCACCCAAGATTTAGCCAGCTAGGATTTTATCGTCCAAAATTTGGTTGGACAAACATTATTTCTCAGGACCAGTATTATCAGCCAGAACATGGCCAACCAGAGAAAATAATCTAGAATAGATGTCACCAACTAGGGTGTCATCCATTTAGAATAACCTACCGAATTGACCTTTACTGTATGGCCCTTCACCCATCAACCACTCTTTGGTTGTGCAAGTTGGACCCAAGTTATTTTCATCCCATAATATGTCATCAACCATTATGCTTGACCAGGAACTTAACCCCCAATAGAGGCACATTATCACATATGAACCTATAAAACATACATATATCTTGGTCTTATCTAAAAATTAGTCTATGTGGTTACATCATTGCCACCGGATGAACAAGAAAGGTTAAATGAGGTCCTAAGAAAAAATATGTGTTCATATGGTCACATAAGGATATGTTTGGCATAGATCCAAAAATCACAACACACCATCTCAATGTGGACTCAAAATTTAAACATGTAAAGAAAAAGAGAAGATCATATAACCAAGAAAGATACTTTGTCATGAAAATAAAAGTTGAAAAACTCTTGAAAGTTAGGTGTATAACTGAATTGTACTATCTTGATTGGCTACAAAATGTTGTCTTGGTCTAAAAAGCCAACGGACAATGAAGAATGTGTGTAGGTTTCATTGACCTAAATTGCCACGTATAGACTAGCTTATGAATGCTACCACATGTCATGTTGCCTTCTCTTTCATGGTTTCTTATTTTGGATACAATCAAATCTAGATGTATGACTCTGACTAAGAGAAGACAAGTTTCATAACTAACTAGGGACTATTTTGTTACAAAGTCATACATTTTGGCTTGAAAAACACTAGTACCACATATCAAAGGTTAGTTAACAAAATGTTCTTAGACATTATTGTACAGTCAATGGAGGTATATGTGGATGATATTATTGTCAAAAACAAGTACATCAAGGATCATATCACTCACATGGGTAAAACCTTGGACATTCTCAAAAAGTATGGAATGAAGTTCAACTAAAACAACTATGTGTTTAGAGTAAGTTAAAGAATGTTCTTAGGGTTCATGGTAAACCAAATGGGAATTGGGGCCAACCTTAAGAAAATAAAAGAATTGATAGATATGCAATCTCCTAGTACTATTAAAAAATTCTAGAGATTGATAGGGAGAATGGTCACTCTGAATCGTTTCATCTTAAGAGCAATTAATAACTATACACCTTTCTTCAAAGTATTACGTAGGAAATCTAATTTTCCCTAGGACCAACATTGTAAGAAAGAATTTGAAGATTTAAATGAATATTTGAGTAGTTCATAGCCATTGGCTAGTCTACAGTTGGGTGATATCATCACCTATACTTGACAACCTTAGAAATAATTGTTAATGGAGCCTTAGTAAAGGATGACAATAGAGTCTAATGACCTATCTATTATGTAAGAAAGTCTCTCCATAATTCAAAACAAAAGGTACTCACAGATAAAGAAAGTGGTCCTTGCACTTATAGTAGAAGCCAAAAAGCTACGTCCATATTTCTAGGCTCATAGTAAAGTTGTCCTCATAGACAACCAAGTTAGACAATTAATTTCTGAGCGCTAGATCTTTGACTGTTTATAAAAATAGGCTATTGAGCGTAGTAAGTTGGACATTGAGTATGTACATTGTACTATCATTAAAGGCTAGGTCTTGGCTAACTTCCTAGTTGAAATTTTTATAGAAGGACCTCTCTACAATGAAGATGTTAGATGGACACTTCATATGGATGGCTCCTCTAACAAAAATGGGAATGGTTCTAGAAGGTGATCCTTTTACATTATGCATTATAGCTTCTATTCAAAACATTAAATAATAAGGAAAAAAATATGAAGCCTTCATCGCAAGATTCATCCTAGCAAAGGCTTTAGGAGTCCAGTAGATAGATTACTTTAGTGACTCCCAACTTTTTTATGAAATAAGTACTGGACATGTTCCATGTTTGATGGCTCAGCTACTTGATTGTGAAATTGTTAAATACCATGAAATCCTGGACTTTGAATCACATTCCACGAGAGGAAAATACTCATATTGATGCCTTTTTCCATCTAGTTTCTAACATAGATAATGATCTGGATTGAATAGTCCCCAATCAATGCCTCGATCAACCTAGCATTAAAGCCCAAACTATATAAATGCTCATAGTTGTGTTAGATCTCAATTGGATTGATCTAATTAATAATTTTCTCATAAGTGTTAACAAATAGGAAACAAGCAAGAAAAATTAAGATAAAAGATACTCATTTTCAAATGATCCATAGTGTACTATATAGTTGCGGGTTTCATAGCCCTTACTTAAGATGCTTAGCACCAAATGAGGCTGACTATATCCTTGTTGAAATACATGAAAGAGTATGTGTTAGTCATTAAGTTGCAAGAAGCCTAGCTTATATAGCAGTTGCACAAGGGTATTACTGGCCCACAATACTTAAAGATGCAATCATCTTGGTAAGGAAATGTGACAAATTTCTAAGGCACTCACTTATGCCTAGACTACCTGCCAAACAATTAACATGTTTACAAAGTCCTTGACCATTTTCATAGTATGGGTTGGACCTAATTGGCCTACTGCATGTGACCAAGGGAATCAAGTATGCAATTGTTGCTATATAATACTACACTAAATGGGTGGAAGTTGGTCAACTCCTTTAGATTTCATAAGATAGAGTCATCAACTTTATTTGGTAGAATATAATCCATAGATTTGAAGTTCCCTACACTTTAATATCGGACAATGTGACCCAACTCACAGAACCAAAATTGAAGAACTTATATGAACAATATGACATCTAGCATACATTCTCTATAGTTGATCACCCACGTGCCAATGACCAAGTGGAGGCTACAAAAAAGTGATAAAGCTAAACTTGAAAAGAAAGCTTAAAACATGCAAGAAAGCATGGGTCAAGAATTGCCAAAAGTCTTATTGGCCTATAAGACCACAACCAGGAAAGCTATAGGAGAAACACCTCTCTCCCTCACTCATAATATTGAAGCCATAATTCTAATCGAAATTGGACTACCTCAATTAAAGAAAAAGTGTTGAGAACATAGAGGGTAATGATGAAGGTTTAAACCTAAATTTAAACCTCTTTGAAGAAAAAAAGGAAACAAAGCAAGATTAAGTAGCTACCTACCAACAAAGAATGGTCAACCACTACAATGCTCAGTCAACCCACGATAGTTTCAACAAGGTGACTTGGTACTTAAATGAACAACAAATTAAACTATAGAGAAAGGGGTAAGGACACTTGACCTCAGTCAGGAAGGTCCTTATAAAACAAAGTAGGTCCTTGGAAAGTGTGCTTACATCTTAGAGAAATTGAGTGGATCTAAGGACCTAAATGTATGGAATGTAAAACACCTCAAGAAATATTACCAGTAGCCAAGACTAAAAAACGTTTGCCCTACTATTTTTGTTTTTGCTTAAAGTTTTTATAATTTCCATTGTTGCACCTAGGATAATTTCAATTACTTTGTAATTAAAATTTATTATTATCAATAAAGGGAGCACTTAGGATACATGCATTTTCCTACAAATAAAAAATCCACACTTAGAAGATTCAACAAGATAGAAAGTCCACCATCAAACAAAGAAGCAGGCTTAAGCTTCCTAGGCTTGAAAAAGTGCAAAACCCGTAATGCTCTGCATCTAGCTAGGGAATGCAACTCTATGATAGGCAGTGAATAAGAAGCAACCTTGTAGGTAGGGGTGGCAATTCGTATGAGTTATGCTAGTATAAGTTGGCTCAAACTAACCTTGCCCAAATTGGTCCAACCCTGGCTCAATTCAAATTCAATTTGAGCTAGCAAAGGTTAGCCCAAACTCAAACCAAACACAAATGAGCTAAACCAAACTGGCCCAAACTAGCCCAAATTGTTAATTGCATATTTTTTTAGTTAATTGTTTTTATTTTTTTCATAAATAAAAAATATATATTTAATGATTAAAGCTCATTATCTCAAACATCATTAGATGAAATACTTAAGATGAGGGAAATAATATTACAACAACTAGTCTTTTGAACAAATGCTAAATTAACCCTGAATGAACAACTCACATATAAAAAAATTCCATAGAGATAATACAACTCCTTACTTACACCTGTTATGTTATGATAATGAGTTAATAAGAATTTAACTCACATCACATGTGTCCTTCATAGTACACTTAGTATAATGGCATGTGAAAGTACATGTTCCATTCTAAGATCTATTTTGATATATTTGACCACAATACTTGTACTTCTCCAGTAGAATATTATGATAATCCAAATAAAGAGTCTTAAACCCATATCCATAATATTCTTGACATCATCTTTTGCTTTTTTGAATTTGGAAAAATGCCAATGATTGTTTCATCTCCCTATATTGTATTTTTCATTACATTAGCTATGTCATCTCCATCCACATTCATATTGCCTTTTTAATTGAAATTGAACTGTGTTTGCAAGTTAATAACTAAAAGCTAAAATAATAAATTAATTAGTTAAACAAAATCCAAATTTACTATGTATAATAGGGCACTTTTGTTCTAGGTGCACAACAACTAGCTCTTCTAAAGGAATGTAGATATATCTCTTTCAAATCATAATTTACCTGTTACTTTTACATTATTTGTTTCCTTTTTGAAATTTTATTTATGGTTGAGTTTGCTAATATGAACATGACATAATGAATAAGTTATGACTTATTCAAAATCCACATGAATTTTGAGATAATGACTTCCTATTTTATTTTAAAAGAAAATATGTTTCATATAAGAATTGTAATATGCTCGAAATGTGTTTCTCAAATTTTAAGTTTTTAACCTAGGGTGTAAGTTGTAATGTGTTATAGCTTCTTCTTTTTTAATTTCAAACTAACAGGTTGGTTCGAACCCAGCTAGATTTTTTTGAGGTTATTTGAGCTAGCCCAAATTTGGCCTGAATTTTATTCGATTCATGTTTGATTTAGGTTCTATTATTTGGGTTCGATTCGATCAATCGAGATATGGTACAAATTTCCAACCTCACTATAGGTAAGTATTATACCTTAGAGCCTAGACCCCTAAAAGGACTATAGAAGGTTGGCATGACTAAGTAACCCTAAAGGGTGTCATCCAAGGCCAAACTTACATATAGAAAACCTTCACTTGTTCTAATAGCCACTTGATTAGCCTTAGACCTTGAAAAGGCAACAATGACTTAGGAGCTAAGCCACCCTGGTACTAAGTAAACCCTCAACATCTAGTTAGGAATGCACCCCTACCATGGGTACTGAATAAGAAACAACCCTACAAATGGGCGTGAGCTATCTCTGGACTTGGAGAGTCCAGAACCCTTAGCACACCATAGATAAGTACTATATCTAAAAGCCTACATGCTAGAAGATTTATGAAAGCTAATTGGGTTTAGTAACACTAACAGATGCACCCTTATCATAGGTAGTACCATTTAGGTCAAAAATAACATGAAGAAATATCATGGACTATGAGTTCTGTGCCTCAATTCCTAGACTACCACATAATAAAATTGAGTGCAATAAAAATCTAAATATTGGGAATACACCCCTTCCAAGGAAATGAATGAGAGATATCCTAACATGTGAGCTCTATTCTTTCAACTAGGGGTGTCCATAAACCGGACCGGACCGGACTAAACCGTAAAACCGGACCGGACCAAACCGAACGGTTTTACTAATCAAACGGTCTGGTCCGGTTTGTATTAATTTTAAACCGTTCAAACCGGACCGGGCGGTTTAATAATATATTAAAAATTTTACATTGTTCTTTATTAAATCATAAAAAAATCGAACCAAACCGGGAATAAAACCGGACCGAACGGTTTTATAAGTCAAACGATCTGGTCCGGTTTTTATTTTTTAAAACCGTTTCAAACGGTCCGGTCCGGTTAAATTTTTTTTAGGAAAAACCGGACCGGACCGGACCATGGACACCCCTACTTTCAACTAGGTCACAAAATTATTTTCAAAAGATCAATATACTACCCATACGGTATAGGCCACTACTAACATCAAGAACATCCTATCTAGTTTCCTATCACACTAGAATTAGCCATAGACCCTAAAAAAGAGCTATGAATCTTACCACCTTAGGTTAAGGAACTATACTTAAATTCCTACACCATACGTAGAGCTATAAGGCTTCACTAAGAAAGATGATAAGTCTCCAATAAAGTTTTAACTAAAAATTTCTTTGAATTAAGAACTATCTCATACTTGGACTATTTGAACAAATTTAAGTACCCTTGGTAGGGGGTTAATCGAGAGGCATAACTAAGAAATCTTTAGGACAAAAAGTCTTCCCTAACTTAGAAGATTTTATAATAAATGTAACAAGATTCAAACATAAAAGTAAGGCCACGAGTACAAGTTAAAAGTTACCCAAATGATAAAGTCATCGTTCTCCCAATAGAGTAAATAAATGGTCCAAAGATTGAACCATCATTTGACCAGATAGGCTAGGACTAGAAGGTATAACTAGCCAATAATTCTACCATCCAACCAAGAGAATGGCTAACCAAGGGTGTGTTTTACCAGGAGTATGGTTAGCCATGATTGTAACCGACCAATACTATGGCTGATCAAGGGTGTGATCGGCCAAGATATGGCCAACCAGAATTGTGAAATAGCCAGTTATGAGTGTGATCAATTGGCTAAGGTGTAATCAATTAAGGGAGCTTCCATATGCATTCATTTGTCCAAATCAAGTCAAGCCATAGTTGAGAAATTGTTCCCCATCTTTGCACTCTTAGGGTCCAAGATCTGTATTTTTTTTCAGTACATCCTGCCATACTCACATGTTAACTCAAAGGTCCATGACCTCCCTAATATATAGGGCAATGATTAGGTTTAGAAATAATTTTACAAATTCAAGTTAGAGATAAAGTATATAAAGTAATACAAGAGTAAGGCTACAAAGCCATGGCCACTACCTTTTTGGTTCATGACACAATATGTGTCATCCCAGGAAATATTCACCCATTGGATGCATATCAATGCATCCTTCCTCATCAATTAATTTTTTAAAAGTTCAACTACCTATCTACATCTTGAAAAAAGTCTAGGCAAAAACTAAGGGTATAGTTTATTAAAGTATACCAAGATATTAGTCCTACTAAAACTTGAGTTAATCCTCACATTCTAGACTTTCTAAAGGTGTCCAACCTTCTGTATCTCCATGTACTTTCATTCCAATATGAAATTAGAGTATATAAGTTGAGAAAAGGGTTACAAAGAAGAGACTAAGTGTTAGGGAGTTAGGATACCCATGAGAGCAATATTAGGTATCCTTACACTTATGTAAATCCTTCTAGAAAGAAGGAAGTTATCTCATTAATGGATCCTGCTAGGATCCTAGAATTTTCTTTATAGACATAGGCAAAAAATATCACATTGATTGGAAGGACAAGACCCATCAATTGATATGTACCCTTTGATTGGAACATTACTAACAAGAGGAGTACCGACTAGGCCTATCGGGAATAGGCTAACCAAAATGTCACTGGCTAGGACTTGGATGGCTAGGACTTGGTTGGCTAGAACTTCATTGGTTAGGACTTGGTCAGCTACAACTTCATCTGGCAAGACTTTATTGGCTATAACTTTACTAATATATAGTTAGCTGTAACTTCGTATATCAAGACTTAGTTGACAAAAACTTCATTTTCCAAGACTTTGTCACCTAGGGGCTACCAACTTGGGGGTTATTACCTAGAAGATTTCCAACTAATGGCAATATCATCTAGATTATTTCTAGCCATAGGAAGGTTATCTAGGATGCCATCGACTAGGTCACTATTGGCTAGGACACCACTAGCCAAGGTACCACAGATCAAAGTGGTGCCAACCTAGGATGGGTCGGCCATGCCTTCATTCTACCTTTGTTTATCCATATTGATCCTAATCTACATCAACTCGCACCCATGATGGCACCAACTAATCCTATACATCCACAAATTTTTTATCCATCACATCCTACATAGGACAATGTGGTACAAGGGTTTCAGGGTGAAAAATGTTTGGGTGATGGAGAATAGTTATCCTACACTACATGAAGAAAAATAAATGGCCAATATCAGTTAGCTATCCTACAAATATTAGGTTTAGGATTTGAATTTTTAGCTTCCTACAAAAATAAGTTAAGGTTTTACATCCTTCATAAACAAATTGAGTTCAAGCTAAATTTCTAATTGTAAGATTGATTGAAAATTTGAAAACATCACTAGTATTAGAATGCCATCATGCACGTTTCAAATGGCCAGAAATCTTGTAAATTTTTCCACTTGGGTGGGTAAAAAATACTCAAACTTAAGCTTAGAATCATCAACAAAATTTGATGAAATATTTAACATAGTATTAATAGAAATTAATGTAATTCCTATAGTCCTTTGTGTTTTATTTTCTTTACATATACAAAACATAGAGTTTGTTTATTTTACTTAATATATTTGTATTCCTTTGTATAAGGTTGGTTATTGATGATAAGAAATGCATACACACATAGTTAGGTATACTTTATATGCAAACATGTTTACACATACCACAAGAATGGCTTTCGTTCTGTACATGCCAAGTTGAGCATTGTTGTTTTTGTTTCATTATGGTTTTTAGCATGCATGCTTATGAGCAAGCTGGTATTGTTGTTGAGTTATGTATATGGGTATTTATCAAAATTTCTTGCTAATTTTTTGAATTAAAAAATGGAATTTTAGTATACCATTAATAAAGGCCTCGTTAGACCTCTCATTAGGGGTTCGACGAGCCTATTAATGAGGTACCCCGTGAGCCTAGGTGAGTTCTATAAATACTCATCTCTTATTTTTTCTTATTCAAAAAAATTGTAGCTAAGCTATGTCACATTGGCATCTTCTTTTTTTGGCTCATTATTACCTTGAGAGTTTGTTCAATAACAGTGATTCATAACTGTGTGAAAAAAACATTTTTCTGTGTGGTAAGTACTCTAGAAGATGTTTGTTATTGAAAGTGCAATGGAGTTCTTAAGATATGAGTTCTTAAGACTATTTTATTGGTGTTGTGAGAATAACATTGTGACACTTGGGTTGTTACGATGGTGTTCCTAAATTAGTGGTTTCTCATGATATGTGATTGAATGCATTTTACACTTTGGTAGTTTATGAAACATGGTTGAATGTGTTTCCTACAATGTTAGTTGGTGGTTCATGGTTAAGGGTACGTAGTTTCCATGATTGTTTGTTCACATTCTATTTCACTTTATTGATATATGGTTACTCATCACACCATATTGAGTGATGCTAACTTTGGAAGAGAGCTTGGTTCGTGTGTCGGACCAAGTCGTTGTAGAGACAAAAAGCAAGGGTAGTAATAGGTAATTAAAGTATATGTCCCGACTAGTAAAGGTATTTGAATTTATATCTCTATTGAGTTGTATCCATTTATTATATTTAGTGGATTGTTTATTTTCGATTGGTTACTTATGTTACTATATAGGTAGGGATTTTATGTGAGTTTTCCTTATTATATCTATTTTTATGCATGAATAGTTGTCATCTTAGTATAATCTAAGTGTTTTATCGTGTATGTTCTAACATACTAGTCATCCTAGTATAATTTGAGTTTCTATCATGTATATACCAATATACTAGATTTAGATTCTGACTAGAAAGCATATGTGATTTATATTATTGCTTGCTTTCTTTCCTTTCCTTGTAGCATACCTATAGTTTTATGGTTATTGTTGTTGCCGTATTAAACTAATATGATTACTTCCTTATTAATTTTAATTGCTTCTACTTATTATTTGCATACGAGTTTGGTTTGGAGTCTTTATCTCCTTACACTTGTTATGTACCGAGTGTTGGACTCTTTTAATTGCATTGCTATGTTTTGTATGGTAGCATGATGTGAGAGTACAATCATACTTTACCCAATATGTTCTCACACATATAAGGTCTTAAAATGAATGGAAGTCCTTTATTCCTTTTCAATATGTATGCCTATGCACATGTTGTGTACTATTTTCCACACTTTTGTATGTTGCTAGTCTAGATAAGAGCCTATAAGGCACACCATCATTTGTGTGTTTACAATAGTTTTTCTTTCTTACTTTTATTTTTTTGTTATGTGTTGAATTGAGCATGTTGTTTTGTACTTCCACTATATTATTTTCTTAACTTATGTTTTCAGGCCTACTTGGTTGAGTTGGAATAGAGCTCACAAAAGATTCCATGGGTATTTTCATCCATCATCTAGGTCTCGATTGCCTATTTGAGTTGGAGGAATAATTTACCTATGCATAATTATTCCTACGTATGTAATTCTTAGTTAGTATCAAAGCGAGTCACCTTTGTTTAGGCTTAACTACCTTGGTGCTTGATCTTAGAGCTCTATCTACACATACGTGCACCTTGTCTATTGGTGCAATTTTTCTTTAGTAGAGTAGGATATTATTGTTCTGTGAGGTTGTTTATCTCCATAAAATTTTGTTGTTTGAATTTTCTCTATTTTCTTGTTCATGTGTTTCTCTTTCTCACTACTTCTTTGTCTTGTAGAGTATGTTAATTGCCTTACTCGTTACGATACCTAATTGTTTGAACTTTATAGTGTTTCCATTTCTTATTACTTGCTTATTTTTTGTGGCTTTTTGCATGACCATCACACAATTTTATCATGTAGTGTTAAAGTATTAGAATTTGTATTTTTGCATTCATGTCTTTCATATGCCATGTTATATAGACTACATCTCTTATGTTAGGTTATTCTTTTTTGTACTTAGTATGTTGAGTGTTGGTTCTCTATTTATCTCATATTGTATAAAGTTCATCTTTTTCCTTCTCTTCCTTGTCATGTGCCTCAGATATCATTTTGGAAGAAAAAAAACTATGGTGCATTACAAGCATGCGTATATGAGTGTTTCTTATCTTTTCTCTGTACTATGCTTGTTTGGGTTTCCCTTGTGCATCTGTATATCAGATAGATTTTTTAACTTGATGAGTGCTTGAAAAACACAAATATTTCGTGGTTTTTTTGCACCTAAAATGTAATGAATAATTTTAATTATTCATACTTATATCATTATTTATGTAAATATATATGTTCAAAATCACATATTTTTTGTTGTATTTTAGGTATTTTTAGCTTCAAAATGTTTAAACTTATCAACACATAAAGAATAACATTTGAAGCACTCACTTTGCACCTAAAGAGCTTAAAAAGATTAGGGTATGTGGATTAACGTAGAAAGAAATTGGATATATTTTGTAACTTATCCTATCCTTTTAACCATCACAACTTATCTTATCTTTTGACATATGATGCATACTAATCATATCTTCACTAGAATACCAACAATTCTAATTACATCCTGATTTGATTTTATCTCTTCTAAATACAACACTTTGTATTAGGTTTTTAGTAGCTTTTCATATTTTTACATTAAAGTATCCATATATAGAATTTAAGTTTAGATTCATTTTTATGTTAATAGTTCCACCACCATGTATAGATATAGAGAGAAAATCCTCCAATTATAAAAAATGATTCAAATATTTGAAGAAGGTAGTGATAGCCCATTCAGAGATACGTAATTTTTTTTATCAAGAATGGGTAATTTCATTGTTATATCTTTAATTTCTCTTTGTAATATGATGTCTTTTATTGTTGAATTTACTTTTGTTAATTACTATGATTGATTAAATCTATATACGAGATTTTAACTTCTGTTGCCAATGATTAGAAGAAAAGTTTTGTGATTTAAATAAATAAAAGATTAGATTTATTTCTTATTCACAATCTTTGGATATTTAATTATAAATTAATGATGTGTCAAATCATGATTTATGATTAAAGAAAATATTTTAGAATTAAGCATACGACATGTTATTTGTGCTTAGTTGTGCATAATGAATAAGAGTCTAATTTAATTTCATTAATTTATATTAAATTAAATGGTTGAAAAATAACTTTAATTATAAATTAACAATAGACAAAATCTTGATTTATAATTAAAGAATATATTTACCTTATGTTTATCAATTAATTCATTTCAAGCCCAACCAAGAAAGTTATCAATTTAATTGAAAATTTTGGTTTATATATATTTCTTTACTTTATTAATTAATCAATTTCAACCTCAATAAAGGAAAAATTTATTATTTGAATAGAATTGGGACTCACCATGATTATAGAAGGTTTTATCTAAAAAGAAGAAGAATCAATAAATCTAGCTTATAATTAAATCACTTAATTTGTTTTGTCCATTAAAGATTATGCTCTATCGAATCCCATATATATATCCATCATCCTAGGTTGGGAATAGTTTTATTTCTTTCATTTATCTTCTTTTTTTACTTGATTTCTTTAGACATAATTTAATTTAGAATTTATAGTATTGTTCTACAAACTGATAATTTGTTAGAATGTTTAGGATTTATTTTTTCTTAACTAAATTAGAAAATAATTTAACCTTCTAAAACCACCAGAATTCCTTTAATGAATATGTTGGGCATATACTTGATCGATGCAAAAATGTAAGTGTATAGTATCATAGTTTTATAGTAAAGTGTTTAGAAGAATATCGTCTTGAGTTATTACTAACTTACTTTTGCAAAATACCAAAATTATGTTAATCTCAATTTTATCAAAAGAAGTCACTAACGTTATTGTAATAGGAATTTAAAATAAAAAATCAATTTAAAGAAAAGAAACATAATGTTTGAAAATAAAATCAATGGGAAAAAAACTTCTATAAAATTGCTTTCACCTAATCTCTCACTATGATTTACTCATCAAACAAATTGAATTTAATTCTCTTTGTTTCTTAGCAATCTCCAAAAAACAATATCCAAAGGCCTCTTTCTATAGTCAATTGGAAACATTCTAATTGATCAATTTATATAAGAGTATGCAATTCAATAAAGCAAGAAATCATTAAATCCAATGATTTTAATACTATACGGGTTCATATAAGTCTTTCGATTTCTATATTTATCTACGCTGAAATATTCTAGATCTATCCTATAATTCTCTCTTTCGATAATAAATCATAAGATTAAAATCATCTAATTAATGGCTGATTAATTAAAAACAATAAACTTAGCATAAATCAGACAAATATGAAGAGAATTAATTCTAATTAACAATAAACTTACAATTTTTCCTAGAATAAAGAAAATTTAGTTTATGCTAAAAATTAAATTTAACATAAATGAATTCACCATATTTTTTCACAATTTCTAGCATCTTTCCTTTTTTTTGTTTTCTGTCTTCTGTCTTTAACATCGCCTTCTTTCTATCTTCTCATATTTCTATTTTCTCTCGATGTCCCTATTTTTGTTTCTATCCTATTGTTCTCTGATTTCAATTAGTCATATCTCCCCTTTTTCAGTACTAATACGTATGACTTAACTGTTCACATTAATAGAAGAGGTAAGGCTGCTGCAGAAATGGATAGATCTGGGTGAAGGGTTGTAAGTCCCGCTTAAGCCGTGTGTAGGCGTTTAGGGAAATAATACCTTATAAGTACCAGTGGTTTAGCAAACGACCAATTATGTTAAGTTAGTGTTATAAGTCATAAGTATTCTTATAAGAGATAGAACAAGAACTTAAATGTTAAATACTTGATGCATTGTTTATTTAATTTAACTTCATGACTCAAATTTCATGATTTATAATCTATATCTTGATTGTTATTAATAGACTGCAATTTATTTGTTAAGAACCATATTTAGCATGCAATACATGTTATATTGGTGATTAGTTTAATCCATATTGTTTACAAATTTTAAATTTTAAACTTAAACATGTCAAAATAAAGCTTTTCAACATCATCGCCTCTATTAAACAAAACTTTATCATCTTCTTCAAAGAAGTCTTATATTACCAATAGTAACGAATTAACTATTGAAAATTTTCAAAAATCAATTGATCGTTGAAAGATTCCAAAGATCAATAAAAATCAAATTTATCAATCAAAGATGATGAATCTTTTTAAAACGGATTACATCATTAAAACTGAAGAAAGAGAGCTTCAACTTTCATTACCTTTTGAATTAATTCAACTTCTTTCAAAAGAATCATTAAAAAAACATTTTGATAAGCATTTCAAGTATGTTCATTTTGGTTTAGTCCAAATTGGATTAAGACCTTTATCCCAATTAGGGTTAAGTTCATCAATTTTAGTAGTCCTTAGGGATGCTAGATTAACAGATTTCAAGGAATCTTTATTAGGAACGGTTGAAACAGGCTTAGGCTTAGGACCAATATCCTTTAATTGTTTCCCAAACATCATAGTATCATTAAGAGATCCCCAAATCTTAAAAACATTAACACTTCAAATCCAAACTCATAATACTAATGTTTTACCAGGAACAATTTCGGTAGCTTTATTATATAGAGTTCATTACAAAATTATGACGTCCACTTGGGACACTAGGAACATTCATAACTCTGATAAAGGAGAAACCATCCTATTACAGACAGACTTGTCTAGATCAAATATTACCATCCCTAGACCAATAAGTTGGGATAACGTAGTATACCCAAATAGATGGCTTCTAAAAGGAATGTCCCAACTAACATCTGAAACTCATCAACCGGAAGAACATGTACAAAATACAAAACTTACGGAAATAATAAAATATAAAAATGGAAATATTGAAATTGGTTTCAATAGATCTTTATCAATGAGATGCTCCTCGAGTGCCTCATAATTTTCATCAATGGATTTACCATTTAAATCAAACCCTAAGTTATCAACCTCAGATATCCTTAGGAAAACAAAACTCAAAGGAGTAGACTGTAGTACACCAGTACCCAGACCAGTTTACATTGTTGACAATTCTGAGATGAGCGAATCACCTCAGTTATCACCTATTTTCCCAGTATCACCAACTCAATCCAAATCACCTAGGTAACAAGTTAGAATAAATGAGTTAAATGTATTAACATTGGATGATGAATTATTGGACATAAAAATCCTACGTCTAGATATAGATTATCTGCATAAAAAAAGAATTAAACATTGGTTCTTTAAAACACACTCAGAACACTCTAGGGCAAGTTTCTTTAGGAAACATGAGTGCCATGTTAAAGAACATAACAAAAATATAGAATTTTTTGAATGGTTAGAAATCTATAGAGCAACCAAAGGATTAGACTCCTCATTCATACATCAATGGAGACATACTGATAAGGCACATAGGATGATTCCTAAGCCAGTAGAAACGTTTCGAGAACATATCACCACCTTAATTAGGAATTCCCCGATTAGGACATCACCAATAGTTAACACTGAACCAGTTAGCTCAACATCACCAATGGTCCAACCATTAGAAACATTCCCATATCACATTTTTACCCTTACCCAGGATAGCATAATTAAATCAACATCATTAATTAACCCTGAACCGGTTAGTCAATTATTACCAATTGACCTTAAGTCAAACCGAACAGTAAAACCTATTGACTTAGTCAAACCATCAACAGTCTTAATAGGTAACCTACTAGTTATAATAACAGATCCAAAACCTAGACCTATAGTTCAAATTGACCCTAAACCAATCAACATTACTGTAGAACCCATAGCCATAGAACCTATAGTTATAGTTCCACATTATAAAATATTCCCATTAATTAATGTTTCAGATGTCACAGAAGTTGACTTCGATATGCTTTTAGAAGATGAACATGTAGAGTATTTAGCTAGAAATACAATATCTTTAACTCCACAACTCAAAACATTTTCAAACATTAGTTCTAATGAAGTCACTAAAGCTGACTTTGATAGACTATTAGAAGAAACTGATGAACGAGTTAAAACAATTAACATGGTTAATATTAAAAAGAAGTTACCCATATGGGAAACTCCAGATGGTTCAATTGGAGCTGAACATCCTCCATTAAGACCTATTATCATCTTTTATCAGGATAGTCACGTACAAGCTTTCCCTCTTAAGAACCCTCAAGAGAACCAAGAAATGAACCTTAAATACATTATTACACAAAATAATTTCACAAACATCAACCTAAATAGTTTAGGTAAACAACTTATAAGGAGAGAGAAAAATCTAAGAATAGATATTCCCTCTACCTTTTATCAAACTTTAGATAGCAAGATTAAGAACCTTATCTTTAAACCTTTCCAAGTCTCTAAAGCAGCCCAGGAAGAAATATCATCAAAATTTGAAAAACTTCAAAATTGGAATAATACACTTAGATCCCAATTAGAAGACCAATTTTCAAACAAAATAGGACTAGTTTTTCCTGAGACACCAGACTCAAAATCAACCCAAAAACCATTACAGGATCTTAGTATTCTTAGCAAACTAGGATGTGATATACCATCTGAGGATAGTTCCCAGGAAGCCTTTTCTGAAATAATTCCTCACATCCAAAAATTAGCTTGGTAAGAACCTAGCACAGTTAGGTACCCACATACCATAGGTACCATGGTGTTGAATGCTTATAAAACCCAAATTGGTACAACTGATAAAACAGTTGTTGAATTATTAAAAACTGGCTTTTCAGGCCAATTTAAAGAATGGTGGGATCATCATCTTTCAAAATAACAACAGTTAGATATCTGCAATGCGATATTGACTGATGAATGTGGTATACCCATACTTTCACATCAAGGAGCTCTCATACAGGATGCAGTCTCCACATTACTCTTTACCATATCACATCATTTTATGGGGGATCCATCCCATTTAAAAGATAAAAACACTGATCTTCTTTCCAACATAAAATGTAGGAAGATGAGCAATTTTCAAAATTATAAAACTACATTCCTATCTAGAGTTATGTTAAGAGATGACTCTATTCAACCTTTCTGGAAGGAGAAATTCCTAGTAGAACTTCATCCGCTCTTAGGTGGGAAAACCAAAAACAAAATACACGAAACTTATGAGAATCACATCATCCCATATGATCAACTAACCTATGGTCAATTGATCACTTTTGCACAAAACCAGGGTCTTCAAATATGTCAAGATTTGAAAATCCAAAAACAAATGAAATTGGAACTAAAAGTTTCCAAAAGAGAAATGGGATCATTCTACAAACAGTTTGATGACAATCTCTCTATTGAAAAAACCTGCTAGGGAACTTGTAGTAAAACCATTCCAAAACCTTATAAGAAAACTCATAAACCTTACAAGACATTTTCAAAATCCAGAAAACCATTCTTTGAAAAGAGAATAAATTTTTATAACAAATCTTATAAAAGAAATTTTAATAAGGAATCAAAACAAAATAAAAAACCCTTTAAAAAAACTTTAAAGAGTTTAAATGTTATAAATGTGGCAAGGAAGGTCACACTATTAATTATTGCAAAATGTCTAAAAAACTTCACGAATTAAAACTTGAAGAAGACATATTTGCAAAATATCTGCTCTAATGGTAGACACATCCTCATCATCTAAGTCTGATCAATGGACAGATGAAGAATCAAATCCCCAAGATGATGAATTTGCAACCAGCAATTCAGATTCCTCTGATAAAAACCTAAAGGTATTAACTAAGGACGAAGATGAACAACTTCAAGAAACAATCCTTAAGCTAAACAATCCATCAATAACCAAACTTTATGTAGAATACTTAAGTGCATGCTTGGCCAAATCATAATCAATTAAAAAGAATTCTAAACTTCCAAATACCAGCACAGGCTATTATAACCTCACTACTGTTCTGGAATGAAAGAACAAAATTATTAAACCAGAAAGTTAAATCCAAGAATTAAAAATAGAAATCAAAACTATTAAGCTAGAACTCCAACAGCTTAGAGAAAAACAAAAGGAATATGATATTAAGTTAGAATTACTTAATAAAAATGGAGAAAATATATCAACTTATGTAAGTGATTCGAACGATGATCTTGCATCAAACCATCAAGAACTCCAAAATTTAAGGAAAATTACCTCTAGGAAATACAAGATTGAAATAGCCTTAGTATTCCTTGATGACTCAAAACTTGAGGCCATGGCCTTATTCGACACAGGTTTTACAAACCTACTGAAGAACGACTTAATTCAGCCAATAAGTCTCAAATGATAATTATTGGAAAAACTGAGGTATCTATTCTAAAAGAATCATAACTTATCAAAACTCCATTTGTTATAGTATCTTATATAGGCTACTCTATCATATTAGGCACTCCTTTTATGAATATCATTACCATATATTCTGTTAAACATGACAAAATTTCTTTCAAAATAGGAAGAGAAAGCATTCAGCTTCCCTTTTATCGAAGAGCCAAAAACAAGAGATCTTATTCTCATCAAAACCTATTCAATCTCTCCAAAAGAGATTT
The DNA here is from genome assembly GCA_037013495.1 of Hippophae tibetana. Taxonomy (NCBI): domain Eukaryota; kingdom Viridiplantae; phylum Streptophyta; class Magnoliopsida; order Rosales; family Elaeagnaceae; genus Hippophae; species Hippophae tibetana. Next base: position 19,945,756 of record CM072808.1, read on the forward strand.
CTATTCTTATAAATCATAGAGAAAAGGACCTTCTCTATCTCAAAACCAAAGTTCAGGCTCTCACTGTTGAAAAAGAACATCAAATCCTAGATATCAAAGATAAAATCTCTAAATTACAAAACTCTTTTGAAAACGATGTTTGTTCTGAATTACCCAGTTCTTTCTGGGATAGAAAAGAACACATGGTAGACTTACCATATGAATTTTCCTTCAACGAAAATGATATTCCTACAAAAACAAGGCCTATTCAAATGAATGATGACCTTGAATAATTCTATAGAAAGGAGATCATTGATCTCTTATCTAAGAAAATCATATCAAAATCTAGATCGATGTGGAGCTGTGCGGCCTTCTATGTCAACAAATCTGCCGAGATTGAAAGAGGAATCCCTTGGCTAGTCATCAACTATAAACCTTTGAACCAAGCCCTAAAATGGATTAGGTACCTATCCCAAATAAAAAGGACTTGCTTCAAAAATTATACTCATCATCCATATTCTCAAAGTTTGATATGAAATCAAGCTTTTGGCAAATCCGAATTGAGCCTCAAAATGGGTACAAAACTACATTCAATGTTCCATTCGGAAAGTATGAGTGGAATATTATGTCATTTGGGCTCAAAAATGCACCTTTTGAGTTTCAGAGGATTATGAATGACATATTCAATCGCTACTCAAAATTCTGTATTATGTACATTGATGATGTACTCATATTTTCAAAAGATGTTAGACAACACATTAGACATCTCAAAATATTTTTCCATATCATCGAGAGAAATGGATTGGCTTTATCAGCCAAGAAAATGACTCTTTTTCAAACCAATATCAGGTTTCTTGGACACAACGTATCCAATGGAACAGTTATTCCAATCGACCGATCACTTCAGTTTACTACAAAGTTTCCTGATAGGATTATCGATAAAACCCAGCTACAAAGATTTCTTGGTAGCTTAAATTACGTCTTAAGTTTTTGTCTAAATATCAACATATTGGAAAAACCACTTCATAATAGGCTTAAGGAAACTCATGAGCCACGGACAAATGAACATACAAAAATTGTGCAAAAAAAAGCACAAGTCCAAAACATTCCCTGTTTACATCTTGCGGATCCAACACTCCCCAAAGTAGTAGAGACTGATGTCAGTGAACTCTACTATGGTAGGATATTAAAACAAGTCCAAGATAATAATGAAAAAATTGTTTAATTTGTCTCTGGCCATTGGAATGATTGTCAAAAGAATTATTCCACTATCAAAAAAGAAGTACTTTCCATAGTAAAGATTTTTTATTATGGAAAGTACTATGGAGTGTGTATGTGAAATAATTTGTCAAGAAATAATTAAGCATTTACTTCAACCTAAAGCTAAGTTCTTAAGTGTGTATGTGAAATAATCAATTTAACTCCAAACCACCAGCAAATTCATATAAAAGTAGAACAACTAAAATAAGAAGAATTCTCTCAAAACTTACCTCTATAAGTCCAATTTTTAGAAATTCTCTCCACTAATGTAATGAAACACCAAAATCAAAGATCAAAATATCTTTAATCAAGGTTGTAATGACAAGCCACATGGTGTGGGCTAAGAAAAAAAAGGATATGGAAAATAAAAGAAAACTGGGAAAATAATTGGTAGAAAAAATAATAAAAAGAATAACCATATGATTTACATCATAGCTCTTTCTCGACAATATGCTCATATTGATGACAATGTTGTCTTTGACATCAAAGTTCCACTAGAAGCAGCATCAAATATGGTTCTAGTTTTCCCATTTAACCCATTATAGAAAATCTGAACCTGTAAACAATCTGGAAATCCATGCTGAGGGCAACACTTAATCAAATCTTTATAACTTTCCCATGCTTCATAAAGTGTCTCAAAATCATTGTTCTTTAACTGATCAATCTTACTCCTGAGTGGGGCTATTTTTGCAGGTGGAAAGAATTTAGTAAGAAACTTTTCTACCATATTTTGCCAACTAGTGATGCTTCCTAGTTATAGAGATTGTAGCCAACCTCTAGTCTTATCCTTCAATGAAAAAGAAAACAATCTCAGTCTAACGGTGTGTTCTGTAACACCATTCATCTTTATAGTGTCACAAATCTCCAAAAACATCACCAAATGAATATTGGGATCATCAAATGGTAATACGTTAAATTGGGATTGTTGCAGCATGTTGATCAATGCCAGTTTGAGCTCAAAATTATTGAAATTTATGGTCTGGCATCTTACACTTGAGTAATTTTCATTCACAATTGGCTTTACATAATCCTTCAAGGTGTGTACTTGTACATTCTATTCTCTTTTAGCCTTGGCTAGTACTTTCTTCTTTCTTTATGATGTAAAGGTTCTTTCAATCTTTATATCAAAAGAAATAATGTTTCAAGTTCTAGCACGGTGCATCCAACGTCAAAAACACACCTAGAAAAAATAAAATATAAAAAAATTAAAATATAGATAAATGAAATAAAATACAATTCTAAATTAAAACCAAAATTACTTTGTATCAATATTGGAAAAAATAAGACGAAATCAATCCCCGACAATGGTGCTAAAAACTTGATCGGTGCAAAACTACAAGTGTACAGTATTTTAGTTTTATAGTAAAGTAATAATAAGAGTATCATCCTTATGGATTGGTAACTTACTTTTGAAAAATACCAAAATTATGTTAATCTTAATTTTATCTAGAGAAATCACTGAGGTTGTTGTAATTGAAATATCAAAAGATCTTAATTTTTTCTCCATTAATGTAATCAAACACCAAAATCAAAGACCAAAAGATCTTTAATCAAGGTTGTAATGAAAAGCCACAAGGTGTGGACTAAGAAAAAAATGGATATGGAAAATGAAAGCAAACTGGGAAAATAATTGGTAGACAAAAATAATAATAAAAGGAATAACCATATGATTTATATCATAGCTCTTTCTCGACAATATGCTCATATTTATGACAATATTGTTGATATAATCAATAAGTGGAGTGCTTTTTTAGCCACCTTGATACTCAAAGCCTTTTACAACCACTTTAACTATTTTTTTGATTATTGTCTTTCACTTTCTTTTCTTTTCATACTTTGATCAAATAGAGCAAACATAATGTGAATTATTTAATTTGAACTAACTTTCTCTTTTAATGCAAATTTCCACCAAAGTATTTTCTCAAAATTTAAGGTAAATTCATGGTTTTTCAAGCTTAGAATGTGAATGATTTATGTGGTTAAAAGAACAAATAAAGGCTTATGTAAAATAAGGCTCAAGGGGTTGACTATGTGAATACACCATGCAATGATGGCATGATAATTAGGAAGGCTTGGAAAGCTTTTTGGTTGTGACAAAAATATTTCCTAGATCTTTCTCTAATGTTTGGTATCAACTAGGGTTTCACATCCAGAATCCATCAACGGATTCTAGAGCAAACCAAGATTGAAATTTCTTGAACCGGTTAATTCAACTCCATCTCTTAATAGCCAAAATGGAGTAAAGAAAAATTTACTATGTGCTCAATTATTTTCAAGGACAAAAATTTAAATCAAAGTACCCATAAAATGTTTCCTAACATAATAACATATTTTGAAAAAACAATCTCAAAACCATCCTCAATGACAAATTTCATAGTCATAGCGAATTCATTCATACTCAAATATATGCTTCATAAAAGAATCCAACAACTCAATACTATATGAGTTGACATCCCAAAACTTAAACCAAACAATGTCCTCATTGAAATTCAAAAGTGAGAAAAATTTAAGAATTGAAAGGAATTTTCCTGGTTTTTATGGTGGATTCGCATTAGTTTGTAATTTTTAGCTCTTTATTCCTACAAAATAAACTAGCATCAAAATCCAAATTATTCAAATAGATAATAATAAAATAAAATTTTATGGGTTGTCTCCCATAAATTCTTGTATTATAATCTACAACCAAATTTTTCAATCTTCATCAATTAGGATTTTGAAGAGGAATAAATTCACAATTCCTCTCCACTTGCTCTCTATAATAAAGCTTCATTATCTAATTGTTAAATCTAAATATATTCTCTTCCTTTTTCTTCAAGTCTATTTCTCCAAAAGAGGAAACTTTGTCAATTGTATAAGGACCTATCCATCTTGATCTTAACTTACCCGGGTAGAGTTTTAGTCGTGAATTGAAGAGAAAAACCTATTGTCCTAAAGAAAATTCACACCTAATAATCTATTTTTCATGCCAATTCTTTGTCCTTTATTTGTAAATCTTTTCATTTTCATAAGCATCATTCTGAAACTCATCTATCTCATTCAATTGAAGAAGTCATTTTTACCCTACTACCTTCAAATCAAAATTAAACTTCTTTACAGACCAATAAGCTTTATACTCTTACTCAATAGGGAGATGAAATGATTTTCCAAATACTAATCGATAAGGAGACATCCCAGTAGGTGTTTTAAAAGTTGTACGGTATACCCATAAAGCATCATTATGCTGCTTTGCCCAATCCTTTTTATTGGTGTTGATCATCTTCTTAAGGATAGTAAGAGTTTATCTAAAATTTATTTCCAAGATTGTTTATTCACATTCTATTTCACTTTACTAATCTAAGATTATTGATCACACCATATTAAGTAGTGTTGGCTTTGGAGAACAACCTAGTTCGTGTTGAAACCAAGTCGCTATGGAGGTAGCAAGTGAGCACAACAATAGCCAATTAGAGAAGATATATCGACTAATAGAGGTATTTGCATTTATATTTCTATTGAGTAGTATTTGTTTATTATTTTCAGTAGATGTTTTGCTATCGAGTGTTTTCCATAAGCAACCCAAGGATGTTGTCACATAGGTAGGGATTCTATGTGGATGTACCTTATTATATATGTTGTTATGCATGATTATTTGTCATGTTAGTATAATTTGAGTCAACATACTAGATTTAGACTCTGATCAGAAAGCTTATATGATTTATGTTGTTGCATGCTTTTTTTCCTTTTCTTGTAGCATGCTTATAGCTTTTTGATTATTATTGTTGATGTATTAAATTAATATGCTTGTTTCCTTATTAATTTTTATTGATTCTACTTATTATCTACATATCAGTTTGGTTTGAATCTCTAAGAAGTTTGTATCTCCTTATCCTAGTTATGTACTAGATGTTAAACTCTTTTAATTGCTTTGATATGTTTTGTATGATTGCATGATGTGATAGTATAATGATACTTTATCAAATATGTTCCGACATATGAGGTCTTAATGTGATTAAAATTTCTTTATTGCTTTTTAGTATATATGCTTGTTCATAGTTATGTGCTATTTTCCATGCTTTTGCATGTTACTAGTCTAGACAAGAGCCTATAAGGTACATTGTTAGTAATGCATTTACTGTAATTTTTTCTTTCTTACTGTTATTTGTTTTTTATTGTGTGTTTGATGAGTGCTTAAAAAGCACTAAAATTATCATGATTTAATGTACTTTAATTGATTAAATAGATTTATATTTGTATGATTTTATCATATTTTTATATAAATTTATCTTTTCAAAATCACGGGTATTTTTTATTGTTTTTCAAGTATTTTAGTTCAAAAATAACTTAAAGACTCGAAGAAAAAAAATATATAAGCAATACATCATAAATATATTGAGAAAATAAATGAGGAAAAGTCAAAAAAAGATGAAAAAATTAGAGAGAATGGGTCAATAGAGAGATATGCAAATCCGTTTAGAGGTTTTCGAGCAACAAAATTAGTATCAAAATGTTGTAAGGATTCTATTAAGGTATAATTTTAATGGATTTTTTTACACTTATTTTTTATGTTTTATTCTTATATGCTATATTTAATTTGTCTATGATTAAATTTAACATGATTGTTTGTTTATAAATATGATATAATAATAACGTTGTTATACTTGCAAAATATTAAATAGGTAAAATATTTCTATAAAATAAATTGATTTTATTTTTATTCAAGATTTTATATTAAGGATGTTAGAGAGAAATATATTATTTTTCATTACAAACTTAAATCTAAAAATTAGATTTTAAGATTTAATTATCATGTTTGATTTAGAGTAATGCTCTTTTATTTGTTGGTACAATCACCATGTAGTTAGAGTGAAACTCTATTTCAAAAAATTTTATAAGAATTAATATTTGAAAATGTATTGACAACATATTTTCAATAATGGTTTTAAAACTTGAAAGTTAGTACTCAGATAATTAAATTCTTGTTTAATTTAGACACCTTAAATAATGTTTAAAATGTCTAACCTCACCAAATGTGGTATTTAAATGGTTCATTTTAAATCTCTTAGAAAAAAGAAAGGAATCAATTTAATTAACAAAATTAGTAATCGATCTCACCTATATGTGTTAATTGATTAGTTTAATTAACAAGGAATATCTAACCCCATCAAATGTGATATTCATATAAAAAAAGAAAATCAATAAATATCAGTTTATATCTTTAATAACCTAAATAATACGAGCAAGCATAATTAACTTAATTATTATATCCTTAAATATTCCACTATTATAATTAATAAATATTTGCATTATTGTTTATTGAATTCATAACTATGTCTATTTATATTATGTCATTATATTAGAACACAAAAACAAAAATATCGTGACACAATGTTTATGATTTAATTTCGTTTTTTAGATTTTGAATAATAAATTAAATATCACATATATTTCTTCCTTAGATCGACCTTGAAAGTATATTTATCATTTTCTATAAAATGATTCATGCACTTACGAGAGTTTTACAAATAATAAAACCACAAAAGGTATTTCGCAAGATCGGTATTTGTAATCTCGGTCTTGTGATTCATCATCAGTGCTAAATTGAGATTTTGTTTTGTACTTCTACTGTGTTATTTATTTAATTTACATTTTTGAGACCTGCTTGGTTAAGTTGGAATGCAACTCGCGAAAAGATTCCATAGGTTTATGCTTTCACCTTTCATCTAGATCCCGATTGGCTATTTGGGTCAAAAGAATAATTAACCTTGATGAGATTGTTCATACGTATAAAATTCTCAATTACAATAAGACCTTATAGTCCAAGGGCCAAAATTTATAGGGGCTAATGTTGGGATAATTTCGTACATCCCGTGTGGCAATCAAGGAGTAGTCCTAATCAGCAAATAGTTTTATAGGTCAAGTCCAATAAGTATCTAATCATTGTATAATTGTAAAAACAATATAATTATCCTAAGTAGATAGGATTCAATGATTATTCTTTAGTTATTTTAAAAAAAATAAAGGCTCAAAGATCATCCTTATTTATTTAAACAATAATCTTGATAATAATTAAAGATAGATATCTATAGACAATAGAACTCTATAACAAATAATTGTCTACAATATATAGTTATCTACAAAACTACAATAACTAAATTCTAATGAGATAATAATAAACTATCAAATTTACTCATTCTTTTATATCTAGTTACATATGCATAATATAATATTATATCTAATTTCAAATATAATCCATCTAGTAAGAGAAGTAGAGCTAAAAACTCTCTTTTCGTATATTTGTTAAAGCAACACTTAAATTTCTTTCGTTTGATGACTTAAATATTCAAATTATATCTAATTTAATAGATAATTATTTTTTGCAAGTCTATCAAATAAAAAATAATGAAAGAAGTAAATGATACCTGATGTATTGACAGAGAGCCTCAATCCAAAGCTATGCTTAAACTCAACGTTAACACTTTCAAGGAATAGTTGAAAATTTGTATCAATAAATGAAAGAAAAAAACACCCAAATTAGATTAGTGGATCATCATCAAACATAAAATGATAAAAGTTCAAATAAGTTCAAGCCACCTTGCCAAGAAAAAGAAATATTTTTCTTTCTTATTGCAAGAAATATTTGTATAGATTCTAGGAGGTTGGATTATAATTTGATGATTAAGAAGTTATTATTTAATATAAAATTGTTACCTATTTTTTCTTAAATTTATAAAATATAATAATTATTTAAATTTTTTTATTCTAAAATTTAAAAACACCTTAATTTAAATTTTAAATTATAGATATAAGGTGAATATTAAAAAAATTATACATTTAATTAATATTAATGATGATTATTGTTTATATATTTTAATTATAGATTATTTTAAATCATAAAACTTATTGTTTATAAAATATTACTTTCCATTTACATGAAATTTTTATTCGTATAAAAATAATGATTATAATAATTATATTAAAATATTTTATACAATATATAATTATGAATAAAATAATGACAATGATTTATCTTATATTAAAAATATCGATTATATATAATTATAATTATATTTTAAATAAATATAAATTATGCATTTTTTAGAATTTTTATAAATAAAGTTAAACTAATAAACCTAAAAATTAGATTTGATTTCTAAAACTTGATAAAATAAATTTTATATAACTGAATAACAACTTAACATCTCTAATTTATAAATATTATATTTAATATTTAACACCCTAAAATATATACTATTAACTCCCTGTAATAAAAAACTTTTGGCTCTCCCAATATCTGTGAGTTACAATTAATTGGACAACTTTTGCAATCTACTATAATGACATTAACCGCTAAACATCCCATCACATTCAAATCTCAACCTAATATCCCACATCTAAAACATTCAATAACTTAAAGGCTTTTTTATTTATTTATCTGATATTGCTTGCATTTCGATTTTAAAAAAATCAAGTAATTTTGAAACGGAATTAATATTAATGATTTTAAGTTTTTAATTTTCTGTGATTTATTATAAAGTTTTTAAATTTTAAATTGTAATTTGTATAATCTCAATAAATTTAAAGTAAAGTTACATATATAAATGCACAATTTAATATTTATTACTTTATTATTTTCATTAATTAACTATAAAAATTAAAATTAAAATAAATTTTAGCTAATAAAAAAATAATCCCTTTAACTAAATTTATATTTAAAAATACAATAAAATTATAGCATGTATAGACTTAGACGTTATAATGATCAAATGATTAATAATTAATGATTTTGAAACACCTAATTTTCTTTTAAACACTTACAATTTATTATTAATTTTCTAAACTTTAAAACATAATTTGAATAGTCTTAATAATTTTAAGATTTAATTTAAACATATAATGACATGACTTAAAAGAAATATTAACTAATAATGAATAGGTTTAATATATTAACGATTTTGAAGCTCTTCATTAAACCATTACTATTTATTATTGAGTTTCTAAATTTGAATTGTGATTTGAATAGTATTAATAAATTTAAGATCCAAGTTACATATATGAATATACAATTTAATATTTATTAGGTTACTAATTTTATTAATTAATTATAAAAATTAAAATAAATTTCAACCAATCAAATTTAACACAATCCCTTTAACTAAATTCATATTCAAAATTGAATCCAATAAAATTATTACATGTAATAGATTTAGAGTTTATAATGATCAACAATTTATAAATAAGGTATTAATGATTTTAAAGCTTTAATTTGCTCTTAAACGGTTATAGTTTGTTATTATGTTGTGATTTGAATATTCTCAAAAATTTATAATTTAAGTTACATGTATAAAAACATAATTTAATATTTATTACTCTTTAATTTTATTAATTAACTATAAAATTAAAAATTAAAAATTAAAAATTAAAATAAATTTTAAACAATCAAATTTAACACAATCACTTTAATAAATTTATTATAAAATGCGGCCAATAAAATTACTATATGTAATAGATTTAGAGGTAATATAGGTCAATATTAAATAAAACGGCCATAATAGTATTTTCTTAAACAAAGGCAAACGGCCTCTTTTATATAAGTTATACAACAGACTTAGAGGTTATAAGGGCCAATAATAAATAGATAACGAACTAATAATATTTTAATTGACAAAAAGCAAACGGCCTCTTTTATATAGGTTATCGTTTTGCCGGTGAATGCTTACTTAAAATATATAACTTTTTTTTATCTATTAATAAACGTTAAATAATATTATTATATATAATTATATTAAGTAAACAAATTTTTCTACCACAAATTTTGGAAGTATTATAAAATTATTATTTAATTTTAATTTTTTATTTTCATACCATTAAAATTTATAAAATATTATAAAAATAATAGCGACGTCAATCTAATTAGTTAATAATAAATTACACATACATTAATGATATTTTGTAATATATATAAAATTTAATGGAATATAAGTAAAAAAAATTGATAATATTTTTATAATATTTATAAAATTTAATGGTATAAAAATAATAAATTAAATTAAATAGTATTTTTATAACAATTTTCAAAATTTGTTTAAAAAATTTATTTACTCAAGTATATTTATGTGACTCATAATCCTGGTGAGTTATTTTAGAATTAATATTGTATAATATAGAAGTATCACACAAATAAGGTTTTTTTAAGTGAAATGCCTAGTATCTTTATCAATTAATATTGTAAATTATTAAATAATAGAAACTTTGTAGTATTTATAGTAGTAGAGGCAATTGTGTACTTTCCTTCTCTCTTATAAAAGTGGAATGAAGGCATTCTAAACTTGCTAAATATTAAATCCGTTAAGAATTTTACGACAATATTAGCACCATTACTTTCAAATGGTGTAGCTTCTGTCCACTTGAACACATATCAACAACGATCACGATATATTCATATCCAAAAAATGGAAAAATGGGACCTATAAATTCCATTGTTCATGTGTTTGTGTGTTGGTTTCTCATGTACAAAACATTATGTCTATTTTATTTTAGTTAGTGTTCTATCATCCTCTATGTAAAGTTAGTTACTACAGATCAGTAATACATACGCACATAGTTACAAACATTTTGTATACAAGCATATTTACACACATCATGGGGTTGATTTTCATAGTGTGAATGCTAAGTGGCGCGTTGATTTTTGACGAGGGAGCATGCGAACGAGCCGATGTTGTCCCTTGTGTTTTTGGTTTTTTTTTTAATGTGAGTATTTATGGAACGTACTCAAAAAAAATTTGGAATGAAAAATGTGACTTTTTACCATCTTGCCACCAAGCTTGCCACAGGTGGTAGCAAAGTGGCTAAGGAGGTTGTTGGTAAGGTGGAAATTTTAAACTCTATAAATACCCTTTCACTTCTTCCTTTTTGGTATCCAAAAAATGTAGTAGAGCTCTATCAAATTGACATTTCATTTTTTTTATCACTAATACCTCAAGTGTTTTCAGTATTAGTGATTTGTAACTGTGTGAGAAAAATCGTACTTATGAGTGGTGAGTACTCAAGGTGATGTTTGCAAGTGGGTTCTATGTGTTAGCTAGTGGTTTCCTTCGTGCAAATTTTTCTTATTCACTTTACACATTACTAATCTTTAGTTACTCATCACACCACTGTGGGTCGTGTAGACTTTAGAGAACATGCAGGTTCATATGTCAAAGTCATTGCAGTAATCAGTAGTTCGGACAGAGTCTCGACTGATAGAGATATTGGTGGTTTTAATTTCTATCAAAGTGTAATTGTTTTATTCTTTAGTGAATTGTATACTGCTAAGTGTTTTCCTTTAGCAACCTAAGGATTTTACCACATAGATAGAGTTTCTATATGGGTTTACCTTGTCATATCTAGTGTTATGCATACTTAAATGTATAGATAGTATAATTAGAGTTTGAAGGGTGTATGTTCATACATATTGAAGTTTAAACTCTAACTGAAAAGCTTCTATTTTTTCTTTATCACCTACTTTCCATTTATTGAAATTTATATCTACTATTAGTTATACTGTCTATCTTTGATTATATGTACTAAAATAGTCTTTTGTGTTTATCTCCTTATGATTTGTGTATTTGAGTTGATTCCTTATGGATTCAGTATCTCTTTAGCCTAATTATGTTCAGGTTTAGAACTCATTCATTATTATTATGCATGATCTATAGGTATGTTAGTATCTTCTATGTTTCTAACATATATGTTCTAACACACTACATGCATACCCTAATTAGAAAGCATGTTTATTGTATGTTATCACATGATTTATTTCCCTTCTATGTAGCATGCTTATAAGCTTTCAAATCATTACTTATTGTGATAAATAAATCTACCCATTCCCTAGTTAATTTATATTGTTTAGATCCATTATATGCATGTGAGTTTTTTTATTAGTCTCTAAGGAGTCAGTATCTCCTTACCCTAGTAGTGTATCAGGTGTTGAACTCTTTAATTAGTTTTCTATGATGTGTATGATAGCATATTATGATAGTACGATCATCATCTATCAAATATATTCACACATATGTGGTCTTAAAGTGAATGGAAATCTTTTATGGCCTTTTAGTATGTTTGATCATTCCACATGCCGAGTGTTGATTGCTTTATATGCATACTACTAGCCTGGATAGGAGCTTGTGTATTTATTGTAGTTTCTTATTTCTTACTATAGGTAGTGTTTGTTGTGTTTTGAATTGAGAATGTTGTTTATGTACTTTTACTTTGATAATTGCTCAATTCATATTGTGAGGCCAATTTGACCAAATTGATATAGACTTGATAAAAAGATTCCATGGATTGGCATCTCCACTCCTCATCTAGGCCTCGGTTACCTATTTAAGTTAGAAGAAAAATTGACATTTGTGTAATTGTTTCTACGTATAGGAATCTTCAATTGGTATAGAACAGATCACCCATGTTTAGGCTGAATCGCTTGGGTACTCGATCTAGAGCTCTATCTACTCATGCACACACATTGTATGTTTATGTTCTTTATTCCCCTATGTGTGGACTATTGTTATTATGTGAGGTCGTTTACCTCCTTAACCTTTATTGTTTGCATGTTCCTTGTTTTTCTATTCATGCACATCCCATTCTCTCTATCTACTTCTTTGTATTGTATGGTATGTTATTTGTCTTACTTGTTACTATGCCTAACAATTTAATATGTTACTAGTTTTCTTCCCTGCTAGTTGTTTTGACATGTTTTTTATATGTATGTTCCTTGCATACTACTTACTTCTCCAATAGCTATTTGCATAAGCATCATGTCACATGTTCTTATCATGTAGTGTAAAAGTTTTAGGATCTTCTTTCTGTAGTCCTATCATTCATATGTATGTCATATAGAATGAATTTCGCCTATTCTTCTAGGTTCGTCTTTCTTGTATATCTTGTATATAGTATGTTATGTATTGGTTCTCTTTTAGTCTTATGTTAATTTGTGTTCATTTTTTTGTCTGCTCTTCCTTCTCTTATGCTTGAGTTTTATCTTTGGAGAAAACTGTAGTGTTGCTACAAGCATATTTACATAAGTGTTTCCTTACTATGCTTGTATGGGTTTGCCTTGTGCATCTCTATATCATATATATTATTTATCTGTCGTTAGGAATCTTAACTTGCATGCATTTATGTGATTAGACATGTGTGTTAAATTGGAAATCATGGTGTTTAAGGTGTTGACCCTGTCTAAGCATGTCTCTTATTTCTATGCTAGAACCTAAGCCTTTCTCACTTGCTTAGATGTTTTTATAGCATTCCTTGTTTCTTCTCTCTTGGGGGTGTTACTTGTGTAGTTAGTCAGTTCTATCGTTCTTATACCTAGCGATTATGTGAGTGTTGTTAATGATCTATTTTGAGGCAACTACATGTAGTTTATTACATGTTTTCTCTCTCTAGAGGAAACATTGTACGACTTGTGCTAATAATCTCTCTTAACGCATACTTGTCTTTTTGGCCTATGTTCTCCTTAAGGCCATCTCTGGCATCTCACTTCTTTATTACTATGTTACTTATCTATGTCTCTACACTATACTCGTCTTCCTTTACTAATTTTAAAAAAATAAAAAGGAGATATTTGTATTTAGTCGTTTGGCATTCTACTTTTCTCATTTCTCTATCTTCTTGGGATTGTTCTGCATATTTTTATGTACTCCTAACATTTGCTTGAGAAATGATTTTTTGAGGGAATAATAGAGTTGTACGAGTGGCATGCATTTGACTTGAATTGTAATGTGTCTTTAATGACATGTGTTTTCATTGAGCTTTTGTATGGGTAAATTCTTGTATTGAATTTGAAAATAACTTTTTCTTATATACATGCCATAACTCTATGAATTAATATGGATATTTTGAGAGGTTTATGTAGATTTCTGCTTTGATGATTTGTATGACTTTGACAAGCTACATAATCCACTTTTAGTGTCTGTTAAGATAAAATCGTAGGTGTTACTTGGATAGAAAGAGGATTGAGGTCATCCTTGATTCGTATAATTCTTTTTTGCCACCAATGATTTCTTATCCTTAGTATCCTTTCTTATAATGAGAAAAAATCAAAACAAGATGGAATCTAAATAAACGTGTTGTTTCCCATTAATAGTGTTTAATAACAATTTGAAAGAATCAGAATAACCTAGAAACATATTACCTTTGAAATATGAAGTAAACATTTATAATGAAAAATCTAGGAAATAAAAGTTACACTTTATGAAACTACCTTGTAAATAAATTATTATTTATATTTGATTTATAATTAATATATTAGTTTGATTTTAAAATAAATAATTAATATAATAATATCTATAATTTTAATTAAAAATTAAATTTTACTTAATTTATCATCATTCTCTACAAAAAAATTAAATAATAAAAATTTAATTAATGTGTTTAGTTGAAAAGATGAAGATTCAATAAATATGCTATTTTCTTGCCCTAGTCCAATTTTAAATGGTATTATTGGAATATTATATTTTTAGAGGGTGAAGTTGTCCCATAAATTGTATAAAAAAACAAGAAAGGGAAACAATCCTAAAAGGGGTTGGAAATCAAATTGGAGAAAATTTAGGAATGAAAGAGAAATTTGGGAGTTATTCCCTTTTTCTCTTTCCTATGAATTTTTGTCAAGTAAACATTGAAAGGGAGTTATTATCTTTCTTTCCTTTCCTATTTCTAATCGGAAAACACACCCTTAAAACTGATTTTTTTTATAAGTGGCCACACAAAGTAATACACTCATTTAACAATAAACAAGGCACAACCAATTAAGAATTTATTTTTGCTCAAATTTTGATTAGTTATTGTATAAACAAGAAAGAAATATAGATATGACACACTAACACATATGCACATGTAATAACATATGGACATTCACCAAAAACAATATTCATGTTTGAACTTAACTATTATGTCAATTAATTCATTTATAATCACTCATGAAGAATCCAAAAGAAAAAGGATGTCGCAAAAAAACATATTTACCACGAGAAAACTTTAAACTTTTTGTTTCTCTTTATTTTATAAAAGAGACATGATATTATTAATTTTATTTAACCTCTTTTGCTTTTTCTTTGTGTCCATGTCAATTATATTTTTTATTCCTTTATTTTTTAAGCATAATTGCTTGTTGCACAACCTTTTTCTTTATTTAGGCTTTGACATTCACGAGCCATAAACCTAGCATGATGACTTTCATTCTAGTTATAAGGTAGCATTCTCCACTCACTACAGTAGTTGCATATATTACAGTAAATAGTCTTCTCAATACTAGGTATCTCCATACGATAAGATCTTAGAGTATAAGAAATAGAAATCAACACAATTTTGTAGTCAAGATTAGTTATAGTCCTAGAGTATTTCCAGATCAATCATAAAATTCATGCATAATACACACGCATGTTGAGTGAGTATTTGAATAATTTCATATCAACATCGATCAAAACATGGAAAATATATATGAGTGCACAATAAGCATCAAAACGAGTTAAGATATTAAAGATAAGGTTGTATGTGTGTAAGTCCATTAACTTGTTAGCTAAAAAAGATTCTTTAATTTTTTTATGTTAACAAAATAAAAGAAGTAAAATAAATGTAATACTAGGAAATTTCTCATCTATGGTCATTTAAGCACTCAAATAAAAATACTTGGGTAAACAATGTAAGATGGTCAGGTGATCTAAAAAAAATCTTTTCTAACCTTTTTTTTTTAATTTTGGTTTCTCTATATCTTTAGCTTGAGACTCAATTACCTTAGGCTTCATACACATTTTCTTGGACTTAGATTTACTTTTCATATCCATTCTAAAAAAGACGCAACATGCATGGTAGGATGGTGATAGTGAGTCTTATAACTATAAGCATGGAAAGAATTATTAACATGGGCAACATTCAATAAAAATAAACACTTGGACCTAATATGACCCATCCTACCCCAATGATGATACATATGCAAAAACACATTTTTCTCAAAACAGTAAGGTTTAGATTTTACATTTCTCGCGAGAGGGGCAGGGTGTTTCACAATGCAAGTTGGGGTTTTTTGTGCAGGTTTAAAGACTGTATGAGCAGTGTTAGTTGGCCTCGCAAATGTGGTCTTGGTAAGTATAAGAGGTGAATCTTTCATCTAGATATCAAAGACCATGTGTATCACCAATGACTTTCCATAGCCCAAAACTTTGTTTAGTTTTTTAGTGCCTAATGGCAAGTTTTTCACTATTTCCTTAGAAGCATCAAGTTTTTATTTGAGTTTATAGTTTTTTTATTTTGTTCCAAAAAAAACTTAGATCAAGAGTATCAATATGCTCGAACAATTTTAAATTTTCTTTTTCTAAGTCATTAGTATTTTTTTGTGCACACTAATTATTTCATTCCATTTTATCACTTTAATTAGAAGTTTGTCTCTTTCTTTCTTAGCACCTATGCAATCCGTAAATAATTCTTCAAAAATAGATGCATTATATATAACTAAAATAAAAAAAGAGTTAACTCCATCAGCATCTTCATCCGAGCTAATGGTAGAGTAATTTGAACATACAATGGCTTTACAGTAAAAGTAGAGAAGTTGGTTTCACTATCTTCTAGATTATTTTCTTTCTTCTGTTCACTCTCTTTATCATTGAGTGCTCTCCCAACTTTGTTCTTATTATTTTTACATTCTGTAGAAATATAGACAAAACCAAAACAAGTAAAATATCAAGGACCAACAAGTTTAGAGTTCTTACCAACTGAACCCTTGGGGTTAGGTTCCTTTTACCTTTTATCCTTGAACCGATTCTGCTATCCCTTATTCGGTGAGTTTCTTTGTTAGTTCTTTGTCCTAAGGTATACTACTACAAAATGTGGCATTTAAGTTGATATGTAAAGTCATTTTTTTTTTTGGAAAAACTGAGTTATAATGAATTTAAAGTCGGTTCGGTGTATAACCGATGCTACATATAGCATCCGTTCAACACGTCAACCGACACTACGAACTCTATAGATAGCATCGGATGACACGTAGAACTGACACTACACACGTGGATATTTCATTCTTTTCTTTCTTCCCGAGATAGAAACTCTTCCAAGCGGTGCATAACTTTCAAAAACCCAAAACCTCATCCACTTCTCCTCCACTCTTTCTAATTTTACGACCATATACGACCACCAATTAGTGGGTTTTCTTCCTCTCTAACTTATCTTTTAGATCCCCTATTTTTTGAGCAAAATACTCAAAAAATTTATACCCATTTCTCACTTACAAAACAAAATTTTTTCTTCATTTCCTTCATTTTGTCACTTTATTTACTCTTGTAAGTATTTCTATTAATCCTACCCCATTATTATTCATATATTTTTTGTATATTATGTGTTATTATTTATGTGTATAATTTTTTGTGTTATATATGTAGATTTTGTATTATAACATAAAGAGAAGAATATGATGATCTTGAATAATATAGGACAACATCATGATAATTTTTCTGCTATTAATTAATATTTAATTTTTTAATTATTTTTATTATTTAAACTATTTGTTAAATAAATTTTGAATTTTTTCTGCTATTATGTAGTGATCAAATACAAATTTTAATTTGAGTATAATAGAAAATGAGTAAAAAAATTTAAAAAAATTAAAAATTTAAAGTCAATTAAACGTGTGAACCAACTTTATATTTTTAAGTCATCATATTTAAAGTCAGTTAATAACCGACTTTAAAAGTCGTTTTTGGCATAGTGGTACTTCTTAAGCCTACAAGTAAACAAAATAATAGATTCATCATACAAATCACCATCATTGTTTGAAGTTACTTTTTGGAGCTTTTAAATACCACGTCATTGTTATTCTTGGATGGTTCAAGAGTAAGCTCATATGTTTGGATAGACCCAACTAGTTCATCAATATTCAAGGTGTTCATATCCTTTCTATCCTCTACGATAGTGACCTTCATCTTATAATCTCTGTCGATGAATTTAGAAGTTTGCGTACAAGAATAGGCTAAGGAATTTTCTCACCAAATGTAGAGCAAGCATTAATAATATCATAAAAATGAGAATAAAATTGCCAAAGTTTTCTATGTTGCTCACTTTGTGAGAGTCAAACTAAGATGTTTTCAATCTTAGTTTTGGCTATTTCACTTGGAAAGTTCTCTCATGAGCAAGAACAAGTGCATGTCAGGCATCTTTGGAAGTTTTTTAGTCAATAGGGCAATCAAACTTGTCTATCAATACTGCAGCAAAGATAAAACTTAATCCTTTTTGGTTTGATCCACTAAGGGTTCTTTCTTCAATAGTCCATTCTTTTCTTGTCTCCAAGAATGGAATCACATACCTTTTCTCATCTTGTTTGAGATGGGCTTGCATGTAAGCCTTCCAGTAAGTGTAATTATACTCATCAAAGAGTACGCGTCTAATAGATAACCCACATTCTTTTATTAGGTCTATAATTAAGTATGTGTCCCTACAAATCAAACTCACTAAGTGTGTTTAGTTTAAGATTTGATACCAATTAAAAATTTTAAAATTGACCAAATAGACCTAAAGGGTGGTAAATTTGTTATTTCTAATTTTTTAAATAACTTCGTAATCTAATCACATCGGTTATATATGTAATTATGTATAAATAGTAAAGTGTGGGAATTAAAAATAACACATAAAATTTTTAGGTGGAAACAACCTAGGTCACAACCATGACCTAAGAGTACAATCACTGGTTACCATACCACCTAATCTATCCACTATTAAAATTTAATGTTCAAATACAAACTCAATCTTATACTACCCTTCCTGGAATAATGTCTCATTGTACTTTACTTACGATATTCTACTCTATTATCACAACCTTTAAAATTAATATGAGTGGATTCTGACCAACATTCTAATTAACTCCTTATAAATCAAACACATTTACAGATAAATCTTCAAAAAAAGTGCTTATATATGTTCTGGATGGGTTTTAATAAGAAACAAATTTTAACCCTAGTTCAAAACATAGATAAATAAGCATGGAACTAAAATTTCTATAAAACAAATAATAAAATAGTGATTTAGGTAGTGGTTTGTGTATCAAATAAAAAATAAGAATACCTAGAACTAAACCTAACAAAAATAATTGCAAAATGATGAAGCATAAAGAAGATGGTAATGGCTCTCAATAATTATATACTTTGTGTGTTCTTAAAGTAAGCTAAGGTTTTCATGTATATGGAATTCTAGTATACTAAACCTATATCTCAATAGAAATGATTAAAATATCATCATTAGGTTTTAAAGCACTTGATTAAAACAAGGGTAATAAATAATTTCACATAGGAGTCAAGTTAAAAATAAATTTTTAAATTATGTTAATTGCTCGCTCGCTCAATCGAGTTACATAAAAACTTTTACCTAAGATTAATCGATCTAAGTTTGATCGCTCGCTCAATATCCTTGGTCGATCAATCAACTAAAACAATTTTTAACAAAAAAAAAAGAATAATTCTAAGTGTTGTGAAAGTGTACTAGTGAATATATGAATACACCACTAGTTAAGAAAGATATATTTAAAATACGATTATCTGAAATTCGAGTGTTTTTTCGACTTAACTTAATGAACTTAATTAACGAACCTAAAATATAGTTTATAAATAAATATTTTGTCCTCAAAAATTATCAACACTTATAATTTCTTTGCACAAATTATATTTAAATAAGTTTTTCTTTTTAATTTATTTACCACCAAAATATTTTTTATTTTAACTATCTAAATCATGTAACATAATTAGGAAAGATAATACTCACAATTATAACGTCCTCTATTGAGATTTGAATCTCACATTGCATATTTCACATATGACTTTATATATTAAGGCAACCCATATGTTCATTTTTTCAAGTATTTCTTAATTCATATAGTATATCTTAATTTATGTGAAAGTATATTAATTTTTATTTTTATTTTTATTTTTATTTTTATTTTATAAGGATTGAAAATGTTTTTAATATACAAATAAATTCAATTTTAATTTACTAATGGGTCATAGTTATGTCTTTTTCTTTGCAGTATATTGACTTATATATAAACCAAATTACACCTAAATAAATGTCTTTAACTTAAGACTATTTAAATAATTTTTTATTTATATCAGTATAAATCAATTAGCACAAAAATAAATGATAGTATGTAGAATTGCATCAAACCCTATTGGGGTTCATGTACACCTCTTGCATGTTACAAATATATATTTATCTACTAAAGGTATTAATATGTTCATCTTATCAAACATGTCTTACTTCAAGTTTAATTATTCTTTCTTTCTTTTTTCAATCTCATAACAATTGGTGAATTGTCACAAAGAAACATAAACAAATAAAATTACTATGAAAACTTCAAATTCAAATTCAATTTCGTTTGTGTATTTAAATTTTAATATTAAAAAAATTAAAATTTTAATATAAGACTAAATACATAAGTACTAATTAGTATCTAATACGTTATAAGTAGATATCATTCAATTTAATGGATAATTTTTCAACAAAAATTATTTTCTATTTTTTTCCAACATTATAATTTTAGTGAATTTTTTTTTAAGTTTAATAGTTTAACTTGTTAGTAGTGTCTTATTTTTATTATTTTTAAAGAATTATAAACTCAAATTTATGTACATGTACTTTACACCAAGAATTTGAATCCAACAGAAACATAAGTTCTACTGTCAAAAAATTTATAATGTTATTTTAAATTTTATTTTTCTAATAATTATTGTATATTTTTATTTTTATTAATAATTATATAAATATACAAATCAATTTCAAAAAGGAAGCAAGTGGATCTCAAACCTAGCTAGTTAATGGATAATAGATAATTTTTCATCATGCAAATTCAAATAAAAACCAACCAGCAGTAAGGGTAGTTATTATAGGTTTTTTTTCTTTAAATAATAGAAAATAGTAAATTCCATGCTTTTTTATTTGAATTATGTTATATATTAATATTTTGGTTTATATATATTACATAGGTCAGTTCCAATAAAAAATAATATTAAAAAAATTGTAAATGCTATGTAGTATTAAAAATAATATTCTTTGTTTGATCATAATTAAAAATAAAACTCTATGATATTTATTTATTTCAAAAACATATTGGTTATATGTAATTTATTAGGATTTATGAGTAAGAATACATGCATTTCCAGGTAATTACCAAATAATTTATGTTTATGTTTATGTTTATGTTTATATTATTTTCCCAATTTAATAATTAAAAAAAAAAAGAATTGAGTGTGAATTGGTTGAAGCTGTAGTGCACCAAAAACAGGAGTTACGGCCAGCAAGTACCAAAGCAAAAGACGTGGAAAAAGAGACAAAGAAAGCCATCGATTGCAACCCAGAAATGTAATTGTTTGTGAGCAAGCGTGGTGTCTCAGAATATTGCAGAAGCCAAGCAGAGAATGCCCGCACATTAACCTCTGATGTATTACCTCATTACCTGTTAGCCTGTGAGCCTGTGAGCCTGTGACTAAGAAAAAGAAAGCAAAACGACAATGCCCACCCACTGTGCCCTTATTCTTATTTCACAAAATGCACTTTTCACTTTTACCCTTCTCTTTACTTCTTTGCATGAATTTGGAAACCAACCTTATCAAAAGTTTGTCTGTGACCATTTTTGACATGACAATGACATGATATTATACAATAAAATAAAATAAAATAAAAACCTTGAATTAAAATTGCTCTGTTATTTTATTTTTCATTAAATTTGAAATTGGGAACTAAAATTTCTAAATACTTACTCATACTAGGGGATAGGGGTACATATATTCAATAAGTTTTTCAACCCAATCCATATTTTTTGAATTCAGAATTATTGATATAGTAACCAAGTGTCGACAC
This sequence comes from Hippophae tibetana, assembly GCA_037013495.1. Lineage (NCBI taxonomy): Eukaryota > Viridiplantae > Streptophyta > Magnoliopsida > Rosales > Elaeagnaceae > Hippophae > Hippophae tibetana. Next base: position 19,967,839 of record CM072808.1, read on the forward strand.
ATAATCCAACCTATTATTCATTAGTTTGGATTGTATTGATTTCATCAAATTATATTTAAAAAACTATATATATTAATTAAGTATGTTTAATATTGTAAATTAAAATTTTATATGTAATATTTTTAATCATTTATTTAAAGATCTATTTATTGTAAATATTATTTTGTGATAAACTAATAAGAATGGTGGTAATAGTTTTTTTAAAAATATCAAAAAAATAATATTTTATTATATAAAATATATTTTTTAAATTACATAGTATACACGATTAGATAAGATTAAACGGGATGCAAACATCATCATTGAAAACCGACCAACTAGATTTTATATTATCATATTATAGGTTGAATTAACTCATTAACCTATAAAATCCAACCTAACCTAATTGGATTAGGTTGATTTTGATCATCATTAGTTCGAATTATGGAGCTACATTTCATAAATGTTATTTATGATGAACCCATTAAAAATCAAGTTAATATAACGTGGAACAATTCTATAAGTTATAATTATAATTAACATTATGTTTTTTCATTAAAAATAGTTACATTAATCTAAATGTTTTTATGAATAATATTAAGTCATAACACTTATGATTTATAATAAATTTATGATAACTAAAATTTTCTTTATTATGTATAATTATTTTGGTTTTTGTTTGATCCTAAATTATGTGGTTGGTTCTTCCATTAAAAAAAATTAGCCTTCTTAACTTGTCAAAATAGAATAGAATCACGTAATTAGTAACTTATTCTTTCATTAAGACAATTAATAACTCTACTTTGATACCATGTCAAATTATTGTCGTTACTATTAATAGTTATACATATTTGAATGGTAGAAAAATAACAAATTCAATATATTATTTTAATAAAAACTTGAATAAATTGTTTAAATTAATAATAAAATATCAATTTAAACAGTTTCTTAAAGTTATCATTGTGTACTATTTTACCAGTTTAATAAATATATTAAGTTGATTACATAATATTGTATTAGGACATTTTAAATTGGGGTTAACAGATCTAGTCAAAATTAATACAGATAGTTATTTAGATTTTGGGCACAACCGTGGAGTGTACTGCATCTGTTTTTATAGATGAGAAAAGTTAAGTAAATATTATCTGTCGATAAAATATAAGTGTATGGATCAATATTTAATAAAAAATATGCATGTATAATAATATTCAACAAAAAGATATACACTTATACTAATATTCAATCAAAGATACATATCTCTCTATATTTTCATAATATTAAATTAATATTTCATACATTTAATTTTAGTCATATGATAGTTTAAAATTAACATGAGATTTTAATATATGACACATATATTGGAAAAAAACGAAAGTAAAATTTATCTTCGATTGACGTTACCGAGAGCATTAAAATTCTTATAAATTTTGTTATGTATTGATTAAGATAAAAACTTTACTTTTTTAAAGTAATTCATCTCCCTCTCTTTTTCTTAAAAATTATCATCTTTAATAATATTTGTTTCTTTTAGAGTTTTTTTAAGACTTTTTTTAGTGATTTTGGAGATAAAATTATTTTTTTGGACAATTATGATCAAATATTAGATTATTGGTGATACCATTTAAAGACTACTAATATATTTTTATGAAAATATAATATATGTGTTCCCTTTTATTATTGAATATGAATATTAATAAAATAACCAATCTCATAAACTTGTACACACAATTTATGAGTCTAAGTCATTTGAGTCCAATAATTATAATTTTTACATTTTTTTAAGTGAGTTTGATATTATTTAGTTTTGTAATTTAAAATTATATTTAATTTAAATTAAAAAAATTAAAAGTAAAAAATTTATTTATTTTATTAATAAAACATTAAAAAGTAAAAAATCCGCATCTTCATTCTCTCCACTTTCTTTTTCTCATCAACATTCTATTTGTAAATAAAAAATTAAAAGAAAAAAAGAGGGAGCAATATAGAAATAACAAGTGAGAAGAAAAAGGAAACTGAAGGGAGGGAGAGAAGAGAGAGAAATGCGAGGGAGGAGGAGAAAAAGAGAGAGCAAGAGTGGGAGAAAAGGGGTTATGGCTTTTTAAAAAAAATATATTAATAAAATATATAATTTTTATTTTATTCTTAAAAAAAATTTAATTTTTAATAATTTTAAAAATATATAAAACCTATATTTATAAAACCTAAATAATTCAATACCCCACCATTCCACTCAAGTCAATTACAACTTGGCTGTAATATAACTTTAAAATTACGGAGGTATTCATTTTTTCAAAATATTTTCAGTGTAAAAACATAATCAGTGTATGTATATTGTTCAAATTTATGTGAAATTTATCGTTCCTCTTTTATATAAATTCAAATACCATGACATAATTCTTTTAAAAAATAGTAAATATAAAAAATAGGTTAAAATTTATTATAATTTTTGATGAAAGTATCATAATATGTCATTTAAAATAAGTATATAACTTTTTGAAAACTTTAGAATAAAGTTTTGTTTTATTATTAATTAATAAGTCAAAGATGAAAACAAAATTAAAACACATATTTAACACTAATAGGACTCTTACACAACAGATCTTGATCTTGTACTTATATTATTGAATTGAATTAAGAGTTAATTAGAATGTATTTAATTAAGGAAACAATGGAATTTTGTTAGAGGATTATGTGGAAACAAAAAGCTAGCCTAGGGTTAATGTCTCATCAATAGCTACCCAACCCAAGTATAGTTATCCAAATTTGCAATCTTTGAGTCATATGGATGGATCAAGTATTGTTTACATAAGAAATGGAAGAAAAAAAAAGTAGCAATAATTAATGGGTGGGTATGGGTCCCATTTGGCAGGGCGTGGGAGAGGTCTGAACATGACGTTGTCGGTTGTTTTGTAATCTGCAAAGAGATGAGAAAATTAAAATTTAAAAAAAAAATCAAAAAGTAAAAAGGGTCCTTATTAATCTCAAAAGTAATCTCAAATTGCAAAATTGGGAATTCTTATCTTTGCTTCTGGCTTCACCACAAGCAACCAAGTTGTCTCTTGTTGGAAGCTCAGAAGCACAATATCAATCAACCCTCCTTATTTCTTCTCTCTCTCTCTCTAGATGCCGTCTCACTCTTTACATAAATGATGACCCATTAGAGAAGCCAGGTCCTTGGTATTAAAGATGTGGTTAGTTTGCGGCTGCTAGCTGGCTAGTCTCAGAAAACTGTGAGTTCCATTTAGTGGTTTTATTTTTATTTTCTTTCTATTAGACTTCTCTATCTTTCACACAAAACAGCTCCATATAAAAAAAAGGGTTGGTGTGTGTTTCCATACTGTAGTTGAACTTGAATATAATGCCTTCCATATCTACTTAAGATATATATTAACTATATGTTGACTCGTATGTTTTGTAACATTAGTGTTTTTAATTCTATTTTTTTTTTGTCAGATAAATAAGGAGATCTAAAATCCCAAGAAAGTACAAGATTAATAAATACATCATTAATTTATTAGTTGTTCTTGGGATCAATAGCCAAAGATTAAATTAGCAAAACAATGGAATTTAGAACCCAAGACAATGAAATGAAGACGTCAGGTTCCTTCAGTTATGGTCATTTAAGCAAAGAATCAGCTGGAGGAGAGAGAAAACAAGTTGGGAATCACAATGGTACTAACGCTACTCAAACCCTAGATTACCCACATGATTTTCAGCAACAACAACTCAACCATGGGTTTAAAGATCCAAACCAAGATCGATTTACACAAATTGGAGGAAAACCCAAGTCGAAGAACCCATCAAATTCAACTGTTAAGTATCGAGAATGTCTTAAGAACCACGCTGCGACCATTGGAGGCAATGTGTTTGATGGGTGTGGAGAGTTCATGCCAAGTGGAGAAGAAGGAACACTTGAAGCTCTGAAATGCGCTGCTTGTGAATGTCACAGGAACTTTCATCGCAAGGAAATTGATGGAGAGTCTCATCATTACGGTAGTCCAAGTTCTAGATTATCAAGTTTAGTTCTCAGCCCTCATCATCATCATCATCATCAGAAATTCTCAATGGGTTTTCATGGAAATCCCAATAATGCCCCTGTTATTGTTCAGCCGATGAGTGTGGCTTTTGGTGGTGGTGGAGGAGGAAATGAGTCTTCAAGTGAAGATCTGAATGTGTTTCAGTCAAGTGGTGAAGCTGTTCTTAGATCACCTCCTTTTTCTTTGTCTAAAAAAAGGTACCGTACGAAGTTTACTCAAGAGCAGAAAGACAAGATGTTGGAATTTGCTGAGAAATTGGAATGGAGGTTTCAGAAACAAGAGGAAGATTCAATAGAGAGATTTTGTGCTGAAGTTGGTGTGAAAAGGCAAGTTTTTAAGGTATGGATGCATAATAACAAGAGCAGTAATATCAAGAAGCAAGATGAGAGTTTGATTAATCAATCTTTAGAGCCTATCTTAGAACCAGCAAGTGAAGAGAGAGTACTATTAGATAGATAGATATTGAACTTTATCTTGGCTTGGTAGATGAGTTTGAAGGAGATAGAGCTAGGATTGGCTTGAGGATTTTGACTCGATTCATATTTGTATATGATTCTTCTGTCAAAACCATGTTCTTGTTCTTGTGCTTTTCAGTATTATGATTAGTTATTGGCTTCTTTGTCATTGTTGTTTACATTCGAGGAGGTTGAATTCATGTTTGCATTTTTTTTTTCTAGAATCAGTAATGAAATTGGGAAAAAAAAACAAACAAACAAAACAATTGTTTTTCTGGTGTTTTGTGTTTGAAAAATGACATAGGAATCTATCTTTATATTTCACTTTTAATGAAGACGAGTCTTGAAAGTTTAAATGTTTGCAGGCTTTTTGTTGATAAATTATTCATTATTTCTACAATGAAGTAGTGATTTACATTAATAATTCATATAAATATTTTCTTTGAAATGTAGTAAGGGCTTTTAAAGTCATCATTAAAATTAACATAATTATTTAAAATGAATATTTTAACTTATTAAAATATATAATTTACAAAAATGATTTTATTTTTAAATCCTTTAAAAAATAAAATTTAGTTTATTTATAAAAATACATTAAATGGAATTGATACCTTATATAGGGATATCTTAATGAATGCATTAATTAATACATTTTATGCACACGTTATTAAAATATTTTAGTTTAATATCTTAGTTTAAATATAAATAAAATTTTAACCATTTGCTTGTATTTGCTATTTTTTTTTTATCAATGTTAGTCCATGTATTCTATAGACAAATTGATCTGAAAATTTAAGAAAAACTAACAAAGTAAAAAAAATATGGTTATAGTAATATTTTTACATAGATAAAAGAAATTAATGACATGACTACTTATTCTATATTATATGACTACTTATTCTATATTATGTGAATGCTTTCGTATTATAATCATAATAACGATAAAAGTATATGAATTAAATATTTTAATTTTATAATTAATTCTAATTTAATATCATTAATTTTAAATAAAGTTATTATTGATGAAAAATGAAGTGATTATATTAATCCTTGTTATTCAAAAAGTACCACTTATGTTTTATTCTATATTTATTTTTAATAACACTTTACTTCTATTATTTTAAAATAGTTGTCACATATACAAGGATAAAATCATATTTATGGAATATTTAAGGTCACTTTCGTGCACACGTTAATTATTTTTAATTGGCATATAATGTCATTTTATATATCCTTTTCCCCGAACAAATTAGGGTGAATTATTTGTATTTTTTTTTTTTTTGCTGTTAAAAGCTTTAAGCTCGTTCTTTTTTATTCATTTTTTCTTTATTTTTCTTGCATTTATTATATTTTTCTTATGTTATTTTTCATTTTTTATAGTTGTTGCAATACAAAAATATAATCAAACTAAATATTTTCAAAAGAAGAGAAATATAAGAAAATAAAAAGAAAAATGAAATAAATACAAGAAAAAATTAAGAAATTTATTAAAAATCGATGAGATTGAAGCTTTTAATAGTTAAGAATTACGGTAACAATTCTTCTTTTTTCCTAAGATAAGTGAAAGGTAAAATGATATTATATGCCTCTTGAAAATAGTCATGTACAAGTAATCATAAATTATCTATAAATATTGTTTGCTATTCTATGATTATTTTTCAAAATAGGAAAAAGAGTATAATAAAAAAAAATTCAAAAGAAGAACAATATAAGAAAATAAGAAGAAAAATGAAATAAATACAAGAAAAATTTAAGAAATTTATTAAAAATCGATGAGATTGAAGCTTTTAATAGCTAAGAATGGCGGTAATAATTCTTCTTTTTTCCTAAGATAAGGGAAAGGTAAAATGATATTATATGCCTTTTAAAAATAGTCATGTACAAGTAATCATAAATTATTCATAAATATTGTTTTCTATACTATGATCATTTTTCAAAATAGGACAAAGAGTCGCATTAGTCTTATAAGTTATGTTATTTGGATCGTTTAGTTTCGTGGATTAGAAATATAATTTTTTTTGTCCCGTTACTTTTAAGAAAAATGATAAAAAGGACAAGTAATATTTTAATATTAGTTTAATTAAACATTACATGGATTCATTTAAATGGATTAGATGTATCACTTTACTTGTCCTTCCCTCGTTACATAACCATCAAAACACATTTGACATCATTTTTTAGTTGTAATTTCATTTTTATTCTTAATTAAAAAAAACAATTTCATAATCACATTAATTAAAGAGTAAATATTTTTTTTACCATTGAATGTTGAGAGTTGTCACAAAAATGCCATTAAACTTTTATTTATTACTTATATACTATTAAACTTCACAAATATTACAAAAATATCATCGAATTTTTTTGTTACTTTTGTACCATTAAATTTTATAAATGTAATAAAAACTTCATTGATACACATGTAATTTACCATTAACTGATCAATATCAATGAAATTTTTGTAATATTTTGCAAATTTTAATGGTATGAAAATAACAAAAAAATTGATGATATTTTTATAACAATTATAAATCTTAATGGTATGAAAGTAACAACCACTAAAGTTTGATGGAATAAAAATCAATTTACTCTTAACTAAATAATAATATTATATTTCAGATATACCTTTCTTCATTTTTTGTTCTTCCATTGCCTTTTTGCAATAAGAACACGACAAAAAGGTTCATTTTCTATTCTAAAGGACTAGTAGTCACTTGAGCCAATCCTATATGGCCTTTACGACCCTTTTTTCCTTCAAAATAATAGGACTAAAGTGATATAAAAAATAAGTACATGACTTAAGAAATTTTTACAATAACTATAGGATCCCATGATATGTTCTCGTGAAAAAATTATAGTAATAATATTTTAAATTGTGACAATAATGTCACTTTAAAATTAATGTAAATAAGTTTTAATCTTATAGTATGAATAAGTTTTAACCTTTACAACCATTTTTTTTAAATAATTGGAGTAAAGTGTTACCAAAAATAAGTATAAAGCTTAAGTGTAATTTTTGCAATATCTATAAAACCCTATAAACCCTATAAATCCTATAAATCCTTTGTGTCTTTGTTGGTATTCCTTTGTATAAAACATAGTGTTTATTTTATTTTACTTTATGTATTGTCTTTTCTATGCAATGTTGGTTATTGACTATCCATAGTGCATACATGTATTTAGTTAGGTACACTTTATATGTGATCATGTTTACACATACCGCAATGATGGTTTTTGTAGTATACATGTTAGGTTGAGTTGGTTGTGATTCTGTGTTTTTTTGTTTGCAAGTATTTATAGAAAATTACTTAGAAATTTTTGAAAACAAAAAATCAAACTTTAGTGGGTTCACTGACCCCCTTGCTTACCCCGTCAACCACGTTGATGTGGTGTATTACCTTCACTGACCTAAAATCTACCTTTATGAGTGTGTTTCCCAAGTTTGTCAAGTCTACCACCCAAGACCCCAAGGTGAAATATATCACAATTGTCCTGTAAGGTAATTCATTTGTTGCATCCCAGCCTTCTTTATCTAACAAGGTGAACACTTCATATACTGCTAATTCTTTCCTTTGCACTAGTAGTGATTTCTTGCCTTTACATACTAATTTTTCTCCTATGTGTCACTATTGTGGTGAACGTGGACATATTTAGGTGATTGCCTCATGTTGATGTGTGTCTATACTTAGTTATGTAGTATTTTATCACGGAAAGCCAAAGAGATAGATGGTAACTCTTGTAAGTCTTTTGTGTCTTTGTTGGTATTTTCATGTGCAAAACATAAAGTCTCTTCTATTTTATTTAGTGTATTGTCTTTATCTGTGTAAGGTTGGTTACTAACGATCGATAATACGCACACGCATATAGTTAGGTACCCTTTGTAAATAAGCATATTTATACACACCACGGGGATGATTTTCATATTATGTTGAGTTATTTTTGGTTTTGTATTGTTTTGTTTGTGGGCATTTTTGGAAAATTATTTTGTAATTTTTGAAAATGAAAAATCACAATTTAGTGGGTTTTCCTACTGCACGACAACCTTGATCGGTGAGTGTATAATGTGTATTATCCTCACTAAGGTTGTGTATTACCCTCATTGACCTATTATTAAAAAGAGGGTCAATGAGGCCCAACGATTGAGAGATTTTCTATAAATACCATTTCATTTTTTGTGGTTAATTAGAAAATCCAAGTAAAACTTTGTCAAATTTTTATCACTTTTTTTATTCCATTTCACAAATTACCTTGAGTGGTTATTAGATGTTTGTGATACATGTTTATGAGAGCAAAATCGTGCTCTTGAGTAGTGAGTACTTGATATAGTTTTTTCTAATGGGTTGTGGTTGATAAGGGTACCTTATTTATTTTCACTACTCATCGTTGGTGATTGATTTCACTACTATATGTAGTGTTGGCTTTAGAGGAGAACTAAATTCATGTGTCTAATTAAGTTGTTACGGAGGCAACAAGCGAGGACAACAATAGGTACGTAGTTAAGGCATGAGTCCCACTAATAGAGGTATTTGCTTTTATACTTATCTATCAAGTTTTATTTATTTATTTTATTTTAGTGAATTGTTTGCTATCAAATGGTTACCATAAGTAACTCAAGGATTTTACCACATAGATAGGGATTCTACGTGGTTTTACCTTGTTATATCATTGTGTTATGCATGGTTTGCTTTTAGGTTAGTACAATTTGAGTCTCTATCATATATACTTTAACATATGAGATTTGCCCTCTCATTGGAAAGCTTATCTACTTTCTGCTATAACATGCTTTTTTTTTCTTTTGTAGCATGCTTATTATATTTTGTTTATTGTACCTGATATATTAAATTAATTTTTTTATTACTTGATTAATTTATTGTTCTTCTACTTTATTTTTATTATATGATTCTTTTTGTTGCTTACAAGTTTAGTATGAGTCTTTAAGGAGTCTGCATATTTCTATCTTCCCTGATGTTGTTCACTCGATGTCAAACTCAATTAGAACCTATGGTATTTTTCTCATGAAAAAATTATAACAATAATATTTTAATTTGTGTTAATATTGTCACTATAAGATTAAAAGAAATAAATTTTAATCTTGGATGATGAATGATAATGATAGTGTAATATTGACACATAAAAATAACAATAAATTTAAATTATTTTAGTTATTATTGTATGGACTTCAATAAAGTAGTTAATATATTAGTGTTCATTATGTCAAATGTTATTAAAATATCATATTTTAGTTCCCATATTTAATTATTAGTACCCTTACAACCATATTTTTTTTCCTTATTACGTTTTTTTTTCTTAAATTCCCATAAATGCTCTTGCCTAATTTTACATGTGTGACACACGTGTCAAACTTTAATTAAAGATGAACAAATATTATTCAAATATCTATAAAAGGTACTATTGATAATAGAATCGGGGTATTAAAAAAAGAACATTTTTAATAACATAAAACATAAAAATTACCAATATATTAATTATAGTACCTCTAAACTATAAAAACCTCCTTAAAAACATGTTTTAATCGCGTTATAAAAGAGATAATTTATCCTCTATTGATCTTTTTCTATACTTATTTTTATAAACCATTGATAATTTTTTCTTTTCGGTTTTATTTAATAGTATAGAATGATATGAACCATTAAATATATTTTTAAAGGTTTAGATCTAAAGATAAATAAAAATTAATAGAGAAAATATCAATAGAGGATTTAAACCCAATAAATGAATCATAGGTTTGAATTGAGGCAAAAAGAAGCTTATAAATAACAAAAAACAAAATAAGATATAAGCACATAAATCAAAATAATAGTGAATGAGAAAGGAGGTTAAATTACTCTTATATATTAAAAGCTTTGATCAATTTGGTCGTTCTTCGATTTTTTTATACCAATAAATATTAAAATATACAAATATAATAAATATATATTTTATATTTTTGTTAATTTTTTACACCAATAAATAAAAAAAATATCTATATAATAAATACATTTTTCTGAATAGTTATTTTGTATAATATAATCATTTTTATTACATTAAGATAATAATTCATAGGGTAATGATTATATATTTAATTATTATTTGATCAATTCACTTATGATATCTTTATATATAAAAACACATATTTGTTTGACAATTGTTTTTTTCATTTTTTATACCAATTAATATCAATATATATATATATATATGCATATTTTATACTTTTTTTATTAGTTTTTCTACATCAATAAATATCAAAATATCTATATATTAAATATATTTTTATGAATAGTTATTTTATATAATACAATCATTTGTATTACATTTGTGTGATACTTATTACGGTTAATGATTAAATATTTAATGAGTATTTAATAAATTTATTTATGATATGTATATATATAAAAAGACATAATATTTGATTGACAATCATTTTTTTTAGTTTTTTACACTAATAAATCCAAAATATCAATATAATAAATACATATTTTATATTTTTTATTAGTTTTTTACACCAGTAAATACCAAAATATCTATATAATAAATACATTTTTTTATGAATAGTTATTTTGTATAATGCAATTATTTTATTTAAATACATATTTTATACTTTTTATTTATTTATTTTTGCATCAGTAAATACCAAAATGTCTATATAATAATTTTTTTATAAATAGTTGTTGAATATTTATTTTATATAATATAATCTTTTTTATTACATTAAGGGTAATAATTCATACGGTTAATAATTGCATATTTAATGAGTATTCGATCAATTCATTTATGATATCTTTATATATTTAAGCCATAATGTTTGATCGACAATCTATTTTTTTAGTTTTTTTATACCAATAAATATCAAAATATCCATATAATAAATACATATTATTGTTTTTGTTAGCTAATTATACTAATAAATACTAAAATGTACATATAATAAATATATTTTTTATAAATAATTATTTTTATTAAATGGATATTTTATACTTTTCGTTAGATTTTTTATACCAATAAATACAAAAAAAATTATATAATTAATGATTTTTTATGAGTAGTTATTTTACATAATATAATCATTTTTATTACATTAAGGGTGATAATTCATATGACTAATTATTATACATTTAATGAGTATTCAATTAATTAACTTATGATATCTTTATATACAAAAGTCATAATTTTGATAGACAATTGCTTTTTTTATTTTATTTTTTTACACTGATAAATACCAAATTTTTTATATAATAAATACATATTTTATATTTTTGGGTTAATTGTTTTTTCCAATAAATACTAAAATGTGAATATAATAAATACATTTTTATGAATAGTTATTTTGTATAATACAAATAGTTTTATTAAATTAAGAATAATAATTCATACAGTTAATGATTACCCATTTAATGAATAATTATTAAATGGATAATTATATGTGTCATTCTATTATACTTGAGATTACTCATGAGTAATCACGTATTAAGTTCATATGTGTCATCTTATTATATTTGATTTATTTATTAAATAAAGTATGTTTTATCTTATTATATTTGATTTATTTATTAAATGAAGTATGTGTCATATTTATATTGTGTGTTACTCTCACAAAATAACATACATGTTCCTCATAAAATAATTACTATTATGTATATATTTTTCACTAAATTAATGAACTAATTAAATTTTTACTAATAAAATAATTATTGTTATATGTTTACTCTTCATTAAAGTAAAAAATTAATTAACCATTTATTTTAAAAGTATTTTCACACTTTATATAAAAAAAATTAATATTAATTTTTTCAGATTGTCATAGTTAAAGATTTTTATTTTCTTTTATTTTTTAATAAATATTTTTAGAGCAATAATAACTATTACTGATCAATTAAGACTATTATATACTTATCAAATTTAAATCATTAACCCATGCAAATGTACATGTCCAAAACTAGTTTAGTAGTTCTCCTCCTAACTTTTTTTATTTTTTAAATATTTTTTTTAACTTCATAACTTGTTTTTATTTTCCTTATATATTAATAAATACTAAAATATTTTTATAATAAATACATATATTTTGTAATTTAATTGTGTATTATCATTATTATTTTTGTTGGTTTTTCTTATCTATCACTAAATAAAAAAAATATTCCTATAATAAATATATCATATTATTATGAGTAATTGTATTTGATAGAATTATTACATATTTTTATTATATTATTATTCTTAGATAATTATTTAATCATATAAAAATTATTACATTTATAATTTTTGAATTCATGTGATTCAAGCTAATCTATTTAATAAAACATTAAATTCGATCAATATCTTTACAAGTGAATCATTCTTTTTAATCTTAATATATCATAACATATAAATCAAAATATAATCAACTAATGTACATAATTTTTTCCAGTATTTTTATATATAAAGAAAAAAAAAACTAAAATTTACAAACTAAGCAAGCATAAATGGATGCTAACAATACTAGGAACATATATAAACTTCATTCATTGAATGAGTGCGCCTCGCTAAATAACTCAAAACATTATTTTAGAAAATAATAAGTAAATGCAACGTACAATAACTCAAACATTATTTAAAAAGAGAGAGAAAATAAGTTAAATTACATTATTATATTCAAACATGAAATCGACGTTATAATTCCATGAATCACAAATATCCCCTACGAGATGAAAGCACATGCACCTATTCTAGCAGCCAGCACTGAATATGAAATCGCACCAGAATTTATAGAGAAATGCCGTACGTTGTTTTTAGAACCTATCAGGTGAGTCCGCTGGCTCTTTATATTCTGCACTCATGTGTATGCTACAAAATTTGAATAATCAAACTGTCAAGCACAATCATGATTTTAAAAATATTTAAATATAAAAAATTTGTAATATATATATTAAAATACGTGGCAAAGTGTAATTGTGTAATATCTTCATTCACATAATTTTATTTAAATTTCTTATGTTTGTTTGTGAAGAGGGATGTAAGCGGATTTAAAATAGGCTAAATGCATAATTTGTTATTAAATTTATACATAGATATTTAAAATTTTAAAACATATAATTTAACCTCCATATTTTTAAAACTTCTCATATAGATTTTTAAATTTTTAATCCTACAATTTAGTTCTTAAATTTTTTAAATTTTATACCGTTTCTTCCTTAGTTACTAAAATATATATTTATGATTTAAAAATTTAAAAATTTAAAAATTTGAGAATTAGATAATATGATTTAAAATTTTAGGGATCTATATGTAAAATTTAAAATCACCTAAGTTTTATAATTTTGAAAATTCATGTATAAATTTAATTAAAATTTGAAGATTAACTATGCATTTTAAACTTTTAAGTATTAGAGAAACAGATTTAATTACGATATACTTTCCGATACTTGAAAACTCAAATATTTACTATTTATTAGTTAAAAAATTTAAATTATATTTACATATGAAATAAAATGGGGAAATCACCTATTATAACAGTGTAAAATGTATAACCATTATCTTGAATTGAAATATATATATAAATTAATATGAGGGGTAATATATTTATTGTTATAAGTTAAAAGGCTTAGTTTTGTGATTTTTATAATAAAATAATGTACATACTATTTTTTTATTATTATTTTACCATAATCCAAAAATTAAGGTATTATGATAAGGTATAAATTTAATTCTCTTATTTCTCTTATGAAAAATTCTAGTCTTTTATTCTTTCTCTTTTTCTTTTTCCTATCAAGGGAATTTCTTTCACATTGGAGCCTTTTTTTTTCAATTTCAATAAATAAATAATTTTTTTTCTTTTGCTTGACTAAATATCACAATAGTTAGTTTGTGATTCATTTCATTCTACATATACTTAGATATAGTTGATAATTACTTTACATAAATATGATTTAACAAATTTTGACAAGTTTTTTTTTTAAATCTATATTTATTGTTAAAAGTTTTATTACAGTTCAAACATTAAAGAACTCAAGCAATCAAACGTCATATTTTAATAAAGATTTATCATATTATCAATTAGAAGAATCAAATCTTAGATTGATATAAAAAAGAGATGAAGAATATTGCTCGAAAAAATCTACTCCTATCAACAAATATGTTGTTATGATTTTTATGAAATTTAATATATTTTAAATTTTTTGATTTAAATGTTATTGATATATTTTTATTTTAAATCAATGAAATTTATTGATTATCTAAAAAATCATTTAATTTATGTTGTTAAAATAATATTATTCTAATGAAATTTTTGTTATATAATTAAATAAAACTATACTAAAATTGTAATTCTTGAATTAATCATGCTAAAAATGGTTAATATCTATTTTCTTTACATACAAGAAAATCATAAAAAATTAAAATAAAAGTTAATTATATCGATATTTTTATATTTATTTTCATTATGATAGAGTCAATTTTACATGAGTTTGAAACACAAGTTTTCACTATCTTAATTTTTTTCTTATTTTTTTCCACTTAATTAAGATTGCACTACACAAATATTTCTTAAATGTATCTACATTTTAAACTTTAGTCCCCTTATTATTTTTCTTATGATTTACTCTCTTTATTTTTCAATTTTTTTAATTTTGATCTCTTATTTTTCCATACAATTTAGTCTCTTTATTTTAATCTCCTTATTTTTTTTTTTATATTTTTGAAGCTTACTTTTAAATTTGTCTTAAATTTTGAACTAAATATGTGAAAGTTAAAAAAGTAAATTGATGAAATTATGAGAAATTATTCATTATTCTTGGAATATATGATGATGTATTATTCCAAGCTAATGAAATTTAAGATTATTGTAATTTTATTCTTGAAAAACAATACTCAATACTTGATAGAGAGAGAAAGCAATGTGATTAGTAAGTAGTATATTTCAAGAGTGCCCAAATTATAAGAAAAAAATAAAATAGGTCAAAGTGTAAAAAATAAAAATTAAAGGGACACGATAATTAAAAAAATAATATAAAGATCAAAGTGTAGATTGTGAAAAAATTTAGAAACTATTCATGTAATTTTACCATTAATTAATACGGTACAATGTTGTTTTACATTTAGCATTAAATATATATGAGCATAAGAAAAGCAAAAATGTAAGAGGTAGGGGGAAAGTACCATTTCGTTCCATAATATTTTAACATTTTACATAATTATCAAGGTTAATAAAGCATTTTTCTTAAGGAGAGACTATGGCGGCCTCAAGCCATGCATTTTAATTTTTTTTAATTCAAATGAGAAAATTCTATTCATTGGGTTGTCCCAGTTTTTGATATTTTTGCGATGAATAATAATTTTTCAAAATTTTACAAAGGTATAGTTTGAGTTCAAATTTTATATTTTAAAAAAAAACCTAATAATTTAAGGATTTTGTACTAAACTGATAAATGACTTATAAAATTTCACTCTCAACTTTGAAAGAAAGTAAACTTATAATGTGCAAAAGAGAACCTACGTACTCCCTTTGTTTCTTGAACCAATCGGACCATGATGAGGCAATACCTTTGACTCCTTCACCTGCCTCTTTCATTTGGTCTATAGTACTTTCTACATCACCAAGCACTGAGTTGATTGACAAAATCAACATTAGAAAGAATACCAAAAGGAATGCTTTCTTGGCTGCCATTTTTTCTTTTCTTTTTGTAGGAAATATATTGAACTTGGTCTATTTTTTATTAATTGCTTTATTATTAAGCTTTTGTATTTTGTTTGGTTTGGTGAATTAAGCATGGGCGTATTTATAGTGCCTTAGGGTATGATTGGAAGGTCAGTAGGGCATTAAGAGGCCTATCTCTCGCACATTTTTGTGATGTAATTGGGAGAATTAGTTTGTTAATTAGCTTTTACATTCATTTTTTAGTAATAAAAAAGTTCAAATTAATCCGAGAAGCACTCATGCTTGTAATGGTTGAGTTTTCGATCTTATCACCTATGCTATCAATGGCCGAAATGTATTTTGTTTCACATTATTTTCGGGTTGCTATATTGATCAGTAAGTTTTCCAACATGTTACTACCCAAACGTGCGTTTAGCTTCCATCTTTTATATTTGAAATTTCTTCGTGCGGTGTATATATGTTATTTTTTGTACAAGGTAGAAAAAAATATATGTTTTTCACGTGTCCAAACAAAAGGTATACATATGTTTTTTCTATAATGTAAAATAAAATATTTTTTAGGGGGATTTAAAAGTAAAACACTGTGGATAACTAAGTTATATAAAAAATAAAAAAGAATTATAAACTAGACATTTTTAGTCCTATAATTATTGAAAATAAGACACTTTTATGTAAAAATAATATTGAGAATAATTTCATACAAGTCACATACAAGTCAAATAGTGATCTCAACTAGCATAGAGCCTTATAAGCCAAGCATAATAAATACACAGTCATCAAATAAATATAATCGCAAGATAATTATCTTAAAAAAATAAGAACCCAATTATCTATTATTTATCTTAAATGGATAAAAACCAAATGATTATTTTTTAATTATTTATTTAAGAGACAAGTAGGAATAAATGTCTACAAAGCTACTATAAGTTGATTATATCCTACAAAGGTTAGTCATAAGATTAATTTTTTATTATATATATATTCATATATGTACATAATTATTATAACTTGAAATATCACTTGAATCTCATAACAAAGAATCATAACTAAAACACTATATTTTCATATAATATTAGAGTGATTATATAGATCTTCTCTAATCTTCATCTTACAATTATCAACTTAAGCATTGGATGGTCGAAAACTATTCCTTACAAGATAGTCAAAGGTCTTAATATCATTTTAACTAATGTGTGATACTCTTTTTATACATTAATACTCCTTCAAAGTGTGAGTGGTTTGACCCAATACTTTGTATTTTAACATATTTTTATTATATTTAGGTCACTTGTCTTTTTTTCTTTTTGCAAGGTTCATATAATTTTTTTTGTAGGAGTTCTATTTTTTTTCTTGGCCCATCAATTGAATAAAATTTTGATACCATGTAAAGTTTGTAAAATATATAGGTAATACGAGTCATCAAATCATAAAATATTAATATAAAAAGAAAGTAAGTTGCATGTAAATATTATTATAATTATTTGACGTAGACTAGTATAATTATTAAAAGTTTTATTATAGTGTTTTCCAAATCCTTTATAATAAGTCTTATTATATATTTAGTCTCTAGCTAGATTATAAAAATTAGTTTTTAAGTCTTCTAAAAAGATAATTAATATTTTTTTATAAAATGATTAAAAACATTATTTTTAAAAATGATAATTAATATAAATTTTTTGTCACAAAAATTTTGTTTTAATATTTGCATATCACAATTTTTATTTTTTAAACAAAAAAAATGAGTTTAATTCATTTACTGTAAAAATATTATTATTGTTATTTTTTAATAATTTTATATTAAATTTCACTTTGTTCATGTTAATGACTTGTATTTTATCACGTTTTGATCATTTAACATGAAAAAAATAACATTTTAATATAAAAAGTACTAAAATAGTGTCTTTCATTAACATCTTTTCTAAAAATTTAGGGACTAAAAATAAATTTTATAAATTAAATAATTAAATGATACAAATTTTAAAATC
Source organism: Hippophae tibetana (assembly GCA_037013495.1). Taxonomy (NCBI): domain Eukaryota; kingdom Viridiplantae; phylum Streptophyta; class Magnoliopsida; order Rosales; family Elaeagnaceae; genus Hippophae; species Hippophae tibetana. The sequence goes on from CM072808.1 coordinate 19,985,918, forward strand.
TATGAACTTTTACCACCTCTCTCTCCTTTTTTATTATATTAATTTTTATAATTAATTTATGGTGTCATGATTTTTTTGTGGGGGGAAACTTATCTCATCAATTTTGTATATGGAATAACATTTTTTTTCATAACTTTTATCAATTTATATTTTAATCTTTTAATTTTTTTAATAAATTAGATCCATAATTTTTTAAATTAGTCTAAATTTAAAAGATGTTACATTTTTTTAATAAAATATATTGATATTTCATTAAATTTCAGATCTAAAAATTACAATAAATACATCGTTTTCCTATATGAAATTCCCTAATACATATTTAAGAACTAAAAAAACACAAATCACACGTAAGAAGAAGGATGGTTATACTAAAAGTACTATTAAAACATCATGAGCTTTTTAATCTTGTTCATCTTTATGTATCTTCACCTCTAATCATTGTTGCTTAAAAAGATGTATCAATGAAACTTCATGTTGAACAAAATATCTACATCTTGAGAAGACTTTGCAAATATGATAATCATAAAAATAATGTTACTTGAGAACAAGTACTTGTTACTATTTTTATTACTTGTTATGACCTAATGTCACTATTGAGAAATCTGATTACTTATGCATGTAATATTTAGTAATTGAATTATATTATAAATCTTGGTATACTTTATATTTATGTGTTTGCTTATTGTGTATAAAATATGAAATCTGTTTATTTTACTTAGTATTTTATCTTCCTTTATATAAATATAATATGATTGTGAGCATGTTTACACACATCACAAAATTGGTTTTCATAGTATGCATGCTAGGTTGAGCATTTTGGTTTTTAGTGAGAAAACATGCGAGCAAGTTGACATTGTTGCTTGTGTTTTTGTTTCGTTTCAAGTGTTGGCATTTATGAAGATTACTTGATAATTTTGAAAAACAAAAATAAGATTTTTGGCACCTCGACGAGCCCCCTTGTCAGACTCTCGATAAGGTGGTTGGCGAGGTTGGTCGTGTGCTTGGATGATTTCTATAAATACCCTTTCTCTTTGTGTTTGGTATCCATGAAAATTATTGTGGAACTCTATCAAATTAACATATCATTTTATATTTTTGGATTACTATATCCTTGAGTGTTGTTCAATATCAGTGATTTGTGACCGTGTGAGAAAAAAATCATACCCTTGAGTGGTGAATACTCGAGACGATGTTTGCAAGTGAGTTTTATATGAGGAGCATATGTGGCTGTGAGCTATGTGCCAATTGGTAGTTTCTTGGATACAACTTGTTATTTGTGAGAACATCTCTATGAGGGTGGGTTGAGCTAAATTGTTAGAGTTTTCTTATTTTGATGTGTAAGATAAGAGATTGAATGTATGCCTTACTTTAGCTATGTGCAATTAGTGGTTGATTGTGTTACTCAAATCGTTGGTTGTGTGTGGTACGTGATTGATTATGTGTCCCTTATAGACGATTTATGCTTTGTAGTGAAAAGTGTTTCCTAGGGTGGTTATTGATTATTTGTGTTTAAGGGTTTATCCTCACGGTTGATCATTCACTTTACACATTACTGATCTACAATTCTAATCACACCACATTAGATGGTGTTAGCTTTGAAAGAAAGTAAGGTTTGTCAGATTAGGTTATTGTGGAGGCATGAAATAAGGGCAACACTAAACAATGTGAATAGGAGTCTCAACTAATAAAGGTAAATTTTATTTTTCTTAGGGCTGTAATTGTTTTATTGCTTAGTAGATTTGTTTTTTGCCCAATTTTTGCCACAAGAAACCTGAGGATGTTACCATAAGTAACCCGAGAATGTTGTCACATAGATTTGAGATCTATATGGATTTATTAGGTGAATCGAGGAGCGATGCGTGGAATGAGAGACTGTTCAGAGTCAACACTCGTTGAGTTAGCAAAACATGGCATAACATGATTTACGGAAACAGATGGCATGCCGCACAGGTGGAATGTATGGAGCAATGGCATAGCAACACGTGGCATGACACGTTGACCAACTTCCAAACTCGAATTAAACACCATGCTAACACGTGGCACGAGTTTCATCCCCTCACACGTGGCATAGCGTGATTTGCTCTCTGTGCTTACGTGGTGTCTATGTGGCTTGCTCAGTCAGCTCTTCTACCTACGTGACAGGACATGTGGTAGCTCTTTATTGATCATGCGTTAAAAATTCAGAAAAATTCCAAAAATTATATTTTCACACCTTTTCACTAAAAAATTTATATTTTAATTTTTTGGTCATAAAAATATTATTTATTAAATAAAACAAGTAAATATTAAGTAAAAAAGTGCTCTAATGACTCTACTTTCATAGAGTCATCAATTATGCTATGTTATAAGGCTACTATAAGCAAATATATGCAAAGTTTTATTTTTCAAGGCCAAGATGTTTTTGTTTGTAATATTGGTCATTGAAAAATGTATTATAATAATTCTACAATTACATGCTTCTATGATCACAATGAGTTATTTGTACTAATTACGGGTGTGTCAAATTTTATTTTAAAGAAGTATGTTAATGAACTTATTTACATGGATCCACGTACTAAAAGTAGGCTCGTGTATAGATTGAGAGTGTATGAACATAACAGTAAATGAAAAAACTTATAGATGTATAAATAAGTGAGAGCTTCGTGATTTTTCATTTTGACTATGTTATTATGCCTATGATGGAAATTTATTTCATGACCTTCATTATATCATGCACCTAATTGATTCTAACATGACATTATACTTGGAAACATTTATGACCCAATTTAGAGAGCTTATAATAGAATAAAAGAGTTATAAGTAGATTCATGACCTTAATTATTTAGGCATGTTTGTTATGATTAAATGTACTTTGTTATATCATACTTCTTAAATATTTCATATTTCATGTGATAGTTACTTCTTAAATGTGTATTCTTACATGGTTGAATACTTTCAAGCACATCTTTTGTACCAGCTTGTAGTTACTGTAGACACTAGCTTTATATATATATATATTGGTATTATAAAGTCACTAGATTGATTTATTGTTGATTTTTGAGATTTATTATTATGGATCGTTTTATAGAGTGTTAGCTGGGATGATGAGGGATTTAACTCAGCTTATCTTCTATTTATGTTTATTAGTAAAAGTTTTGAAGAATTATTACACACTATTACTAGTGATTTAATTGCATATTATTTTTTCTTATTTGTTGGTGTTTACATGGTGTTTTGAATTGAACAATACATTTTGATGTATATTCCACTTTGTTGTTTACTTGATTCACATTGTGTTACGATGCGTGATCGAGTTTGAATATAGCTTGTAAAAGGTTTACATGAGTTAGTGTATTCACCACTTTTCTATATCTTAATTGCTTACTTGGATCAAAATTTTAATTTACTTATATGTAATTATTTTAAAAAATAGACTTTGAATTGGTATTAGAAGGTCACCCTATTTTGGCTTAACTAAAGGTGTTAAATTGGTAGACTTGGCACAACATGATCTGTTAACCATTATGCCCATTGGTCTACCAAGATGAAAAGGCATGACCCACTAAAATTCTAGCACGACATGGTATGACATGCGAGTTTAAAGAACAACATGACATAGTTTGTGGCATGTGACCTATAACAAATTGGTTCGTGCTCCGCGAGTCCGCACGTTGGCATAATATTTATAAAACTAAAATATGCTAAAATTAATGCAAAAAATATAAATATGCCTATATATTACTAAATGCAGGAACAATATACTAGATATGCAGTATGCCTATAACATTAAGATAGGGAGTTTGTCTTCTAAAAATAATAACTTTTATTAAAATAATGGGTTAAATGGGTAACGGGTCATGCCAATTCATTAAGTACGATCCAAAGAGACAAGCACGACACGACATGGTAAAACACACTGTCTAAGAGTAGAGGCACAATATGACCCATTAACTAATGGGCCATAGGTTTGTACATCACGTTAATTAATGGACTGGGCTGGGTCAATCTCTTTAACACCTCTAAGATTAATCGTCTATGTGCTCAATTCTAGAACTCTACCTTCACATACACCATTGTATGTCTGTGCCCTTTGTCTTAAATATAATGGGTTTTTGTGTGTTATGTATTTTTTTATCTCCTTATACTTGCAATGATTGCATCATACTTATTTTCATGTTCTTATATGTTTGCTTTGTGCATCTCTCTCTAAAGTATACATTTTATTATCATATTAACATATTAAAGTTGAATTTTATTATCATATCAATATATTAAAGTTAAAAGTTGACTCTATGTGTGATTATTTGATGATGCTTTTTAGGTTTATGTTCCATGAATAATGTGATTTATTTGTTTATTGTATATCTTGTATTTATTGCTTCTTGCATTGCATATTGTGTTATTTATTTTATCTTTTGGTATGTTTGGATGTTTGATCTTAAGTAATTTTCATATGGATATCACGAGTCAATCTTTAAATTCTATATTTCTTTTATATACAATTATATGTTTGATCACTTTGAATTTGAATTGATAAAATATTTTCAATCTATAGGTGAAATATTTTAATTGATGATATTTTAAGTTACAATATATTTACCCCTTCTAACTTATTAGATCTATAATTAAGAAGTTTTAATTTTAATAAGAGAAAATTATATTACATATTCATTTTTTTTTAGGCTTGTGGAGTCTAGTCATGTAACTTAGAAAAATTATTTTTAAGTAATTTTAATTTTGAAAAAGAAAAAAGAGGTCATACAATGTATAATTAATTTTATATTTAATGCTTCATTAAATATAATGAGATGGTATATATGCAATCTAATTTTTCATTAGAATAAAAGAAAATATACTTGAAAATTGTTCAAGAATTTTTAAAATATTTATAATATGAAAAATCTTTGTTATATTTTAACATTCTTTTAAATCACATTGTATTTTTAATTTATTATATTGACATACAATTTTAATTTTTATATAATCCTTTTTTTCGGTTAGTTTTATTTCTTTTTCCCGCAAGCCATGTATTGTATTTTTTAATATATTTTATTATATACTCTACTTTTTCTTTTCAATTTTTTAGGAAAATTCATGAGACATTGTTTTTCCTTGGTTCATTAATCAACTAATTTGTCAATAAACATAAATATTTTATAACTAAAGCATATAAATCGGACATAAATTTTTTCATAATTTCATAAATTGTAAAATAATATTATGTCACTGAGTTGAAATAACTATACTAAATTAAACTCCATTAAGAATGAACAACTTTTCGTTATTGAAATTCTTCCCCAATGGGAATCAAGATGGATAATGAAGATATCTATTAGTATTTAAATGCTGTTAGAAATATATAAAGATTTTAAAGGTAACCTATTTTAGGATTTTATATTTGTATATATAGGTTAGAATTAGGTATTTATTTTTAAAATTTTATATATGTTTCCAATTGAAGATTGATAATCTATCATGTTATCAACATAATAAGATCTATAATTGTAAGTTGGGGGCAGATAATCAATATAATTTTTTCTATTGTCTCTCTAATTACTTATATTTTTAAACCTTAATCTTAATTCTTTCTCTAACTCATTTTTTTCCCATTTTTTTCTCTTTCTTGATCCACGTCATATCTGTTTTGCAAAATTGTTGGCCATCAGAGCCTCAGAGGATGGGAGAGGGGAAGCTCCTTAGTTTGGTCTGCAACGGCTTATTCTAAAACGGGACACTTATTCATTATATTTGGTGTAAGTGAGTTTATATATACACACACTAAGAAGTTTATCAATTTTTAAAGAAAATTTATTGCATTTATCTTGTGAAAGTTGAATCATCAAATCACTATAAAGGGAATGAATAGTTATTCTTAAAAATTAATAAATTTAAATTTGATATCTAAACATAGTGATCACATACAATAATAAATATATAATAATTACACAAATTAAAATAAACACAAGTTATTTTTATATGGAAATAACCTAAGTCAAAACAATGATCTAAGAAGAAAACTATTAATTTACATAATATTTCCATCATAAAAAATTAATAATCAAGTATAAATTCAATCTTATACTACTTTTACACTGATAAGGCTCCAAGTATTTTATTTAAATTTAAACTTGATACCTAAACATATTGGTCAGACATACAATAATAAATATATAGTAATTGCACAAATTAAAATCAACACAAATCATTTTTAGGTGAAAAAAATCTAAATCAAAACAATGATCTAAGAAGAAAATCATTTATTCACATAATCTATTCACCATGAAAATTTAATATTTAAGTATAAAATCAATCTTATACTACCTTTACACTAATAAGGCTCCAAGTATCTTATTTACAAGCTCTTATTCTATTTTTAATCTCCAAGATTAGCATGGATGAATCTTGACAAATATTTCGATTAACTTCTCACCAATCAAACATGTCCACTAAGCAACCTATAAAAAAATTAGTACAAAAATATAAGTGTTTGTGTGTGTCTAAATGGATTCAATAATGAATAAATCATAATACTAGTTCAAAATATAATAATAAACATTGAACTAAGAATTCTAGAATAGATACCAAAAACATCATATATATATGCCGTGATCAATTTAATAAAACTCGCATATGGCAAGAGATTCAAAAATACAATATATATTACTAAATATAAAATCAACAAGAGTATAGAAAGAACAATGAAGGATACTTTTTTGAATTTTAAAATAATGAAAAATAGGTTTATATTTATAGGAAAACTTTAAACACTAGACTTAGATCATTATAAAAATATATTTATATACGTAAAAAGATTAGTAATACTCATTTAGGAAAGAGTTATGTAATAATTTCATTAATTGACTCGAGTTAAAATAAATATTTTAAAACGGAAAGACAAGAACTTGATCGATTGAAGCCATACTCGATTAATCTAACCAAACGCTTAATCGACTTATTAACGACAAGTCAAATTAGAATTTTAAATAAGGAAACTTGATTGAAGTATGACTACGTGAAAATTGGATATATCTTCGACTTTACTCAAAGAATGTGAGAACGAGCATAGAAACTAGTTTATAAAAAAATATTTTCTCACAAAAAATGCAACACTCATGATATTTTACATCTTGCAACTCATTGTCATGGAGTAACAAATCATCAATTCTTTGTAGCAATGAATAATTTATCCTCACTTAATATAGGAGAAATGGTGTCTTTGTTGGATAAGTAATTTTATTTGTACCAATTAAGATACCAATCCCAATATCATGTACATTTTTTATTGGTTTTCAAATATGAGGGTTTCACTTGCAAATTAGACAGTACCCATATCATTTATGAAATATCTAGTTTATGTTTTAAGAAAGGATATGAACGAGTAGTAGGAACATGAAGAGTTTTGTTGTTCAATGTATATATTACGCTTTTGGCTTAATCAAGTAGATGTGTTATTCTATTTGTACTCACAAGGGCATGAATTCAATTGTTATGTTAATTTTGTATTAATTTTTTAAATATATGTTATTAAGTATGATGAAATCCATAATTGTTTATAGAATATATTTTTTATTTTTAAACGAGATGCAATCATAATGAATGTAAGTAGGGATATATATATATATATATAAAGTTTTTCAAGGGGCATTTAATACTTAATCACTTATTATAGCTAATTTCTTGAAGTAAATTTTTGTAATGTGCTTGTAGAACTAATCAAGCTGCTCAATTTTAAAGATAGTTTTATCAATTGTACTTCTTGTCCTGATAACGTTACCCATGTGTATGAATTGGATCTGAAAGTATGCGATGAGATTTATTTTATTTATAAATTTATAGCTTTTATTAGTTTATGTGAATTTCACAATGTATAAAAATATATTATTTAGATACTTATTTTTTCGTTCTGTATTCAAGATGCATATAAATATGATTAGTTAGACACTCTAATTTGAGTTTGATATTTTTAGAATACCTTTTTTTTTGGTACATTTTGAGTTAAATTAAAAATTATTTTTTAATTAATTAATTATTTTTAAAATTACTATCAATTTATCTATTTTAAAGAATATTTTTTGCTACATATTTAGTGAGATCATTTAAAATAATTATAAAAATTATTTGCAAAAAATTAATAAAAAATAAATATAGAGATAGACAAATGGTGAATTGATATTAATTTTACAAAATTTCTCAAGTAATTAAAAAATAATGTTTAATTTATCTAAAAAAATACTAATTATTAAAATTTGTACATATGAAATATCTCAATTTGTATAATTTGGGATTACAAAGTAAAAATTGAGGTATACTAAACCATGTAATTTGGTTGAAATTTACTACACTAGAAAATTAATTAGTACATAACTCATTCAAGTTTACTAGAATTGTAAAAATACTATTTAGGTTTAAAAATAGGCCATTATAATCCTTCTACCTTTGTTTCATTAGAATATTCTCAGTTAAATTTTATAAAATTTATTAATTTTAATGCAAATATCTCTTTGGAAGAATTGATGAGAAAGAGTTTAGTTGTTATTTTTCACGACTATTAATTTTTATGTTATTAAAAAAAAAAAATCTAAAAAGAGTTATTTATAATTAAATTCTACTAAAGATTTTATCGACATAGGACTATAGGACCATTGAAAAGTGACTCTTTATTTTAAGATTTCAAAATATTTTTTTCAATTTAGCGATTTTATTTTTATTTGTACATATTTTGTTTCACTATACACATGCATAGTGATACTATATACATATATAGTGACTAAAAAAAGGATTAAAATAGGTTAATAAGGATTAATAATTTGTTAAAGGTGTTACTTTGAAAAAAATATTTTTAGTGTCTTAAAATAAAAATGAAACCATTTCCTATATAAATAAAAAATAAAACAAAATAGAAAATGAGGTGCATGGAATATGTATTAAAATATCTACGGTTGTAGGCGCGGTTTGCTCGTTTTGAGTTTGACTAAACAAAGCTCGTTTTCCCGCCGTTGGGTTGCTTCGAGATCACACCACTCCCATTCAACATACGCTTATTTTCATGTTCTCCTTGAAAAACCACATCCAAAATCCGTTCAGATCTTCTTCCTATCTTATCAAAGCTCAATCGTCGTCCCTCCGAAATTCTATAATCAGTTATTTCCCAACCTTCAGATCGATGAGGATCTTCTTGTTTTGGTTTATAGCGTTAGAATATGCTGATTTTCTTGATTCTGGGAAATCTTAAACATTCATGAGGTCAGTATACAAATTACTTTTCGATTATGGTTTCCCATTTGATTATTAGACATTGGTGCGATCAAATTGTTTCACTTCATGCTTAATTGCTATTGTTATTTTCCAGTGATAAATGTTTGGTGAACGGAGTGACTAAATGATATTGATTATCTAGGTCATTCATTCCTCTGTTTGAATCTGTTAACTTGAGTTCTTACTTCTTTATTGTTTGTTCTGAATTAAAACAACCGAGTGAACGAACAGGTTTGTGTATTCCATAATCCATTATAATAGGTACACATTTTATGTTGTGATACATAAGCACTGATATTTAGTTTTTTAACGTTTATATAACATTGATAAAAGTAACACATCAACACTTGGGGGAAGGAACATTAAGCAGAACCACTTTCTTTATATCTACGCACGGTCTGCTTTTCAAATATCCTTTCGACAGTATAAAGTAATTGATTCCTCAGATCCTTAGATTCTTCATCAGCCTGTATTGTCAAAAAGAATAATAAATCCTGTTAGTCCAACATAATATGTGACATCCTAGTTGCCATATCTAAATTAAACTAAACTCGAACTCTATTGGCTAGAGACATTAGTGTCAATTTTTGCAGAGTTCATATTGTTTTTCTCTTGGCTCATAAAGCTGATACCATGTCAGTTTGCAGAGTTCATAAGCACCTTGTGCTACCAATCCAAAAGGTTAATACCAAGGATGATAAGGCTTAAGATACGTATGAACACTACATTATTATTAGTCTATCCTAACAATTAGTGTGTCATAGTCAGGTGCCTCTATAGTTAATAAAATTTCCCTTCTGATTAAAATATTGGCCGACTCATTGCAAGTTGATCGCTAGAGTATTTTCTTGAATTACTAATTGCTGCCTAAAGTATTTTCAGTATGGAAGTGTGTAGATTAGTGAAAAAATGAGAAACCCAATTAGAAAACAATTTGATAGCGTCATGGAGTGATCCATTCATCTCAATATAAGAGGCACCGGCTAATTAATAATATAATAAAATAAGTTATCTTAGTGACTTCTGATTTTTAAATTATAGGACCATGTGCGTATGATCTAAAACAAGTAGGATTAGATTTCATGTGGGCATTTCCTTCCTTAGGTTGGGAACAATATGGAATTATGGATGGAGGAGTGGAATGTATATAAAATAACAACGAAGATATAAAATCTCCCTTTTGGGCCATCGAAGTCGGTTGCTTGGTTTTAACTGTCGCTGCTCACAAAGAAAAGTGAATGACATTATTGGTAGCATGGATGAGTCACGAAATCCCAACTTCCCAAGTCATAAAGCTTTGCTAGTATTTACTAGCCTACTATATTATTCTTGACATAGAGATCTTATTAATCCTAGAAAATACAAAAAACTTAGATGGCATATTGCTTCTTAAGCTTCCTAAATGTTCTGTAATAGTGTTAGCTCCTGATGTGTATAACAATCTGCTCGCACCTTCGAGCACATCACAGTGTGAGACTGTGAGTGAGGAATAATGCTTTTGCTTTGCTTAGACGTTATTTAACTTATTTTCTGATTCATGTGATCTGAAGAATCAAAGTTATAATGCCTTAATGAACTTGATATTTCATTTGCTTATGTACCTAGTGATGGATAGCCTAATATTAAAATTAGACATTTATCTTATAAATCCCTGACCTTGTCAAGACTGAGCACTGACAGTTAGAAGACATTGTGATTATGATGAGTATGTTTGACACTCTTTTACTAAGAATTTATCCAAGTAAATTGCGTGTTGATCTCTATGATGGAATCATCATCAGGGCGTTAGAGTAGGAAACTTGGACGCAGATCAATATGATTATAACAAGGTAAATAGCTATAAGTAAGTTACCTCTGTTCCTCACGAAAACCTCCATGATTACCTCCAGTGGTTTTGTAATTGGGTATAGGGAATTGATCAGATTCTATGTTTATGAGATCCTGTACAAGGATCTCATAGTGCCTCTTTACCTCCTCTGCAGTTTTCCCCCCCACCGCATTGGCTACATTTTGCCAGCGGTCTGGGGTGTCCTTGTCATACACAGCCAGAGCCTTCTCAAATAGCTTGTTTTGTTTAGGTGTCCAAGATGAGTTTGAATTACGTGAGTAAGATAGTGAACTTGATGCCATGTCTCTTACTCGTAGGTACGTATGAGCAGAATTAGGAGACGGGGGTGTAAATTAGGCAGAGTTGGGTGAAAAAATGAAGGATAAAAAAGGTAATAGTGGCACTAAGATGAATATGAACTGAGCCGAAATAGTATAATACTGCTCTAGCAAAGATTTTGCAAAAAGGAGAAAAGCTATAAGTTGTTTCAATCAAGATAAAAGACTGAAGTCAAGGGATGGTATGGGCAAGAGACTTCTCTGCTCCTTATAAACCGGAGGTGAGGATGGTGGGAGTGAGCAAGTTGTCGAATATTTTTAGGGATACAACATGATATGATTCGCTTCCATGAGCAGAGATGGGGATGATAAGAAGCAAAAGTAGGGGTCTAACTTCTGGCGCTTTACGGAAAAACTTTTGAAACTCTCTTACTTATTTTCTGTCATTTAAGTGAAATTTCAAGAGAATTTACAGCCTGGTAGAGATTAGATCTCAATTCTCAGTGTACCCACTAACATAGATGCGCTAACCTTATGAAGTATGAACCTTCAACTCACCTTTGCGATCCACAAAGACACAAGCAAGATATTCTGCTTTCTCTATAGTTGGACCAGAGGATTTTTTTTCCCTTCCTTATTTGTACAACTTGGCATAATATACTCTCTGTAAGAAGTATATGATTATTCTTCCACACTCTAAACAGTAATATTAAAAATGGTGATTGTAGCAATATTCATAATTATTAGATGATACCATGAAAACTAAAACAGTGACAGTTATATTGATTAACATTTAACAAATTAATTACTAAATTAATGGATATGTCGATTTGATAGCGTAAGCTTTACCTTATAACTGTATATGGCATGTAAATGAGGATATAATAATAATAATAATAATAATAATAATAATAATAATAATAATAATAATATTATTATTATTATTATTATTATTATTATTATTATTATTATTATTATCGTCGTTGTTGTTGACGACACTGCGGTATGGTGTATTAGGCTAGGTGATAGCCTTTAATTGTGATAAGCAAGATTATTATCGTGAAGATAAATGATTATTTGCTACGATGTGAAATAACAATTAGAACGCATGACCTCCGCTATCTTTTTCTATAACCAAACAATACATGGTTGGATAATTAAATCATAAATTTCTCCAGAAAATGTCATACCATTACCTTTTGACAACATAAACTTTGCTTTCAATCATATACTCTGTGGTCTATACATGTAGGGGGATGGTACCTCCCTGAGGTTGTCTTTCGGCCCGTCTGACTGGAAACTGTGAGTTCCGAAAACTCTCAGTGGCGCCTCATATATAATTTGGGGGAGTTATCTTATATTAGTATATTTATGATAATTAATTCCGATATTATAAATGATATTATTTAATTTTTTATATTATTTAAAATATAAATTTTATTACGTAATCAATATTTTAATAATTTTAATAATATAAATTTTATTATTTATTTAATATTTTAATAATGTTTATTATAAATATCATAGCAAAAAATTATTTTTATTCTCTCCTTATTTATCAATAAAATAAAGTATTAAAAAATATTATTTTATTTATAATATTTAACTTTTTTATAAAAATAAAGTACCAAATAATATTTTTTTTATTGTCGTATTTGTTTTTCGTATTTTAAACATAAATTTGTACACATGTTTTCTATCACACTAATTATGTTGTATAATTTCCTTAAATTGAATTCATCATTTTTAAAGTTAACTATTATACATATATGTTGTTATAAATTAGTATTTGTGGAAGCGAAATTATATATATTGTTATAAATTAGTATTTGTGGAAGCGAAATTTGTGTCCAATTTGGATGCACAAATATATAATAATAGGTAATGAGAAAAATAAATGACACACAATGATTTAAGTGATTCAATTTTTTAATATAAAAAATCTATTTTATTGATGACAACATTCTGAGAAAAATTCACTAATAATCAAATAGAGATACAAATACCAAATTTCATAGAACTTCACAATTATGTGCTATTAAATCAAATATTATCATATCAATATTAACATTCGACAACTTCCTCTTTTACTATATTACAAATAAAAGTGGAGTGAGATGAACTTACAAACCAAATAAAGAATGATTGGGGTGGATGGAATCTTGTCGTTGAAAATGACTCTTGTGAGTTGTGGTTTGCTGATTTTTCAGCTTGTAAGGTTTTTCTCGCACATGATCACTTCAGTAGAGAACAAAATGAAGATATATATATAAAGGGAAAGTGGAAGGGTTTAATAATAAATGGGTTTACGTCTCAATGTTTTGGGCCATAATTAACAAATTTTCATCTTGGCTTAAAATAGAAAACAAATTCTTTAAATATGAAATTTCTTAGATTATCAAATAATCGTCGTCCAAAGCCTCGAATGGTGATCATTTTCTGTAAATACTAATCAAGTTTAAACAATGCTTGAACTTATTAAATGGAATTGGTTTGGTGAACATATCATTTAGATTCTTTGTATTTTTTATCTTATTGACAACAATAGCACTTTGAGAGATAATGTCATGAATATAGTGATATATGATATTAATATGTTTGGTTATTTCATGATACATAGTATTCTTGTTCTTGTGTATTGCACTATAACAATCACAAAATACATAGAAGTATTCTGCGGTAAACTCAAATCACAAACCAAAACTCTAAACCAAATGACTTCCTTCATTGCTTCTGTTGTTGCCATATATCCTATCTTGTGTAAATAAAACAACTGTACACTGTAAAGTAGCCTTCTAACTAATGGAACAATGAGAAAGAGTGAAGACATAACCCGTCATAGATCTTCTTCTATCCAAATCACCAACATAATCAGAGTCCACATAACCAATGAAACTGCAACTGGTATTAGAACTTCCATCATTTACCAAACCAAAATTAGATGTGTCTCTCAAATACTGAAGTATCCATTTCATTGTTTGCCAATTAATGACCCTTGTTAGGATTACCCATATATCTACTGACAACACTAACTACATGTGAAATGTCTGGACGGGTATAAAACATAGTGTACATCAAACTACTAACGTCACTAGCATATGGAACCTGAGACATGTTAATGCTCTTCTTCTTTTGACTGTGGTGACAAATCCAAAGAAAGCCTAAAATGCGTAGCTAACGGCGTACTCACAGGTTTAGACACTTTCATACCAAAACGTTGAAGAATTTTTTTAATATAACTTTTTTGAGTCAAATAAGCTTGCAAGCTTGTCTATCCTTATAAATTTCCATGCTCAAAATTTTCTTCGCTGTACTCAAATCTTTTATCTCAAATTTACTACTAAGTTGAGACTTTAATTTCTGAATCTTAAACTTATTCTTAGAAGCAATAAGTATGTCATCAACATAAATCAACAAATAGACAAATGAACCATCATGAAATCTTTTATGATAAACACAACTATTATAATCACTCCTAAAGTAACCATGATCAATCATAAAAGAATCAAACCGCTTATATCATTGCCTAGGGGATTGTTTCAACCCATATAAAGACTTTTTAAATAAACAAACATCATCTTTCTTACCCGGAACAACAAACCCTTTTGGTTGATGCATATATATTTGTTTCTCAAGCTCACCATGTAAGAAGCTTGTTTTGACATCAAGTTGTTCTAACTCTATGTTAAACAATGCAACTATAACAAGCAACACACGAATAGAGCTATGTTTCACAATAGGTGTAAATATTTCATTGAAGTTAATACCTTTCTTTTGACATTAACCCTTTGCAACAACACGTGCCTTGAACCTAGTTGTTTTAACCTCAGGTATACCTTCCTTTTTCTTAAAGACCCATTTGTTTCTAACAATCTTTTGGCTCTTAGATGGTTTCACCAATTCCCAAGTATGATTCTTATAAAGTGGTTTAATCTCTTCATTCATAGCAACTAGCCACTGAATAGACTCATCACAAGTGATAGCTTCATGATAACTAGAAGGTTCATGCAGCTCAATAGACTCTGCCACCAACAATGCAAAAGAAACTAAGTCTGCATCTGCGTACCTTTTAGGGCGTCGAATCTCTCTTATTCCTTTACCTTTAGCGATACAATATGGTTGCTCATGTTTCTCTTCTGCTATATCATGAGCAGAATCATCTATCTCATCCATAGATGGTTGATCTGAAGTGTCCTTTTGCACTTGACTAGGAGTTCCATTTTCAAGCTTTACTTTCTCATTAACACCGTGGTCTTTACCTACAACAATAGACTATTTTTTCCTTTTCCAACACGGAAAACTCATCAAACTTAACATCTCTACTAATAAAAAATTTAGGTGATTTAGGTTTAACACACCATAATCTATAACCCTTCATCCCAGAAGGATACCTCAAAAATATACATTTCAATGCCCTAGGTTCAAGTTTACCATCATTAATATGAGTATAAGCAGGACAACAAAAAACTTTCAAATCAGAATAATTAGCAAGAGTACCAAAGAATACCTTAAACGGAGTCTTCAACTCAATTACAATTGATGGAGAACGATTCACCAAATAGCAAGCATGATCTTAGCCCAAAAAGATTTATCTAAGTGAGCTTGAAAGAGCATATAACTCTTTATAAGAGAGTCATTTTCATACGTTCTACTATTTCATTTTGCTATGGTGTATGACGCATAGTGTGGTGTCTCACTATGTCATTTCTTTCATAGAACTCATTAAACTGATTGTCATAAAATTCCAAACCATTGTCAGTCCTTAAATGCTTGATTTTCTTGCTTGTTTGATTTTCTATATAAGTCTTGAATTTTACAAATTTTAAGAATGTATCATTTTTGTTCTTCAGAAAATACACCCAAACATGACGGGTAAAGTTATTAATAAAAGTCAACATATACCGACCACCACCCTTAGACATAGCACGAGGACCCTACAGATCTGAATGAATATAATCAACATTACCTTTTGTTTTATGGATGGTTGTACTGAACTTAACCCTACGATGCTTTTCATAGACAATTCTCATAGAAATCAAGCTTCTCATTTTTTTGACCACAAAGCAAATCCCGTTTGCTCAAAATAGACATCCCTGCCTCACTTATATACCGAAGTCGCATATGCCATAATTGGGTAGTATTTGAATCTTGATGTGACGAGGACGAAATTGAAACATTTCCAATAATAGTGCTACCCTGAAGCATATCCTATGTGACAATTGTCCTTTAATAACAACAAGAGCACCCTTACTAACTTTTAAAATCCACCTTCAACTACATACTTGTAACTTTGTAAATCAAGAGTATCTAAAGATATCAACTTATTTTTCAAATATAGAACATGTCGAATATCTTTCAAAGTCCTAACAATATCATCGTGCATCTTAATTTGAACAATACCAATTCCAACAACCTTATAGGACATTGTTTCTCATCAAGACAACACCCCTATCAATAGACTGATAAGAAGTAAACCAGTTTTTACTGGGGCACATATGATAAGTGCAACTCGAATCAAGAATCCAAACATCTCTAGAAGAACCAATAGATACTGATAGAACATTTTCACTATCATAACTAGAACTATTTGCTACACCAGCAACATCATTAGTAACAGAAGAAATTTTGGTATATTTTCCTTTACCTTTGAGTTTCAGACAATTTACTTTGCAATGCCCTTCTTGATGACAATAGTTGCATTTATCTTTTCTTTTTCTAGATTTGAATATAGACTTGCCTCTATTATTACTTGTGCCTTTTTCTTGATTTCTACCTTTGACAAATAAACCACTGCTATCATTATTGTTGCTTGTAAACACCTTTTTCTTCAACTTTCTAAAATTCAAAATTGCTTTGACATCTTTCAAAGAAATAGTGTCTCGCCCATATAACATGGTATCAACAAAATGTTCAAATAAATGAGGTAAAGAACATAATAAAACTAAGTCCTGATCTTCATCATTAATTTTAGCACTACTATTTTTTAGATCATGAATAATTTTAGTAAATTCATCAAGGTGATTATGTAAAGGTGTACATTCTGACATTCTGAATGTACACAAACGTTATTTTAAATAGAACCAATTTGTCAAAAACTTGTCATATACAAATTCTTCAATTTAAGTAATAACCCAGTAGTAAATTTTTTATCACCAACCTCGTGTAGTACCTCGTCAGATAAGAATAACTGAATTGAATTGAGAGCATTTTTCATCAATGCATCTTTTTCTTCATAAGATAATTTTCTGACAATTTATCTTTACTTTCAAGCGTCTTAACGAGCCATTCTTTAAATAATACAATCCGCATCTTTATTTTCCATAGACTGGAATCATTCTTACTATTAAATAACCAGAAACACAATCTAGTAAATATGAAACCAATCAGATAACCAGAAGCTCAAAATAAATTCAAAAGAGCGAACTTGATCAGTTTCAATAAATAGCAAAATAACCTAATGTTTTGATACCAATGTGTTATAAATTAGTACTTACAGAAGTAAAATTCGGGTCCAATTTGTGTGTATAAATATATAATAATGGGTAATAAAAAAATAATAAGTAATGAGAAAAATAAATGACACACAATGATTTAAGTTGTTCAATTTTTTAATGTGAAAATTCTACTCTATTTACAACGACGTACCGAAGAAAATCCACTAATAAAAACACCAATCTTCAGAGAACTTAACAAAATATACTAAGAAAATCGAACGTACACTTAGAAAATAAATTCTTCTAATTTACTGGTAATATATAACAAGATAAATTAACAAATTTGTTATTAAATCGAATATTATTATATAAATATTAATATTCTTTAGATTTTTCTACTATATTATAAATAAAAGTGCGTTAACTTTATCTTGTATTATATTACAACAAATAAAAGTGGAGGGAGATGAAATTACAAACCAAATAAGGAATAATTAGGGTGGATGTAATCTTGCTGTTGAAAATGATTCCTACGAGCTGTGGTTTGTTGATTTTTCAGCTTCTAAGGTTTTTCTCTCACTTAGCTAGAGAAAGAATGAAGATATATATATAAAGAAAAAGGGGGAAGGGTTTAATAATAAATGGTTTTGGAAGTCAATGTTTTGTGCCCACAATTAACATATTTCACTATAATTAAAAGGGTAAATAAATATACAAATTTATTATTCCTTTTTAAAAATGGATTTCTATGCGTCTTTGTTTTGCCGGGTAGCCATTCACAACTAGAAACCCTCTTTCGGGATTGTAGAGTGGTGTTTTTACTTTCTTCCCCCTCCGTTTTTTTTTGGTTTTGTAAGTTTATCTTGTGATTTAATTGCTGTGTTATCCGCTAATGGCCTAGTAATTCAATGTCATAAGTAATCTTGTAGTAAATTGAAAGTAGAAGGTTTAAATCTTTTAAAAAATCCTCTTAATAAAAAAATTACTGTTTTTATCCGTTTCTGGGAGCAACTTTCCAAAAGGAATTTTGAGGGTTAGTAACCCAGACGTGTGGATAATAATTTACAGGTGTTGCAACTTTGTCCTGTTTCAGTTTCCGTGGAGAAATTTGAATTCTTCATGTTGCAAGGAAGATTCGAATTAGTAGATTGTCTGAAGAAATTCAGTGTTTCATGACAACACCGAGAAGATGAAGGGGCAAGAATAATTAGCATGGAAGAGAGGTTGAGAAAGAAACTTTCATGAGAGAACTTTGTATTGATTTCTTGATTGTAATTTTTACATTATATATTGTATTTATAAAAGAAAAGCTAAGCAAGCAAGCTGTTACATTTGTTTGTGCTATAAGCAATTACAACCATTTAATAAAAACCAGATTAAATCTAGCCTACATCTATGGTAACTAACTCTAACAACTGATCACATGCTAGCCCTTAAGCCTCAAGCCACACAATGCTTGTAACATAAATAATGATCACACCCACGTGGGCTTGCACCAAAACCATTTTCTTTTTCCTTTATAAACACTGCATATATTGCATTACATATGCAGCACATTGGCTCGTGGAGTGGCACTGCACTTGATCAAGAAATCTTCGTTGCTATTCACCTGTAGAACTGGCACACAAAGGCACTACATTGGACTTAACTGATGAAGCAATACCAGTGACATTACTACCTTTTGTTGATATGGTTTAATTGAAGATGCAACACCTTCTTCACTCTTAATAGCCCCCTATAAATTGAGTGGCATGCACATGACACTTAGTTTGTTGTACAAAAAATGAAATTGATGAATAGAAAGAGCCTTGGTGAGAATATCAATTAGTTGATAAGTGGAAGAGATATGCTGAGCAAACAGCTTCTTAGCACTAACTTTTTCACAAATGGAGTGCATATCAAGTTTAAAAAGTTTGGTGCGTGCCTGAAGCATAGGATTGGCACAAAGAGCAATACTACTAAGGTTGTCACACTACATAATAGGGACACTAGGTAGTGACACATGCAAGTCTTACAACAGACTTTTAATCCACATGATTTTTGTTGTGACTGTGGCAAGAACCTTGTATTTACCTTCAGTGCTAGACCTAACCACATTACTTGTTTACGAAAACACCGTATGATTGGGTTGGCATCCAAGAAAATACACACACCTATGGTGGATTTTCGATTATCAACATAAGCACTCCAATTAGCATTTGAGAAACTAGTTAAAAAAGAAGCTGAGTAGATTGTTCACACACAATGCCAAGATGTATAGTGTCTTAGAGGTATCGAGGTGTATGCTTCATAGCACATAAATAAACATAAGATGGTTTAGCCATGAACTAGCAAACTTTATTTATTAAAAAAGTAATTTTAGGTCTAGTTAATGTGATATATTGTAGTGCATCCATAACACTCTTGTAAAAAGTAGAATTTTCAAATAGAATACCATCAATAGTTGACGAAGCAGGAAATGTAATCATGGGAGAACCAAAGGCTTGGAAAAATTCATATTAGCATTGCCGAGCAAGTCTATGAAATAATTAGTTTGTGTTAACAACATATCATAATTAGGCAGAGAAGTAACCTCTAAACCAAGAAACTAATTGAGTGAGCCAAGGTATTTAAGTGCAAATCTATCATGGATAAGCTGAATGAGAGCATAAATAGCTCGCTCATTACCACCAGTGATGATAATGTCATCAACATAGACCAGAAGTACATTGGGGTTGAAGATGTAAAATTGCATAAAAGAGAAGAGTTTGCCACTAATATAATAAATGCCATAGAACACAAGGCTACATTGAGTGTATCAAACCAAGCTTGTAATGCTTGCTTGAGATAATAGATAGCTTTTTGAAGTTTACAAACATAGTGAGATGGGTAATTAGAATAAGCAAATCCAAGAGTTTGGGACATGTATACTTTCTCAGTAAGAACACCATTAAGAAAGACATTGTTTATGTCTAATTGATGCAATTTCCACTTGTGTTTGAGAGCTAAGGTGATGAAAACTCTTATGGTAACATGCTTAAAAATAGGGTTGAAGGTTTCCTTAAAATTAAATCCAGTAACTTGATCATAGCCCTTGGTAACTACTCTAGATTCCAACTTGTCAACCATTCGATTAGGCTTTCTTTTAACTCAAAAAATCCATTCAGAACCAATGATCTTTATGTCACAAAGAGGTGGAATCAAAACCTAAGTATTGTTTCCTATAAGGGCCTTATATTCATCTATCATAGATTGATGTCACCCAACATGACTAAGAGTTTGTTTAATAGTGTTAGGTTCAATTTCAAATAAGTCAACAACATAGATTTTAGGCTTAAAAAGGCCTACCTTGGACCTGGTAATCATAGAATGTTGAATAGAAGGAACATTGTAAGGAGTAGGAATAGTAGACATAAGAAAAGGTAATGAGTTATCTGTAGTTGAAACAATCTGATTATGAGGTATAAAAACTGACCGATTAGATAAGAATGTAGTGAGGAAGACATATCATTGACAATATAAGAATTAACTAAAGGTCCATTAGTAGTGAAACAGAAGGAGAAACAATATGAAGGATACATTGAATATGAATGGGGCTAACAAAAACAAAAGAAGAACATTGGAAAAAGGAAAAAAAAGTGCTCATTAGAGGCAACATTCTTAGAGATATACACACGTATAGAAGAATGTAAACACTTGTACCCTTTATGTCGATGGCTATATCCTAGAAAGGTGTAAGGTAAAAAACTGAATTGAATTGAAGTTTGTTAGTGTTAGAGTGTCGTATGTAGGGAAACCATTAATATCCAAATGCCTTTAGATGATTATAGTTATGAGACTCTTTAAACAAGACTTCAAAAGGTGTTTAAAGATTATGAATAGGTGTTGGTAATCGATTAATGGTAAAAACAATGAAGTCGTATGCTTCATCCTAAAATGTATAAGGCATATGTCCATGAGCCAAAGGAGCAAGTTCCTAATTCACAATGAATTTTTACTTCTTCTCAACCAACCCATTTTATTCATGGGTATGGGGATAGGAAGTTCTATATATAATAATAACAAATGCAAGATAGGAAGAGAGTTTTTGATACGCTCCCCCTAGTCAGACTAGAAAACCTTAATTGTTGAATTAAGTTAAAGTTTAACCATTGATTTGAATTGAAAAAAGGCTTCAAACACCATATTTTTGGTTTTAATAAAATAAATCCATATGAACTTGGAAAATTGATCAATAAAATGCACATAATATCTCAATCCATTGTTAGATGGTATAGGTGAGACCCATAAATTAGAGTGAATAATGTCAAAAGGAGCATGCACAATAGAATTTAATAAATTAAAGGGTAGCCTATGAGCTTTTTCCCATTTGACAAGCAAAATAAACAAACTATTTATTAATGTATTCAAATGATGTTTTATAATGTTGTAGAGCCTTTCTTATAATAGGCAAGGAGGCATGAGCCAACCCTTAATTCCACAAAGCTAAAGAAGATAGAGAAGTAACAAATGTAGAAAAAGGTACTAATAGTGTAGAGGATGAACATTTAACCTTGTAAAGGTTGAGATTAATAGAGTTCATCAATAAGAGGTCCCCTGAGAAGCTCCTTGTGGAGTTTGTCCTTTACACAACAAAAAGAGTCATGAAATTCAAAGAAGATAGAGTTATCGTTGAAAAATTATGCAACACTTAATAAGTTTTTAGCAATATCAGGCATATGAAAAATATTATTAAGATAAAATGATATATAATCAGGAGAATTAGCACAAAAACATGAAGAACCAATGCTAACAATATGAAGCGTATTATCATTTTTCACCATTAGCTGGTTCTTGCATGATTAAGGTTGAGAAATAGCCAAGTTAGAAGGATCAATAGTAACATGTGGCTTTGGAATTTGGAAATCAAAGAGGTTCTTAAGAGACATCAAGCATGCTAAAGAAATTTGAGTAAGCATAAGTTGAAAAAAGGAAATTGGATCATAGCTAGGTTGGGAAGGAAAAGATGCTGGTGGAACATAAGTCCCAAATCGAGGAGACACTAAATTGGTAGATTATGTAATGAGGGTAGAGACTAGAAATATTGATTGGACTGAGAACTAGAAGTAAGAAATGCCTGTAACTATTAAGGATTAGATTATGGAAGTGGCGATAGTCTAAAGGAGAACCAACTAGGATGAGCATCAGGCCCTTGAAGTTGAGGTTGATAGTTTGCATTAAATCGTTTCCAAGAACAAGAAACAATATGACCAAACTTGCCACACAATTGGAATTGAGGTTTATTATTGGAACTAAATCTACCTCTACTTCCATATCAATTTCTTTCTCTACCTATTCCAAATTGATTAGGAAAAGAAAATAAATATGGAAAATGCTGATTAAGAATAGAAAAGCCTGAATGAACACTAGGGAAATTTATAATAGATGAAAAAGGCATGTGTATGATTTTGCATTTAATATTGTATCTATAGAGGTTCTATAGTAGAATTGCAAGCAGATTGAGACATACCAAATGATGAAAAATTTGTTTTTTGAAATAGATTAACCAAGGGTATGCTACTACGATATTGATATATGACCTCAGTTTTTAATCTTGACCGTAGGTCTATGACTACGGTTATAAAAACCAAGATCTAAGTGAGAGAGATCATAGACTGTTATCCATGGTCTCAGTTTTTAATCAAAGCCATAGACATACCCTATAGCCTCAATCTTTTATAAAACTGAGGCCACGTGATATGTCTATGGCCATAAATTTAAATAAATGTGCAATTATTAATTACAATATTAAAAATTAATATAAATTATAATAAATTTATCAATTACAATATTAAAAGTCATATTATATTAAAATTAAGAGTACAATTACATTTGAGAGTTTATACACTAAAGCATAATAAAACTTTACTAACTAATTCTAATATTTACAATGAGTATGAATAATAACCTTATTATTACAAGCTGACTTACAACCACAACAACAACTATGCATATAACCTTTCCCTCATCCTTCAAATTGACCAATAGGTTGCAAGAACAATAAAAGAAGAAGAATGAGTAAGGCCTATTAAAAATTGATACAAGGATAGTATGATAAAACATTTGTATCTCACAACTTGGTTAAATTTGAAACCTAGTTGCACGTGGTACGTGCAAATATCAATATATCACTTGCCATTTGTTTACTTGAACATAATCAGAACTTGAGCATATGATGACAAGAAGAGACGGTAGTTATTTTGCAAATCACTTACCCTTAGTGCAACCAAAGACATACTTTATGTTCGTATATTTTACAACTCTACTCATTCTTTCTAACAACACTTCAAACAAATTTAATCATCAAGTAAAATTGTTATCACTATGAAAAACAGTAATGCATCTAAGATGAGGAAAAAATTAGTTATATATTTAACAAATTGACAAAGAACCGATACATATTGATGCTCACTTCTAGATTTAAAAAGTCCCACATGGCCTGGTATATGGAGTCTAATTGATCCCACTTTCATCTAAAGATTTCAGATAAACAATAACAACAAAATGAAAACATAGCTGAACTTACCCTTCAGTTCACGTAAGATTATGTAAATATTTATGGTTAAGACGTAAATGGTAGGTAACACAAGCATACTCTACTGAATTTCACATGCTTTTATGCTAAAAGTCTAGAACTAAAAACATATACATTATATTAATATCAATTTCTCAACAATGACAGAGGAAATCAAGAAAGGGAAAAAATTAAATGACAAAATTCACCTTTGTCGAACACCACCACCAAGTTTAGCATCAGTGTTATTTATATGAATAGATGAGACCTATACCAGATGAGGAAATAGATACTAGTGCTTGCAGGTTCATGGAATTCACATACTACAGAGATATATTTTCTACTTCTGTACAACTAGTTTTCCCTTGTTTCTCCATTGCAAAGGGATTGAACAATCCATTTTCAAGACTGGCTTTTGCACATTCCATTTCATAATTTGCTCCCCATCATGGATGATCTGCTTCCATCTTTAAGGATTCCTTTTTTTCTTCAATTTTCTCCTTTCTGAGCTTGTTCTCCGTGTGTAGCTTCAACTTAAACTCATCTACGACTATAATATTTTCTCCTAGAAATGCTGCAGATGAATAAGCTTCAAGCCCAACTTTATCTTTAATTGGCATATTAGGGCCTCTGATAGTGGACTTTGCCTTTGTTCCATACTAAAGAGTAGAGATCATCATATGTATCTCTTTCCGATCCAGGCTTCCATAAATATCATTAAAGGTTTTGACTTTTCATCCTCAAAAGAATCCTAACAGATTAAAACAATAAAAAACAAATGTAAAAGTAAAAGAGAGAAATCTCATCATTCTACCCTAGCATAAGATAACAATACCAATAGTTTAGAATGGTATTGATTGACGAAAATTAACTACAAAAGCATGGTAAGTTTGCTGCTTCTGAAGGGATTACGAGAATCACCATTAGCAATGGACTCATCCACTTTTTTAAGTGCCATATTCCCTTGGTTGGTCTTTGTCATCTGCGGAGCTTGAGAGGGGTATGTCAATATTTGTTTTCAATTCCCATACAATACAATTATGTAATATCAACATTTGGAAAATATTCCAAAGAGGGGAGGCAAAATTAAGTACTATAGCACATAGTGCTATCACAGTCTTGGCAATCTTACCAGCATTTTTGATTTAGACTCTATTTGACCTGCTTGCTCCCTTCATGATACTCTACCATACTAATTTTATTTTCTACATAAATACCGTTAAGCCAGAGCTTCAATAAAAGAAAGCAATCAATGAAACTAGTGCATCAGCAGATCAGTGCCTCAAGTTCTATTTAGATTCAGCTTTGTTAGACCATAAATAACTTTGATAGGCTCATGGGTTACTACTCACAAGTTAAATTATCTTATAAGAGATCAAATAAAGAGACTAGAAAAAAATTACTAGAAGTATAATTGCATAACCTCTTGCTTAAGTACCAAAGTGACACAATTGTTCAGGACCTGAAGAATTCATAAGCCTCAAAGTATTTAGCTAAGACAACATTGAAAAGGTGATGAACGGGTTCCAAGACAAAACTGTGAAGGGTTGAAAATGCATTTAAGAAACACTGTTGACTTTGATTCCTTTCTAGAGTGTTGACTATGCACATAAGAAAAATGTTGGCTACACATACACCTACAAAAAGAAAGGAAGAGAACAAGACAAATTATGTTAAACTAATTCTGTTTTCTAAGTCCTAAAAAAGAAGAAGTAAAGTTAACTAATTAAAAGAAAATTTAAATGGGAATATGGTTTTCTAAACATTTTTTTTAAGTTTCAAAAATAGTAAAATGTAAAAACTTGGATAAAAAACTGAACTTGAAAAAGAATTGGTTACAAAATAGGCCCTTAAAGAAATACATACATTCAAGCTCAAAGCACAAAATGGTCAAAACATCAAGTTAGTACTTTCATCCACCTCTTCACCAACTCTATGAAAGGTTCTCCAAAAGAAGCAGTTTGCTTTTCACTAGACATTTTTGTCTCGGGATACTCTAAGAAGACCTTCACATAGTAAGACAATAGTAAATATAATTATTTGATGAGAGCCAAAGATAAAAAAATTAAATCATGGAAGTATGCAAATATGTTTTTTCGTAAATTAACAATACAATGAATCAATAAATCTATATTGTTAAGAACAAGTCATATATTGTGAAGTGTGTTTATATTGTAGAAGCACTATTACAAATATTTGAAATTTTTAAGCGACCAAATACCCATGTGTTGGAATACCTCCCCATACTTGCTTCAGTTTAAAGGATAAGATGATTTTTAACCTTTTCCAATCATGCCTGAGTAAAATGGAGATGACAATAAAAGATTATAAAAACAAATCAAATATCAGAGAAATCATCAAGTTTAACTTTGCTTTTGCATGTCACTCAGAATTGTGAAAGGAATCTACAATGTACTAAAAACACACATTTAATATGACCCATATCTACGTGGATTATCTACTAAACTTGCATAAACTGTTAGTCTAAAATAGAAAGTTATGTAGGATGAAAGTGACAACCAAAAATGTGCTTATAGACAAATCTTAGCTAAGTGGTTGTAGTGCTTAAAAAACATACAGAGCCAAAAACGTTATAAGACTTGAAGATGTGGATTTATAATTCAAGGTTGTCTCTTCTTTTGTACAAAAATACACCTGACTCAAACCCACCGATAAATACCTTTGCATAAGTCAACCAACCACCACACTGAAAAATAGGAATAGGTTTTCAAATAGAAAAGCTAGATAGGGGTATAGGTAGAAACCCTAAAATTCAAAAATCTGAAAGCTTTTAATGCTCGAGTTCTAACCACACTCTCTCTTAATTTCACACTCTCGCTCTCTACACATGATACACATAACTCTTTCTCATACACAAGAAGGGTCAAATACAAAATCAAATTCACCATTCTCACCTACTATTCGCAACTCATTTCAGAGAAACTCAAAACAAACAAAAATCTATTAGTAACTAAAGAAAATAGTTATAAGGAAAGGTTTTCAAGTATATACACTCTTAGATATTTAGCTTTCTTCTCTCTGACTTAACCTCTCTCGCGCTTGCAATTTGCACCTTTTAAAATTTGCAGATTGCCAAACCTTAATTGCGTTGCACTTGTGTTAGCAACGTCAATTCATTTAGGAGGGAAGAGAGAGGAAAAAAGAAAAAGAGAGAGATAAGGTTGGGAAAAAGATAAGGGAAAGGAAAAAAAAGGAAAAAAAGGAAAAAAAAATGGGAGGGAAAAATAAAAAATTGATACATAAATCTTGAGCAGTGTAAAAGAGAAAAAATACATGAAATTAAATTAATAGAGAAATGAAAAAATTGTAAAGTAATTTTTTTTATTTTTTTAAATGAATAACACATGTAATATATTATTTGGTTTCGATTTAAAAAAAAATGAAAACTCTATTATTTTAATTAGATCATAGTTTTTAATAATCATGATTATATAAGTTAATTTATATTTAAGTGATTTAGTGTAAGGTTAAATCTATTGGCAATGATGTGAGAATAATTCATTTTCTCAAATTGTGTTTACAAAGTGGGTATAAAATCTTAAATATTTCAATATCTCAATACGATTAATCTAGAGATTTTTTTCTAACAAATAAGAGAGATAACCAAATGTTTTATTTTCATCACTTTGAAGCTACTAAAATTAAGTTTCCTAATTTTGCTTTCTCTTTTTCTCTCAATTGTAACTCTTTAAATGAAGTTTTTGGGATGCTTAAGATGAGAAAATGAGCTCTTTATTTATAGATAAACAAATGCATTATTCAACATCAAAAGCTAATATTTGCATCATTTATGGTCAAATTTTTGCTTCCTCATTAATGTCATCTTCATTTTTTCTCCTATTAGGTGCATCCCTTTTGACAAAACGAATTGTAGGGAACTTGGATCAATGTAAGCCACTTTTATTTTCAACAATCTTCACCTTGGATCAAATTAAGTCAAGAAATCAAGTGATTATTCTCTCGATCCTTGCTACGCACCTATAGGTGCTTAAACTTGTAGGATCTTTATCAAATTCAAAAAATGTTTGAACTTGATTGATTTATTACCTTGGTAGAAGTATCTTCCTATCATCGATAACTTCTTGCACAAAGTGGAAACAAAGATCTATGTGTTTTGTTCTTCTGTGATAGACTTGATTATTTGCTAAGTGAATAACACTTTGACTATCACAGTAAATATTAAGATGGTCTTGTGCAAGTTTAAGTTCTTCAATCAACACTTGTAACCATTTAGCTTTTTTAA
This sequence comes from Hippophae tibetana, assembly GCA_037013495.1. Classification (NCBI taxonomy): domain Eukaryota; kingdom Viridiplantae; phylum Streptophyta; class Magnoliopsida; order Rosales; family Elaeagnaceae; genus Hippophae; species Hippophae tibetana. Next base: position 20,014,488 of record CM072808.1, read on the forward strand.
CAACTTCAATGATTTCCATATACTCAATCTCTATAGTTGACAGAGCCATTGTGGATTGTAATGTAGACTTCCAATTTACAAGTTCTCCACCAAAAGTAAACATATAACCAATAGTTGGTCGATGCTTATCTAAATAACTAGCATAGTTGGGATCGATGTAACCAACCACTAACATTTAATCCTACTTAAACACCAAGCCAACATCTACGATACTTAGAATGTATTGAAGAATCAATTTCACAACCTACCAATGTCCTTTTCAAGGATTGTGCATATATCTGATCACAATATTAATGAATTATGAAATATTGGGTTTTGTACACACCATAACATATATTAAGTTTCCAATTGCATTCGAATAATTGCAACATATACTTTTGTTCCTCATATGTGGTAAGAGACAAACAAGCCCTAGGCTTGAAATGAGAAGCAAGTGTTGCACTAACAAACTTTGACTATTTATTCAAGTCAAAATAGTGTATTAGCTTCTTCAAATATTGTTTAAGAGATAAAAATTATGCTTATTCTTTTCTTTATATGAATCTTCATATCCAAAATCTTGTTAGCTTCACTAAGATATTTCATTTGAAATTCTTGATTCAACTGTAGCTTTAACAATCTAATCTCATCTTTGTTTGTAGAAGCTATCAATATGTCATCAACATATAAAAGCATATAAATGAAAGATCCATCATCCAACTTGTGAAAGTATAAACAATTATTAAATTTACTTTTGTACTTGTTTCCTACCATGAATTGATCAAATAACTTGTACTATTGTCTTGGCAATTGCTTCAAACCATATGTTGATTTGTTTAGCTTACAAGTCCAATTTGCTCTTTTAGTAAGTTTGAATCCATTAGCCTAAACCATATAGATTTTTTCTTAAAAATTATCGTGTAAAAATACAGTCTTAATATCAAGCTGAACTAGTTCCAAATCATATTATGCAACCAAGGCCAAAAAAAATTGAATAGTATCATGTTTAACTATTGAAGAAGATATCTCATTGTAGTCAATGCCCTATTTTTGAGCATAACCTTTGCTACCAATCTTGCCTTGAAGTAAACCTCATTCTTGTTAATAAATCATTCTTTCTTTGCAAATACTCATTTGCATCCAATTGCCTTCTTGCCTTTGGGAAGTTGAGCTAACTTCCAAGTTTCATTCTTTTAAAGAGATTACATCTCTTCTCCATAATTGGTGTATAGTATTGCCAATGACCACTTTATAAGTAGTCGAAACACCATTTTTCACTATTCATAATGCATATTCTCCCAAATCATAGTCAACGAGTCGAGTAGGTGGGAGAGTCTATCTCTATCTTTATAGTTGCAATTGTATCTTGTTACTGTGTAGGTTCTTGGGTGGGAACCTCTTCATCATCTTCTATCATCTTCTATCATTGGAGGATCATTATTTTCTTCCACGACTTCAATTGGGTCAGCTGACACTTTCTTTAACTTCATCTGTTGTAGAGTACAATTGGTTTAATTTTTCTTGTGATACTCTTTCTTCTCTTCTTATAACAACATGGAAGATTCATCAAAAGTTATGTCCTTATTTGAAGATTATCTTCTTTGATTATGGATACTAGAGGCGATATCCCTTAACTTAGATGTTATACCAATGAACAAAGCTTTTTTACCTCTTTCGTATAACTTAGATTCCATTAAATGATAATAAGCAGCGGAACCAAAGATATGTAATGAATCATAAGCTATAGCAGCCTTTCTAGGCCATACCTCCATAGGGGTTTTGTCATCGAGTGCATTCGGTGGTAGATGATTAATGAGATGACATGAATAAGTCACTGTCTTAGCCTGAAAGATCTTTCCCAACCTAGCATTGGACAATATACCCCTAACTTTCTCCATTATTGTTTGATTCATGCATTCTGTCACCCCATTTAATTGTGGAGTTTTTTTGATTGTAAAGTGTTGAACAATTCTCTCATCTTGAAAAACTTTCAAGAACATGTCACTTTTGTATTCAACACTACTATTTGATCCAAGTTGGTTGATCTTCTTGTTAGTTTGAGTTACAATCATATTTTCCATTTTAGGAAAACATCTAGGACTTTGCTTTAATCTTTCATTACATATGTCTTGACTCCTTTGAAGAAATCATCAATAAAGAAACAAAGTTGTCCATTCCTTCAAATGAGGCTTTTTTGGTAGGGTCCCAAACATCTATGTGAACATAATCCAAAACTCCTTTAGTATGGTGGATTGTTGAATCAAAGTCCACCCTAGTTTATTTTCCCAACACACAACGTTTGTAAAAGCTAATTTTTCTTGCTTTTACTTCCTTCAACAAGCCTTGTTGTATCAAATTATTCAAAGCTTTCTCACTGGTATGTCCTAGATGCATATGCCATAACTTGTTTGCTTTAGAATCTTCATCTTTTATAGATATAGTAACTGTTGTTCCAACAAGTGTACTTCCTTAAAACTGGTAAATGTTGTCTCTTCTTATGCCTCTAATCACCACAATTCACAAGCATGAGTTTTAAGACTCCACCTCTCATAGTCACTCTGAGACCTTTTGATTTTAAGGCTTCTAGTGATATGAGATTCTTTTTCAAACTTGGTATGCATCAAACATTTGCCAATACTCTAGTTGAGCCATCATTAGTTTTAAATACATTGTACCTATCCAAATTGTTTTGTAGGTGCTATCGTTACCCATATAAACAATTCTACAATCAACCACTTTAAAACTTGAAAACCATTCCTTGTTGGGACATATATGGTAGTTGCAACTTGAATCCGATATCCACTCATCAAAATGACACATCAAATATATATCATCCAAGGAATAATTTGACTCATTATCTCCTTGATCAATTTCGTAAGCATTGGAAATTTCTTTGCACTTATTTTTCTTTTTTTAACTTAGGACAATTATCTTTTCAATGCCCATTCTCTCGATAAACAACATGTTCATCTTAAACAAGACTTGCTTTGACTTTAACTTACCCCTTTTTCTAGTTTTACGATAAAGAGCGACCTCTTGCTATCAATACTTTTGCCATTGCATCTCTATAAGCAACTTTTTCATTTTTCATGATTTCATAGCTATGCAAAGCTGTGCAAATTTATTCATAAGAAACTTTTATTCTTTTCATGTAGCAATGTGATGATGAATTGCTCATAATCCTTAGGAAGTGAATTCAATAGCATTAAAGCTTTATATACATTACCAAATTGTTCATATAAATTAAACAAATAAGCCAATAACTTACTAAACGAAGTAACATGATTATTCAATGACATACTAAGTGTGTACGTAAAGTTATAGAGTTTCTTCTACAAGAAAAGACGATTAAGAGGTCTTTTTGACATATACTTATTCTCCAACATCTTCCACAACTTCTTTGGTGACGTTTCTTTCATGATAAAATAGTTTTTCTGTGGTGAGACACAACTAAATAGTATTGCATGCCTAACAATTGAGTTTTACTCAATCTTTCTCATCCATGTCTTTAGGTTTGTCATCAAGAGTATGGCCTAACTCTTGTTGGCATAATACATCTAGTACCTTACATTTTCATATACCAAGATTATCGGTACTATCAAATTTTGCATTTCTCACTGTATTTTTAACTTGTGTTGACAAAAATGGTGCCAATGTTATCGTCACAAGATTTGAAGACTCTGACATACACTTCTTTGTACTTAAAAAAATAATTTCGTAATAACACAATTTGTTGAATATGGATCGAATCAGCTATGGTACTGATTATTATGTAGGACCCACTTGAATATCACTAATTTAAGAAAGCTCATAAGAAATACCAGAGGGACACATAGGTACGACATAAATTCTAGTCTCCTTAGAAATAATTTTCCTAAATAATAAGTACCTAATTGAGCAACAAATTAATTACAAAGTAGACACACAAATTTTATGTGGTTCAGCGTAAGGCTTTATCCACGAGTAAGATTGAGTGAAAAATTCACTATTTTAAATGGTATTTAAAGTGGGTATAAACTCTCAAATATACCAATATTCTAATACATACAATTTAGAGATTTCTCTCTAACAAATAAGAGAGACCACTAATGTGTTCTCTTCAACACTTTAAACCTACCAAAATAAACTTCCTAATTTTTCTCTTTCTCTCAATTGCAACTCTTGAAATGAAGTTACTAAGATGCCTAAAATGAGCAAATGAGCTCTCTATTTATAGATAAATAAATGCATTATTTAGCATCAAAATTTGACATTTGCATCTTTTTTATAGTCAATTTTTTGCTACATCATTAATGCCATCTTCAATTTTTCTTCTATTAGGTGCCTCCCTTCTAAAAAAGGGATTGTAGGAAAATTGGCTCAATGTGCTCCCACTTGTATTTTCAACAAAGCTCAATGTCTTTCTTATATTTTAACTTTTTCTTTTCCTTTAGGAAAATAGTTCAACATCTTTAGAAAGTTAAAAGTTAGCACAATATATCTTTAGCTATGCCATTCCTTTCTCTATTAAGTGAATAAAGTTTTATACTATAGAACTTTGTAGGATGTTATAAATATATTATCAAATTTTTATTTGCTACTTTTATATTATTAAATTTTACATTTGTAACAAATATACCATCGACGTATGATGCACATATGACTCTAAAATACCTAAATTCTATGCGTAGCCCAAACCAAAACCCTAATCTTCCAAATCAAACTCCCATTCATACCGTAATCGCCCCCATCGAAAACCCCAGTTGAAGAAGAACAACAACAAACCATTACCAGATGCATCATTAAACATCTCAAGTCATGGGTATATTCAATTATATCCCTATCGAATCTCATGATTAATCTTGGTAAAATTGAATGTATTCATAATTTGAGATGTTCGATGATGAATTTGATAATGATATTTTGTTGTTCTTCGATGGGGTTTTCAATGGGGTTGATTAGGGTATAAATGAGAGTCTAATTTGTGAGATTAGGGCTTTAGGTTGGATTACATGTTGAATTTAGGGGTTTTAGAGTCATATGTGTCCCACGTGTGGATTGTTATTAACTTTCGTTAAGTATATTTGTCACAAATATAAAGTTTAATAGTATAAAAGTAATAAATAAAAGTTCGATAGTATAATATTATAACCCCAAAATTAGGTGGTATAAAAGTTTATTTACTAATTACTCTTAAATTCTTTTTATTCCAAAAAATAATGATTTGAATAAGAGAGTTACTTGCAAAAATATCAAGCATTTACCGACTCTTAAAAACTTGACTATTCATCATCTTTAATAATGATATATATGTATACATATATATTTAAATTAGTCATTTTATTTACCGTCTTTGACACAATTAGAATTGGCTGTATATGAAACCACTAAAGAATCTTATTATCTTTATTGTGCTTTTGATTAGATTTCAACCTTTTAAATCGGACTTTGAATTATACATTCGTAGACTACCACTGCTTAGGATGGAGCATTAATCTTAGTCTTGAATATTTTAATCTCAACATCGTTGTCTCAGTAAACTAATTTAATAATCAGCTTTGTTCAGTTGATTCGCCGTCTTCCTTTTTTCCAATTTCAACTTCTCAACGATTTCCTAGTTATAAAGATAAATTTTTACCCTCTGTGGAGATATTAAGGTCTGTGCACAGTATTATTAGTAAAAGCATGGTATTATTACCAGCCGGCTGCCGGTCCAAATATATTAAATGTTTAATCGGAGTTTCATTATTAACTCTCTTTTTCATGATCTACATGTTGTGTTTTACGTTTTACACGTACTTAAAAATGAATACAGTATATTTTTTTAAAATAAAAAATAAAACCAATTAAATAATTAAATTATATAATAAATAAAAAAGTTCACTAAGGTTAAGTAGGATAGGTATGGTTATTCATACTTTAGTATATTTTTTGGTCATATTATTTTAGAAAAAAATATCATGAAAGGATAAAAAATGAAAAGTTTAAGCGGTATACAATAAATAATAATATTTAAAATTATGATTTAAAATAATATTATTTAAAATATAAATATCAATTTTAAGCAAAATAAGAGAGAGATGCAAGGATACTTTAGAGAAGTCCAAATAGAAAACAAATTGGTAACTTAATTGAATCTTTAAATCTCCATCAAATTCTTAAACCCTAACGAATAATAACACCATATTTTAAGATTTTTCATTACTTTCCATTGAATTCTTCAATTGTTAGAGTTGAGTTGACTTGAAATGGGACAATGAAGGTTGAAACGACAAAAGAGTTTGTATTGAGAGGCGAAATGTGCGAGTCCAAAGGAGGGTTAGTGCTAGTGATGGTGGATAAAAGAACGAGGAGAAGAAGGAATTTCTATATATGATGTCGATTGAAAGAATTCATAATGACACCAAATCCAAGAGAAGGGTCTTCATTGGCCGCAAGTATATGTAAAAAGACAAATAAAACCCCATTTAATGAAGGCATGTGATTACTACATGATCAATTTTATTAAAATAATGCTAAAATATTGATTTTATTCTTCAATGATCATTTTCTTAAAAGCAATAGAACAACAAAGCTTTATTTTTAACTTATAGGACTAAACAATTCAAATGATCTAAGTTACAGGACTACTCTCTTTGTCTTATATAAAAATCAAATGATATATTAATAAATGAAAAAAAGTGTGTAGTTGTTATGAAAGTGTACTCTTAAATATTGCAAATGTTTAATAATCCAAACACAATAGAAATATTTCAAAGCATACAACACCCAAATGACGAATATTCCAAAAATCACAAGCTCAAATCCTAGAAATGGAAATCAATGATAAAGGAAATAATTGAAAAGAAAAGATAAGGAAAGAACACATAGAGATTTATAATAGTTCAATCCAATCAATGTGGTGAGTCTAATCCATTTCTTCACTTTTCCAATGGAGATGAGTTCCACTAGCTTCAAATGATGGAGACTATAGTAGGAGATTAAAATGAAATGAATACATTCACTCAAGAAAAAAACACTCAAAACAATCTCTCAAAAGCTTTAAAACCATAATAATGGTAGATACTTTTTTTCTCTCTCTTTTCTAGCTCTTCTCTAGCACACTAATGAACTCACTTGTGACTTCCAGGGCATACTAAATGTGCTTATACATGCCCAAATGGGTAATTATAAGAATGTTCATTGTGTTTCAAGCTTTCTTCCCTAATTTTGTAATCCTTTTCATCATTTCGTGTAGAATGTTTTAGACTCGATCGATCAAGCCATTTCTCGATCGATTGAGCTAATAAAACTAGGCATCATAAAACAAGTAGAAACTCCTAGATCAAATCCCAATTAAACTTCCATTGATTGGCCTTGTCAAATTGGTCAAGCCCTCTCGATCAATTAAGCTACATAAGAAACCATTCTCTCTGTTCCTTGCAATGCTCATAGTCTAACCTTTGATGCTTGATCATCCATAATGGTTTTCAAGCATCCCTTATGAATTTACATCACAAATTACAATTCTCCACCTTTTGGAACTCATTATCTTGGGTGAAGACCCATTCCTTTCATATTCATTTAGATAGGGTGGTCACCTTTACCAAGGTTTGACACTTTATAAACTTTTCCAAGGGAACCAGTTTTGTTGCAATATCCATCGGGTTATCATGCTTGTTAATTTTCACCAACTCCATCTCACCTTGTTCTATCATCTCTGATATGAAGTGTAGTTTCACATGTACATGCTTCATAGGGTTATGAAATTGGGGATTCTTTGTAAAGAAAATTTCTCCTTAATTGTCATAAGGAACCATGACTCTATTTTTCTAAAACCTAAGTTCATTTTCCAAACCCTTCAACTATATAACTTCTTTCACTGCTTTCATTATGGTAACAAATTTTTCCTCTATAGAAGACAAAGTCACTATTGATTGTAAATTGGCTTTCTAACTCACCAAATTTTCTCCAAGTGCAAATAATTATCCCGTGATAGAATGCCTTTTATCACGATCACTAGCAAAGTCATAATCCATATAGCTCATCACACCAACACTCAACTCCTCAGAGCGATCATAGAAAATATCAACTCTTGTTGTACCCTGTAGATACTTCACTATCTCCCAATTATTTTAATCATGATTAACCATGTAGTAGATCACAAAGCTTGTACCAAATACAATATCCGATCTTGTATAAATCATTAAATATATGAAACTACCGACTATACTTGTATAGAGAACCTTTTCCATTATTTTCTTCTCCTCATTTGTCGAAGGAAAGTCTGAGACCAAAAACTTAAAATGTGATGCTATCAGAGTTGTAGTCAATTTATCATTGACCATATTAAACCAATTCAGCACCTTCTTATAATATCCCTATTGGGAAACGAACAACTTGTCTTTTCTTTGTCTCTTTTACTTTCCATCTTCAAAATTTTCTTAGCATACCTAAGATCCTTCATCTCAAACTTAGAGCTAAGTTAACTCTTCAACTTGATAATTTGAGACTAGTTACAACTAGCTATCAACATATCATCAAACATATAGCATTAAATACATAGTGTTAGAGCTACTTGTACCTCTCAAATACATGTAATTATCATGGTTACTTTGTTTGAATTCGATCTTTAAAGGACCTTGGATATTTTGTACCAACATCTTAGAGATTTCTTCAAGCCATATAATGACTTCTTCAAGAGACACACTATGTTAACCTTGCTCTTTTCAACAAACCTTTGGGGTTGCTTGATGAAAATTTCTTCCTCAAGGTAGCCAGGCAAAATGCAATTTTCACATCCAATTTATTAAGTTTCATATCATTATGCATAAAATTAGATTACAATAATCTAATATAACTATATTTAACAACAAGTGAGAAAATTTCAATAAATTAAATACCTTCTCTTTAGGTGAACCCCTTTGCAACATTTCTAGCTTTGTAACAGACTAGCTCGACATCTGGTACACTTTCTTTCATTATGTAGACCGGAAGTAGTTTCCATGTCTTGTTCTTGTGTAGATAACTCATTTTATCTTCCATCCCTTCACCATTTCTTGGTATCCTTCATACTCTTGGTTTCTTCAAAGGACCTTGGATCAAGTACCAAGATCTCTAACTCTATACTTAATGCATAGGCTACGAGGTTCCACCTTTTAAGAGCTCTAGTCATATGTCGACTCAGATCTTATGCCAATAAGTAGTCATTTCTTGGTCTAGGTGACTTAGGTTCAGTGGTGCATTCTTCTTCTTCCATCTCTATACCATAATTATCATCATTAAGAGGTCTCGTATAATTGGCCTTTTCTATTGCCTATGTTCACCTCTAGGTTGGTTAATATACACCAATGACTTTATCTCAAAACTAATATGTCCATGTTCAGACTCTTATGGTGAGTCTTATTTCTTTGGAAGCCCAACCTATATATATATATATATCATCCTCCTTGAAGGTTACATCTCACTAGTAATGCACTTTTTAACATCATAATACAATAGATTATAACCTTTCACACCACTAGTATACCCCAAAAACATACACTTCAATGCTCTTGGCTCCAACTTCCCTTGTGTCATATGTACATATGCAACACAACCAAAAACACGCTAATGGTCATATTTGATAGGTTTGTCAAACCATACCTTTTCTAGCATCTTGAAGTTGAGCAGCATTGAATGACATCTTTTGATAAGGTATCTATCTATAGTAATGGGTTCTCCCCAAAATATTTTGGGTATATTTGCATCAAAAGGAATACACCTTACTCTTCCCAAGTGTATTCTATTCATACTTTATGCCAAACCATTTTTTTGAGGATTTCTAGAAATAGTCATGTGCCTTGTGTTGTCTCTTTTAGAAGAACATAAAATCGTGCAAGCATACACGGTCACAAGTAATAATATGATAAGTAAAATATTATTCCCACAGAGATTTGTTACTAGTTTCCGTTAATTACTAAAATTATTTAAACCTGATTTTATCCAAACAATCAATAATTTGATGCAATTTAACTTAACTAATTTTGTTTAACAATTTGTAAGAAAATTCTAGGATTACAGTTTTGCCAAATTAATCCACTTGAACATTTTATTTTCTCTTGATTTATGTTTTCATATTTTAAGTTGTTAACCAAGAACTCCTAATTTATCCATATATCTCTTCCGAGCTCCATACAGACACATCTCGCTAAAATAATTCACTATATTCCTATGAGAATTAAATTCAACCAGATTTATTAAGTTCTGAGTTCTCAAACAGTTACATATACAATAAAAGTATATTTCTATCCCTTATATATACGTTATTTTATCACGAGCTACACACAAAAATGCCTTCTCCAAGTTTATTTAAGTGTCACAGATCAGTTAATTAATCGTTTGATAATTCAAAGCATTAAATACAGACAAAATAAACAAATTAAAATAGTTCCATAAATTATTCAAAAATAATTAATTCAAGATTCATAATTTAAGCTACACTGTAATCCTAGAACAAATAAATTAGTTCATAGCAGAAATTAAAATTACAACACCACAATAATAAAGCATTTCAGAGAAATAAAAATTAAAAGAAAATAGATTAGGAAAAACTCTTTCACGATTCCTCAATAAAAAATAAATTTCTTCCCTTTCCTTCTTCTTCGTTGTCTTTTTTCTCTAAAATTTTCCTAAGAAAATACAACACAAAAACTGTCAAATAAACGTTCTACGTGTTGTAGAAAAACACGCAGAGAGGAAAGAAAAAGAAAACTTAGAAGAGAAAAAATGGAAAGCTCAAAGCTGAAAACGAAAAAAAAACAAAACTAAAATTGATCACTTTTTTTTCGCGTACTAAATATATCCCCTCTCTCCAACTATTTTTTTATCAGAATACATGTAATGGGGGATAAAAATACATGGGGGAATTAAAATAAACAACACGCGTGAAAACCGTTCTGCGCATTTCTGATTTTTTTTCTTTTACGCATGCCATGTGTCATCATTTAATTGGCTGCGAGATATAAAGAGACACGTGGTAGATTTTCATTGCGTGGGAAGAACGGGCGCATGGAGAATAGCTGGACCGCATCGCACAAGATTTCCTCGCGCTGGAAGTGCACAACAACTGGCTTTGACACATGGCGACGCGTTAATAGCTAGTAAGTGGGCGTCGTTTCTGCGTTTTTATTTTACCAAATACATGCCACGTGGTGTCATGTGATTGGATGGAATATTTAGGAGACACGTGGCTGCTTATTTTTCGTTGAAACGCGAGGGTGCACGTTGCTTGGATGAACTGCGTCGCCCAATCTTGATCGTTGATTGGATGATCGAACGGTATGTGTTGGGCGTTGTGAATGTCGCGAGTGGTTATTCTCCTGCGCATAAATTTAACTTTTATTAATTGTATTTTGGCATACAAATTTAATTTAAATTAATTTCTAATCTTTTGATATTTGAAATTTAACCCATTCTTAATTTCAAATTAAATTGTAATCTTTTTATAATTGCAATTAAGCCCATTTTTTATTGAAATTTATTAATTTACTTGAAAATATATTTATTAAAAACTAATACTAAATATTAATTTAATTAATTTAAAAATTAACTAAAAATGTAAGGAACTAGCGATTATAATTAATAAAATAGACGTAAATCACTGTATAAAATACAGTTATCACCTTGTGATACCATTCTCCCTACAAAAGCTTGTGAAAGCCTCATGATAAAACTCCAAACCATTGTTAGTTCTCAAACACTTGATATTTTTCCTAATTTGAGTTTTTAAAGTTTTATCTTTATTTTTCATCAAATAAACCCATAATCTTTTAGAGAAATAATCATTAATAGTAAGAATGTACCTTGCACCACCCATTGACGATATTCTCTTTAGGCCCCATAAATTTGAATTCAAATAATTGAGTATGTCATGTTCCTTCAATTTTTCCAATTTGAACTTCACTTTCTTCACCTTTCCAAAGATGCAATGATCAAAAAATGAAATTTTGTCAAGTTTACCGTCGCCAAGAATCTTTCTCTTGGAGAGTTCCTCTAATCATCTCTCACTAATGTAACCCAACTTTCTGTGCCAAAGGTTGGCATTCTTCTCTTGGTGACTCACCACATCAACATTTGTTTACATAGTAGCATCAAGGTAATAGACCCCATTTCTTTGTATACCTTTGAAGTATACCAAAGAACCTCTTCAATTAACTATTCTCTCCTTTGTAGCTATAACCCATATTGTCCAATGTACCCAATGAGATCAAGTTCTTCTTTAATGCTAGCACATACCTCATATTATTCATTATAAATGTTGAACCATCATTGCGGCAAAGCTTAATTGACCCAACCCTAGTCACATTACATGCATGGTTGTTTCCCATATGAACTATACCACTATTCACTTTCTTGTAATAAAAAAACCAATCCTTGTAAGGTGTCATATGAAAAGTATACCCTGAGTCCAAGACTCAAGCACCATTACAATTTCTTGAAGAAATCGTAAATGCCTCTGTACTATCATAACCCATCTCATCTACAGTCATTGATGCATTTCTACTACTAATTTCTCCCTTGGTGGATTTCCCCTTTTTCGAACAATACCTATTCAAATGCCCCCTTTTTTGTTAAATAGGTAGCATCTCACCTTGTCTTTTGGACCATGATATTTTGATCGATATTTTCCTTTGCCTTTACTTTGGCTTCTTTCTCCACCTCTATCCCATGAATATATGGCATCGCCACCATCCTTATTACCACCAATGTAAAGTTTTTCCATTCTCAACTTTAGTTATCTCATTTTCAAATGAGATATAATTAGATCTAATTCCTTCCATACTTAAGATCCATCTTCTCTTCTTTGTAGGAATTCGGTAGCTTGTGTAATAATAGGTGGATGAGATTCTCATCATTTAGATCCTCTTCAATGTTTGTCAAGTCATTCTGCCAAATTAGGTTCCAAGCTCATTGATATATCAATTCGAAACCCAAGAAAATGTTCTTTCAAATGGAACCTACGAGACATCATCTTTTGCATTTATATCTCGTCCAACTTCCTCCATAATTCCTTTGTGGTCTTTGTACTTTGAACCTCACAAATAACATTATCGTGCAAGTGCACAAAAATTGAGGTGTAAGTTGCCAACAACAATTCCTTCTTTTGAAATTTTGTAAATTCATTCGGATACTTCAGAGTCTCATATAGAGCTTGAGTTATCTTTTGTTAAACCAACAAATTCTTCATTTTTACTCTTCCAAAATGGAAGTTCTCGGTGCCTTCCCACTTATCTATTATAGAGGTTTCAATTACTGAACTTGCTTATGTTCCCCTTTGATCGAGTGTTATTTCTATAAAAAAGATTGAGTAGGACAATTTTTCAACATTCAAGAGTTGTTTCTAGACACAACCTCACCCCATAATAAAATAAAAAACACCAAAAATTCACACACAAGAATCACAGAATACACCCAAGCTGAACAAGACTCTCTTTCCACTTGTTATGAAAGTGAACCTCCTAGATAGTACAAATTTGTACTAATCCAAGCGCAATAGAAATATTCCAAAGCATACAACACCCAAATGAGGAATATTTCAACAATTATAAGCACAAATCCTAGAAATGGAAATCAATGATAATGAAAATAATAGCAAAGAAAAGATAAGAAAATAACACACCATGATTTATAGTAGTTCAACCTAACTAATGTCTTGAGTATAATCCATTTTTTCATCCCGATAAAGGAGATGAGTTACACTAGTTTCAAATGTTGGAAAATACAATACAATAGGAGATTAAGATGAAGTGAATACAGTTACTCAAGAAAACAAGCACTCAAAGAGACCTCTCAAAAGCTTTAAAACCCTAACAATGGTGGAATATTTTTCCTTTCTTTTCTAGCTCTTCTCTAGCACAATAATGAACTCACTTGTGGCTTCTAGGGCACACTAAATGTGCTTGTACATGCTCAAATGGAAAATTATAAGAATGCTTATTGTGTTACAAGCTTTCTTCCCCAATTTTGTGGTCTTTTTTGAAATTTCGTGTAGAATTTTTCAGGCTCGATCGATCGAGTCATTTCTCGATCAATCGAGCTAATAAAACTGGGCACCAAAAAACAAGTAGAAATTCCTAGATCGAAGATCAATAGAAGTTCGATCGCTCTATCTTGTAAGATCGATCGAGCTACATCAGAAACCATTATCTCCATTCCTTGCAATGCTCTTAGTCCAACCTTTGATGCTTGATCACCCACCTTAGTTTGCATCACAAGTTACACTAATAAATACAACTATGGCTGAATGATCAATCTTGGGATTTTATGTAAAAGGATTTGTCTGAAATGCTTTCAATATTTTGATAGTTCATGGCAAGAGGCTTTATGCTAGTCACCATTTGTCTTCGCAACTTGAATGGACTTCTTTTGTAGGGAATTATTCAGTAGTTGTTGTAAAAAAAAAAAATATCATCAAAGTATTTTGCCTTTTATTGGTGGTTGATGTCGTTATTTAATTCTTTTCCTTTTCTATGGGTCAAGGTTATCTGATTCTTCTTGCCGGATACCAATAGAATGCTCTAATTGTACAAAATAAAAATATATGTTTTTATTACATATGTGCTATAACGAATCAGAGAGAGATTAGTGAAATGAGTTGCATCTGATCACATTGGCTTGGATTCTTACCTTTCCATGAGGGCCAGCTAGCAGATGACATTTTGGTAAATATGTAACAATTTCTGTAAAATGTTCCTAAATATATGATATCAGAATAATTTTCATCCAAGTCCATTCCTTGTTAAAATATTTTCTAACTGGCAAAAAGTTCCCTATTTACAGACTTTTTTTTTACAGTCAAGAATTAGTGTCGTTCATGTGTAACTTCTCATCTTTGTTTTTTACTAGTAATATTTATGTATTAACATATGATATAATTTAATTTTTGACAATTCCTTGTCAATTATCAAATTTTGATTAAAAGTATGAAAGTTATCTTATTAGAAAATCACAATTTTAACAATTAAATAATTTATTTATTCTTTGTCAAAAACAAGAATCAAAATGTCTAAATCACGTAAACAAAATGATAATTCTAATATAGCTCGAGATTATTAAAGTAATAGAAAATTAACAACTAATAAACTCGGTGACATCTATGGAGTTAAAAGGGTTACCGTTTCCACACGAGGTCCAGTCTATCTGTAGCCAAAATATTTGAGCTTTGGACCCCAATTAGGGAGGAATTATTGAATAATATAAAAAAAAGATAGTATCTAGATTCTAGACGGATAAACCGGAAAGATTATCAAATAGTTTAATCTTCTTCTTCGTGGGGAATAATTTGACGACTTAGGTTCCTAAAGATAAGTAGATGCATGAGGTATGTCTACCATTTTTAATGGTGTATGCTGCATGTTGGACATAAATTCCATCATTTTTAAAATATAAACGTTGCTCAAACCGATTAACAAATGGTTGCCACTTTACCACGAATACCATATATTTAGCAGCTTATTTTGACCTTTCCTGTGTCTTATTATGGAGATTTATTAAAGTAAAATGCAAATAAATTTACACTCATATGTATTATTGTGTCATATAATATTATATTTTTAAAAAAATTAATAACTTAATCATATCTAAAGTTATTATAGCATGTGACACAATAATTGATGTGTATTTAGTATTTTTTATGATAAGTTAGTTATTATTTATGGAATAAATGATGTCAATAAAATATAAAATTAATTTAAATTATTATTTTTTTCTTTTACCTTTTTAAGGCATCTTGTTTTCAGATGAAAGCATGAGGCATCTTACAATGTATTACGACGTCTAATTTCGCCACTTTTTATTTCCTTTAAGATTCTAAAGGAATACATTATCCTGTCATGAAATAATAAGAGGGTTAATTATATTTTATGTTATTAACATATTTAGCTTATTTCTAATATTTACATAACTTTTATAAACATGTGAACATGCTCATCACTCATTTAAAACTTTAAAATTATATAAATTTTGTATAAATAAGTTAGAATTTATAAAAGTTATAGGCATATTGAAAATAAATATTTATAATTCTAAATTTTTAAAATCTTAATTATATTATAAATATGTTTTCAATTTTATAAATATTATGGTTATATTTATAATAAATATAATATATTGGGACTATAAAATATAATTAACTCTTTTTATAAAACAGCCAATCAGGTCTATAACTAAACTGTTTTAACTAAAAACAAATTTATAGCTAAGACGAACTTAGCTCAGATAAAGAAATTATGACTATGATTTCCAGACTTTCAACGATGTTAAACAAATCTTGGAAGTTTCATTGCTTTGTTTTATTAATTCATGTTTCTGTTTTGCATTTGCTTCATTATTGCAGGACTAATGATCTAGGAAAACCCCATGTTACCTATTTTTTTGATGATGGTTCAATTTAAATATTGATATCCCAGTTAGATACAGAAGTCACAGGTAGGTTTGCAATAATTGTGTAGCTATATATTCTCTGGCGAAATTAGTACATGTATTTGGTGTTACAAAAATGTTTTTTTATTATATTAATTTATAGGTAAGAATCTAATTGATCTTATTAATAAATGATTTTGAAATTACTTTATCATTTCACATCTTTAATTTTTATATCTATAAAAAATTAACACGTAATCGGATACATATCACTACTCTTAATGTTATCATATGATGTTATTCTTTTATCTAAAACTTAAAATATCTTTAAACCAAAAGCAATACAAAATGAGCCAATCTTCTACTTTCCATCATGCATAATCATATGAGATGTTGTTTGATAGATATTAATTGTCATGAAATATAGTTTTAGCATAACTAATATAATGTAAGTTATGTTAGCGTTGGCGATATTCATAAACAAAATATTTGTATATAATATTAATTTTTAGGTGTGTTTTTCATGAATATTTTCAAGTCGAAGAAATTATCAAGTCTCAACATCCACATCTCAGGTATAATTTTGTTCCCATACATCTTAGATTTCATATTAGATATATAATAACATTGTTCATATATACCACTTGATCGATCTAGTGATCGACCAAGTGATGACTAGATCGATTGAGCTTAATTAAAATTAGTTAAGTTAATTTTTAATATGATTAGATTAATCGAAGTATTAACTCGATCGATCGATCAACTTATTTGTAAATTAATTAATTTTTTCACTATATCGATCAAACTATTTATATTCGATCAATTGAGCTCACTTGATTGAGCAGCCATACTCAATCGATTGAGTTACGTCTAGATCGATTGAGCAACCAAGTTTTCAAATTTAAGCTAATTAGTATTTTTACTATATTGTCCTTAGGTTTTTAAGCTCTTCTAAATACTTTTAAGGATGATTTTTTAATTAACCTTTGACTTAGGGTTTACACTCTTGCTATTTAATCATATAATTGGCTCACAAATTTTTTAACCACACAAAAGCATTATTGAGTATTATTCTCTTCATCTTGTTCTCTCTCTTTTGTTTTGTTAAAACTACTTAGGCTTTTTCATTAAGTCAATTTGTCAAATATTTATAGATGTGTTTGATGAATTAACAAACATACAATATTTGTAATATTGTGTTTTAAACTGATTGTTTTAAGTGTGTTAGTTGATTTTTAATCTGATATATTTGTTAAATCATCTAGTTAGGATTGTTTATTATTGAATTTGCTCTAAGAACACATTTGCACTTTTGTTATTGTGCTAACTTTTTAGGTACCAGCTATATGAATTCGATTAACTTGTGTGACTTAAGTTCATTAAAACGTTGGTCTAAGTCTGAATACCTTTATTGTAGAGGCTATGATGGAAGCAACAACTTGTAAGTAGATTACGTGGGGGCATTATCATGGTGGGTTGTTTGGTTCCTAGCCTTATATGGACCTTATTTTTCATAATGGATAGTTAGGGGGTCTGGTGGTTTTCCTCTAAATCATTGGTATAGCCTAGGTTATTTTCACCTAAAAATATTATATGTGAATGTATTTTTGCATTACTTTATTTACACACGATTGCACGTCTGGCCATCTTGTGAATTTTTAATTTGTTATACTTTCGCTAATCTTGTATTCATCTATCCTTTAACTAGTTAGGTCTGTACTAAAAAGAAACTTTTCATTTGGTATCAGAGTAGGTCACGAGATACACTTAATATTGCCTAGGACCTTGTTACAGATAATTTAAGAGATGGTTCATCTATAACCCATGCACCTTATTTCGATGGGTCTAATTACCCATATTGGAAGGCTAGTATGAGAGTCTTTCTACAGTCTATAGATATGAGTTTTTGGAACTCTGTACTTTATGGTTGGGAACCACCTGTAGCTACCAAAGATAATGTAGTCACTCATAATCCTAGGAATTAATGGACCAATCAAGATAAATCTGGTAGTAACTGGAATCAAAAGGATATTAATGCTATTTTTAGTGCTATGTCTATTAATGAGTTTCGTCGTATTTATAATGTTAATACCACTAAGCATACTTGAGATATTTTAGAGGTTGTTTATTAGGAAACCATACAAGTTAAACGAACTAAACTTTCAATGCCTGGTAGTCAATTTGAAAATCTTAAGATGAAAGAAGATGAAACATTTTTGAATTTTATATTAGATTATGTGATATTATTAACACATCTGTCAATCTTAGAGAGAAAATTGATGATGTTAGGATAGTTTGAAAGATTATCTACTTATTATCATATTGCTTCCATGCAAAGGTTAGTGCCATTGACGAAAGCAAGGATGTAGACACCATCAAATTAGAGGAACTAGTTGGCTTACTTCAAACCTTTAAGATGAGCTTTCGAAAACCACCAAAGAACAAAAGTATTACTTTCAAAATTGTTATGATTGAAGATAGTGACAGTGATTATAAAGAATTGGTAATCTTAACCAAAATATTGAATAAAATCCTCAACAAAAATAATCTTTAAATAAAGGACAATCAAGTTTCCAAAAGGATTGGAATTTGAGAGAACTCAAATATGTGAGTTATGATGGTAAGAAATCTAAACCCACTAGACTTTAATGTTTTGAATGTATAGGTTTTGGTCACTTCGTAGTTGACTGGGAAAACAAGAAGAACCAAAATAGAAGAGCTTTCAATGCTACACTTACTGACTTTAAAAATAATAATGATAATCCAGTTGAATCAAAAAATTATAGCACCAACTACTATGCATTTATTGCTACTACTGATAGACACTCCAATAATTCTAACATTGATTTAGATGATGAGGAAAGTGATTTTAAATTTTTACTCAATAAATTTAATGTCACTAGTATTGAAGAAGTATTTATATATTATGTAAGATGCAAAAGAGAAAAAAAGATAGGTTACTTGTAGAAGTAACTAAACTAAATGATAAACTAAAATCCTATGAAATAAATTCCTCGGTATTGGGAAAATAAAAAGTTGATTAGTCTGAATGTACTAATATTTTGAATTCAAGTCTTGTAGATCTTAAGTAGGAAAATAAGTATCTTATGCAAGAACTTTAATAATCAAAATAAGTTGTGAAAAGATTAACCATTGGTGGTGAATGGTTATACAAAATTCTAGATTATGGAAAATTGATTGTAGGCAATATAGGACTAGTCTATGTAGATGAGGATTTTACATTATCATCTTAAAAAACAATCGAGTTTGTAAAACTCTCTAATCCTTATTCTTTGTAGGCTACACATATAACTTCAACATTAAAAACCACATATGTAGGACCTCTAACCCTACTTATAATGTTATTCATTATACACAAAAAACAATTGCACATGTGATAGAAATTTTTTTTTGTAAGTTTGTGCATGTATGTCATCATTATGGTAGAAAATTCCATATTAGGCATAAGTGTATATTTTTGATGAATATTTCTAAATCTAATAATACTTAACATACTTCATACTTCAGAAGGTCTATGTCTAGAGTAGACTTGAGTAATAAGAAGCCTCATAGGAACTAGATCAAAGACAAGTTCAAATGATGTGATAGAATAGATTAACAAATCATCATCCTCCCTCTGACGTGTAGGAGGAGGAGAAGACAAAAAATAGGGTGTGTCTTCCATGAAGGTAACATCAGTTGAAAAAATATATTTGTTAAGACTAGGACAATAACATCTATAACCTTTCTAGAGACGAGAATAACCAAGGAAGATACACTTCAAAGACTTGGGATCTAATATAGTAAGATACAGATGAACATCATGAACAAAGCAAGTGCTACTAAATATCCTAGGGTTTGCAATGAATCTCACCATGAAGAAAAGATGAGGGCATGCGATTAATAATAAAACATGTTGTTGAAACTGCATCCACCCAAAAAGGTTTAGAAACATTCATTTGAAATAATAAGGCACTTGTAGTTTTGAGAAGATGTTTATTCTTACGTTCTGTCCCTCCATTTTGAGATGGAATATCAACACATGAAGTTTCATGAAGCATGCCATTTTGAACCATATAAGATTGAAACAAAGCTTATGTATATTCTTTGGCATTATCACTTCGCAAAGTACGAATTGAAACATTAAATTGAGTTTTAATCTCAACACAAATATGCAAAAATAGAAAACAATTTAGAACGACTCTTCATTAAATATAACCAAGTAACATGAGAATAATCATCCACAAAAGTAACAAAATACTTAAATCCAGGTTTAGACAAAATAGGACAAGGATCCTAAACATCAGAAAGAACTAATTCAAAAGGAACACTAGCATGTTTATTAAATCTTGGATTTGAACTAAAACGATGATGTTTTGCAAATTGACAAGACTCACAATCTAATGAAGACACCTTACTAAACTGAGGACAAAGTTTCTGAAGTAAAGGAAGAGATGGATGACCCAGTTTACAATGTGCCTCGAAGGGAGAGGTTACACTAGAGCGAGCAACATATTTCAGTATTGGTGTGTCAAGAATATAGAGGCCTCCAGACTCACGTCCTTTACTAATAGTCTTCTTCGTTATAAGATCCTAAAATAAGCAACGATTGGGAAAAAATGAGATGCAACAGTTAAGATTACGAGGAAGTTGACTTACAGAGATCAAATTAAAGGATAAGCTAGGTAAATGTAAGACAAATGAAAAAAGAAGCAAAAGAGTGGGAGTAATTTTGCCAGACCCAAGAACACAAGATGGTATCCCATCGGCTAAGGTAATAGTAGAGGTGGAAGTGTGTGACTGAAGAGTAGAAAAGAGACTAGAATTACCTATCATATGATTCGTGGCACCAGAATCAATAACCCATTTGCAAGATGAGGAAAGAAGACACGCATTTAGCTTACCTGAATCAGCAATAGTAGTGACAAAAGGTGATGAAGACCTTTGTGTTTCTTGATTTTGTGAGAACTTGGTAAATTCATCTGTAGAGATAAGAACCTATTTTTTAGAAGTATCATAAATGGATGCAATATGGGCCGAGTAACCTTTCTGATGCTTGTACTGAAGCTTTCTACAGTCATGTTTCATATGTCCTGGTTTGTGACAATAGTGACACACAATATCTCTTGGGTCCTATGGTCGAGTTTCAAATCCTTGCGAGCTGCCTCCTTTGTTTCTATTCATATAAGTTGACTGTCCAGGCTCATAATTATTATTTCAGCTGACCAAAGCACCATTTAATTGAGGAGGTGGATGTGGAATGCCTTCTGTACAAAGTACTCGACTAAATACCTCTTGTAAAGAGGAGATCTCAAAACCTGGGACTTAGCAGTCTCAAAAGCAGAGGGAAGACTGACAAGAAAACTCATGACTGCCATTTGTTCCCGTTGGCTTTGTTGAACCTTCACATCAGGGCTAAAAGGCGTCAAACTATTGAGCTCTTCATAAGTCCTTTTAAATTCCATAAAATAATTTGTGAAGGACTGATCTTGTTTGTCTGCATGGTAAAATACTTTGCATACCTCATACATGCGAGAAAGATTTCCTTTACCAGAATATAAGAAATCCAAATAATCCATCAATTCCTTAATGAATTCACAATGATTGATCAAGTCAATTATATTGCTCTCAATAGAATTCAGAATCTGCAGAAATAAGCGAGCATCTTCTCTAAGCCATGTTAGCTTTGAATCATCTTTAGGAGGATCATTAGTCAAATAAGTATCTTTGTCGATACTTCTCAAATAAATTCGAATGGTCTTGCTCCAAGCCAAATAATTCGAGCCATTGAGCTTATGGTCCATGATTTTAGACATCACAAGCACCATATCCATTACAACATTAGATTTATTTTCAACCATAACTCCTATAAACTACAAGGCAACGAAGAAATGAACAAACAAAATCCAACAAGGGCAGCGACCAAACACGCAGCGAACAAGAACACAAAATTGGAAGAACCCAAACCTGAACAATCACAAAGCGATGAGTGCCAAACCACCATAGATGATGCAGGGAAACGTGGGAGAGAAACATGAGAATGATCGGAGAAGATTGCTGTAGGGAAGCACTATCATGCGACGACGCGTGGGAAGATGGTAGAAATTTGTAGTGGCATGTGGGGCCCATTCATGGCTCATTTGGTGACCAGACTTCGGGGTTTGGCCGGTCGGCGGCTGGGCTTCCTCCCTATGCCGACGGTGAGAATACATTTGCACTCCAAAAGGGTGTTCCAAGTTAGAACCTAAAAATACACTAAACCCTAATTTGTGTTTACCCAAAAATCAGACCCTAATTTGAACGGGAAAAAATCTCAATTTTGTAACCCAAATGCTCTAATACCATGTAAACTCAGAATTCACTTTTCTTATTTTCCATTCAAAGATGCTCATATTTATATACAAAGGTAGGGACACTATTAGGTGATAGATAACTAATACACAACTAAGACACCCAATACATAACTAATATATTCAACTAGTGATAGACACCTAATACACAACTAATATATCTAACATATATATATATATATACACACATGTATATTTAGAAAATAACCATCTTCTTCAAAATTTGTACAATTATATGACAAGAAGGTTCACATATGCATCAATCATACAATTCTTTGACGAATTGATTTGTGTGTATGTTGCACATGATATCATCCAATGCACTCATGAAATCAATCTATATGAGCATGCTAATCAATTCAAACTTAGAACAAGTCTCATAAGTCTATTTTTATCATCCCTCTCCACTAATATAAATATGCACTTAGCTAAAGATCAATAAGGACTTTACATGCTTGTAATATAAGGATTAGGTGGGGTCGATAAATGAAGACATTTAGGTTCTTTTCACACCTTAACTTTATTTTTATTCATCATGCACTTTTTAACTACAATTTATTTTTTACTTGATATTTTAGTGAACCCTCTCTTATCATTCCTTTCATATTCTTTTATTTCACATCTTTTTTTATAACTGCACAACACCCCCAAATTTAATTTCAATTTTATTTTCTTTTTCTTCAGAGGAATAATTGTGTTCTAATATATATATATGGTGTATTATATTTCATCTTACGCTATAATATAACATATGCTTGTATTTTTTACAAGATAAAGGTTAAGGGAAACGGTTATGCTTATTGATTAGGCACAAAATATTCCTTAAAGATATAAAAGATTATTAATTAGGCTCAAATGAGTGACTACAGATATTAACATTGGTTAGCTTCAATGGCTCAATTGATCCAACTAAGACCTAAATCATCTCTCTTGCTAAATCCTATTTAAGATTTCACCTCAAGGGATGACTAAATAGATTCTAAAACATGATAGATCTCATCAACTCGTATAACTTACCACAAGTTTTCTCTCAATAAAAAAACCAAAATCAATCATGAACATGTGCATAAAAATTTGAATCAATCCAATCAAAGCTAACAAGCATATCACATGATTAATGTAAGTATCTTAACGAGCATGTTACATTTCTTATCCTAGTCATGACAACCAATTTTTATCATTGAGTGCATATGTTTCATATCAAGCATGCATGTATTTAGTTTCTATATATTTATCAATTTATGCCCAAATCATAATTAAAAACATCCTAAAAATAAAAATATATAAAAATTGAAAATACGTACTAAATACTAAAGTAGAGAATGAAATTCTCTCCCCTAATGTAAATTGCACATTGTCCCCAATGTGCACATAAAAATATGAAAATGTAAAAGAAAAGAAAACTCCCTTAATCCTAGTACATCACATATTTCGTTGAAACTACTTAATCTTGTTGCACCATTGTTATCCACATTTATTGACCTAAAAATAAAGACGATAAAAATATAAGTAAAATAACTTTGGTTTCCTCCCAACCAGTGTCACATTTAACGTCATTGACTAGACAAACATATCAAGTCCTATGGTACATGCCTCTATGTCCATTTACTATTGAGTTTTCTAGGAAATAATTTGAGTTTTGATTTATTAAATAATACTTTATATTTTAGTTCAAAAATGTGGTTCTCAATTCTCTTATCATGCCATATATTTTTGTACTTTTTGCATTCTTATAAGCATTCTACCATAGCTCATCTAATTTATGTATTTTCAACATTTTCTTCACCTCTCTATTGGACTCTTTTGCTTGCCTGCTTGATTGGGGATGGTAGGATAAAGGTATGAGGTCTACCTTAGTGGCCTTTCAATAGACGACTTGAGCTTAGATCTTATCTCAAAACTCTCAACAACCAAATTAGGTATACATATGGAAGTTGTAGCCTCCAGATAGTTCACACAATCAATAATATCAATCATAGATTGTATACTCATAAAATTAAAATAGGTTGAGTTGTTTCTTGGTAAGTTTACTACATTATTCACAACATCATATGTAATAGTCTTAAGTGTGGATGACTCAATAGATTATTTTAAGTTATCATCTATCCTATAGCATTCATCAACATCATCAATACTAGGCGATTCAGATGTTTTAAAGACTTTAAACCTTACTTGTTCATCTTTCATTCTCATTATCAACTCACCTTTTTGTACATCAATGAATGTTCTTATCATTTCTAAGAAAGGACGACCAAGTATTATAGAAATGTTATGGTCCTCTTCCATATCTAGTTCAATGAAATCTATCAAAAAGATTAACTTTTCTACTTTTACTAGCACATCTTCTACCATAATCTAGTGTCACTTAATTATTTCATTATCTCCAAGCCTCTTTTTCTAACACAATATATCCTTTAGGAATTTGGCATAAGAAGATGTTTGTTCAAGTGCATCTATAAATGATATATTTACATGCAGCTTCTTGAAGACTTTCCTAAATTTTAAAAATTGTGTATCTAACTTTTGCTTTTACAATCTTTGAGGAAAAGGAATGGTGGGTTTATAGAGTTATTTTCTTTGGCTGAATAATTTATTTTTCAGTGCTATCTTTATCCACTAGTTCCCCCTTATCCTTGTTAATTTCATGTTTCTCCCCATCTCCTTAAAAGTTTTACCACTCCTTAAGGCTATGGCATTTCAATGATCTTTACCTTCTTTTCTTATAATTGTGTCACTTGGAAGGTTACCTTAAGGCCATTGACTTATGGCTTGAGCAATTTTCCCCATTTGGGTCTCTAAATTTTGAATTGAAGCCTCTTGAGTTGACATTTTTGTATCTATTGATTGGATGAAGTCTTTCATCATCTCCATTAAAGAATTTATATTGTCCTCAATAGGTGGCTTCTTCTCTTGGGATTGTGATTGTTATGGTTTTTGAAAACCAAATGGTGGAAATGATTGAATGTTTAATTGATTACCACCTTGATTGTTGTTATTCCAAGAAAAATTTAGATGTTGTCTCCAAACTGGGTTATATGTGTTTGAGTATGGATTAATATTTTTGTTTACATTACCCACATAGAATGTTGACTCAGGATAATTTGGACAATTATCAAACAAGTGAGCTCCTCCACAAAAAGACACATGACACCTTTGACTCTTATATCTAGTTTATATTCACTAGTGAGTTTTGAGCCTTCAAAAGATGTATCAAAGATGACACTTGAGCTATGAGCTATCTTCTTATGAATACCATTTAGTCCATTGGCCATTGATAATTATTTCTATCCATTTTCTTAAGTAACTCATAAGTTTTATTGTAAGATTTGGCTAGAAAATCTCTATTAGTGGACACATCCAATAAGGGATACCATGGTGAAGAAATTTCCTTAGAAATTCTTTGAATCATCCCTATACTTCATATAAATTAAGATTCTCCTTCATATTGTTGGTAAGAGGTAATGTCATTCCTAAGCTTTGCGTTCTTTATTTGTGGGAAATATTTCATCAAGAATTTATCTACCAAATCATTCCAAGTTGTAATGGAATCAAGTGGCAAAGAGTTTAGTGTAGTCTTGCAAAGAGTAATGGAATAATCTAAGCCTAAATGCATCTTCAGTCACACCACTAAATTTGAATAAATCTCCAACTTCAATAAACAATCTTAGATATAGATGAAGATACTCTGTTGGTAATCCATTAAATTGTCCAACTATTTGTAACATTTGAAACATCATTAGTTTTAGTTCAAACTAATTATCTTGGATGTTTGTCCTTGTAATACTTCGATTTATCCATTACAACATAGGTAATGCATATTCATTCATACACTATCCTTACCATCAATTAAAGGAATCTGGTTATTCAAATTTAGCTCATTATTGCTTATTTCTAATGGATTAGCCATTTTTTTCACTTAAGTGACAACTTTTTTCTTTCTTATTGATCTCAAAGTATGCTCGATTTTGGGATCGAAAGGCAAGATTTTTTCCTTATAGACTCTACTAATCCAATAGACTTAACTATATTTCTAATGCCACTAAAGGAGATGTCTAAATTAAAAATAAATAAATAAATACAATTAAATTAAAATTATGAAAAATAAATAAAGAAAAATTACTAAAATAAAATAATTAATTTCTAATGTTTATGATCCCTAGCAACGGTACAAAAAACTTGATACAACATGAATTGTGTATAATGAATACGCAAGTATACATATCGCAACAAGTAATATAATGATAAAAAATATCTTTAACACAGATATTATGTTATTAGAAACTAATTTTTAAAATTAAAAATTAAAATCAATTTTTTGTATTTTTATGTTTTAAAAAAGAAAAATTAAAATAACTAAAAATAAATAGCAATAATTAACTAACTTAGATTTTACAGCTAAGAATATAATAAGAAAATATCTAGGCATGTTTAATCCCTCAATTTTCTAAACATATGAATCACTAAAACCCTTATAATATAATGACCAATCAATTACATGATAAATTGAATCTAACCTATCATGCATTCTTCTTTCAAGAAAACTAAATATCATATAATAATTAACCTAATCACATTCATACGCTAATTAAATTGCATACTACTCATTAAGATCATCAATTATGGATCACATACATAAGAATTATAAATATTTACTTAGAAACTATGTATGTTATTTAATCGAGGTAAACGATTAAATAATTCTCTCAAATCTATTTAATTGACTTCATAGATCAATTGTTGACCAAATAATTAATAATATATAAATTAAATTAAATAATATAATGGAATTGAAATTATAATTGGGATAAAATATTATATCATCACATGTGAAAAATTGGGTTCATAAGAACCCTATATTAATAAATTTTTTTAGACATACTTTTGTTAATAAATATCATATTTTTCATAAAGAAATACATAAAAATTGATATAAAAAAGAAGAAGAAGAAATACAATCAATCTCTTGAATTGTAGTACCAATCACCTCTTTAATCTCCACCGAAATTGTATCTCTTTTTGAATTTTTCTAAATTGATTTCCCTTCTTAGCTCAAAATATTGATAAAAAAATTGATATTTTTTTTATTTCATCAGGTTTATTAGGAAATTAGAGGGTTAAATTAGGCTTAGGTAGAATTTGGACCATTAAATCAGCTTTAGATAAAGGGTTGAGATGAAAAAAAGGAAAAATTAGCAATGTTGACCACTAGGGTGGTGAAACATGGCATAGAAGATTCTTTGGGCTAATCAGTGCAAGACACGTGGTGGAATGGACTAGCCTCAATCAATGTAGGTTGAGTCAGTACCACGTGGCATGTTGTGATTCAAAATTACAGATTGCATGCCACCCCGGTGGAAGAATGGATGAATTAGATGATGACGCATAGCATGCTCGTTGACCAAGATGTGAAATCGAAATGAACAATGTGCTAACACATGGATAGCACTATATCACTCGGTACACGCGGTGTTGGGCGATTGGCTCTCTTCACTTTCGTGGCATCTTTGTGGCTTGCCTGGTCACCTTTATTGCTTGCATGGAATCCACATGGTATCTTCTAATTGGTTTTCATTAAAAAATCCAAAACAATTCTTAAAAATTATATTTTCACCTTTTTTCACTAGAAAGTTTATATTTTTAAACTCAAAAATACTACTTATTCAATAAAATGAGCAAATATTAAGAAGAAAACAACACTGATGACTCTACATTCATAAAGTCATCATTTGGCTCTCAAGGTTTGGAATAGAGAATTCTTTGATAATTTTGATCGTAATATTGAAAAAACCTTGGCTACCCTTACTCACATACAAAAACATTATGATAAAGATTCTTTTTCCAAGAAATTTTCAATTCGAATCTATTGCCTATGCTAATTTGGATATATTGTTAGATAATCAAGATACATTTTAAGGGAGAAGATCATACTAAAATGGTTGAAGGGTGACAACAAAAACATTACATTTTTCACTCACTTTTTCGACTTTAAAGGCCTAAAAGCTTTTAACTCACTTGGAAATAAATAGAGAGATTACATAGGATCCATAAATGATAACTAGTCAGATTTTGCATAACTATACCCAAGTGTTGACAATCTAGAATTTACTCTCATCGAGTTGTTTGTGCCCTCTTTGATCACTTCTGCAAACAATGGCACTTTATGAAGCATACCATCATTATCGAACATACATGCATTGGTATTCGACATAGATCTCTTGAATTCTAGGATATTATTGGAACAGATTTAATACAATCAATTTAAGATTATTTAAAAATGGTCAGATGTAGGGATGAATTCAAATTTCTAATCCATATACTCCAAAACTTGCAGACAAGCATTATATATCATTATAGGCCAGTCTCCTTGTGAAACTTTATGTTCAAAATCACAAAGATTGTCACCATATGTCTATGAGACATTTATTCTTATATTTTGATGCACAATGTCTATGAGACATTTATTCTTATATTTTGATGCACAATCTTTAATAACTCACAAATACATGAATCATTATCAAACTAATAATAAATTATCATGAGGTCGGGCTTTAAAGTAATTGGTAAGTTATTCTAAAAATTCAAATTATTTCCTAAATTAGTAAAGAAAAAAAATAATTCTTAAACATTATATCAGTTGTCAGTTGAGAAAAAAACAACTGTAAATTCTAAATTTCTTTAATAACTAAGATCACACATAAACTAAATTATAGCAAGTAAAGTAAATCATACCCAAAAATATGATGAGGAATGAATATGGGATTTTGTGAGCATAAACCTTATTGAAAAGAACAAATTAAATTATTCAAATAAAAAGTTAAATTTATTGATATTTTTAAATAAATGAACCCCCTTAATCATGGTAAGACCATAAAATTATCAATTGATCAATGACTTCTTGAGTTAAACTTGAAATTGATTCATTGGAAAACTATGAAAAATATATAAACCAAAATTCTCAATTAATTAATAATTTTCTTAGTTGAGCTTTAAATTAATTAATTAGTAAACCTAAGGTAAATATATTCTTGAATTATAAATCAAGATTTGATTCATCATTAATTCATAGTTAAGGATATTTTTTAATCATCTAATTTAATCTCAATTAATTAACAACTTTCTTAATCAGGCTTAAAATTGATTAATGAAATTAAATTAAACTCTTATTCATTAATAGACAATTAAGCACAAATAATGTTTCTAATGCTTAATTCTAAAATACTCTTTAATTATGAATCAAGACTGGGTCTATCATTAATATATAGTTGAAGATTTTAAGAATATGAATAAAAAATAAATAAAACACTTATTTATTTAAACCATAAAATTATTTTTCTAATCATTGAAAGTAAAATCTAAAATCCCATATTTCAAAATTAGCCAATCATAGTTAATTAACAAAAGTCAATTCAACTATGAAAAACATCATATTATAAAGAGAAATAAAAGATATAACAATAAAAACACTCATTCTTGATAAAAATCATATCTCTGAATGAGCTATATCTATCTTCTTGAAATCTATGAATTTTCTTTACAATTGGGAGATTTTCTCTATGTATTTGTATATGGATAGAGAAATAATGGATATGTGAGTTCGTGGTTAGTGTATGGATGAATAATATATGTTTAAAAGAACTTAGAGTTGTATTTATAGGCTAAAATTGGGATTAAACACATTTGGAATGCATATTATGATTTTGTGTGAAGTGATGCAATCTGATCTTTGATTCTTCAAATGCAACTAAGAGAACTGGTATGGAAAATTTTAGGCTGTGGCATGCATAAATCTTCAGATAACATAAGTAGACTCGAGAGCATTGTGCCTTGGTGTGGATAATATCTTGTTGTGGTACGTCCAAAAATCCAAGAATGTCAAATTTGTACCTAAAATCATGTCATTATGGCATGAGTAATGTCTTTCCATGGAATGCATATAAATTATAGAATTTGATAATCTTGTTTGTTCCTATTTATTTGAATTTCCATTAATTATCCTGTTTTCACTCTTTTTTTCATGTTTGACCAGAATTTTTCTATAAGCATTTTAACCTACAAAACATGTAAATACCCTAAAAAATAAGATAAAAGCAAAATAAAACATAAAATAAACACTTAAAAAACATAACAAATAATATAGTGTTTATCACATTTTGTCCCATAATCAATTTGGGTTCATTCTAGTGGCTATTGCATTTGAGACCATGTGATAATAATTTATTTTAAAAGTGATAAGTGCTTCTACTTTGATGATATTTTTCTAGGCTGTATCCAAGATGTGTTTGCATTAATAAGAATCTTGACCTAGTTAATGGTTTACCCATGAGTTATTTATTTTGCTCTTGAGGCATACAATAGGTGGATCTTTTATCTTAGCTCTTATTTTGTATTGTCAAAGATTTTCTTAGTAGATACATTGTCTCTTTGGTTTATAACAAGCACTTTCTTTCAATTTCTTTACACATGGGCTTTCTTGCACCAAACCACTTTTTTATATATCTATGATATTCTCATCTTGGGTCATGCATGTTTTTCAAACTTCTAGCTTTTTTATAGGATTTTCAATTGTATGGATATATTTTGGGTTAGTTAATCAATTTAGATAAATCTTTCATTTACTTTGATAAAGTTGAATCTCATAGTAATATTGTGTCACTTCAAGAAAATATTGGGATGCATATTGAGGAACTTCTTAATCCTACTTAGGTATCACATTATTTTAGGGGCCCCTGAGAAAGTATTGGTTTCAAGGATTATCTGTATAAGGATAAAAGCTTAGAAAGGGCTTGGCCTCTCATTGGTAGGAGTAAATGTTTGATTTCTTCAATTATTCAAAGTGTGCTCCTACATTCCTTTTAGATATATAAATTATTGATGTTAATCTTGGATTGTATAACAAAATTCATCCAAAATTTTATTTTGGTCAAGAAAGGTAGATAAACTTAACTTTTTTCTTGATTACTTCGATGGATTTTTGGTGCCTTGTAGAAGAAGAGAGTCTCAACTTGAGGGACCTTAGCCACTTAAATAAAGCCATATTAAGAAATTTTGCTTATAGGTTATCATATGGGACATTAGAATGGTACTTGGCTATGGTAAAGCTTCATAAAGTTATTATGTTCACTCTTTCATTTTGCACGATTTACTACCTTATTATTTTATCCTTTTTAAGGAAACTATATGATTAGTTGGTAAAACTCTATAGTATGATTTCAGACTGATAATTGGCAAGGCACTCCTCTAATTGAAAGAATGAACAACCTTCTGGTGGAAAGGCTGATGCATTTGTTAATAGGGATTATTTACATGCAAATGGTTGGCATCTACTACAATCTTCTAAGCAATTATATCTCAATATTACTTCAAATATTTTCTTGATAGTTGTTAGGATAGGTATGGATACAAGAATTTGGACACGTTCACTTAATAGAGGAGTTAAGACCAACGAGGCCTATGATTCTCTATGTGTGGTCAAGGAACTTAGAGTTGGGGTATGGTTATCTGGGTCCCTTTCACACCGCCCTCACATCTATTATACTCAGGTATGTTATTTATAACAAACTTACCACTGATTATCAATCAAATAAGAATGGATAATCCTTATCTTCATGATGCTTCTTATGTGGCTTTTAGAAGAGGAAATTATCTCTGATACTCTTTTTTAGTTGTCATTTTGCAGGTGCAATATGGGATCTCTTATACTCTTTTTTTGCTAGCAATCTCGTATAGATTCTTCCATTCTTGACTTATAGATAAGAACAATGGTAAATACCTTTGGTCACATCTTTGTAATTTATAGAAAGTATGGACTGTTTTAGTCATCTAGTTAATATGAACAATTATAAATGATTATTAACTTAAAGACATACAGATAACTCTATGTTTTGCATTTCCCATAATTTAGGGGTTTATACTTAAGGTGAGTCTATCACATCCCGAATCCATATGAAATACATTATATGATCTTTAGGTGTTGAGATGCTTATGGAATAAGGCATCCCACGAGAAGCTCTATGGATTATAGAAGTCATTTTGGAAGGTGACACCTTTAGGATGGATAAGGGTCAAAATAGATGGTGCTACTTTTAAATTGTCATACTTATCTAGTTGTGCAGGTTTTTTTGGACCTTAAAATCTTTTGGTAAGTGATGTTCGTGCGTCCTACTTAGGGTCTCATATGCTTTTGAGATATAACTTGTGAAGGATGCATACTACCACCTTTGGATAGTAAAGACTTTAGTTAGATTCAGACTATGTTTATGTTGTCACACTTTTTTAAACTCGATCTTTATCAATGCCATGAAAATGATATTCTACTTGGGCTGACAACTTAAAAAAGACTACTCGTATAAAGTTTCATTGTTCGTATATTTATATAGAGGACTATGTTTTTAACTTATGGATTTATGGATGTAAATGGATTTTTGAATTGAAAATTTTCAATAAGAATAATATATGTTAGAATGTGTTAACTCCCTATCTTCAAATTAGCCCTCCCGTAAAGTCTAACCCAAGGAGTCAAAAATTATAGAGTTAAAATCTTAATTTAATTTGAAAAAGATAAAAGCGAAAAATCCAAAGAAATCAAATAATATGTATTTTAAAAATTAAACAAAGGATTTGCAAATAAAAAATAGTATGGACTCTAGGACTCCCATTATTTGTTATGCGAATTGATGAAGGAAGCCTTATCATTGAATAGTTATTTCATTTATTCATATGTTAAAAACAAGTCTAATTGTAGGTGTTCTTGAGAATTGATTTGTATATCTATTTTTTTGTCTATTTAATGTTAATCATAGTTAAGTGGCAAAATGAGAAGGATGCTCCATATAGGTGACAACCTAGTTAGGATGTCCATGTACACCTATTAAAGCTTGTAATCTACAATTTTTCATTAAAAAAAAGTGTTTCATTTGCTAAATGTATTTAGTTTGTTTAACGTTAAGAATATTTTTTTACATTTAAAATCACACGTTTAAATCGCACTAATCACCTATTAATTAAAAAGAGAGATACAAGAAGAGAGAACTTTTCCAAAAATTGTTTTTTCCCTACATATGTACTATTTATACCCATAATAGAGGTTTACAACTAGATGTACAATTGAATATGTAAGCATGTATATTGAGTTTTGTCAAAAAGTGGACATGTAAGGTAATTATATAACTAGTTAAAGAAGTGAGGTTGTAGAGGTAATTTAGATTAATTAATCTTTTAAATTAGTTCATTTATGTTATTTGATCTCTTACATTATAATTATTATTATCTAGTTTTTTAATTTGAAAAAATAATATAATTTAAAATTACTTTTTTAAAGTAATATTTTAATATAGAAAACATTAAAATAATATATATATATATATATATATTTTAATTTACCCTTTTTTCTAATACAATAAAATTAAATAATATAATTTATAATATAAAAAATAAATAATACAAATAATTTAATAATCATGAAAATTACACTTTTCTGGAAATTATATAATAATCATCACAAGTTTGCAAATGGCTCAAAACAACGTAGGGTCGTTGGTGGTTCTTAGGCCAGGTGACCAATAAAATATTCCAGGAATAATCAAAGAAATGTATTTGTTTCTGTTAATTAGTAAAGTGATTAATCTAAATATTAATTATTTTTGCCTTTACATGAATGGGAGGATTATGATGATCATAATGATAATGAGGACCATATTGGAAGACGGATAGGAAGAGAAAATGTGCTTCAAAGGATGACTCTAATGATAAGTAAGGATAGGGACTTTGGTTAACGAGAAAAGATTATTTGATTAGAGCTATTAGTTATCATTATGTTCATAGAGAGATTTATGTTGCTTTCTCGTCTCATTTAGACATCATGACAATTTTAATGCATATCATGTTAAGCTATAATTAATGTTATATAATGTTAGTATTCTAGGAATGATTATATATAATTTAAAATTGAAATTTAAAAATAATTAAATTAAAGTCAATTTTTTTAATTTTTAATTTTAAAATTTAAAATTTAAAATTAAAATAAATTATATTAAAAACTAAATTAAAATTAAAAATTTAAAAAGTTTTTTTTGTTTAAAAAAAATGTTTTATATAATTTTATTTTTATTTTTATTTTTAATTTAAAATACCAAAAAATCGCCTTAAGACATAAAACTATCTTTTAAAACCTTAGGCATACCTTGGATTTGGTTTATTTTAGAGGGTTCATTGAAAAAGGAATGATGTCAAATAAATGATTGATAAGATCCTTATTATTCATTTAGAAGTAAAATAAAAGTTTACTGAATACGCTATCAAATACAAAGCAGTAGCTAACAAGAATAAAAGAAAGAAAGTGTACCATGGAGACATGGTAATGGTGCGTTTATAAAAGGGGCAATGCACTATTAGCACGTACAAGGAGTTAAAAGGACAAAAAATATGAGTCTTATCAAATACTTAAAAAGATAGATGATAATGTTTACATAATGGATTTATTTAAAGATATAGACATCTTATCAACATCTAATGTAAAAAATTTGTAACTACCATTAATTAACACCATTTCATACAAAAAAAATTGAAATTAGTTTAAAACAAGTGGAAGGAACTAATGTGAATGAGTATAAGAAGTAAAAAGAGTAGTTTCTTTTATTTAATTGTAATACTATAATCCCAAGTAGAATTTTTATGAATCACATTGGGATTTTTAAGATAACCATACACTTTAGGAAGAAAACCAAGAAATAGATACATATTTCTATATTAAAGAATTTTCTTCTTTCTATTTGGAATTTGGGCTTTATTTCTAATTCATGACATAAAATAATATCTATAAGGTATTCGTATTTAGAATAGTTAGTGTTTGATTATGTAATTAGTTTCTTTGGTTTTTATTTAATCACAAATATTAGAATATCATGCCAAAGTGTGAGTTTGGCTAGTTTAAAGTTTTATTTATCTATTCCTTATTTTTAAGTGCTTTCATATTTTGGCGCATAAGTGCTTTAGTTCTACATTAGGTGGTATCATCTTATTCGTAAGATAAATGAATATCTCTAAACTAGTCTTACTTTAAAATTATTAGAGTACTTAACTAAAGATAAAGATAATATAACTAGACTAGTTCTATTCTAAAGTTATTAGAGTGTTCCACTAGTTAGAAATTACTATTGTCTAGCTAATTAATTAGTTTTGTATTTAAGTTATCATAAATTAGAGGACTTATTGCCATATAATAATTTGATTAGCTTTAAAAGTTTGTTCACCTATTCCTTATTTCCCAAATGCTTCCATATTTTAGTGTACTAACACTTTCGTCTCAAAATTGTATTAGCATTTTTAAAGTGAAAAAGTGTAATTTTTTTATTACTTAATATTAGTTAAAAAAAAAGGTTCTTTTTTTTTAATGTACGACCTAACTAGTTAGAAGGTGAATAAATAGAAGATCAACAAAAATATAACAAAATAAAAATTCGCAGAATGGCTAGAAATGTAATCGTTTGTAAATATAAGTAATGCATGAATATAAAAATTGACTCAAGATACCTTTAGGTTGAAACAACCTAAGACACACCAATGATCTAATAGAAAAACCATTATACCACGTAATTATCTACTGTGAAAAATAAGGTCCAATTACAAGTCTAAGACTCAAACTACCCACCAAAGTAATGCCCCAAGTAATCTATTTACAAGTTATTGCTCTCATCATAGTCTTTACAAGAAAGGTAATCAGATCTGGAACAACGTTTCGATGAACTAGAGTCACACGAGTTAATCGAACTTATACAGTTGGCACCTGAAAAGTAAACATAATAAGACAAGTACAAATGTGTGTCCTAGAGCATATTCAATAATGAACAATACTAGCTAGATGATTTAACAAATATATCAGATAAATCAAAATTAAAAAAAAATCCTATAACAATAAGCTTAATGCACAATATCACAAATATTGTAAGCTTGTTAATTCATCAAATGCAACTACAAATCTTTGGTAAATTAACTCGATAAAAAATCCTACTTAAATAGTTTTAGCAAAATAAAAGAGAGAGAACAAGATGAAGAGAATAATGTTCAATATTGCTCTTGTATGGTTGACAAAATTGTGAGTCAATGGTATGATTAAATACCATGAGTTGAAACCATAGGTAAAAAGTTAATTAAAAAATCATCCTTAAAAGTATTTAGAATAGCTTAAAAATATAAGGATAATATAGTAAAAATATTGATTAGCTCGAATAAAAATTAGGTTGAATTTGAAAACTTGGTCACTCTATCGATCTAGACTTTGCTTGATCAATCTAGTCAAACACGATTTATCTAGTTAAGCTCGATCAATCAGCTATGAATAGTTCGATCAATCTAGTTAAATCTCAATCGATATAGTGAAATAATTAATTAATTTATGAATAAGTTGATTGATCTAATCTTTAATCTTAATCAATCTAGCTCTTGATTGATCAAATTAATAACTCAATTGATCTAGTCATATTAAACAATGATTCAACCAGTTTTAATTAAGCTTCATTGATCGATTGATCTATTTAAACAATGTTCCTATATATCTAATATGAAATCTAATGTCCATGGAACAAAGATATACCTGAGATGTGATCATTGAAGCTTGATAGTTTCTTCGGCTCAAAGATATTCTTGCAAGACATACCTAAACACTAATATTACATACAAATATTTTGTTCATAAATATTGCCAACACTCACAAACCTTACAATCTCCCCCTTTGGTATATTTATGTGATGAAACATCTCTCTTACTACATAACGTTCATAGGAAAAAATTTACATAGTAGAACTATCCAATGATCTGATGAACCATCTTCGCTTATATCTTGATAGCTCTTGTTTATACTAAAAAAAAAACTCTAGCAAATAAATAATTAGTCTTAAATGACTCATTATTCACAATAGTTCAATGTATTTGATAATAGAAAAGCAAAGAATGTTCAAAAGAAGATTAAACAAATGATTGAAATTAAAAAATAACCCCTATATGAAATATACCCAAAAAAAAAATTAAAAATTAAAATCTCTCCCTAAATTAACTATCTCCCCTTTTTGATGTTTCAATTAAAGTTTAAAATTTTTTATACCAATGTTTCTCCCTCTTTTTGGAATACAAATTTACAAACATAAACAAGAGATATAAACGGACAAATGAATCAAACATGAATTAAAGATAAAAAGATTTCTTTTTAGGAGAGGATAGTAGATAAATCCAGACATGACTACAACATTACATTCATATAATAAAAATTATTTGTGTTGACTTGTCATTAATAACATAAACATATGTAAGTAACACATACAAACATAATCACACATATAGTGACATATCCATAGCCATCACAAGTAAATTGAGTTTTGGAACAACACTAATATGTCAATTAGTCATTCATGACTAGTTATAAAGGATTTAAAATAAAAAGCATCACCAATCATGAAAAAATTACAGTTGGATTCAAACTTTCACAACATAAAATTTTACTAACTAAAAGAGAGCTTAGTAATTTTTTTCTTTTGGTAATCCTTTCTTGTATTTTTTTATGTGGGGAATTGGTTATTTATTTTTCTTTCTTTCTGTATAACCATTTATGGCTCTATTTTTTTGTGCATATAAACACTTTTGTACTTTCCTTTTCTATTAATTTTTGAAGGAATTATGCACAAGACAAAAACCTAATATGATGACTTCTACACTAGTTGTGATGTATCCCTCTCTGTTTAGTGCAGTAGCTTTGTACTTCACAGTAGGTAACTCTCTCAAAACTATGTATCTCTCTATAGCAACATTTTATAATGTGAAAGAGAGAGCTCAAACACCATTCTAGTAGTCAAGGTTATCTAAGGCTAGGGGTATCCATAAACCGGACCGGACCGGACCGGACCGGACCAAACTATAAAACCGGATCGGACCAAACAGTTTTACAAATCAAACGGTCCGTTCCACTTTGTACTAATTTTAAACCATTCGAACTGAACCAGACCGGTTTAATAATATATTAAAAATTTCATATTATTCTTCATTAAATGTATAAAAAAATCAAACCAAACCGGATCGAACCGTTTTATAAACCAAACGGTCTGGTCCGGTTTGTATTAATTAAAACCATTTCAAACGGTCCGGTCTAGTCCGATCCAGTCCGAGTAATATAAACGGTCCGGTCTGGTTAAATGTTTTAACCAAAACTGGACCAGACCGTTGGACACCCTTATCTAAGGCTGTAAATACTTATATAATCATACATTTCATGCATAACAACATATGTGTCGAGTAAGTGTGTGAATAGGATGATAGTAACATTGATCACTAGATGCATAAGATATGTAAGTGCATAAGTCATAGTATCCAATTTTTAAAGATGTAGTCAAAAGTATGAGGGTGGTATGTAATCTTCGTGTCAATGTCAATCCAATCTACTTCTCTCCTTTTTTTATTATTTGTATCCTTGTTTTTAAAACTAAAGAAAAATCAATAAAAATAAAAATAAAACAAACAAACAAACTAAATATTCTCACCTAAGATAAATTAAGCACTCAAACAAAAGTATCTAGGTGAACAAAAAACTACAGTCAGGTGATTGGAAAGAAATAATCTTTCCCAACCCAAACTTTCTTGAATTTTAGTTTCTTTATATCTTTGGGTTGAAAATCAACTACCTTAATTGTCATTGGCATATTATTGGACTTACCTTTAAATTTTTCATTCATCCTAAATGAAGATACAATATGCATTATAGGGTGATGATAATTAGTCTAGAATTACAAGTGTTGATATTTACATACCTTTTTTAACCAACAACTTCATGCTTTCTATCCCTAAAATTGTTCACGAATCCATATCTCATCATGGTTGACATCATGTAATGATAGAGGAAATGATTGCTTTGAATGACAATGGTACTTGGGACTTGGTTGATTTACCTTCAGGGAAATGGGCTATCGGATGCAAATGGGTGTTCACAGTTAAAGTTAATTTGGATAGGTTAGTTGCTCGATTAAAGGCTCGTCTTATTGCTAAGGGATATGCTCAACTATGGAGTATACTATTATGACACTTTCTCTCTTGTTGCTAAATTGACTTTTGTCCGATTGTTTATTTCTATGGCAGCTACTCACCATTGGCCTTTACATCAACTACATATCAAGAATGCTTTTCTTCATAGTGATCTTCAAGAGAAGGTGTTTGTTGCTCAGGAGGAGTCGATGAGTGCTTAAAAAGCACTAAAATTACCATGATTTTATGCACGTTAATTGATTAATATATATATATATATATATATATATATATATATATATATATGATTTTATCATATATTTATATAAATCTTTCTTTTGGGAATCATGGGTATTTTTATTGCTTTTCAGGTATTTTCGCTCAAAAAATTAATTTAAAGACTCAAAGAAAAATACTAGAGGCAATACATCACAAATATATTCATAAAATAAATGAGGAAAAGTTAAAACATTTGCAAAAAATGGATAAAATGGATTAAAAGGGTAAAAAATTTCAAACAGGGTGAAATCGTGCACGCAGCGTGCCTAGTAGCACCGAACAATGCGCCCAGAAAATCTAGATGCGCCCCTGCTCCATTCTACCAATACTTTGGTTTTATATTTATAAAAATCTCACAAGTGCACGAATCATTTAATAGAAAATGATATGTATACTCCCAAGGTCGATCTAAGGAAGGAATGTACGTGGTTTTTAAATTATTATTCAAACTTTTAAAAACGAAATTAAATCCTAAACATCCTGTCACGATATTTGGGTTTTTGTGTTTCTAATCTAATAACATAAAAATAAACATAGATACAGATTCAATAAACATTTATGCAAATTTTATCTTTTATAATAGTGGAGTATTTATGGATATAATAACTAAGTTAATTATGCTTGCTCATATTATTTAGGTTATTAAAGATATAAATTGATATTTGTTGATTCTCTCTTTTTTATATGAATACCACCTTTTGTGGGGTTAGATATTCTTTGTTAACTAAAAAAATCAATTAACACCTATGGGTGGTATTGATAACTAATTTGGTTAATTAAATTAATTCCTTTTTCTAAGATATTGAAAATGAATCATTTAAATGCCACCTTTGGTGGGGTTAGACAATTTAAACTTTATTCATGGTGTTCAAATTAAACCTAAGAATTTAATTATCCGAGTGTTAACTTTCAAGTTTTAAAACTACTACTGAAAACATGTTGTCAATACATTTTCAAATAATAATTCTTATAAAAATATTTGAAATAGAGCTTCACTCTAACTATCGGGAAATTGTACCAATAAATAAAAGAGCACTACTCTAAATCAGATAGGATAACTAAACCTTAAAATCTAATTTTTAGATTTTAGTTTGTAATGAAAAATAATATATTTCTCTCTAACATTCTTAATATAAAATCTTGAATAAAAACAAAATCTATTCATTTTAGAGATTTTTACCTATTTAATATTCCGCAAGCATAACAAAGTTATTATTATATCATGTTTACAAACAACCAACAAAGTTAAATTTATTCATAGATAAATTAAATATAACATATAAGAATAAAACATAAAAAATAACTCAAAAGAAAATAAAATTCTTACACTACTTTGATGTTATTCCTGTTGTTGGAAAATCTCCAAAAGGAAGATGTTTTTGAGGTGTAGAGAATGAGGGTATTTATAGGTGAAGAGAGGAAGAAATATTTGGTGGAAAAATGATTAAAAATGGAGAAAACACATAGTAGGTGATGATGACATCATCGCTAACATCATGGTAGGTGGGGTGCAGCGGCGCACACGGAATGGGGTAGAGGCACGCATGGAATGGGAGTAGATGGATGCGTGTGCACACGGACTGGGCGTAGATGGGCGCAGGCGCGCGCTAACTGGAAGCAGATGGGTGCGGGCGCGTGCAAATTGGAAGTAGATGGGCACGGACGCGCGCAAAATGGGCATTATGCGGGCGATGCGCGCGCATTGGCCGACGTTCCTGGGCTTGCTGCGCGTGTTGTCCGGCGCTGTTGGGCGCGCTCGCATGTTGGCTAGCACTACGTGGCGCGATTTCAGCCTTTTTGAAATTTTTTACCCTTTTGATCCAATTTTTCCATATTTGTTGACTTTTTCTCATTTATTTTTGAATATATTTGTGATGTATTGCCTCGAGTATTTTTCATTGAGTCTTTAAGTTAATTTTTTAATGAAAATACCTGAAAAACAATAAAAAATACTCGTGATTCTGAAAAGACAGATTTATATAAATATATGATAAAATCATATAAATATATATATTTTTAATCAATTAATGTGTATAAAATCATGGTAATTTTAGTGTTTTTTGAGCACTCATTAGGAGTCTAGTAAATTTTGTCGTCTCCGCAAATCTTTGTATGGTTTGAAATAGAGTTCTCGTGCTTGGTTTGGAAAATTTAGTCAAGCTATAGAAACATTTGGAATGATGTAAAGCAAGTATGACTTTCTATGTTCTACAAACAATCAGAATTTGGTATCATTCTTTTAGTTATGTATATAGATGACATTTTTATTATTGGAAGTGATACTACGGGAATTTCATCTCTTAAGTCTTTCCTACATGCTTAGTTTCACACGAAGGATTTGAGGATGCTAAAGTATTTCTTGGGTGTTGAAGTCACAAGGAGTAAAAAAGGTATCTTCTATCTCAGAGAAAATATGTCCTAGACTTATTAACTGAGACAGGAAAATTAGGAGCAAAGCCTTGTAGTGCTCCAATGACTCTGAACATCCACCTTACAGGAGATGGGGAACTCTTTAAATATTCTGAGATATATCGAAGGATGGTTGGAAAGCTAAATTACCTTATCATAACTCGTCTAGAGAAAATTTTGTGTTACTTGAAAGGAGAACCTGGACGTGGTATCTTGTATGCAAATCATGGACACACTCATATTGAATGTTTTTCAGATGCATATTGGGCAAGTTCCAAAGTGGATAGAAGATCCACATCAGGCTATTGTATTTTCATTGAAGGAAATTTGGTCTCATGGAAAAGCAAGAAGCATAATGTTGTGTCACGATTGAGTGTAGAGTCAGAATATAGGGCTATGGCACAATCTACGTCTGAGATAATGTGGATATATTAGCTCTTGGATGAAGTAGATCTTAAAACTTCAGTACTAGCGAAATTGTGGTGTGATAACCAAGCTGCTCTTTATATTGCTTCTAATCCTGTATTTCATGAGCGAACTAAACACATTGAAATTTATTGTCATTTTGTTCGCGAGAAAATTCAACAAGGTTTGATTTCTACAGGATATGTGAAGACTGGAAAACAACTAGGAGAGTCATGTGTATTGAGTGACATAGGCCTCACCACATGTCAATATGTGTTCATTCTGATTTCACGTCGCTCGCAAAACTATTGATAGGTATGTGGTGATCATGTGATCTTTTTAGTGGTAGGTTGGATAGAGGTTCGAATACCCGAGGAAATGAAGCCAATAGTTTTTGAATCTTAGGAGGATGAGTCTTAGTTTGTTTACTGAAGTTGTCATTGAGAGTTATTTGAAGAAATAACCTGGTTCCTTGTAGATTGTTAACCTCTTTGTAGGTTAGGGCTGCAATGTTGGTGCGTTCTAACCCTTGAAATTTGTGAGTAACTCATTTGACCTTGAAGTTGATGGTAAGTTTCTTATAATCCATCTCCATCAGGCCTAAGGTTTCTAGCCATTGAACGCCTAGAACCAATTGGCAGGCTACAACGGGAAGGACCTAAAAGTCTCATATGCTTTGAAACCCTTGGAT
Organism: Hippophae tibetana; assembly: GCA_037013495.1. NCBI lineage: Eukaryota > Viridiplantae > Streptophyta > Magnoliopsida > Rosales > Elaeagnaceae > Hippophae > Hippophae tibetana. The sequence goes on from CM072808.1 coordinate 20,057,958, forward strand.
GGTAAGGTGAAGGTTGCAACATTGGCTAGCACATTCTATCTGCTCAAGATTAGCCACCATTAACTGTAGTTTCTTTTCCTTGGTTATGGTTATTCCCAATTGGGAGGTTAGTTTTGATCAATGAAGTTATGAGTACTTCCTCCATCAATCAACACCAATACCTTCTTATTTTTCAACTATCCCATGATATGCATAGTTTGTGAATGTTCAGCTCTTGTGATTACATGGAGTGATATCTCAGGTAACACTTCAGGATATTCTATTTCCAACTGGAATTCTTCCAACTGATCTGTTTGATCCGGGTGAGGCTCTTCTATCATAAACAGTTAAGGCCACACACATCAGTGACCAACCACAACTTTTTCGTTATACTAGTAGCATAACCCTTTGTCTCGACCCTTACGTGCTTCCTAATTAATGATTCTACGGAAAGTAGTAGGCTGAGTAGCTGTTGCTAAATTTGGTCGATGTTGAGGTGATAGTCCTAACACACCAGTGTTGGGGTTAGGTGAGGTTTTTGTTTTCATTGTAGTTGCTTGGTAACATTGGTATTGAGTTGTTTTCCTATGAAGTAAACTCCTCTCTTCGATCAATCTTGCCACCCCTATAACATTAGCCAAGGTTTGAGGTTGTTTAATTTTGAAATCAATCCTGATATCATATCTTAGTCCCGCGATAAAATAACCTATTAGGAATTCCTTGGGCAAGCCATCCACCCTATGAGATAGTTTCTCAAATGCTTCCTGGTAAGCAGCTATACTTGAGGTGTGCTTTAGCCTAGACAGTGCTTTTGAAGGATTTTCATAATCCTTTGGTCCATACCTTAGTTGTATAGCTTTAATGAACTCTTCCCAGGTGAGAGGTCTACGAAATTTAGTGAGCTATCAATGCCATTGCAAGGTAATGCCATCGAGGTGGAACGATGCCAACTGGACTCGTTGTTCCAATGAGGTTTTTGTGTACTCAAAGTACTGCTCAGCTTTGTATATCCACCCTGTGGGGTCCTTACCAACAAACATTGGAAATGAGAGCTTCATGTGAGAGTGAGGGTTTTCAGAAGGGTTTTGAGAGGTGTGTGGATGAGGGTTTTCTTCTCTGGAAAAAGGTTAACCTCAGGAAGGGTGCGAGAGGCGCGTAATGCCTATAACTCGGTGAGCACGGCTTGTAGGGTGGTTCCGACCTGGTTGAAACTAGTCTCATATCGAGCAAGGGTTTTCATTACTTCATTGCAAAATTCAGCGTTGGATTTTTCCTTGGTATCCATGGATTTGATACCATTGATACGATTAATTTGAAAGAGAAGAAGAGAGCTAGAAGGAGAGGAAATTGGCTTAATTCATCATAATATATCCCTCTGTTTCTCGGCTATCTTATAGCCTTACAAGAGCAAGAGAGAGCCAAGAGAAAATAACCGAAAATGACAAAAAAGGAAAGCACGAAATAACAGAATCTACTCGGGTCATTTCGTGGGTAGTGATTGCGCTCAGTGAGGGTGGTATATACTGTTCCCAACCGACTATTGGCATCCCCTCATGATGAGAATGGTCCCCCAACTCTAGCGAGCACAAACTCTACTCTGGTCGTCGTAGCTTCCCCTTTGCACTCACTTGTGTACACGCGCGGCTTGGTGCAATATGCACTTATCAAAGGTTAGGGCAATGCTAACCGTTGTAGGTATAGCAGTGCTAGTGATGACTATTTATGCCTGAGTTATTGGCAAAGTTATCATTACAGTTAAGTTAACAGATAAGGCAAGAGGAAGAGGTTGGGAAAGAATGGGTAGTATTGGGAGGGATATTTTCAATGGTGGGTTCATTAGAAATCCAAGGCATGGAAGGAAACAAAAGCATTATTAATAGGGATTTCATTATTGGCAGTGGTTGCCTTAGGTCTATAAATTTTTGTGGGCGGGTTTGCACTAAAGATCTAGTTGGTTCTATCTCTTTAGGCATGGAAGGAAATCTCATAATATTTTATAATTAAAAAATTATCTAATGTCATAATATCAAATAAATACTCTATTTTGATATAATTACTATAGCGAGATAGAGATATACTATATCCTTCATCTTAAAGCTTTTGACTTAAGGATGGTAGGGCCAAAGACCACTCCATACAAAGTGGTCCAAAGTCTTAATAGATTGTTCATTTTGCAAATTCTTTGGAGAACAGTCCTACCTAGTATCGAGAAAATCGGTATCAATATTTGGCATATTCTGTGAGAAAGAAGTATGTTCTATTTAGTTGAAAAAATTAAAAAATTGTAGAAATCTCAAAAAGTTCTCAAAGTCTTTAATCTACTAAGAAATAAAAAAAAATAGAGATATTTGAAAAAAAAACCATTAATCATAACAACAATATTTTTTAAAAAGAAAACATCAAAATAATTTTATTATTTTCATCTACTTTGACTTTTTGGAATTGTAAAAAGAATCATGGATTAGATAGATAGTACCATCTCTATCCAACTTGGCAACCAGTAGGTCATCCTTTTAACTCCACTATAATTTTCCAAAAATATGCTACAATTGTACCTTCCCGCCCATAATGGGCCAAGCAATTCAAAAAGGTAAGGGAAGCTCAAACTCGAGAACTACCAGAGCCATTGGCTTGAGGACTAGTCATCGTCCTAGACAACATCACTATTGCATACTCCAAGACCCAGAATGCACAAGGCTAGACCCATATCCATCCAGAGCTTGCCTAGAAAGACGACCATCTAAGATAGGATCTGAGTCCTCGGTCTAATGTTTCCACCGAGGACTTTTCGACATGGATTTAGTTACATAGGACTTGGTCGCTCAAACACTGCCATACAGGACCAACACCATCGGTTAGAACATGGTTGGCCAGGGAAAGTCGTATGTGGTAGATGTCATCAACCAAGGTGTAACTTATGAGTGCTTAAAAAGCACTAAAATTACAATAATTTTATTTAATTTAATTTATTAAAAAGATTTATATTTATATGATTTTATAATATTTGTATATAAATTTTTCTTTTCAAAATCACGTGTCTTTTTATCAATTTTTAGGTATTTTTTCTTCAAAAAAATATCTTAAAGACTCGAAGAAAAATATTGAACACAAAATTGAGAAAATAAATAAAGAAAAGTAAAAAAGATGGAAAAATTAGACAAAATGGGTCTAAAAGGTAAAAAAATGTCAAAAGGCCCAAATCACGTGAGCAGCTACGCCGAGCAACGCTCCATACCACACCGAGCATTCGCCTATGCATCTGTGCTAATTTACACACAACACTAAACTTGCACGGGCATCCATGCCAAATTCAGGTGCATCATTGCTTGTATCAACGCTTACGTCAGTGCTTGTCCATTCAACAGTAGCGATGACATCATCATCTACCTATTATGCATTTTCCCATTTTTTTATTATCATTTTCCCTACTTTTTTACCCTTATCTTCACCTATAAATACCCTAATCTCCTTCATTACATAAGACACCAAAAATACACTTGAAACACATTTTCTTAGCTTTTTCTTTCTTTAGTTTTCTTAGTTTTTAGTTTTAAAGTTCTTCTCTTTTTGAGAAGAACTAGTTATGTTTTTTTTTGTAAATTATTAGTTTTTTGATTCAATAAATGGAAATACAAATCAGTTTGAAGGTTTTCTAACAACCTAATTAGCATTAAAGTGCTGTAATATTTTATAGTTATTTTTTATGTTTTACTCTTATATATTATATTTAATTTTTCTGTGATTAAATTTAACATTACTGAGTGTTTATAAACATGATATAATAATAACGTTGTTGTGCTTGCAAAATATTTAATAGATAAAAAATTTCTAAAATGAATTGATTTTATTTTTATTCAAGATTTTATATTAAGAATGTTAGAGAGAAATATATTATTTTTCATTAAAAACTTAAATCTGAAAATTAGATTTTAAAGTTTGGTTATCCGGTTTGATTTAGACTAGTACTCTTTTATTTATTGGTACAATCGTCCGGTAGTTCGAGTGAAACTCTATTTCAAATTTTTTTATAAGAATTATTATTTGAAAATGTATTGACATCATATTTTCAAAAATGGTTTTAAAACTTGAAAGTTAGTACTCAGATAATTAGATTCTTAGGTTTAATTTGAACATCTTGAATAAAGTGTAAACTATCTAACCCCATCAAATATGGATTTTAAATGATTTATTTTCAATCTATTAGAAAAAAAAAATTAATTTAATTAACCAAGATGATATTCATATAAAAAATATCTAACCCCACCAAAGATGATATTCATATAAAAAAAGAGAATCAATAAATATCAATTTATATATTTAATAACCTAAATAATATAAGCAAGCATAATTAAATTAGTTATTATATCTATAAATAATCCACTATTATAAATATTTATTGAATCCATATATATGTTTATTTTTATGTTATTAGATTAGAAAACACACAAAACCCAAACTATCGTGACATGATGTGTATGATTTAATTTCATTTTTTAAAGTTTGAATAATTAATTAAAAACCACATATATTCCTTCCTTAGAATGACCTTAGGAGTATACTTATCATTTTCTATGAAATGATTTGTGCACTTGCGAGAGTTTTATAAATATAAAACCAAAATATTGGTAGGATTGGCGATGTCGGTTTTTCTCATCAGTAACCCATTTGGAACCACCTACAAGGTTGACCTTTTCCATATAATCTTCACCCTCTAACCACCCTCTGGTTGTGTGAGGTGAACTCGAGTTACTTTCGTCCCACTATCATGCCACAAAAATGGGTATGTGAGATAGAAAAGGGGGAAACATTTTAAATTATATTTAAAGGAGATGGAAAATTCAATTTAAAAATCATTTGAAAATTAATTTTATAAACAATTAGGGTACTTCAAATATTTTATATTCAAAAGGTAAAATTCATTGTGAAGTCATAATTTTAAATCCAATACCTTTATAAAGTCAATTTAAAATTCATCATAGTAGTCTTAGCCTGTCTTATCATAAATTATAATAGCTAATTAATTAAGATTTATTGTGATTATCTTGAATAACACAGCTAAAAGGTAAGAGAAGAGTGGGGGATAAGTTGATAGCTCAGTATGAGTCTACTCTAAAATATTATCATAATAATTCAATAATTCATGATGCATGCTCATTTTAATAATTTGCACGAATGTATGTTATCATTAGTACATAGTGTGGGGAGATTTTAGTCATAAAATTATGGTATACTTGTACTTCCTTATTTATAGGGGGCCGAGAGAGTGCACATTTTAGGTATCCCAATGTATGCTCATAGAATATAAAATATGATATGTGATATAAATCTAGTGCATTATATATAACCATGTATGTATTAGTCTCCAAAATACATGGGTATATGCGTGGTCAAACTCCGAGACACATGTGGATCCACTTCCCACCCTATGTACGATCATAATACATATGACACATGTACTGGTAAAATCAATGTCATATGAGTCCCTATCTAAGGGTTTGAAACATAATGAGGGGTCTAACTTTAGGCCCATGTGCAATCACACTCTGAAACCCACTAAACGGAAAACTCTATGACACAACTGGGGGTCTAACTCCGAGGCTCATGTGTAGTTAACAATCTGAGACACTAAAGATGGAAAAACTCTGAGAATACAAGTGATTCAATGCATAGCTATAGTTCATAGAAAAATAGTATGTTGCAAGTAGTAACTCATGGGTACCATACTCCATAAGACAACATACAAGCATACTCCTTACGAATAAAACCATTTTTGTGATGCATGAATAAAAATCTCAGATGTCATGTGTATAATGTTTCATATCAAAATTTAATACTCATTCTATTTAATTTTTCCATGTATGCATATTTAAAAATGATTATAATGAGTATTTCATTTAAACAATATTAATGAAATTTATGATAAAAATCATAGCATCTAGTCTTTATTTTTATTCATAACATATGATGCATGAAAATTTTATAAAAACAATGTATGAATTTGAAAAGTTAGAGTAGAAAACCTCTACCTAGAAAATTATTCTACTATTATAGTTTCAGACCCAAAATCTTTGATATTTATCCCCAAATTGTACCTATGCAATAACCTAAACAATTTAAAGAGAAAGTTTTAGAGAGAGTTTGAGGATAGGGAGAAAATATGGTGTGAAAAGAGGGGTGAATTCGGTCAAATTAATAGATAAAACTACTACTCATTGATCACCCTTGATACGGGTTTGATGAGGGTCTAACGAGGGTCCATAAAGGGTCAAACGAGAGGATCAATGAAACATGCAAAATTTTTCTAATTTTTCCCATTTGATTTGATTTTCACATGAAATTTTTTTATGTATCCTTATACTTTAAAAGATTTTCTAAAATTTATTTTAAGAAATTTTAATTATTTATAATGATTTTTTGGGGTTTTACACCCGCGGCGTGCCATATGCCATTATGCTTCACCAAGATCTTGACCCTATGCTAAGGGTACATTCCCACATTTGAACCAGCAGAAGAGACACATTTCCTAGTTTTGTATAAAGATAAGCCTCCCAAGACCATCCTCTTGGGCATGTCATTTCCACCGAATCAACAAGAAAGGATAAATAAGTTCCTAAGAAAAAAGAAAGATGTGTTTGTATGGTAGATCTAGAAATCATAGTGCACCAGCATAATATAGACCCAAAATTTAAACATGTCAGGCAAAAGAGAAGATCATATAATCAAGAAAGATACTCTATCATGAAAATAGAAGTTTAAAACTCCTGAAAGATGGATATATAAGATAAGTGTACAATCTTGATTGGCTGGCTAACAAGCAATAGAGAATGTACGTAGATTTCATTGACCTGAATAAGGTATGTCTGAAAGACATTTTCCATTGCCATGAATAAACTAGCTTGTGGATGCCATTGTAGGACATGCAGCCTTCTCCTTTATGGATGCTTATTTTGAATTAGAAGAATATGATTTTCATGACCAACCAGGGGCTATTTTATTACAAATTCATGCCCTTTAGCTTGAAAAATAAGGATGTAACATGTCAACGAAAGTATGGAATGAAGCTAAACTCAAAAAAAGTGTATTCAGTATAGGTTCAGGAAATTTCTTGGAGTTCATGGTTAATTGGAGCGGAATTAAGGCCAATCTTAAGAAAATAAAAGCATTGATAGATATGCAGACTCCTAGGATTATCAAAGAAGTCCATATATTGATAGGGAGATTGGTATTTTTAAACCATTTTATTTCACGAGCAACTGACAAGTGTGCACCTTTGTTCAAAGTATTACATGATAAAACTAATTTTTCCTATATTAGAATTATAAGAAAGTATTCGAAAAGTGAAATAAATATTTGAGATATCTAAAGCTATTGGTTAGTCCACAATTAGGTGATATCCTTAACCGATAACTGATAGGTTTAAATACAATTTTTGGTATAGCCTTAGTAAATGAGTCTTTAAATCAAGGGCAAGGATGTGTATGTTTATATGTCTAGAACGTCTATGCAAGACTATGATGCCTAAATTAGACTATCAAATATTTAACTTTTTTTTTACTTTATAAAATTAAACCATTGTAAATATAATTTCAAGTAAAGGTTATTACCCATAGACGATTCAGAAAATTTAATTATTAATTACTAGCTTAGAAATTAAATCTTAAATGTCACAAGTAAAAAGAATGGGTGATTTTTTAAATATTTTGCATAAAAATAAAATAACATATAAAAATGAGGGATAACTCGATGGAAGTAGAATCATTAGTGCACTTTTTTTATTAATATTTCTTTTTTATTCAACAAGTAGTACTTTTGGGTTAACATATTTTTTATTAGTTTTTGTAGCCAATGAGAAAGAAAAATACAAAAAAAATCAAAAGGAGATACAATTTTGGTGGAGATTGAAGAGGAGATTGGTGCTACAATTTAAAAGATTGATTGTATTTATTCTTCTTCTCCTTTCTTTATCAATATTTATGTTTTTCTTTATGAAAAATATGAGTTTTATGAACAAAATTATGTCTTGCTAATTTATTAATCTAGGGTCTTATGAATCCAATTTTCTACATGTGATGATCTAATAATTTACCACAATTATGTTTTCAATTTAATTATGTTATTTAATCTGATTTTATGCTTTTGATGATTTGGTCAACAATTTATCTATAGAGATAATTAAATAGATTTAAGAGAATTATTTAATTATTTGTCTTGATTAAATAACATTCATAGTTTCTAAGAGGAGATGTATGATCTTATATATGTCATCCATAATTGATGTATGATTCTTATATATGTCATCCATAATTGAGTAGTATGCAATTTAATTGATAGAAGAGTATGATTTGGTTAATTACTATATTGTATGTAGTTTACTTAAGAAATGAATACATGCTAGATTAGATTCAATTGATTGATAATTATATTGGTGAATTTTAGTGATTCATATGTTTTGAAAATTGGAGGATTAAGTATTCATAGATATTTTTTCATACATCTTCTTAGTTACTAAATTTGATTTAATTAATTATTTTTAGTTCTTTTAATTTTGCTTTCTTAAAACATAAAAACACAAAAAAAATTAATTTTTATTTTTTTTATTTTTAAAATTAGTTTCTAATAACATAATATCCGTTGGAACGATATTTTCTTATCATTATTTGTTGCAATACCTATACTTGCGTATTCATTGCACACAATTCATGTCAATCAAGTTTTTGCCACCATTGTCGGGGATTATAATAATTATATATTAATTTTTTATTTTAGTTATTTTTCTTTGTTTTAATTTTAATTTAATTATTTAGTTTTAATTTTTTTTATTTTTATTTTTATTTTTATGACATATCCCTTAGTCTATTAGAAACATATTTAGCTATATTACATAAACATAGTTTGTAAAGGAGAAATTTTGCTTTAGATCCCAAAATTGAGTATACTTTGAGATCAATAAGGAAACAAAACATTATCACCCCAAGTGGAAGAAATGGCTAATCTATTAGAAATAAGCAATAATGACCTAAATTTGAACAACCAAATACCTTTGATGGATGATAGGAACAGTGCAATGAATGAATATGCATTATCTATGTTGAAAAGGTTGAATCCACATATTACAAGGCCAAATATTTAAGGTAATAAATTTGAATTAAAGCCAATGATGTTTCAAATGTTACAAATAGTTGTATAATTCAGTGGATTACCAGCAAAGGATCCTTATTTACATCTCATATTGTTTATTGAAGTTGGACATTCATTCAAATTCAATGGTGTGATCGAGGAGGAATTTAAACTTAGATTTTTCCCTTACTTTTTGTGAGACCAAACTCGAGCTTGGATAAACTATTTTCCATCTGATTCCATTACAACTTGGAATGATTTGGCGGAGAAATTCTTGATGAAATATTTCCCACCAACAAAGAATTTAAGGCTTAGGAATGACATTACCTTATACCAACAATATGAAAGGGAATCTTTATATGAAGCATGTAAAAGATTCAAATAATTGCCAAGTTTTCTCACCATGATATCCCTCATTGGATCCAAATGAAGACTTTCTATAATGATCTCAATGCTCAAACAATAATCATTTTAATGGAGCTCTATTAGCCAAATTTTAAAATCAAGCTTATGATTTACTTGAAAGAATGGCTAATGGACAGAATGACAACCATAAAAAGAGTAGTCGAAGTGCATAAGGTAAATGATATCATGGAACATAGAGCTCAAGCGTCATATTTTGAATATTTTGAAGGCTTAAAACTCGCCAACGAGTATAAATCAGGTCCAAGATTCAGGGGTTTCTTGTTTCTTTTTATGGGGGAGCTCATTTGTTTGATAATTGTACAAATAATACTAAATCGACATTCTATATGGGTAATTGATGAGAAAAATCGGCATCACCAATCCTACCAATACTTTGGTTTTATATTTATAAAACTCTCGCAAGTGTACAAATCATTTAATAGAAAATGATAAGTATACTCCCAAGGTTGATCTAAGGAAGGAATGTACGTGGTTTTTAAATTATTATTCAAAGTTTTAAAAACGAAATTAAATCCTAAACATCCTGTCACGATATTTGGGTTTTTGTGTTTCTAATCTAATAACATAAAAATAAACATAGATACAGATTCAATAAACATTTATGCAAACTTTATCTTTTATAATAGTGGAGTATTTATGGATATAATAACTAAGTTAATTATGCTTTCTCATATTATTTATGTTATTAAAAATATAACTTGATATTTATTGATTCTCTCTTTTTTATATGAATACCACCTTTGGTGGGGTTAGATATTCTTTGTTAACTAAACAAATCAATTAACACCTATGGGTGAGGTTGATAACTAATTTGGTTAACTAAATTAATTCCTTTTTCTAAGAGATTGAAAATGAACCATTTAAATGCCACCTTTGGTGGGGTTAGACAGTTTAAACTTTATTCAAGGTGTCCAAATTAAACCTAAGAATTTAATTATCCGAGTACTAACTTTCAAGTTTTAAAACCACTACTGAAAACATGTTGTCAATACATTTTCAAATAATAATTCTTATAAAAACTTTTGAAATAGAGCTTCACTCTAACTATCGGGAAATTGTACCAATAAATAAAAGAGCACTACTCTAAATCAGATAGGATAACTAAACCTTAAAATCTAATTTTTAGATTTTAGTTTGTAATGAAAAATAATATATTTCTCTCTAACATTCTTAATATAAAATCTTGAATAAAAACAAAATCTATTCATTTTAGAGATTTTTACCTATTTAATATTCCGCAAGCATAACAAAGTTATTATTATATCATGTTTACAAACAACCAACAAAGTTAAATTTATTCATAGATAAATTAAATATAACATATAAGAATAAAACATAAAAAATAACTCAAAAGAAAATAAAATTTTTATAGTACTTTGATGTTATTCCTGTTGTTGGAAAACCTCCAAACGGAATTTGCACTTCATTTATTGAATAAAAAAGTAAATAAATTACAAAAACATAATTAGTTCTTCTAAAAAAGAGAACTCTAAAACTGAGAAAAACTAACTAAGAAGAAAAACTAAAAACTAACAAATGGAGAGAAAGAAAGAGAGAAGAAGTGTGTTTTGAAGTGAAGAGAATGAGGGTATTTATAGGTGAGGAGTGGAAGAAAAAGGGGTGAAAAAATAATTCAAAATGGTGGAAACGCGGAATGGTGAATCATGACATCATTAATGACATCATGCTAGTGTGGGGAACAACGACGCGCGCGGATTGGGGGAGATGGGCGCAGGCACGCGCGGAATGGAGAGCAAGCACGCGCGTTGCTAGGTGCGGATGGGCGCGCTACGTGCGTTGGCCGGCACAGCTTGGCGGTTATGTGCGCGATTTCCTCCTTTTTAACATTTTTGACCCATTTTGTCCAAATCTTCTATCTCTTTTTGACCTTTCCTCATTTAATTTATGAATATATTTGTGATGTATTGCCTCTGGTATTTTTATTTGAGTCTTTAAGTTACTTTTTTAAGTGAAAATACCTAAAAAACAATAAAAATACCCATGATTCCGAAAATATAGATTTATATAGAAATATGATAAAATCATATAAATATATATATTTTTAATCAATTAAAGTGAATAAAATTATGGTAATTTTAGTGCTTTTTGAGCACTCATCAGCAATGTGAATCAAAACAATAATCCATACCCAAACATATATAACCTATGATGGAGACAACATCCAAATTTCTCTTAGAATAATAACAATAATAAAGGTAGTGATTAATTCATCTGTCAATCATTTTTACCACTTGGATTTCAATAACCACAACAATCACAAGCTCAAGAGAGGAAACCACCTATAGAGGATAATAAAAATGCTTTAATAGGGATGATGAAAGACTTAATCCAGTCAGTAAATACAAAAATGTCTACTCAATATGCTTTAGTTAGAAATTTAGATACTCAATTGGGTCAACTTGGTTAGACTATAAGTCAAAGGTCTCAAGGTAACCTTCAAAGTGACACAATTATGAACCCAAGAAAATAAGGTAAGAATCATTAGAAGGCCATAGCCTTAAGGAGTGGTAAATTTTATAAGGAGGAATATGAAACTAAAAAGGATGAGGAGAAACAAGAAGCTGAAAAGGATGAGAAAGAACAAGTGGATAAACAGAGCATTGGAAAGGAAATAGTTCATCCAAAAAGGAGAAATCTCTACAAACCCACTATTTATTTCCCTCAAATACTACAAAAGCAAAAGTTAGACACAATTTTTAAAAAAATTGGATGTCTTTAAGAATTTGCACATAAACATACCATTTGTAGATGCACTTGAAAAATTGCTTTCTTATGCCAAATTTTTAAAAGACATCCTGTCTAAGAAAAGAAGACTTGGAGATAATGAAAAAATAACCTTGACTAAAGGCTGTAGCACTATTCTTTCTAGAAAACTACTCAAAAAATTGAAAGATCTAGGTAGCTTTGACATTCCTTGCACAATTGGGAACATGAACTTTGAGAAAGCACTGTATGACTTAGGTTAAGTATTAACCTTATGCCATTATTGGTCTTTAAGAGATTGGGGATTAGTAAAGCCAAACCGACATCAATAACATTACAATTGGTAGATAGATCAATTAAGCAACCCTAGGGTGTGGTAGAATATGTGTTAGTAAAAGTAGACAAGTGGATTTCATTGTACTAGATATTGAAGACGAGATCAAAATTCCTATCATACTTGGTTTTCCATTCTTAGCAAATAAAAGAACACTCATTGATGTACAAAAAAGGAAGCTTACAATGAGAATATAAAATGAACAAGTGACATTTAATGTTTTTAATGCATCTAAAATGTCGGATATTGATAATGTTGATCAATGTTTTATGATAGATGTTACTAATCATATCGATAACTAAAAAATATGTCAAGTCACCCATATTTAAGATTGTTATAAATCTATGATTGATATTGTTGATTGTGTGAATTATTTGGAGGCTACATTTCCCATATGTATACTTAATGTTGTTATGCAAAGTTTTGAGATAGGATCTAAGCTCAAATCATCTATTGAAGGGTCACCAAGGTAAAACCTCACACTTTTACCCTACCATCCCCAATCAAGTGGGCAAGCTGAAGAGTCCAATGGAGAGATGAAAAAGATGCTACAAATACATAAATTAGATGAGATATAGTGGTGTGCTTGTCAAAATGCCAAAAAATTGCAAAAATAAAACAAAAATATGACATGATAAGAGAATTGAGCACCGTATTTAAAAAAAAAACATAAAGTATTATTGAACAATTTAAGGCTCAAACTATTTACGGGCAAACTCAATAGTAAATGGACACAGAGGGCTGTACTTTAGGAATTGATATGATCGTCTAGTCAAGGATATGAAATATGATGTTGGTAAGGAGTAAACTCAACATTATTTTACTTATATTTTTATTGTTTTTGTTTTGTAGGTGAATAAATGTTGAGAATAATGGTGCAACAGGATTGAGAATTTCAAAAGTAGATATAGTGTGCCAAGACTAAGGGAGTTTTCTTTCCTTTTACATTTTCTTATTTATATGTGCACATTGGGGCAATGTGAATTTGAATTTTGGAGGAGGGAACTTCATTCTCTACTTTAGTATTTAATACATATTTTAATTTTTAGATTTTTTTGTATTTAGATGTTTTTAATCCTCATTTGGGTAGAAGTTGATAAATATATGGAAACTAAATGCATGCATGATTGTTATGAAATGTATGAACCCATTGATAAAATTAGTTGTCATGACTAGGATAAGGAATGTAACATTAATGGACATTCCATGCATCATCACATGATTTGATCATTCATTCCACCAGGGTGCCATAAAATTTGTATCCAAGAATCACAGTGTGACATATGGTGCTGACTCAGCTCACGTTGATTACGACTAGTGCACATCGCCATGCATTGCATGCAAATTCCCCCAATGAATACCCCATGCTACATGTCACAACTCTATTGGCCAGTGCTATTTAATTTTCTTTTTTCATCTCAACCTTTGATTTGAAGTTGAATTTGATGGTTCAGATTTCATTTTAACCTAGTTTAATCTCTTAATTACCCCATCAACCTTAATGATCTTAAATTAACATATTTTTATTAGTTTTTTGGAGCCAAGAAGAGAGAAAAGTACAAAAAATTTCAAAATGAGATACAGCTTTAGTGGAGATTCAAGAGAAGTTTGGTGATATAATTTAAGATATTGATTGTATTTATTCTTCTTTTTATTCCTTTATTAATTTTTATGTCTTTCTTTATGAAATATATGATCTTTACGAATAAAATTATATCTACCTAATTTATTAATCTAGAGCTCTTATGAACCCAATTTTCTATATGTGATGATCTAATATTTTAACCCAATTATTATTTCAATTTAATTATATTATTTAATATGATTTTATGCTATTAATTGTTTGGAAAACAATTGATTTATAGAGAAAATTAAATATACTTGAGAGAATTATTTAATTATTTGTCTTGATTATATAACATGCATAGTTTATAGGGAGAAATGTATGATTCTTATATATAGATCCATAATTAATGAACTTAATAAGTAGTATGTAATTTAATTAACATGAGAGTATGTTTAGGTTAATTATTATCTAGTATGTAGTTTTCTTGAGTGAGCAATACATACTAGGTTAGATTTAATTGATTATTTCTCCCTTTTCCTCCTACGTAGTGTCTCATATATATATATATAACCTTTTACCCTAGTACTATCACTTTGTTTTTCAGCGCCTCACTTTTTTTTTAGCAAATCTTTATTTCAATAAAGTTTCATCTTCTTCAAATCTACAATAAAGTTTAAAAAATAATAATGAAGTCCAATATCAATAAAAATTAAATAAAATTAGACTAAACTTAAAGTTGAGTATGATAAATTATGCAAGTCATCAATCATGTAATTGATTGGTAATTATATTGGGAGAGTTTTAGTAATTTGTATGTTTAGAAAATTGGGGGATTAAGTATTCCTAGATACTTTCTCATATATCTTTTTAGCTGTCAATTCTGCGTTAATTAATTACTCTTATTTATTTTTAGTCCTTTTAATTTTTCTTTCTTAAAACATAAAAGTATAAAAAAATTGGTTTTTTTCTTTTTTCTTTTAAAAATTAGTTTCGAATAACATAATCTTCATAATAACAATCTTTTCTTATCATTATATTCTTGTTACAATACGTACACTTACATATTCATTGTACACAATTCGTATTGATCAATAAGAACATAGGAAAAGGTGTAAAATTTTAAATTAATAAGAGAAACATATAACTACGTGATTTTCTTTACCACTAGATTACACTTAAATTTATTATGTTATAATCCATTCAATTTTCAAACCCTAGATTTATTATATAATTTTAATATCTATTTTTATTTTTCTAAATTTTAATTATAGGAATTTAAGTTCACTTAAAATTTCCCAACTTTTCTTACTTTATAATTGCCTAACAAATCAATTATTAATTAACCTAGAATTGTGACTACTAAATTTAATTCATTTGTTGCGTTATAATCTAAAAAAATTACTAAATTAGATAAAATTGATATCATTAACAACTTCAAATCTAAGCATTTAAAAACCAATTATAATAAAAATTACAACTTTCTACTTCAATTATAAAAATTAACAATTTCATATTAACTTCATAATCTAAAAATAAACAAAATTAAATATCGAACTAGTAGTACACCTAATTCAAGAATTAACATGCTTTCATATTCAAATATGAAATTAGAAAGAAAAAAAATTCATAATTGAAATTTTATTCAAATCATAACATAATTTATATTAAATCATAATTTAGGGCTTAAAATTACCTATAATAAAAAATGAATTTTTTAGTTTGACATTAAATTTGACACATATAATAAAATAACTAAATAATTTATAACTATAAAGAGAACGAAGATTGAAAATTTTGTTTTATATTAAGAAAGTAAAGCCAATACACCAATCTCTAAATTCTTTCTTGAATTTTCTTTAAATGTTTTTCAAAATGCTCCAAGATAATTTTTCTAATTTTTCTCTCAATTGTTTTTAATTTCTCTCATCAAAGTGATATTTTGTGGGTATTTATTGGAGTTTTTTTCTATGTTTTATGATTAGATTAAGTTTGGGCCATTAAATGGACACACCATAGCATTCCTAATGTCACCAGATAATATATTATGTGAACATTAATGACATGATGCTGGGTGAAGATAGCTGATAGCCAAACGATGTGTCATTCGACTAGGGCTAAGGATTGGTCTAAACGACACATCCTTTGGAACGCCACCAAAGGAAATGACATGTTAGATAGCATCGTGCAACTAGCTTTATTTCAAAATGGCACTGTTTTGGGCCCTTTCTTTACTAAGGAAATCCACATTTTTCTATATACATCCACATTTCTAAGTATATCAAATTCTAGTTCTAAGTATATCCACATGTCAAATAAAATTAATAAAAAATCTAAAAAATCTCAAGAATTCTAACAATTCATATTTTCTCAAAAATATAAAATAAACCATTAACATCAAGCCCATTACATTTTCTAACCACTCTTAGGCCACTAACATTCACAAAATGCCCAAAAGAAATACACCCAAGAGATTAATATGG
Organism: Hippophae tibetana; assembly: GCA_037013495.1. Classification (NCBI taxonomy): domain Eukaryota; kingdom Viridiplantae; phylum Streptophyta; class Magnoliopsida; order Rosales; family Elaeagnaceae; genus Hippophae; species Hippophae tibetana. The sequence continues at coordinate 20,074,585 of CM072808.1, forward strand.
GCCAGAAAGTCCCCGTAATAAAAGTTTAGAAAGGTCATTAATATACATGGCCAGGGTTGTTGCAACTACATATTATCTCGTCCTAAGGCTTCAAATATAATGGTAATTTTGAAAGGATATAAAGTTGCATATGATGCTATGTATGAAGAATCTATATGGGCCAGAAACAACTCTCTACTATAAAAAAAAGGACAAATGATGCATATGTTGCAAGTACCTAGACCATGTATGGCCACACTTAGAAGATTTGATAGGATGGAAAGTCCACAAACAGATGAAGAGAAAGCCCAAGAAACTTGGGCATAAAATATTCCAGAGCCCTTAATTCCTTATACCCAACCAAGGATTGCACCCCTACCCAAGTTGAATAAGAAGCAACCCTGTAGATAACAATTGCATCTTAGGGCCTAGACCACCAAACGGACTATAGAAGTTAAGTGTCACTAATTAACCATGAAGGACGTAACCTACTATCAAGTAAGTTCCATTTGAGGTCCAAGCTTACATGGAGAAAAATTTAACTTGGTCTACTAACTACTTAATTATTTTTGGACCTTGAAAGAGAGGGTCATAGCTTGAGAGTTGCCTCACCTTGGTACTAAATCACCCATAGCATCTCGTTGAGAATGTACCCTTACTTTCCGTAGTGAGTAAGTAATAACCCTTTGGATAGGCCTGAGCTATATTTGGAGATAGAGAGTCTAGTGCCCTTAGTTTACCATAGGTGAGTACTACACCTTAGGGTCTAGACCGCTAGAATATCAACAGAAGTTGAATTTGTTTAGTAATCTTGAAGGATGCACCTAATCCCAAGTAATTCCATCTAGGTCAAAACTTAAGTGAAAAAGCATCTCAACCTATGAGTCTCGTACCATGGCTACTACACGATGAAACTAAGTGCAATAAAACCTCAATATCCAACTAGAGCAAACACGTCTATTAAGACCATGAATAATAAGTATCCCAATATATGCATTTTGTGGTTTTAGAGCCAGACCATAAAATTATTTTTAGAAGATCAATATGTTATCCATGTGGTCCAAGCCACAACTAACACCAAGAACGACCTACCAGATTTTCTATTGCCTTAGAGTTGGTCATAGACCATGAAAAAGAACCATGGCTTATAAGCCACACCACCTTAAGTCTAGGAACTATATTTAAATTTATGCACTATACTTAGGCTTACAAGGCTTCAATGAGTGAGTTGATAAGTCTCCAACAAAGAAGTAACTAAAGATTTCATAAGTTGAGAACTATCTTATACTTGGACCACTTGAACAAGTTCAAGTACTCCAAACAAGGGGTTGATAGACCAAAGGGATTAAATAAGCAACACTTAGACCAACAAGCCACCCCCAACTTAGAAAAGTTTCAAACAAGTATAACAAGGTCTGAATAGAAAAGTAAGGCCACATATACAAGTTAAATGTTACCCAAACTTCAAATCCATATGTCTCCCTAAAGATCCAATGTATAGTCCAAATATCAAACCACCATCTTACCGAATAAGCCATGACCAAGAGGTATGACTAGCTAAGAACGCAACCAATTAGATGAGTGACCAGCTAGGAATGGGACGGACCAAAAATGTAGTCGAATAAGGGTGTGACCGATTAAGGTTGGTTGATTAGAAGTGTCATTGCCAACAAGGAAATGACTACTTAGGGTATGGTCATTTGAGGAAGGTTCTGCACATGTTTATCCTACTAGATCAGATCAAGCCATGACCTAGAAATCGTTCCCTATCTCTACACATCTCTGGTCTAGGATTTGCATTTCATTTCACCCCAATGCATCCACCCACACTCACCAACTCAAAGGTCAATGACCTTTCATATATATGAGTGACAATCGAGTTTGAAAACAATATTATAAATACAAGTCAAAGATAATTTGTATAAAGTAACACAAGGTTAAGACCACATAGCCCTAGCCACTACCTTTCCTAACTGTTCCATAATAAGTGTCCTCCTAGGGAATATACAACTATTGGGATGTATCTTAATGCATCTTTCTTCACCAGGTACTTTGTTAAATATTCAACTACTTATCTTGATTTTGAACAAAGTCCAAGCATACGTCAAGGGTATAATTTATTAAAGTATACCAGGATACTGGTCCTACCAAAACTTACGATGATCAAGATATGATATTTACCTCTTGGACTTCCTAAAGGTGTCAAGTCTTTTATATCTCTATGTAACTTCATTCCAAAGAGAAATGTGGCTACATAAGGTAAGAAAAATGTTATGAAAAAAAATTCAAAGTGTTAGAAGACAAGGCTTCCCATACTTATACAAATCCTTCTAGAAAGAAGGAAATCATCTCATTAATAGTTCCTATCATGATCCTTAAATTATCTTCATAAACAAAGCCAAGAAATATTACATTAACTAGAAGGATGAGACCTATCAATCAATCTGGACCTCCTAACTAGAACATCACTAGCCAAAGGATGCCAACTTTGAATGGGCCAGTTAGGAATGGGCCAACCAATCATAGCCCAAGATGTTATTGACTAGGATGTCACCGAGCAAGATATCGGTGGCCAGAATATCATTAGTTAGGAATCGGTTGGCTAGGATTTGTTTTGCCACAAAATCATTGGCTAGAACATCGTTGGCCACCACTTCATTTTTCAAGACTTTGTTGGCTACAACTTCATCTACGAAGAAGTTTTTTGCCATAACCTCATCTTCCAAAACTTAGTCGACTAGAACTTTATTTTCTAAGATGTTATCGCTCAAGAGGCTACCATCTAGAAGATTTCTAGCCAAGGGATGACCTTCTAGGATGTCGATCAATTAGGTCATCTAATATCTCCTATTTTTCATCTTAAAGTTATTGACTTAAGGATCATAGGGCCAAAGACTATCCCATATAAAATGGTCCATGGTCCTAACAATTTTTTTATCTTATAGATTCTTCGAAGAACAATCCTACCTGATATAGACAAAAATCAAAATCAATAATATATATGTATATGTATATGTTAGGTTTATGTTATTATTGGAAATTTTTGTGAACAAAATGTATAATTATAATTTTAGTTTCTAGGTTTATTTTAGAAAAATATTTTCAAGCCGAAGAAACTATCGAGCATCAATGATCACATACCGGGCATATTTATATTCTCGTACATGTCATATTGCATATTAAACACAACACGAACAATGTGAAAATAGGCTACTTGATCGATCAAGCAGTGACTATATCAATTGAGCAATAATACTTGATTAAATTGATTTTATTGCATCACTAGATCAATCAAGACTAGATTGATAGAGTTAAATCACTAGATTAATCCACCTTTTTAAAACATTAATTAAATGATAATTGGATCGAGTAAGACAACATTTGACCAATGTACTCGATCGATGGAGCACTTGGTTAGATTGATCGAGCAGCTAGTTATTTGATTTTAAAACTTATTTATATTATGAATTACATTAACCTAATATGCTTCAAATTATGCTATAAATACAAACCTAAGCACACGTTTGAAACAAATCACACAAGAGCTTAATTGTACTTATTCTCTCTCTTATTTTGCTAAAATATTTCAAGTAGGATTTTTCATTAAGTTAATTTATCGAACACTTATGATTGTGTTTGAGGGGTAAAAAAGCCTAGAATAATAATTGTGTTATTATGCTTTTAATTGATTTTTTTAGAGTTGTTAATTGTTTTCAATTTATCTCATATATTGTTTAAACCAACTAGTTAGTATTTTTTATTATTGAATCTACTCTTGGACACACACTTGCACTTGTGTTTATATGAAAACTTGTTAGGGGACAAAGGTACTGGTTCAATTAACTCATATGACTCGATTTTGTCAAAACGCTAGTCTAGATTTGAACACCTCTCTTGTAGAGACTATAATCAAAGCAACGGCTTGTAAGTAGGTTACTTAGGGGCATTACTTGGGTGGATAGTTTGAGTCCAACCTTATAATTGGATACTTATTTTTCATAGTGGATAGTTAGGTGGTCCGATAAATCGATGGTTTTCTTCTTAGGTCATTAATGTGACTTAATTTGTTTCCACCTAAAAATCTATTGTGTTGATATTTTTATTCTCGCATTACTTTACGTATAAGTGATTGGCTATTTTACCACTTACAAAACTTTAATTTACCATACTTCCATCGATTAGATATTTGGATCTATAACAAAATGAACTATCAATTAGTATCAGAGCTAGTCACTAGATACACTTAGTATGCCTAGGATCTTGTTTTGGATTATTTAATAGAGGATTCAACTATAACTTGTGTACCTTACTTTGATAGGTCTAATTACCCCTATTGGAAGACTCTTATGAGATCCTTCCTATGGTTTATAGATGAAAGCATCTGAACTTTATGCTTTATGGTTGGGAACCACTTATGGTTACCATTATTATTACTCCTAAACCTAGGAAAGATTGGACGACTGAAGATAGAATTGATAGTAACTTGAATAAAAAAGGTATTAATGCTATTTTCAGTATTGTATCTACTGATGAATTTCTTCATATTTCTCATGTTTAAACTGCTAAGCATGCTTGAGATATTTTGGAGGTTTCCCATGAGGGTACCTCACAAGTTAAATGAACAAAACATTGCATGCCTAGTACTTAACTTGAGAATATTAGGATGAAATAAGATGAAACTTTTTCTGAATTTTATGCAAGATTATGTGATATTACTAATACCTCTACCAATCTTAGAGAGAAATTTGATGATTTCAAGATAGTCCAAAAACATTTCTACTCGTTACTAGATTGCTTCCATGCAAAGATCACTACAATTGATGAAAGCAACGATGTGGAAATATCATAATTGAAGAAAGTTTTGGTTCACTTTAAATATTTGAGATGAGATTTCGTCCACCCATAAAGAGCAAAGGTGTTTCTTTCAAAATTGTAATGATTGAAGAAAGTGACAATGAAGAAGAAAAACTAGCACTCTTGACAAAAAGACTGGAAAAAAATCTTCAACAGAGAGAATCCTTAAAACAAATACAATCAAGTCATCAAAATGATCAAAATTTAAGAGACCTCAAATCTATGATTTTTTATGGTAAGAAACCTAAACCATCTAGTCCTCAATGCTTTGAATGTATGGGTTTTGGTCACTTTGTAGTTGATTGTGAAAATAAGAAGAAAAACATTGGAAGAGCCTTCAATATCATACTTATTGACTTTGAAAGTGATGACAACAATCTAGTTGAACCAAAAAACGATGACACCAATTTCCTTGCATTTGCTACAAAACTGGAGGACACTTTAGTAAGCTAGACATTGATTCAAACAATGAGGAAAGCAACACTGAATTTTTACTTAAATATTTTAATATCAATAATATTAATGATGTATTCATAGAGTTCATAATATACATAAGATATAAAGTAAATTTACTTGTATAAGTAACTAAACTTAATAAAAAACTTAAATCCTATGAAGTAAACTCATCACTACTTGAGTAGGATAATTTTGATATGTCTGAATGTTCTAATGCCTTGAATTTAAGTATTGCAATTTTAGAATAAGAAAAATAAATTTTGGAGTAGGAACTTGAATAATCAAAGGAAGCAATAAAAAGGTTAACAATTGGAGTTGAAAAGTTCAAAAAAATTCTAGATTATGGAAAGCCAACTGGAGAGAAGAGAAGGCTAAGATATATAGACGAGCACACTATCCCATCTTCGTCAAAACTAACTTAAATTTTCAAACCTAAAAAACATGTCCTCCTCACATTATACACATGATATTGGTTATAAGGTTGAGAGCCCTACTTCAACATCAAAAACCATATTTGTAAGACCTTCTAACTCTTCTCCTACTATTACACATTATACTTTAAGAATAGTTGTATCTATTGAGGAAAAACATATTAAATTTGTATTTGTTTGTAATAATTGTGGTAGGAAAGGACATATAGACCTTATTCCAGAATCCTTAGGACTTATCCATATTATAACAGTGCCTTTAGTGCTAGATATTATGGAAATAATTTTCATCATTTATAAATATATGTTCATCTCCACCAATGATGAAAAAGAATAATTATAGAGAAACGAAAATATAAAAAAATTGCGTTAGGAAAGATAGTATTTTTCCGATCATCTGACCATCTCTGTTCCACCTAGGAATTATAATTTTGTGCTTGTTTGATCCTAGGTGAGTCTTTTAGTTTGATTAGTTAAAATAATATTTTGGATTTTGAATTTAGTTGTTTGATTATTAATTTGGTTTTAGTTTATTTAAATTTTGTCATTAAAATTAAAAAATAAAATAAAATTTCAAAAAAATAGAGGTTAATAGAATTGTTCTAATAATGAAATAAACAACTACTATTTTGGAACAAAATAATAAATATTTTTTTAAAATTCAAGTTTATCTTGATTAATTATTTATTGTGTAATCGAGGATCTTGTTCTGTGCATCTATGCCTTTTGTTATGTATAGTGATTGATGTTAATAAGAACTCCCTCACACATTCACTGAATACATAAGTATATCATGCTTGAAATTGATAATTAATTATGTGAGATTTTAGAATTTGAAATAACTTTGATTATAAAAACTAAGGGTTAAAATCTATCTTTCACTATACAAAATACCACTATTGAGATATATCTAGTTTTAAGAGGGCTCTCTAATGTGATTTATGAAAGCTATGGCATTGAATGGATAGGGCTACCTCATAACTAGTGTAAAAGTCATCATGCTAGATTTATTAGCTTGTACATATTTCCTATAAAAAACTTTATAATTGATGCATAAAAAAGAAAGAGCCACAAATGGTTAGGCAAAGAGAAAATTATTCCATCATTCCATCATTCAAAAAGAATAAAAGAAAATAAGTGTGATAAATATTACGAGGAAAAAAAAAGAAATATTAAAGTTCTCTTAGTAAAAAAGTGTTGTTATATGGAAGCTTGATTTTTTTTTGCATGATTGTGATACTCTTTATTTTAAATTTTTTCGCAAATAATCATAAATAGATAAATTGACATACTATTGTAATTCAACATTTATTTCACTTTGAATAATTGTTAATATGTCACCGTATCATGATGATAAATATATATATATATATATGCTTTATCGGAATAGCTATGCTTGTTGTGAATAATCTAATTTTTTTAAAGCATAATCTTTATTTCATATTCTAAAATTGATTATTTGAGTAATATTCATATTTGAATAAAACTACTACCTTTATTCAAATATATATATATAGGATTTACTCAATCGATCGAGGACTAGATCGATCGAGTTAAATCACTGGATCAATCCAACTTTTTTGAATACCAATTAAATGATCACTAGATCAATCGAGACTTTATTCGATCATTCAACAAATGTATTCGATCGATCAAGCTCTTAGTTAGATTAGTCAAGTAGCCAGTTATCTGATCTTAAAATATATTTTTAATACGAATTAGATTGATTTTTTACTGTATTTTCCTTATTTCTTAAAAGTATTTTGACTAATTTTATAGTCAATATAGTAATTCCACCTTAATCTTATATGCTTCAAAATATTTTATAAATGCAAACCTAAGCACACATTTGAAATGACCTACGCAAGAACTTAATTGTGTTTATTCACTTCATCTTTTATTATTTCTCTTATTTTGCTAAAGGTTTTCCAGTAACTTTTTTATTAAGTTAATTTATCAAACATTTTTTGTTGTGTTTAATATATTAACAAGCTTTTAACTTATTGTTCTAGAGTTACTAGTTCTTTTCGATTTATCTGATATATTATTTAAAACAACTAGTTAATGTTTTTCATACTTGAATCTGCTCTAAAATACACTTGCACTTGTGTTTATGTGCTAACATTTTAGGTGACAACGGTACGATTCAATTAACTTGTGGGACTCAAGTTTTTTGGAATGCTAGTTTTGAATCGAAATGCTTATCTTGTAGAGACTATGATGAAAGCAACAGATTGTAAGTAGATACTTATTTTTCATTAAGGATAGTTAAATGGTGCAATAGTTTGATTGACTAGTGATTTTTCTCTTAGGTCATTGGTATAACCTAGGTTGTTTTCACATAAAATTCTCATGTGTTAATCTTTTTTATTTTTGCATTACTTTATGTACACGTGATTGGTTGTTTGGTTACTTATGAAATTTTAATTTAACATACTTTCAATGACTAGATATTTAGAACCATAACTAAACGAATATATAATTTGTCAAGAAAATATTTTGGGGACAAATATATGCTAATTGCCCACAACACCAAATAAGTGAGCACCATTTGCTCTTATATTACTATGAAAGGGTAGCACCCACGAAGACTCATACATATTATTTATTCATTACATTTAGAAAAATGATAATAAAATTCTATTTTGTAAAGGTAATCGGACGAAAAACGATGGTACTATAAATCATGTCAGTTATAGTCTCACTATTTAGAATAATGTAAAGAAAGTGTCCTATACATGGTTACAACTAGGAATTAATAAGAATTATTTTGCCATAATTGATAAAAAGTACTAAACTTTATTTATTCTAACAATATTTTTAAAATAAAATAACAGTTATAGTAATATGAATAATAATTAGTATTCATGTGTGCTTGTATTTTTGTTTAATATTATATTTTAAATTATTAAATATATTATATTTTAAATTTTAAATTTAAGTAAATTAAATAGCATATAAGAGTCTTATAATAAGTCATGCATAGGGTCTCGCGATTGCTTGAAACAACCATAGACAGAAGTCAAATTTAAACGACGTCTAAATAATCGATATTTAATATGAAATATTTTAGTTTGACTTTTTTTTGTAGTAAAAAAATATATTATTTTTATGATTATAAGTTTTAAGAAGTGTTATAACATTATTTTTTCAAAAATATTATTAGAAATGCAACGAGCTTCAAATTCTTATGGTGTCCAAGGCATTAGATTGCTTCATTATGCTATGAAGTTCAATGGAGTTCAAGAATCTCTACCTTGTAATTACTTGTCAACGTAAGTGCAGTTAATCCTTTTCTTTAATGATTGCGTAAAGAAAAAAAATGAAATATTCTTAATCCTAACTTTTTAACTTTCATGATTTAATATAGCTTGCTTCTTTCTCATGTTGCTTTCTTTGATCACGTTTCTTTGTGCCCTGGATCTTCAATTTTTTTTTTTTAATTTGTTGAAAAGTAAGTTAGTAAAGATACCAAAGCTGGCTCCTCAGGAATCATACATACAAATGCTTAAAATATGTTTAAAAGATGTGTAAAAAGTTGCCTATATTTCCTAAAACCCCAAACGAAGCAAAGAAACAAACACATGGTGTTAGTTTCAAGGTAAAATATAATAGAAAATTATCAAAAATAACTACAAGCATCAATTGTACACCTGTATATAGGATAAATGCTAGGAAAGGAAGATATATATATATATATATATATATAAACAATATCTCCGAAGAAATTTATAAAAATAAAAAAAACAACCTTTAAGATTATAATAACAAAAATATAACTAGTATGACATTAAATAAGATTAAATTAAACGATTTTAAATGATTATAAAATATTTAATTAAACGATATTTAATAGTAAAAATATATAAAATAAACTTAAAAGATATCATTGTTATAATTAAAATTTTAAAAATATTATTTTTATTATTTTTTTTAACTATTTAAGACACCAAAGCTTCGTATGCTTGCCCTGCAAAATGGAAAATCTTTAAAAAATTTCCAAAAGAATCTTTCTATTCGTTTGTCCCAAAAGGAAGCAAATAAGCAAGTTAGTTTCAAGGCAATATCTATAAGAGAAAACTATCAGAAGTTACATAGTAGTCAAATGTCATCAGGTGCAAGGAAACATCAGCAGCTTCTGATATCATTTAAACCTTTAAACATCAACAATGGCACACCATAGGCAATTATTCCGCTTTAGATTACCTTGGTCAGCACCAGAAAACCCTCCACCTATACGTCGTCCAACTCGATCACAATCGACTCAACCTTCAACTGAAACTCAAACCCCAGCTCAGCCAACCAAAACTCAAACCCAATCTCAGCCAACCAAAACTCGTCCTTCAAATAAAACTCAAATCCCATCTCAACCAACTTCATCACCTCAAACTCAAAAACCACCATTTGCAGGGATAGCCCAACCTCAGACGTCACCAAAAACAGAATCTCAGTCACAACCAACCAGTAGTGCTGCCACCAGGTCCCAAACTTCTTCCCAGACTGCATCAACATCTCGTGCACCTTCTCAAGCACCACCTGCTTCTCCTTCAAAGTCACCATCGGGCAAATCTACCGAAACCATTACCCTTGCTGATCCAGCATCATCATCATCTCAAGCAAGAATTCCAATTCAGGCATCAGCAGAATCACAAACATCTCGTAAGGCAACACGCAAAACAACTTCTCGAGTCTCTTCTCCTTCTCGTAAAGCAACTCAAGCACAACCAGCGGATGGTGCTGTGTTTCTGTCCCCATCTTCATCAGAAAAATTGCATCCCACAAATCAATTAAAATCACAGTTTCCTTCCTCTTCCACTCTTCCATCATCTACTTCTCAGCAAGAATCAAAGGGAAAAGTGTCTCAAAAACCATTGCAAGAACCTCAATCAAAGTTGGAAACCATATCTGGCAGTAGGAGTGGTAACTTGAACAACATTCCGGAACAAATCCCCTCTCAAACTGAGATAAGGGCACAAAATGAGCTCTCAAAGGCTTCACTACCTGTAGTATCAGGAGGTCCTGAGCCGAATTTAGAATTGGAGGTAAACTCAAAAGGAGGAGAACGCAAGGAAATACTACATGAACCTCCAAAAGAAGAAATGATTGAAGGATTATCTGATGGAGAACCAAAGCTGAAAATGATCACTGAAGTAGTAGGTTCTGAAAAACAAGTCAAAGATGCCCAAAACGTCACGTTTCAAGAGAGAGAAAGGCAGCAAAAGCAAGAAACCATGAATAGAAAGGACAAAGTAAATTCCAAAAGTCATATTGGAAGGCAACTTCAATCTTCTACGTCTTCAGATGCTAACATATCAAATGTGTCCATTCAAAAGCCCGTTTCATCAGCTGAGGATAAACAAGCTACACTGCAGAAAGATAGCAGGGAAGATATTCTAAACCTTGGTCAACAGCTTGCCTCTGAGCATCAAATCGATGGAATACCAGTCAGCGTCGTCACACTAACTGGAGAAAGCAGAGGATCTACCATGCACTTAAGTTCAGACCCAGCAAACAGGGAAACATCAATTCGCATTAATAGGGGAAATAAGATCAACCCGGATGACAACCCTGAAACCACCATTGATGGAGACTTAAAAACCAGAGCAAAACGGTTCAATGAATATGGGAAGTCTGAGGCCCTTAAACCAAGGGCTTATGTAAATAGCAATGTACAGAGTGTCCATAACTCCATTGTCTTCAACAGTTCTATTACCAAAAGAGATCCTGGAGTCGTGGTGGTTTTTTCTCATCATGCTGCAGAATCCATTAAAGGAAATGGTAAATCAAAGGCTCTTCAGATACACAAGGCTGAATTCACCAGTATCCACTCAGACCCAAATAATCCTGCAAAGCCTCAACGTCATGGATGCCTCTATAATGACGGGGAGAAAAGTAAAGATATGTATTACTAATGTTAGTTACTATATTCATACACATGTAATTATTCTATTGGTAGATAATAGAATCAATTAGTTAAGGAAATCAGTTACAATGATTTGTAACAAGTTACACCAATGTAATGTGTATATATGGAGAGAGCATAACCTCACAATAAAGTCATGAACAATCTTTATACATTTCTTGCCTTCTGTCGTTCACATTGCTTCTTCATTAGTTCTATAGCTTCTTGAATTCTTGAATGGTATTAAAACATCAAGAACTGAAGTCAGAAAGTCATAGAGCATCAATAAATGGAGTCAGAAAAATCTTCATCTGTTGTCAAAGCTTCACAACAGTTTTAGCTCTTGTGAATATTCCTTTAATGGATCGAGAAAATTACCTCACATGGCACAAATAGATGCTAAATTTGATATCATCATATGGTCTTGAAGATCATATCAATAGAATGCAGATTGAGCCTCACGGGTTTGTCGTTGGTACACAAACTGTGAACCCTGAATATGCTACTTGGAGTCGCATCAATCGAATTTTGAAGAGTTGGATCTTTGTCTCTGTATCTCAATCAATGATGGTTCACATTGATGGTATGACTACTGCGCAAGATCAGTGGAGGTCTCTTGAAAAGATGTTTAACTCAATATCTAGAGCAAGTAAAACTTCAACTTTAAACTACTCGCAAACATAATTTGATTGTTAATGAGTACTTTGATCCAGTGAAAGGATTAGCCTATCAGCTTTCTGCAATTGGATATACTGTTCAAGAAACTGATCTGATTGTTATAATTCTTGGAGGTCTTGGACCTGAATTCAATGCATATGTGTGCTCTTTAAGAAATGGTGGTGATGATCTCACTATTGAAGTAATCAAGAGTCAACTTCTTTCTTTTGAGAATTTGCTTGCACAGCAAAACAAGATCGATGACAATCAAGTCATTCAAGAAAATCTTGCTAACTCATTCTTTACTAATAATTCTTGTAATAATTTTGCTGCAAATTATTACCAAGAAAGAGATAGAGGAAGAGGTAATAGAAATGAGAATGGATGAGGTAATGGAAGAGGTAGAGGCATTCAGTGTCTATTATGTCAGATAACAGGGCATGTAGCCATTAATTTCTATACCTTGAAAATCACAATGAAAATTCTACATCTAAAGGATCTGGAAATAATAAAGGTTCAAATCAGGCATCTACCTATGTAGCAACTGCTTCTGATAATGACTTGAATGCTGGCGGTGACTCTACTTGGATGTTGGACTTTATTAGGAGAATCAAAATTTCAATACAAACTTAATCAAGTTCTAAACAACGGAATTAAACTTATTCTCCTTCTTTGTGTGAATCTTTTAGGAAACAAATAAATAGAGCTTAAAAATGAAAATATGCACAAAATCAACACAAATAATTTACGTGGAAAAACCTTCCCGGTGTAAGAAGGAAACAACCACGACACTCCTCTCCAAAACTTTCACTATCAAGAAACAATTGTACAATAATTCTCTCTAGGTAAAACTAGAGGCAAAAAATCAACAATATCATCAAGAATACACTTCTTGGAAACTAACAATTATTTAAAAAAAAATAGAAAGATCTAACCCAATTCGTAGTCACTGTTCACTGCTCATAATTTCACAAACCGGTGAGCCAAATCCAAATCCCAACGTGTAGATGAAAGAGTCTTAAGTCGTTAACCTGACTGCAAAATTTCAGCTTAATCGGACCACAAGCGACCTTCCATCGGAGCACTTGATGAAAGCTTGCTGAAGAAGGAGAAACTGAAAAACTGCTCAGTTTTCCTGCTACAGCTGCTGCTTTTATGCACTTGTTTTTTTCTCTACAGAATGTACTCTCAACAAACCCTAAATGAGTTTATTAATGAAGCAATGTAATGACATAATTGCATCATTCTTACTCTATGGGCTTTTAAGCCACATGGACTTTACTTGGGCTCCTCCAAACAAGAGTAAAATCCAACAGGATAATGGAGTGAGTCGTCATATTATTAGTGAATATTCTAATATGAACAATGCTTCAATGTATAGAGTATCTGAGGGCATTGTTGTAGCTAATGGTGCTCAACTTTCTATTACACATATTGGCAATTCTAAATTGAGTATACCTAATGATCATAAACTGCAATTGAATGGAATTTTGCATGCTCCTAAAGTTGCTAGCAATCTAGCTTCTATTAGGATATTATGTTCTGATAATGACATTTTCATTGAGCTTCAATAAGTACACAAGGAAGGTAATTTTGGAAGGACCTATTGAACATGGCTTGTATCAAGTTTAGAATAAGAAAGTTAATGTGTCAAATTTTGCAAGTTCAAGGAGTGCTTTTCAAGCTTCTTATTCCATTTGGTATAGTAGATTGTCTCGCGTAGTTGAACCTATTGTAAATAGGATATTACATAATAATGAAATAAATCCTCTTGTAATGCTAATACCTTAGCTAAGTCATATAGGTTAGCTTATGTGTCTAAGCATGTTTGAACAACTAAACCATTTAATCTAGTATACATGGATATTTGGGCCCTGCTCGTAAGACTAGTATTAATGGTGAATGCTATTTCTTGTTAATTATAGATGATAACACTAGATTTCAATGGATTTTCTTCTTGAACACCCACGATCAGGTTATGCCTATGTTTTTGAAATTTCAAGCAATGGTTGCTTGTTAATTTAATAGAGCTATCAAATAGGTATAGAGTGATGGAGATGGGGAGTTTAACCCTTTGGTTAAATTTTTCATGAATTCAGTTGTGAATTATCGATGGACATATCGTCATTCACTACTCAAAATGGCATGATTAGGTGTCAGCATAGGAGGGTGGTAGATGCAGGTCTCATCATGTTGTTTCAATCTTGGGGTTGATGTGTCATATTGGCCCTATACCTTTAGAAGTACTGTATTCACTTTGAATACCCAGTAGTATTCTGCAATTTTTTTCACCTTATAAGGGCTTGTATAACAAGAAACCTGATTTTTAGTTTCTTGCGTGACTTTGGGTGCTTTACATATCAAAGAATCTGCTGTAAACAAAAAGGGAAGGTGCGAACATAGCAACACTAATGATTATACAAATAGAATTTAAGAATGCTATAGCTGCTCTCTTGAACTGTCTAAAATAAAAATGTCATGCTTTGGCTGTATTTCTCGAAAACCTTTTCACACTTTTGTAAATACGAAATATAAACATGTGGCCACTTACATTAAGCTTTACTGGTCACTGCAAATACACAAACTAGGCATTTGCTAATGACCAAACACCAAAGACTAAATTAGTTCTGGTTCAAAAGTACATTTATGGCTAGCATTTTGGGACCAACATAACCAACCAATGGTTCGATTTGGTAATGGTCATTCACAGGCTAGCTTAGTGTCAAAGCTATTAAATATAATAGTATACATTTAGTTATTTAGTATATACACATCTAAGTAGGCTATAGGTTAATAGGACACTATATATAAATGTATTGTGGTATAATGAAGTTGTGTTCATTTTACCATTTTTCAGTATCATTCTCTAAGTCTTCAAAGCTTATTTACCGGTATTAAAAATTAACACTTGTGAAAGCAAAGTTTGGATCTAATTTTGATTACACAAATATATAATTATAGGTAACAGAAAAATAATAAGTAGTGAAAAAATAAATAACACATAATGATTTAAGTGGTTCAACCTTTTAATATTAAAAATCTACTCAGACCTAAATAATCCTACAAAGCCTCAATGTCATGGATGCCTCTATAATGACGGGGAGAAAAGTAAAGATATGTATTACTAATGTTAGTTACTATATTCATAAACATGTAATTATTCTATTGGTAGATAATAGAATCAATTAGTTAAGGAAATCAGTTACAATGATTTGTAACAAGTTACACCAATGTAATGTGTATATATGGAGAGAGCATAACCTCCCAATAAAGTCATGAACAATCTTTATACATTTCTTGCCTTCTGTCGTTCACATTGCTTCTTCATTAGTTCTATAGCTTCTTGAATTCTAGAATGGTATTAAAACATCAAGAACTGAAGTCAGAAAGTCATAGAGCATCAAGAAATGGAGTCAGAAAAATCTTCATCTGTTGTCAAAGCTTCACAACAGTTTTAGCTCTTGTGAATATTCCTTTATTGGATCGAGAAAATTACCTCACATGGCACAAATAGATGCTAAATTTGATATCATCATATGGTCTTGAAGATCATATCAATGGAATGCAGATTGAGCCTCACGGGTTTGTCGTTGGTACACAAACTGTGAACCCTGAATATGCTACTTGGAGTCGCATCAATCGAATCTTGAAGAGTTGGATCTTTGTCTCTGTATCTCAATCAATGATGGTTCACATTGATGGTAAGACTACTGTACAAGATCAGTGAAAGTCTCTACTAAATGTTTTGTAATAATTCTGCTGGAAATTATTCACAAGAAAGAGATAGGAGAAGAGGTAATGGAAATGAGAATGGATGAGATAATGGAAAAGGTAGAGGCACTCAGTGTCAATTTTGTCAGAAAATGGGCCATGTAGCCACTAATTGTTGTACCTTGAAGAATCTCATTTAAAACTCTACAGCTAAAGGATTTGGAGACAATAAAAGTTCAAATCAAGCATCTACCTATGTAGCAACTGCTGGTGGTGACTTTTCTTGGTTGTTGGACAGAGGAGTGAGTTATCATGTTACTAGTGAGTATTCTATTATGAACAATGCTTCAATGTATAGAGGATCTGAGGGCATTGTTGTAGGTAATGGTGCTCAAATTTCTATTACACATATTGGCAATTCTAAATTGAGTATACCTAATGATCATAAACTGCAATTGAATGGAATTTTGCATGCTCCTAGAGTTCTAGGATTCTATTTAGTGTTAGTATATTATATTCTGATAATAAAATTTTCATTGAGCTTTACTAAGTACACGAGGAATGTACTTTTGGAAGGACCGAGTTTGGAATAAGAGAGCTGCTGTGACAAATATTGCAAGTACAAGAAGTGCTTTTCAAGCTTCTTCATCCATTTGGCATAGTAGATTGTCTCATATAGCTGAACCTATTATAAATAGGATATTACATAATAATGAAATAAATCATCTTCTACAAAGAGTGATTCTTGTAATGCTTATGCCTTAGCTAAGTCACATAGGTTAGCTTATTTGTCTAAACATGTTTGAGCAACTAAACCATTAAATCAAGTGTACATGGATATTTGGGCCCTGTTCCTAAGAATAGTATTAATGGTGAATGTTATTTCTTGTTAATTGTAAATGATAACATTAGATTTCAATTGATTTTCTTCTTGAACACTTGTGCCTATGTTTTTGAAATTTCAAGCAATAGTTGTTTGTCAATTTAATAGCTAAGGCATAAGCATTACTTCACACTTATGCCTATGGTTAAATTTCTCATGAATTCAAGTGTGAAGTATCGATAGATATATCCTCACTCACTACTCAAAATGGCATGATTAGGTGTCGGCATAGAACGGTGATAGATGCAGGTCTCATCATCTATACCACCAGGCTTTGGTTTTGCTCCACCAACCATTTCTCAGACAATCACAACACCACCAACGAATCTGACTTTTTCATTAAAGCTTGATCGGACAAACTACATTCTATGGCATGAATAAATGGAATGTATTGTGATAGCATATGGTCTTGAGGATTACTCGTATGGCTACAAGCCAACTCCATCTCAATTTCTGTTAAGAGATGTGAGTTCACTTGTAAGCATGGTAAATCCTGCTTATGCAAACTAGAATAGGATGGATAAACTTGTTAAGAGCTAGCTAGTTATATTTCTCAATGTCAAATTTAGTAAGGGCACAAATTTCAAGGAAGAGAGTAGCAACTTAAATGTGGGTAGCTTTAGAAACCTACTATGTTGCTTCTAGGATTTTGGAGCTTAGATCACAATTTCAAAATCTAAGGTAAGGAGAGAGAAGCGTAGAAGAATATCTGAATAAAGCTAAGGAATTAACTAACAATTAGATGCTATTGGTGAATCTATATCAAAGATGTATTTGATTTTTCAAAATTTGAATGGTCTTAACTGATTTTGTTACAAGGATGTTGCATAGCTTAGCACTTTCTTGTTAGACAAGGGTGTAATCAACGAGGCTACAAAAACACAAAGGTAATGGAGGTCAAAAAGCTCAACCATGGAATCTTCATCAGTATCTTCAAGGAATGAACTCTTTCACCAGGATTAACAAAAATGAAAACAAAGGCAACAACTATCAATGATAAATGAATGGAAAATTGGTTATCACGGTATCAATAACATCACTATTAACAATATCAAGCTATTTTGTAAAGCATCTTGGCCATAACCTTTCTTTGATTGCTTCAATGCATGCAATGAATTTAGCTTTAGTGCAAGCAATGAATTCAACTTTAGTGGTTGATAAAACAACTATATATTACTGTTGGGTTTTCCCTCTTATTTGGAAGAGTCCAAAAAAGCCCATGTGGTCTCATAGCCCATGGATAAAGAAGGGAATTTTTTTTCCATTTGATTGATTTATTAATAAATCTATTTAGGGTTTTCTGAGCGTGAATTTATAAAGGGAATTTTCAGCAACTATAGTAGAAAAGAAAGCAAAAAAACTGCTCTCAGTTTTCGGTTTTTTCTTCTCCAACAAGTCTTCATAAAGTGCTCTGATGGAAGATTTTTTATGTTCTGATTGAGCTAAAACTTTGCAGGAAGGTTCAAAACTCAAGACTCTTTAATCTGAATGGTGGGATTTGGATTTGGCTCATCGGTTTGGGAAAATATGAGTTGTGAACATTGACTATGAAATTAGATTAGATCTCTCCATTTTCTTGAAATAATTGTTAGTTTCCAAGAAGTTGTATTCTTGATGATTTTGTAGATTTTTTCATCTAGTTTTATCTAGATAGAACTTTTGTACAATATTTCTTGATAGTGAAAGTTTTGGAGATGAGTGTCGTAGTTGTTTCCTTCCTACATCGGGAAGGTTTTTTCACGTAAATTGTTTGTGTTGATTTTATGCATGTTTCGTTTTGAGCTCTATTTATTTATTTCCTAAAACAATCACACAAAGAAAGAGAATAGGTTTCATTATGTTGTTTAGAGCTTGATTAAATTCGAATTGATATTGTGATTCTCCTAACAAAGTGGTATCAGAGCTGTGGTTATTATTGTTGAATTTCTTGTGTTGAATAGTGGAAGCAAATTTGAGTAGAATGATTACTTTGAATGGTTCTAATTATCACACTTGGAAAGGAAAAATGGAAGATCTCCTTTATGTCAAATAGTTTCATTTACCGGTGTCTACTTTTGAGAAGCTAGAAAATTTGTCTGAAGAAGAATGAACTTTGTTACATCGACAAGTCTATGGATATATAAGGCAGTGGGTAGATGATAATGTTTTGAATTGTATTAGTGGGGAAATACATGCACGGTAACTCTGGAATAAACTTAAGGAGTTTTATGCTTGGAAAACAGGAAATAATAAAATGTTTCTCATAAAGAAGTTGATGGCTTTATAGTACCAAGATGGAACTTCGTTGACACATCATTTCAATACGTTCCAAGGAATAATCAATTATTTATCTAGAATGGGTATCAAGTTTGATGATGAGATTCAGAGGTTGTGCTTATTGGGTACATTGTCAAACTCTTGGGAAACATTTAGAATTTCATTAAGTAACTCAGCTCCAAATGGTGTAATCAATATGGATCTAGATAAGAATAGTGTTTTGAATGAAGATATGAGAAGAAAATCACATGGGTCTTCTCAGCAGTCAAAGATTTTGGTTACAGATAGAAAAAGGAAGAGTAAAAGCATAGGTTTCAAGAGCAAAGAAAAAGGAAGAAGCAAGTCCAATAGGCTTGCTAATGTTGAGTGTCATCACTATGGCATCAAAAGGGCACATGAAGAAATATTGTAGATAGTTGAAGTGGGATAACAAGAAGAAAGACAAAGAACAATAGGGTGATGTTGGCAAGGAAAATGATCGAGTTTCCACCTCTAGTTCAGAAGAATTTCTCGTTGTTTATGATGAATATGTTTTCAATGTTGCATGCCATGAGATCAGTTGGGTTATTGATAGTAGAGCCTTCATTCATGCTACATCTCGAGAGGATTTCTTTACATCCTATACAACAGGTGATTTTGGGATAGTGAAGTTGGTTAATAATGGCTTGGTTAAATTCATTGGTATTGTATATGTGTGTTTGGAAATGAATAATGGCACGAGGCTACTTATTTGAAGAGTAAAGCATATTCTTGAAATTCGTTTGAACTCGATCTCTGTAGGTAAACTTGATGATGAAGGATATTGCATTACCTTTAGTAATGGTCAATGGAAACTTACTAAAGGTGATATGGTTGTTTCTCGTGGAAACAAGTATTCTAGTTTGTATATATTGTAGGCAAGACTCTTAAAAGGCGTTATTAATGTTGTGACAGATGAGCTTACAACATAATTGTGGCATAAGAGACTTGCTCACATGAGTGAGAAAGGCTTGTCATTATTGACTAAAAAGAATATTCTTTTTGGAATGAATTATGTTTGTTTAAGAAGATGTACTCATTGTTTGGCAGGGAAGAAAAATAGGGTTTAGAACTTTGGGTGGTGCCAATTACTTTGTGACCTTCATAGATGATTTCTCAAGAAAATTACGGGTGTGCACTTTAAAGAGAAAAAATCAAGTATTAGATGTGCTTAAATAGTTTCAAGCCTTAGTTGAGAGACAGACTGAGAAGAAATTGTGATGCATCAGAATAGATAATAAGGGAGAGTATTCAGGTTTTTTTTATGAGTATTACAGGCATTAGGGAATTTTACATCAAAAGACACCTCCCAAGACTCCTCAGTTAAATAGGTTGGATGATAGATTCAAAAAGACATTGGTTGAAAGAGTAAGATGTCTTCTTTCGCAGGCTTAGTTACCAAGATATTTCTCGGGTGAGGCTTTGAATACAATTGTACATGTTCTTAATCTCAGACCATGTGTTCCTCTTCAGTTTGATGTACCAAATAGAGTTTTTACTGGCAAAGGTGTTTCTTATGATCATCTCCATGTTTTCGGTTGTAAGGCATTTGTACATATACCAAAAGATGAGAGATTTAAGCTCGATATGAAGACACGACAGTGTATCTTTGTTGGTTATGGTTTGGATGAATTTGGCTATAGATTTTATGATCCAATTGAGAAGAAATTGTTAAGGAATTGAGCAAATTAATGGATGTGAAAATTTTCTTTCTTCGTGGTGAGTTGGAGGAAGAGATTTATATAGAGCAACTAGAAGGTTTTGAGGTAAAAGAAAAAAAAGGATTATGTATGCCAGTTAAAGAAAAGCCTCTACGAATTGAAGCAAGCACCTAGAAAATGGTATAAGAAATTTGAGTCAGTTATGGAGGAGCATGGTTACTAGAAGACTACTTCTGATCATTGTGTTTTTGTGCAAAAATTCTCTGATGATGATTTTATCATTTTATTGCTCTATGTTGATGACATGTTAATTGTTGGCAGAAATTCTTCAAGGATTGATAATTTGAAGAAGCAGTTGAGTAAGTCCGTTTCCATGAAGGACTTGGGGCCAGAAAAAAAATTCTTGGTATTTGAATTTGTCAATACAAGAAAGGAAAGAAGTTGTACATGTCACAAGAATAGTACATTAACAAGGTACTTGAAAGGTTTCATATGGATAAAGCTAAAGTAGTTTATTCTCCTTTATCTAACCACTTTAAGTTGAGATCAAGTCAAGGCCCTTCAACAGATAAAGAGAAGGAAGATATGGAAAATGTTCCATATTCCTTAGCAGTAGGAAGCTTAATGTATGCAATGGTGTGTACAAGGCTAGTCATAGCTCATACAGTTGGAGTTGTTAGTCGTTTTCTTTCAAATCCTGGAATAGAGCATTGGGATGTAATAAAGTGGATTATTAGATATCTTCGAGGTACTTCCAAGTTAACACTTAGCTTTGTAAGTAGAAAACCAGTGCTAGTTGGATACACTAATTTAGATTTGGCAAGAGATGAAGATTCTTGTAAGTCTACTTCAGGTTATCTAATTACTTTCTCTGTCGGAGTAGTTTCTTGGTAGTCAAGATTACAAAAGTATGTTGCACTTTCTACAACAGAGGCAGAGTTTATTGTAGCAACGGAAGCTTGTAAGGATTTGTTATGGATGAAATAGTTCTTGAGAGAAATTGGTTTCAAGCAGCATAAATATGTGTTGTTCTGCGATAATCAGAGTTCTATTCACCTAGTGAAGAACTTCACGCTTCACTCAAGATCAAAGTATATTGATGTGAGGTATCATTGGATAAGGGATACACTTAACAATAAGTTGCTTGAACTTGAGAAAATCCATATCGATGAGAATGGATCTGATATGCTGACAAAAGTAGTGTCAAGGGAAAAACTTGAAGTTTGTTGTTCAATTGTCGGGATGGCAGATCCCTCCATCTAATCGGGAAAGAGGGAGATTTGTTAGGTTTTCCCTCTTATTTGGAGGAGCCCAAAAAGGCCCATGTGGTCTCATGGCCCATGGATAAAGAAAGGGAAAGTTTTTCCATTTGATTGATTCATTAATAAACCTATTTAGGGTTCGTTGAGTGTGAATTTCTATAGAGATATTTTAGCAGCTGCAGTAGAAAAGAAAGCAAAAAAACTGCTCTCAGTTTTTAATTTTTTCTTCTCCAATAAGCCTTCATCAAGTGCTCCGATGGAAGGTTATTTGTGTTCTGATTGAGTTTAAATTTTGTAGAAAGGTTCACGACTAAATACTCTTCAATTTGAAGAGTGCGATTTGGATTTGGCTCACCAGTTTGGGAAAATGAATGATGTGAATAGTGACTACGAAATTGGTATTATCTCTCCATTTTTTTTAAATAATTGTTAGTCTTCAAGAAATTGTATTCTTGATGATGTTGTTGATTTTTTACCTCTAGTTTTATCTAGAGAGAACTTTTGTACAATTGTTTCTTGATAGTGAAAGTTTTGGTTATGTTGATTTTGTGCATAGTTCATTTTGAGCTTTATTTATTTGTTTCCTAAAAGATTCACACAAAGAAGGAGAATAGATTTTATTCTGTTGTTTAGAGCTTGATTAAATTCGAATTAATATTATGATTCTCCTTACAACTGTAAGTTAGCTTTCCAAGCGACATCATTCCCAAAAACAATAAATATATAACCTGACAATGATCCTTTCTTATCTTTGTCTCTTACAAAATTTGAGTCGGTATAACTATGCACAAAAAAATATGTTTAAACCAATATTATTAGTGCTTTTTAAATATCTCATGATCCACTTAACAACCTACTAATGAGTCTTAATTAGATGACATATAATGACTAACTACATTCACTCAATATGTTATATTAGGCCTAGTATATGAAATATCCTACAACATTAAAATGTAGAACTCTATTTATACATTTCTTCTCTTCAGGCTCGATCATTTAATGATAATTTA
This sequence comes from Hippophae tibetana, assembly GCA_037013495.1. Classification (NCBI taxonomy): domain Eukaryota; kingdom Viridiplantae; phylum Streptophyta; class Magnoliopsida; order Rosales; family Elaeagnaceae; genus Hippophae; species Hippophae tibetana. The sequence goes on from CM072808.1 coordinate 20,097,662, forward strand.
AAATAAGAACCTAAAGGAATACTCACGGAGATAAAAAGTTAAAAAAAAATCAATATAAGATTCATCTCATTAAAATAGAGCATTAGAAGTCCTTAAAGTATAAATTCCAAGAATTATTTTTGATGAATTTAAGTCCTTAATTTCACACTCATAACTAAATTTAGATTTTAAATTATCTATTTCAACTTCATCTTTATAGGCAACAAGCATATTATCAACATATAATAATAAATAAACATGATTTGAAACATTTTTCAATTTAAAGTAAACATAGTCATGATCACATCTTTCAAATCCAATTTTAATCAAAAATTTGTCAAATATTATATGATATTTGAAAGTTTAAGTTACAGATCTAATTAACCTAGAAGGAATAAATAGATAATTTTCTAATTATATCTAATTAATAATTATCAAACAGTCAGGCATGTAATGGTGTGTAAATAATACAATGAAAAAATAAAAATAAATATAACATATGATATTTTAGATAGAAACAACCTAGGTACAACAATGACCTAAGAGAGAAATCATTGGTCTATCAGACTACCTAATTATCCACTATGAAAAACTAGTTCAATTACAAAGTTAAGTCTTAAACTATCTTTCATAAATAAAGCCCTTAAAGTAATATACTTATAATCTTTCACTTTTTCACTATCTTTACAAGGTATGTGTATGAATCTAGACCAATATTTAGAATCTAGAGCAACATGAGCAATCAAAATTGTTCAGCAAGAAGCTAAAAAACTAGTACAAATAGAACAAGTGTAAAGTGTATCCTAAAGCATATTCAATAATGAAAAACCCTAACTAAAAGATTCAAGACATAAATTAGATAAATCAAATTATCTAGCAAATCCTAGAATGAATGTTAAAAGCACAATATCATAAAAATGAATAAGCATATAAATCAATCAAACATAACCACACAATATGTTTAATAGATTAAATCAAGAGCACGCCTAAAAAATATGATATAGTTTTTAAAAAATGTTTTGACATAGAAAGTACAAATAATGCATATAGAATGGGTGTAGTCATTAAAACAACGAGCATTATGTTGTTTATATAGGGAACTAAAACCCTAATGCAAGGTCAAAAGATAATGCTCTTTCTATCCATAAAAGATTTAATATAGTCGTATTAAATAAGGCAATATGACAATCTACAAGTTTGGTTTGACTAAAAAAAGGATTTTAAGTTCAAAAATTATGTGTTTGGTTAATATAAACCAGATTCGATCGATTGACCCAACAAGTCAATCAAACAAGATCCTTTTTGATTGATCTAGCAACAACTAACAAAAACTCGAGAGCATATAGATCGATCTAGACTCTCGATCGAGAATAGCTTCGATCGATCTAGTCCAATTATAATTCAACGTGAGAGCAACTAGATCGTACACAATCGATCTAACACTTTGATTGATTGACCTAAGACTCGATCAATTGACCATCATATATAACATATTTTTTTATATGTATAAATTCAATTCTAACATGTTAAGAAATAAGTATATACCTAAAGCACATTAAATTGAAGCTTGGACACTTATTTAGCTTTGAATAACAGACATGAAAAACATGCCCAAAAACTAGTTTACATTTAAAAATTTTGTTTACGAATACTATCAATACTCATAAACCTTAAAACATTTCCTAGGGGCTAGTTTTAAACCATACAAAGATTTCTTGAATAAACAAACAAGGTTTCATCATAATTTTAATGAAGCCTTTAAGTTGTCTCATATATATTTTATCATTTAAGTCACCATGTTGAAATGTGATTTTAACATCCATTTGTTCAAACAATAAATCAAATTGAACAACCAATGACAACTGTATTCTAATAGAGACAAACTTAATAGCAAGAAAAAGTATATCATTAAAGTCATTTCCATGATTTTCTGCAAAACCTTGTGCTACTAATCTTGCCTTAAACCTATAAGGTTCAACACCTTTTTATTTCTTCTTTCCTTTAATAGAGACATCTAGAACCTAGTACTTTTCAATCTTTAGGCCTTTATGCTAGAACCCATCATATTCCTTTCTAAAGAACTAATTTTATTAGTCATGGCATTCCTCCAATTAAAAACATAAAAGGAATTAATGGCATCACTAAAGGTTTTAGGTTGAGAAGCATCAATATTAGAAGTAACAGACAAGACATAAGCAATCAAATCAACTTGAATAATTATAGGTAAAGGTAAAGAATTAGAATACCTTTAAAGAGAAGTAATGAATCTTTTTGTTTTATCTCTAGCCAAAAGATAATCACTCAATTTAGGGGAACTGCCATGAGGAATTGAAGATTCCTCAATAATTCCATCATTGTTGCTAGTATCTATCTTATTAGTTAAAATATCAATGGTTGAAGGATTATAGGTACCTCCACCTCACTCTTTAAATTTCAATCCTTAGAGGATGTGACATCTTTCTCCACCTCAACTATAGCATCCATATTAAAAAACAAGGTAGGTTCAACATTTAAATCACAATAAAATTGAGATTCATTAAAAAATATATTCTTATTTGCAATACACTTATTAAGTGAAGGCCACTGGATCCTATAACCCTTTACTCTTTAAGGATAACCACTAAAAATGCGCTTTAAATACCTAACTTGCAACTTACCATGACTATAAGCACAACCAAATCTCTTAATGTTAATATATTCATCATGCTTACTAGTCCATAGCTTCATAGGTGTTTTCAAGTATATGGTAGTAGAGGCACACTCATTGATAAGGTAAGTGGTTGTGCTAACAACCTCTGCCCAAAAACTCTTGGGCATACTAGGAAGGGACAAAGTGCTTCTAACTCTCTCTAAAATTTCATATTCATCTTTTCAACTAATCCATTCTGTTATGGTGTACCACTAATAGACCTATGTTTCCCAATCTCTTAGTCTCTACAATAATTTTCAAAGAGTTCATTACAAAAATTTAAACTATTATCAGTTCTAACTACTTTCACCTTACCACCTCTTTAGTTTTCAAATAGGGTTTCTAGTAGTTAAAGGTTTCAAAGGTCTCATCTTTTTTTCTTATAAAGAAAGTCAAAATATCCTAATGTAGTCATCAGCTAAGGATAATAAGTATGTACTTTCACTTAGAGATTGAGTAGAAGCACTCTCATAGGTTTAAACGAACATAATCTAGAGCATGTGTAGTAGTGTTCTACCTTTAGAAAACTTAACCCTAGTTTGTTTCCCAAAACACAGTGTTCAAAACTTCAAGTTCCCTAAAGGCTTACTATCTAAGACTCCCTATTTAAAAAAACTCACTTAAACTTTTTTCACTCACATGTCCCAACCTCCTATGCCATAACAAAGCATTATCTAAGGACTAAGCTACACTAACCTTACCCTTAAATTTTGGTATAACACCTTGCAAAAATATAGATCATTAACCTTGGTTGCCTTCATGACTGTAAAAAATCTTGTAAAACTCTCAAAACTCCATCGTCTTTATTCATAGTATAACCAACGACATCTAAGGTACCTAGTGATATTAATGTTTTCTTAAGCTTAGGGACAAACCTCACATCACTCAACACTCTAACTAATAAGTGATAATTTTTACATATTTTTAGTCATTATTTTCTCTATATATGCTTATTTTATTGTTTTCATGTGTAATTATTTATTTTATATTTTATGAAAAAATATCATTTTTTTATAATTTTTGAAATTTTTATAGAGTTTTTATTAATTTTATTTGACATGTAGATGTATTTAGAACTGAGGTGGATGTATTTAGAAATGTGGATGTGCCTAGATGGGAGTGGATTTTCTTAGTAAAAAGTGCCTAAAACGATATTGTTTTGAAGAGTCACACGTCACATGATGAATTGCCCTTACATTGTTTCCACCATAGTTGTTCCAAATGATGCGTTGTTTAGACCACTCTTCAGTCGCAATAAAATGACATGTTGTTTGGCTCAAAGCCACTTCAATCAGCATCATGTCATTCCTATTCACACCTGATTCATTCTGTTGACACGCGGCACGGTGTGGTGTGTCCATTTGATTCCATCCAACAACCCAAATTTAATCTGACTATAAAATCCAAAATATAGCTCACATAATATTATTTTGAAGAGGATGATGAGAGGAATTTAGAAAAAATAGAGAGAAAAATAAAAAATTCTCTTGGAGCAATTTGAAAACATTTGAAGAAAAATTCCATAAAACGTTTAGAGATTGGTGTATTAGCTTCACTTTCTCATCAAGCAATGAAATTCATTTATCTTCTTTCTCTTAATAGTTATGATTTGTTTAATTATCTTTGCATGTGTTAAATTTGTATCTAACTTTGTGACTATGGGTTATTATAAGCCCTAAATTATGGTTAATATAAATTATAATAAGATTTGAATAAAGTTTCAATTATAAATTTCTTGATTTGTTTACATTCATGTTTGAATGTCAAAGCATTCTAATTCTTAAATTAGGTGTAGAACTAATTCGATATTTTGTTTTGTTTAGTGTTAAATTATGAAGTTAATAAGAAATTAATTATTTTTATAATTGAACTAAAAATTGTAATTTTTATTTCAATTGAAATTAAATGCTTAGATTAGAAATTGTTAATGATATCAATTTCATCTAATTTAATTATTACTTTTTTGGATTATATTGTAACAAATGAATCAAATATAATAGTCATAATTTTATGTTATTCATGATTTAGGTTAATTAATAATCGACTTATTAGTCAATTACAAAGTAAGAAAAAAATAAGAGATTTTGAGCAAATTTAAATTCCTTGAGAAAAACTAAAAAGAATCTTAAAATTTTGTAATAAATTTAAGATTTAAAAACTGAATGTATCATAGTATGATAAATTTAATTATAGTTTGATCGTAAGGAAAATCTCGTAATCACATGTTTCTCTTATTAATCCAAAAATTTATACTTTTTACTATTTTCTTTTTTATGTTATTTTATTTTTCTACAAAAACATTAAAAAACCCAATTTGTTTTATTTATTTTATTTTATGATTTTATTTTAATCTAGTAATTAATAATTAAATTTTTTTAACTTATATGGGTATTGATCCTTATTTACAATTATATTTATAACGACACAATTTTAAAAAATAAAAAATAATAATAAGGTTAAATATTTGATAGTCTAATTTAGACACTATAAAATTGTGGCGCCATTGTTAGGGATTAATTTAATTTTTTTTATTTTCTAGTTTTATTTTACTTTTAATCTTTACTTTTGGTTGTGAATTTATTTTTCGTTTATTTTTTTTTCATTTTTTAGTTTTAGTTTTGAATTTATTTATTTATTTTTATTTTATTTATTTAGAAACTTTTTCTTGAATTGTTGAATAGAACTATAGTTAGAAGACATAGCTTCATATTACCATCCATTTAATCAATTTCATGCATTTTACTTTGAACCACGAGAAGGAAATTGGGGATACATTAATACTATAGGTGGATTTAAAAATCAAAAGTTTAAGTATAATTCATATTCTAATATGTATAATACAAGATGGTGTGATCATTAATATCTAAGCTATTCATATAGAAATCCAACATTTGATTTCATTATTATACTTAACTTTTCATTCTCGGTACAACAACCTACTCCAAATACTCAAGGTAAGTCTCTTGAAGACATAGTAAATTCCTTAGTTTCCCAAACTTTAGAATTTCAAAAGGAAAGGAAAATTGCTAGGAGAAATCTTGAGATACAAGTTAACCAAGTAATAACAATTGTTGATTGAATGGAAGCATGGGTAGTTGTTGAGCCCTTCTTAGCAAATACTAAACCTAGAGAGACTATCAATGTCATTACTATGTATAATGGTAAGCAACTAGAGGAATCCCAACCTATGAATGATATATTCGAAGAAAGGACAAGTGAAGAGGAAAAGATCATCACCCCAATAATTAAATATACATCAAATGTAGAATCTAAACCTTCATTTTTTTATTGATGACCTTGCTTTACATTTTTCCAACAAGTTTGATAATTTAGCAAAGCTGAATCACAAAAAGGAAAATTTGGAGATATTTTCCAAGGATAATAAAGAGATAGATATGGGGAAAATATGTCTAATATGCTTCAAAGGATATTATCATTAAGATACAAAGATGTAAATTATGGACTACTAACTCGACAGTTGGAGATCACATACTTCAAAAATTTTGATGATGATGGATGATAAAAGTAATAGAGTTTGGATGAGGACAAAAAACCAAGCCTTTAATACAACCCACTAGATCTGTGTGCAAGAGAGTAAACATATCTTTATCTTTATCTTTATTAGAAGTATTTTTTTTTTGTTTTTTACTTCATTAGTTTAATGTATTATAAAAGCATAATTTTTTGCAATTATTATTTTTATTTTTTGATTATTTTTTTATAGATTTAAGTTAATTAAAATAACCAGGCCTAGAATTACTAATATGATATTTCTTTATTTTTTTGACATTTGTAATAATAATTAGCTAAATAATGTTAGGTTTTAAATGATAATGAATGTTGATATAGTCATGATATTGTTCCTAAGTGAAGACAACTTCATGATAACTTTTCTCAAAACATGCATGCATAATGGCTAAGTTGGTGATATGAAAAACTATGTGTATGAATGTGTGAAAATTTTATAAATTTCTTGAAAACTTTGCTATGATTTTAACAAATATGATTAATATGTTATAACATTTATTTAAATTTATCAAGGTGAATATAAATATGGATATGCTTAGATAGAAGTGGATTTCCTTAGGAAAAGAGCACCTAAAACAACTCTATTTTGAGGATCCACGAGCCATACGATGAGCTACCTTCACGTCATTTCCACTAGAGTCATTTCAACAATGTGATGTTTGGACCAATCTTCAACCCCAAACGAATGACACATCATTTGACCCGAAGCCACTTTAGTCAGTGTTGTATCATTCTTGCTCACACCTAACCCATTCTGTAGATACGTGGCACGTTATGGTGCATTCATTTGACTTCATTCAATGGTTAAAACTTAATATGATCATCAAATCCAAAATATAACTCATATTGAAGAGGATGAGAGGATTCAGAAAAAAAATAGAGAGAAAAATTAGAAAAATTCTCTTGGAGTAGTTTAAAGAGCATTTGAAGAAAAATTCAAGAAAAAGTTTAGAGATTGATGTATTGACTTCATTTTCTCACCAAACAATAAGATTTTTGTATCATATTTCTCTTTATAGTTATGAATTATTTAGTTATCTTTGTGTATGTGTTAAATATTATTTCTAAGTAAATAAGTAATTATGATTATGGATAATTCTGAGCACTAAATTATTATAAATTATGTAATAATTTAAATAAAGCTTTAATTATGAATTTCTTGATGTGTTTAATTTCATGTTTTGAATGTCAAAGCATATTAATTCTTGAATTAAATGTACAACTAGTTTGATATTTTGTTTTGTTTATTGTTAGATTATAAAGTTAGTAAAAAATTGCTAATTTTTTTAATTGAAGTAACAAGTTATAGTTTTTATTACAATTGAAATTAAATTCTTAAAATTAAAATTGAGAAAAACTAAAAGGGATTTTAAAATTTTATAATAAATTTAGGATTTGATAACTGAATATATCATAACATAATAAATTTAATTATAATTTAATGGTGAATAAAATTTTATAACTACATGTTTCTCATATTAATCTAAAAATATACTTTTTTGCTATTTTCTTATTTTTTTTTTATTTTTTTCTACAAAAGCATTTAAAAACCTTAATTTGTTTTATTGTGACATTTTGAGATTTTATTTTAAAATATTAATTAATAATTAAACTTTATCCATAGTATTGACTTTTACCTGCAAATATATTTATAATGACATAATTTTAAAAAGTAAAAAAATTAAGATTAGATAAAGAGAATCAAGTTTAGATAATATCCTATAAGAAGTTCATTAATTAGATTCAATAACATGGAAGGAAATTCATTTTTCTCGATATTTTTCTTATCAACCTCAAAGGATTTTTCAGATAAATCATTATAATCAATAACATCATGTACTTTTTGTTGAATTAAGAGTGTTCTCATTTTGTGTTTTCATAACACATACATGTTCTATCAAACATTGTTATCTTGTATGAATATTTATTGTAAAAATTAAAGAAATGAAGGGAAAATGATTGAGAAAACCCGTATTCATAACGAGGAAACCCAAGAATAGAGTTCTTCTCTAGGATTCAAGAAATCCCAAGTCATTGAATCACCCAAGAAAGTCAATTGAAAAAGTGAGTATGAATCTTGTGTGTTAAGAACGCTTTGATGATGAGTCGAAGTCCAAACAACACCAAAATATCTCTTTGTTATGATTTCATTCTAACAATTCTCACCAGAACCCACTTAGTAACAGTTCAGCAAAGTATTGAACCAACAGTAACAAGAACATAAAGACAAAAGATATAAATTAAACACCAAGATTTAAGTAGCTCACCCTTACACTACATGACCTAATCTATTAGGAAAATATATCCACTATTAACCATGAAAAAGTACAACGAGGATCAAATTAATAGATTGCAAGAGAAAACTTCCTAGCACGCTCAGAGGATTACAACCATAGCACACTCTGTCCATTACACTCAGAGACACAAAGGAAAATGAAGGGAAATTGAGATAAGTGAGCCAACAACACAGAGTAGAAAGCAATGATTGGGTTTCATTGATGTGTATATACATTGATGTCTAGTATTTTCTAAAGAACAAGATAGGTAATAATTTTTTGTCAAGAATGACCAAAAATAATATAACACTGTCCATTTTACTCATTTGTCAAACATGTAAATTATGATACGTCTGATAACTCAAAGTTAACTTATCATATTAATATTACTTTATATTAAATTTAACATATAAAATGAATTTAATAACTCATATTTCATTAACCTAATACATTTTTTTTCACTTCCTTTTCGAGTTGATAACACGATTATTCTAATATAAGATAACCCAAATCCAAATAAATCCAATATAATAAAAACCATTCTATTAATCAGATTTGGCTAGACTAGATTAATCAGATTTGGCACCCTATACGAGACGGTAGTTAAAAGAAAGTAAGAAAAAGTCTCATTTACCCTTCACCTAACTACACCTAAATAACATAAATTGGAGGGGATTCGAACTTGAAAGTGTAGAATTGTGAACCTACCAATACTTTGCTGCAAGCTGAAGCCTTACATTTAATTATTATCCTTTAATAAAAATATTCAAACCCATCGATTAAAAAAACTAATTAGGTCACAAAAGAGAGAAATATCCATGATGGGAACTTTGAAAAGGGACAACATCGTCTAACAACAAATCTCTCTGGTCTGATGTCCAATGAGCAGCTAACGCGCGTCTCTACATTCAACAACGCACCAAAGGTATGCAATCAACTCTACATGGACCCATAATTCGTAACTAGCAAGCAAATAAGTTAGCCCCAACAAGAAGGCTATCTTAGTAATTTGAATCTTCTCACGCCCATAAAATGAGGTCCCAAATCTTGACAACCACATCACTACTACATTCTCTAAACCTCTAGACACTTTTGGAAAAACAAAAGGCAAAAATGGCAGAGAAAAGCAAGATTTTGATAATTGGAGGAACTGGGTACATTGGAAAATTCATAGTTGAAGCAAGCGCAAAAGCTGGCCATCCCACTTTTGCTCTTGTTAGGGAGAGCACAGTGAATGACCCTGTTAAGAGTAAACTCATTCACAATTTCAACAACTTGGGCATCAATTTACTCCATGTATGTATATAAATTGCTTATTATTTCTGATTTGTTTATCTAAGTAATAAATGGCTCATCAACGATTATTTGAAAAAACAACTAAAATAGGTTTCTTATAATTTGTAAACATATAAATAGTACGCTTATATTTACTTCGTATATTTTTATTATTAAAAAAAGTCTATTATATCATTTTATTTTAAATGTTGTATAATTAGATACCGTTAAATTGAGTTACAATTATTTAAATCTATTCAATGTTAAAGTCCGTTCAATCAAAACACGTCTAATATTATTAAGATATTATTTTTATTCTTTTAAATTTTATTAATGATATTTTTTTATAATTTCTTTGTTTAAAAGTTCAAGAGGAGGGCAGCATGAAAAAATAACATTATTTTAGAATTCTTACAATATTCATAATAATAACAATAATTTTAATAATAACTATAATAGTACATATTAATAGATATGAATATTAATGAAAATAATAGTTACTTGTGTTTTATTATTTTGATTTATAAAAATGGGTTATTTGTGTCCAATTTGAACGCAAGTATCTCTAAATTCTTGAGGGGTCCTGGGTTCATTTTCTTTATGCAATTTTTGGATCAATTTATAAATTTTACTTGTAAAAATTTATAATGATCGCATATTTTTATATTTGAAACTCGTAAATAATATAAAGTGAATGTTGTCACATTTCTTAATAGTTTAATGTTTTGGAACAAAATGGTTACCAACACAACATGAATTGAATGTCAATTTATGGGTCTAGAGACATATAAAGTATTTTCTAAAAGTATAATTGTGTGGTGGGCATAAATGTTACTGCAGGGTGATATCAATGACCATGAGAGTTTGGTAAAGGCGATTAAGCAGGTGGACGTGGTCATATCAGCTGCTGGTAACATGCAATTAGCAGACCAGGACAAGATTATTTCAGCCATTAAAGAAGCTGGTAATGTCAAGGTTGGTCTCTCTCTCTCTCTAATCCTAAAACTAGACCTTGTTCTTGTCTTAATCTTACCCTGTTTTTCTTGTTTCATTGTAATTTTATTTTATGAACAATCTCAATACTTTGTCTCAATGAATTCATTGGCTTTCATTTGTTTCTATTCATTGACTCGTTAGCATAAAAGTTTATTGTAGGCTGTCAGTAGAAAATGAATTTGTGAATTATAAGAAATAAGAATGACAAGGAAATGTGGGCAAATGTTTGATATTTATTATGGAAAACTGATTCTTCTTTTGGGTACTTACCAAAAATTTGCTTTTGTTTTGAGCTTGATCAATACTCAATTTGTACATAATATTGAAGTGTGTGATTTAGTATTATTAATTTTTATTTTTTTTTGGGTACTATAAAGAGTTTGAATGTGCTTAATTAAACAGAGATTCTTCCCCTCTGAGTTTGGAAATGATGTGGATAGAGTACATGCTGTAGAGCCAGCAAAATCAGCATTTGCCATCAAGGCTCAAATCCGCCGTGCTGTGGAGGCTCATGGAATTCCTCACACCTATGTTTCTTCCAATTGTTTTGCTGGCTATTTTCTTCCCACTTTGGTACAACCAGGTGTCACTGCTCCTCCTAGAGATAAAGTCACTATCTTAGGAGATGGAAATCCAAAGGGTAACTACCAATTTCTCTGTGTGAAAACATGAAAACACTTTCTTCTTAAACAATATTTGTACAAGAATGCAAGCAAGTAGACCCTAAATCAAAACTATAATTGCCATGATTTAGAAGTTCTAATAGATGTTTTCTCTTATTCTTTTTGGTGTGTTAAAGCTGTTTTTAACAAGGAAGAGGACATTGGTACCTACACTATCAAAGCTGTGGATGACCCAAGAACATTGAACAAGGTTCTGTACATCAAACCTCCTAAGAACATTTACTCATTCAATGAACTTGTCGCTCTTTGGGAGAAGAAGATTGGAAAAACCCTTGAGAAGACCTATGTTCCTGAAGAACAACTTCTCAAAGACATTCAAGGTGACACTGATAGACCTTTAATTTCTTTTTCTAAAGAAATAAAAATTACATTTGTCCTTATCCGTTTACTTTTTATAACAATATTATTAAATTATTACAAAAATTAAATACAAAACTTACTGTCATTTTTACAATAAGTAAAGTACCCTAAAGGTATTTTTTTCTTATTGTATTAAAAGTTTTTGGTATTAACTTTGAGAGCGTTTGTTATTGCAGAGTCACCATTTCCAATCAATGTAATATTAGCAATCAACCACTCAGTCTTTGTAAAGGGAGATCATACCAACTTTGAGATTGAGCCATCGTTCGGTGTGGAGGCTTCTGAGTTGTACCCCGATGTCAAATACACCACTGTGGATCAATACCTTGACCAATTTGTCTGAACAATTAAATTACCAAACAGTCTTGTACGTGAGATCATCAAAATAAATAATCTATTGTTGGCGTGTGCTTGCTGAGAAATTTACTGTTTTCTTAATGTGGGATATTTCGATTAACCTTAAATCTATATGTTTGTTCTTCTAAATATATAAATTTATTTGCTTTTTTATTCTAAATCTTCATATTTAATGTTCTGGTTAAGACTTGTTCCAAACTTCAAGTTTTTTTTTTTTAATAGAAGCACTTCAAGTGGTTTGAACTACAACAATGTATCGTTTGAACATAAAAAAACAAAAACAAAGCAGAAGAGTTGTTGATCATAGACTCAACACCAAATACCCACTCATGTATTGCTAACTTCATAATTCTCTCACTCCTATCTGTATTTACATCTATTTTCTCTCTAATGGAGTATGTATTCTTGGAGTACTAGAAAAATTCTTCCTAGATTGTGATTGGTTTGAAAAAACACGTCATCAATGTAATGAGTTTGAAAAAATACATCATCCAAGTAACGAATAAGTTTGAAAAAACACATCATCGAGATAATGAATACAATTCTCACGATTATAAATAGCTTAAATTCCTTCCCCCCTCCAAAAAAAAAAAACACCCACAAGTGGTATCAGATCAGATATGTGATAATAAAAAACTTTTTTTTGCAAAAGAAGCATGCATGACCTGAGAAAATATTTCTCTTATTCAACACCAGCCGAAGAGAGATGATTTTAAAGCCTACAAAATGGACGCATAGTAACTATCCTTTGCAAAACCAATAATAGATAAATGTACTGAAAATGTATTTATTAATCTTAATTACAATGAATGATAATACAAATATAAATACAAGAAAATAGGAATCTGCTTTTTAGAAAAAGTATATTAATTGTATACAACTAATATACCACTAATAATAATTTATTAACACTCTTTCTCAAGTTGGCGTATAGATATCGATCATGTCCAACTTGTTTAATGAACTATATAATGCTTTCTTAGAAACTCTTTTGGTAAGCATATCTGCAAGTTACTCTTCAGTGGGAACAAAAGGAAAACTAATCAGTTTGACATCTAGCTTTTCTTTTATAAAGTGACGATCAACCTCTACATGCTTAGTGCGATCATGTTGTACTGAATTTTATGATATATCAATGGCTGCCCGATTGTCACAATACAATTGCATAGTATTTTTGAGTTCGAAACCCAAATCAGATAACAAAGTTCTTATCCATAGTAATTCACAAACCCCATGAGTCATACCTTTATACTCGACCTCAGCACTAGATCGTGCCACCACTTTCTGTTTCTTACTTTTCCATGTAACTAAATTTTCACCCACAAAGGTGAAATAACCCGATGTTGACTTTCTATCTGTAATACTTCCTGCCCAATCTGCATCTGTGAAGCCACAGACTTCAAGATGATTGTTATGTTTAGAGAACATTACTCCCCTTCTTGGAGCCGATTTCAAATACCTTAAAATTCTCAAAACAGCATTCATGTGGTTCTCACTTTGGTTATGCATAAACTGACTCACCACACTTACTGCATATGCAACATCTGGTCTAGTATGAGCCAAGTAAATCAAACGCCCAACCAATCTCTGATAGCAAGCTCGATCAGTTGGTATCTGATCTGGATACTCTGCTAAGCAATGGTTTTGCTCAATAGGAGTGTCAATAGGTTTACAATCCAACATACTTGTCTCTATTAGCAGATCAATAATGTACTTCCTTTGACACAGATATATTCCTTCTCTTCCCCTAGCTACCTCAATTCCTAAGAAGTACTTTAGTTCACCTAAGTCCTTCATCTCGAATTCAGAGGCTAGTTGTCTTTGTAATTTATCCATCTCAACAGTATCATCACCAGTGATTACCATATCATCAACATAAATTATTAGGGTTGTTACCTTCCCTCGTTGATATTTGAGAAATATAGTGTGGTCTGAATTACTCTGTCTGTAACCAACCTTTTGCATGAACTGTGAAAATCTTCCAAACCAGGCTTGAGGGGATTGCTTGAGACCATACAAAGACTTCCTCAGTTTGCATACAAAATTACCAGGAGAATCAACTACATACCCAGGTGGAAGACTCATGTACACTTCCTCGGCTAATTCTCCATGAAGAAACGTATTCTTGACATCAAACTGTCGTAATGGCTAGTTTAGATTAGCGGCAAGTGAGAGCAAAACCCGAATGGTGTTCATTTTGGCAACAGGAGCAAAGGTCTCATCGTAGTCTACACCATACGTTTGAGTAAACCATTTTGCTACAAGACGAGCTTTATACCGATTTACAGATCCATCACCATTATGTTTTACAGTAAACACCCATCGACAACCAACTTCCTTTTTTCCTTGTGGTGGTGGCACCAGTTGCCAAGTATCATTCTTCTGTAATGCCTCCATCTCTTCAGCCATTGCCTTTCTCCATATTGGATCTCCCAACGCATCCTACACTTTGTTAGGTACTGATACACCAGATATTTGATTCACAAATGATTCATATGACTTAGATAATCTTTTAGTGGACATGTAATTGGCTACTGGGTATTTTAATTTTGCATGAATATTTGGTTCATACCTTTTGACTAGTTGACCTCGAGTAGACCTATTTGGTAACACATACTGTCCAACATTAGACTCGATGTTATTAGTATCAGTGGGTGTACATACCTCAGATAAGTGACCTTCAATACCAGGGAGTTGTTGATCATAGGTAGGAGTAATGCCTGAGGGAACAATTGTGTCTTCCACTTCATTTGCTGTAAGCGAATTTGGTGCTTGACTACTTGGAGCATCTGCTTCTGCAATGACTAGTGATTCTTCTAATGCCTCCCCCTCACCATGATACAGTTCTTCGAAATATGTATTCTCCCCCTGACGAGCAGTATCAGGTGAGGAAAAATAACTCGTGTCCTCAAAGAAGGTAACATCCATAGAGACATAATACTTTCTGGTTGGTGGATGGAAGCACTTGTACCCTTTTTGATAACTTCCATAACCAACAAACACACATTTAATTGCCCAAGCATCTAATTTAGACCTTTGATTTTTAGGAACATGCACAAAAATAACACAACCAAATACACGGGTAGGAAGATTATGGAAGGATGATAAGGAGACGTAAGATGCGAGAATTTGGAATGAGATTTTTCCGTTAAGGACACTAGACGGGAGACGATTGATGAGATGGGCGGAAGCTTGTACAACATCACCCCAAAGGTTTTTTGGCATATAAGCACTAAATAAGAGTGCACGAGCCATATCAAGTAAATGACGATTTTTTCTTTCAGACACTCCATTTTGTTCCGGTGTTTGCGGACAAGTAGTTTGGTGAATAATCCCATGTGTTTTGAAAAAATCTTGAAAAACATGATTAACATATTCTCCCCCCCCCCCCCCCCAATTGTCAGAACAGAGGATTCGAATGATGCCATTGTATTATGTTTGAACGAGGCTATGAAAATTTTGAAAAACTGAAAACACTTCATCTTTTGTTCTAAGAAGAGAGATCCACGATAACCTTGTACAATCATCGATAAACGAAACAAAATATCTCATACCTGATATAGTGGGCTCTTTAGATGGTCCCCAAACATCATAATGAATTAATTCAAAAGGAATAGTACTTTTATTAGAAATACTAGGAGAATAAGTAATATGATGGCTCTTGGCCAAAACACAAGTCTCACAATATAAAACAGTCTCACTAACACCAATAAATAAAGTGGGCATGGTTTTTTTCATAAGACTAAAAGATGGATGCCCTAAGCGGCGATGCCACAACCAAATTTCACTTAGCTTATCGGAACTAGAAGTCAATGCAGTGCATGCCCGTGCTCCTGGTTTCTCCCCTCCGTAGTTATGATCTAAACGGAACAACCTGCCCCTCAGATACCCTCGACCAATTATTTCCCTGGTAAGAAGGTCCTAAAAAATCACATACATAGGATAAAAGGTTACAGAACATTTAGACTCAATATTTACCTGTGGGACAGATATTAAGTGATGAGATAAGTCAGGTACATATAAAACATTATAGAGCTGTAAAGATGAAGTGATATGAACTGACCCCTTTCCTAAGACAGGAAAGGCCTCACCATTAGCATTTGTAACATAAGACACTGGTGGCGGAGATAACTCATTAAAATAAGATTTATCATAAGTCATATGATCAGATGCACCAGAATCAATAATCCAAGTATTAGACCCAACAGAGTGAGAAACATTTAAGGTCATACCAATCTTACCACGACCAGCTATTGAAGTTGTAGGGATACCTCCACATTCCATAGGATGATTCTGTCCATAGTAGTCTAGTTCTTGGACAATTTGCACTGTAGTTGCTTTTGCTTTAGAACGATACCCATGTTGTCGTTTTGGTTTCAAGTGTGGATACAGTTTCCAACAAATCTCACGAAGATGCCCATATTCATTGCAATAAGAGCAGTGAGAATGATGGCGATTGGGAAAGCCTGGTGGAGGTCCATGCTGATGTAGTGGAACTGAATTTTGCTGCTGGAGAAAAGGTGCCTTTGATTTGGCTTGAATGGCTAGACTTGATATCTCAACTTGTGCCTGATGAAGACTTTCCTACTGAGATTCATCTTTACGACTGTTTGTAAAGGCAGTAGTCAAGCTTTGAGGGTCTGACATTCGAAGCAATTCGACTTTAGCACTATTATGTTTGGTATCAAGGCCTCTTAAAAAGGCATGTACTCGTTCAAGCTCATTCTCCTTCTGGTATCACAGAAGATCTTCGGGATTTTTAATTTTGCATGGGCGTTTTTGATCAATTTCAGGCCATACATTTTTCAGCTTGGTAAAAAATAGAGATATTGGTTGCCCATTCTGCTGCATGCCAGCAGCTTTGCACATGAGTTCATGGACTTGAATAAAGTCATACTCATTTGTATAAAGATCGCTTAAGGTATTCCATATGGACTCAGCAGTTTCACATTCTTCCACCATTTGTAATATATCATCAGTGATGGCTCTAAATAGAATTGACATTACAAAACCATCATCATCTTCCCACCTAGTATAAGCTTCTATATCATCTTGACTAGGAGCCCTGATTGATAGAGATACATGTCCCATCTTATGCATCCCACGAAGATAAACAGACAACTTTTTTCCATGTTCGAAAATTTGTACCATTAAGTTTAGTTCCCCCAAAAGAACCAATTTCTAAACTTTTAACAGAAATTTCAAATTTTGAAACTTCATTAATTCTGAAAACTTGATGTTGTCTTGAATCTTCCATTGAAATAATAATATAGTGTGTAGCGGATTTTTTTTGTGGCCGGGTTGGACTAAGTGGGTTGTCTAGTTGATGGGCTTGGACTAAGACAGATTGGGCCGGGTTGGACTGATGGGCCAGTTTGACTGATGGGTCGGGTTGGGCTGATGGGCCGTGTTGGACTAAGTGGGTTGTCTAGCTGATAGGCTTGGACTAAGATAGATTGGGCCGGGTTGGGCTGATGGGTAGGGCAAGCCGGATTAAAAGAAACTAAAGGCTGAAAAAAAATTTAGGGACAGAATGCTGAATTTTTTTAGAGAACTGCGGACACACAAAAGAGAACTGTGGACTCATAAAGTTGTGCAGGAGCTGTTCGAAAGTTGGACGGCGTAGTGTAGGAGCTGCTGCGCGGGCTAGACGGCGCAGGGTTGGAGCTGCTGCGCGGGCTGGACGGTGCAGGGTTGGAGCTGTTGCGCGAGCTGGACATCGCAGGGCTGGAGCTGCTGTGCGAGCTGGATGGCACAGGGCTGAAGCTGCTGCGCAAGCTGAACGGCGCAGGGCTGGACAGCGTAGTGAACGGCGCAAGGCTGGACAACGTAGTGAATGGCGCGAGAAGATTAATGGCACTGATACTGACGGTGGTGCTCCTGTATAGGCGGTGCTGCTCAGATTAATGGCACTGACGCTAACGGTGACGCTCCTGTATAGGTGGCGCTGCTCAGATTAATGGCACTGACGCTGACGGCGGCGCTCCTGTATAGGCGGCGCTGCTCAAAAACTCAAAAATCGGTAAAAAAAAATTTCTTTTCTTTCCTACTTTGATACCAAGTTAAATATACTCAAAATGTATTTATTAATCTTAATTACAATGAATGATAATACAAATATAAATACAGGAAAATAGGAATCTGTTTTTTAAAAAAAATGTTTTTAAGAAAAGTATATTAGTTATATACAACTAATATACTACTAATAATAATTTATTAACAATAATAACCAAAATCATCAATTAAAGTTATTGAGTGCCTTCTAGGGGTGTCCATGGTCCGGTCCGGTCTGGTTTTTTCTAAAAACAATTTAACCGGACCAAACCGTTCATATTACTAGGACCGGATCGGACCGGATCGTTTAAAACGGTTTTAAAAAATAAAAACCAGACCGGACCGTTTGACTTATAAAACCGTTCGGTGCGGTTTTATTTTCGGTTTGGTTCGATTTTTTTATAATTTAATGAAGAATAATGTAAATTTTTTAATATATTATTAAACCGGTCCGGTCCGGTCTGGTTTGAACGGTTTAAAATTAATACAAACCGTACCGGACCGTTTGATTAGTAAAACCGTTCGATTTGGTCCGGTCTGATCCGATTTTACGGTTTGATCCGGTTTATGAACACCCCTAGTGCCTTCCATGAATTAGCTGCTCAACCACTAGTGCGGGAACAAAATGAAACTGGCTTACCCATGTAGGTATTAATCAGCTAATATACATGTGTGTACGATTTTTGTTTTTTATTATTAAAAAAATTATTCAAGTTTTTCTTTGGACAAAAAAAGTAAAAACTCAATTTTTTTAAAAAAATTAGACTTCAGTCTCTCATCTAGACAGGATTTACTCCACTGAAGTCCTCTTCTTACATTCACCTTCTCTTTTCTCCTTTTCATTTGAATTTTACCGGTATATTCATGCAAAATAAATATTCAGTCTAAGATTGGATTCAATTAATTTCATTGGATAAAAATTTGAATAATATATATTAAAGTTAAGCGAAATTTTTTACCCATAAGATAAACGAGAGAAAAGGCTATGATAATATACTTGTTTTTTATTTTTTTTTGAATTGCATTAATTTATCCTATACATAAACGCAAACCGATTTTTTAGGGGCATGATATTTAATCCTATCTCAATATATACTCCTCTATGGCCTGAGTGTGGATTGAATCCAATCCCATTCAACATAGACGAGTAGAGTTCACCTATTCAGGGAAGATGAACAATGCAGCTATAGCAGCTCACCTTTCCGCTATCTGTCTTTAAGTGATTGGGGGTTTCCACCAACTAATCTTTATTTCTATCTTGAATTATTGATCTTTAGTACCAGTAGAGCAAAGGAAGTGGGGGACGAACTCTTCTATCTACCTAGTTGGATCTATTAAATGAGATCCTGGAGATAGGGCTGGGAGGTATGAATCGATCGGATGCAAGGAAGCCCAAACAATCTGCTCCTATCAATCATTCATTAGGAAGCAACGGAGAAAGAATCATCTTTTGAAATCTCATTATTGAAGGTGTAAAGGAGACTAATAAAAGATAGGATAATTTTTTATAGACATATCGTTAATAAAGAATTGTGTAATTAATTAGACCAATAACCCTCTGCACAACAAACAATTTTTGTATAACTATGGTTTCTTTAGTGCCTGCTATGCCAGCCAGCAATAAGGAATCTTTAGAAAATTGAAACTCCCCAATTCAATATGTAGAATCAGAATGCAAGTTGCATAATAGTTTGATTCCCCACAAATGAGAAGTCTCCAAGCTTAACCCATCCCACTCAGGGCCGACAGGTTGGGGAAAGAAATCAAAAGCTATAATTACAATCTCGACACAGCTTATTTCGAAATTGAGATAAAAGATTTGAGTTCTATAGAAAATTCTTAATGTCTTTACTTATTATCTTATTATCACTCCATCCTCACTTAAAAATAAACTAAATATTTCATTAATTATAGTAAATCTTACCTAATTTAAAAAAGAAGTTCATTCATAACAAACAATAAAAAATAGACACATTGATAAATATACAACCCCACGGTATGCATATATATAACTACTATGTCCTTTAACTGAGTTGGCTAATATTTGATTTGTAAAGTACTCTAACCTCTAACCTGGCATTTTAAAGTCATGAGTTAAAAATTGAATGGAAAGGCTATGGTTAAGACCTAAATACCATGTCATTAAACATTTACATCTTCGCCTTGGCATGTGGTTTTCCTCAGACTTAGCATTCCATGAGAATTTTTTAGCTTCTTTTTTGACGTTGCTCTTAATAAACATCTTAATTGGAGATACAGTCTGTCTACATTTATATTCAAAATTATATTTATTAGCACATAGTATCTGCCTGTTACATGCTTTGAACAAAGACACCGGCTGAAAACATTGTTGATATGGTAATAAAATTATTACCTAGTTATATGAATCCTATCACAAGTCATTTTGAGGATTTACTAATTATATAGAGCTTCCCTTAACACATAGTTACATACCAATACCACATGCCGCGTACCATTGACCCTCAAACTTTAACTAGATTCATAATCATGTATCCAAACTTTTAAATATAATGTCCATAAATTTTGAATCATAAATATGTATTTTAGTAATCGTGTTAGAATCTACATGTGAAGTTTTAACAGTTTGAAGACTAAATCGTACAATTTAAGATTTTAGGAACTTATGTGTAAAATTTTAAAATTTTGAGAACTAAATCATACATTTTAAAAGTTTAGGTACCTAAGTATGAACTAGCTCAAAGTTTAGAGATTAACTAAGTATTTGACCCTACAATATAATATAAGCCAACCAAAGATTCGGGGATGTAAGTTTCCACTTAAGCAAGTTAGAATTACTTCTAAAGGAAAAGTTAGAATGTCATGTTTATCCTGTTTATAATCTTGCAGCACGTATTGTCAACATGAAACGTGTTAATAGAAACGAAAGGAATGAGAGATTGAACATGTACTCTCCTTCTGTTTTCTACTTAAAAGTTTTCCAAAACAAACTTCAGTCATTCCTTATGCCATTGCTGCTTGTGGCAGACTTCTTCCCAGTGTACTTCTGCCAACAAAATAGGATATGAGAATTATGCTTTTGCGTCAATGCCGAGAAGATAACACAAGAAACTAGCAACCCATTATATGTAATGAAGGAGAAACATAAAAATTAAAACTCTGCTGCAAGGAGATATGTTGGATAGAGATCGAGATGGTTGAAGACGGGGGAGGGAGGCAAGAGAGATTTAGGCATGTTCAATTAACTAACCTGTTTTCCAAAGCTGAATGGAATATATTTGTACTTCATCATGTGCATGATCTGCCGCTTCATTGTGAGAAAAAAGAGCACGATCCAATAGCAAAGCAGTATGGGCCAGAAAACAGGAACATCAAACACAGAAAAGAAAGTCATTAAGAAGGCCACTGTAAAAGCCTTTGTAATGGAATACCTGAAACAACAAAAACAAAATTACAAACTACATTTTGAGTCTTTATCAGAAGCTTTGAGCAAACCCATAAATGCATATATACAAATAGCCATTGAATTAATTTATCATGAATAGTAAAGCTAGAAACTATGAAAACAAGCAGATATATGGACATAGAAAAAGACCACTTTTACACCACATTAATTCTCAGTAAAAACTTTTTACCGAGTTATGAGGAACTTTTGCACCAAGTCAGTATCTTCTTATTTTACAAAAAATAAGACTTGTAATCTAAAGAACATAAATAAATAAAGAAACATTACAGGAAATAAGAAATCCAACTCCCTATCAAAATTCCCTCTGACCAAAATTGAAGGACTAAAACAACTTTTAGCAAAAAATAAAAATAAATAACTGCGATTTCAACTTGTAATATTTTTAGGCTTCTTGAATCTCAGCATAAGTTAATTTTCGATTTTCGAGCTTCCACTATTAAGTTGCGAGTTCAGCTCCACCTACTGAACAAAAAGCTGCCCTATACAGCAACATAATTTTATGGTCTAAATCAAAAAGTTAAAAAAAATACAAGAAGAAAAAGTTGAAAAAAAATCCAAATTGGTCGATTTTCATTTAAACACATTAACTGGGGCAGGAATAACTAACAAGGACGCAAGAGAATTTCAAACTTCAAGTTCTGACAATGCTCAGGAGAGCTTTAAATTTCACTTGGTCACATACTATGCTGGATCCAAACGATAAAAGTTAAAACCACTTTGATATCATGCCAACATAACTAATTGAACAAACGATAGAAAACACATAATCAAGAGCAAATCTTAAGTTACCAAAACTTAAACTCAGGAAGGCGTCGAATGAAAGGTCTAAATTCATCAGAGCCTTTAGTTGGCAATTCAGCCCCATCCAATGCTTCAAGCTCTGGATCAACCTTTGGCGATAAAAATCCAATCAACAGATTCAAGATATAAATCCCTAGGCCATAGGTTACTATGTAAAACCCCTGAACATAGTAAACTCGCAGCACGTAAAGTGCTAGAAAAAGTAGAGTTCCCAACCACCTCTCAACAGGATGAGGAGTGGATCGGTCTAAATAGTACTGAAATGCCCTTGCAAACTCATCTCTCCACTTCGCCAGTGGTGCCACAGAAGAGGTACCATTGCCTCCAGCTCCATCCATGATAATGTTAACTTGTAATGAACCAGCAGATTCAAAAGGAAGAGAAACCACCTATAGCAAGCATCGGAAGGATCCAATAGAGTTAAACGAAATAGAAACTAAGCCTCTACATACTCTATATAACCAGTTATCATATACTGTAAAACACACTTACTCTAAACGGGCACGCACATCATAATTAAAAAC
This sequence comes from Hippophae tibetana, assembly GCA_037013495.1. Taxonomy (NCBI): domain Eukaryota; kingdom Viridiplantae; phylum Streptophyta; class Magnoliopsida; order Rosales; family Elaeagnaceae; genus Hippophae; species Hippophae tibetana. The sequence goes on from CM072808.1 coordinate 20,120,629, forward strand.
CAAGAAATTTTTTTATGGTTAAAAACAATCTAGCATTCAGAAACTCAAAATTTATCTTAAAGATTCTATTAGGGAAAGAAAAAATCGAAAAACATAAAATAACGATCTACATACCTCAAGGGAAACAATTTCCATATGGAAAATATATCGATTGAAACAATGCGGTCAATGAGTAAAAATAAGAATTAGGTTTTCTAGAGTAAACTATAAATTATTGTAGAATTACATTTCCCAATCTATAAACCCTAATTCTTACGTATACTAGTACGCGATCAACAAATTTCATCGAAAACGAGCAACTGAAAAAAAAAAAAAAAAAAAAAAGAGGGAGATAGATTGAGCTTACCTTGAAGAGCAAAAATTCAACGAAAATAATGAATTCGAAACGATAAAATACAAGACCAAAGATTTGATCTCTATTGTTCTCCACAGTTCCTTTGCGTATATGATATTTCATATACTGATATACGCGGATAAGCCAATTGCAGAATTGAGGAACGTCTCACCGACGACATCGACTATTCCCGAGTTTGTGTTATTTCCGGCAAATAGTAAAATTGAAAAAAATAAAAAAATAATTAGAAATCTTATTTAAAACAATATAAACTTAACAATAATAACTTTTTATTAATCCCTTAATCATAAATTCAAAAGATTATAACCTCTAAAGTTTAAATTATATATTTTAAACTATATATCATAAATTTTAAACCTTATATTATAAATTTTAAATTTAAATCTTAAACTTTAATCATTTATCTTAAATCTCAATTTTTAAACTATAAATCATAAATGGATTAAATTTTAGAGTTATTTTAATCTTTTTAATATATATATATATATATATATATTATTACACATATTATTTTTATCTTTTTTATTTATTAAACATACTACTTTTATCTTCTTCTTTTTTTAATTAAGGATAAATATCTCTTATATTAAGTCTTTTATTCAACTACTAATTTGTATTCGTAAAAAATTTCATTGAAAGGTAAGGAAGATTTAAATTTGATAAATATATAGTATTATTAATTATAGAATAATAATTAATATTGTTTCAAATTTTTTGTTTTATAAAACAAATAAAAAACACGTATTTAAATGTAAAATTTTAAATTAATTTTATTATAATTAAAATTGATGTTAAAATATTTTATAAAGTGATTTATAAAAATTCTCTTAAAATAAATAGTTAATTAATATGTTATTTTTTTTTTTGAATAAATATATAATAATAACTATTTCATTAACAATATAATTCAAATACAATATAAATATGAGTAGTTTATCACCATTGACAATAATTTCATTAAGTTATTTAATAAATAAGTAAAATATAATACAACAGTACATGAACTTATTAATTAATATTTTTACTATTTAAAAATTTAAACTTATATAAATAATAGACATGATCTGATTGAATGTAATAAGTATTTTTTTGCTTAAAAGTAACTTATATTAGTTCATTATTTTTAACTAATATGAGATTTTTAATATAAAAATTATTAGTTTAATAAAAATATGATATGTTTATAAATAAATTAATCAAACACTCATTAAATTAAGAAACATTAATAATACCTCAAACTTTGAAGTAATACCATAAATACTAAAGATTTTGAAATACGAGAATAATGGAACTTAGATATTAAAGTAAAACCTCTTAAATTAGGAATAAAAGGTAATATATTAAGGTTTATGATGAGTGCTTAAAAAACACTAAAATTACCATTATTTAATATATTTTAATTGATTAAATAGATTTATATTTGTATGATTTTATCATATTTTTATACAAATTTATATTTTCAGAATCATGAGTATTTTTATTGTTTTTCAGGTATTTTCGTTCAAAAATAACTTAAAAACACAAAGAAAAAATAATGAAGGCAAAAACTCACATATATATTAAGAAATAAATGAGGAAAAGTCAAAAAGATGAAAGAAATGGTTAAAACTGTCGAAACCAGCGCATGTAGCCGCACATCCACACCGAGTCTAGTGCATACCCTTAGCACATGCAAGCACACACCCTTACGTGGTCGACACACAACTAGCACACGTTCACACGTAGCCCGCACATGCTCAGCGAACGCACGCAAACAGTACACGCCCGACACATGCCTCGTTGACTTCTGTACACTCCTCGCCTACCAACTACCCGTCTGCTACACTAACCTCCCATCTACTAAAAAATGTGTGCCTCATACGCTTGCCAACCTGTTCGAAAACGTCCAAATTCAAATTTTGAAATATTTTGCCCCCTTTTTAGCCTTTTTCTCACCTATAAAAGGACAATCTTCCTCCATTGCAAAACACACAATTTTCTGAGCTCTTTCTCTCTCTAGAAATTTTTCATTTTTTTAAGTTTTAGTTTTTAAGTTCTTCTCTTTTTGAGAAGAACTAGCTATGTTTTTATAGATTTTTAGTTTTTGATTCAATAAGCGGAGATGCAATTCCATTTGTAGGTTTTCCAATGACAAAATTAACATCAAACTGTTATAAGGAATCTTTTAAGGTATTATTTTAATGGATTCTTTACAGCTATCTTTTTATGTTTTATTCTTATATGTTATATTTAATTTGTCTGTGATTAAATTTAACATGACTAGCTATTTGTAAATATGGTATAATAATAATGTTGTTATGTTTGCGAAATATTAATTAGGTAAATCATCTCTATAAAATAATAGATTATGCCTTAGGATATTAGTTAATTAATATTAAACAAAAGAATTTGGGCTCTGCCTAAGGATACTTTCATACCAAAAAAAGAAAATCAACAAATCAATTTATATCTTTAATAACCTAAATCATATGAACAATCATAATTAACTTAATTATTATATCTTTAAATACTCTACTATTTATGGATGATAAAAATTTGTATTATTATTTATTAAATCTATATCTATGTTTATTTTTATGTTATTAGATTAGGAAACAAACAAACCAAAATATTGTAAAATGATGTTTATGATTTAATTTCGTTTTTAAGATTTTGAATAATAAATTAAAAACTACATATATTCCTTCCTTAGATTGACCTTAGGAGTATACTTATCATTTTCTATAAAATGATTTGTGCACTAGCGAAAGTTTTACAAATATTAAAACCAAAATATTTTGTAAGATCGACATTTATATTGCCGGTCTTGCACTCATTAGTTTACGTTTATAGATCCTGAAAGAGAAACATTTAACAAAAAAAGAGAAGTGATAGATCTAAAACAATAAGTTAAAATAATGAAAGCATTAGTCCATAACGCAATATTAAGAAGAAAATAACACCATTATTATCCCATAATATTCAAAGACAAACTAGAGAATATAGAATTAGATTTTAATGGAAATCTAATAAGCATATATAAAAAGAATGATGAAAAACCCAAAGATAAAGAAGAAGATATAATCCTAGTTTAATGGAATATAAAAAATAATTAAAAGAATAGTTTATGGACCCTTATAATAGGAACATAGAAAAATTAGTTAGCTTGATAAACCTAATAGATAAAGAATTAAGAAGACATTATGATGAAATTTTTTGTACAAACAAAGAGGAAGATGATATGATAATAATGAGTAAACTAATTATGAATTAGAAAATATGATCCAAAAAATATATGAAATTAATTTCATTACCAGTTTCTCATCAAGAATGAACATATGACTCACATAGAGAAGAAATAAATGGGCAAATGCTAAAGAAACCTGACCTTCCTTATAGATGAAAACAACAATTCAAAATAGAAGAATGATTACATTCAGAAACTAGGGTTATTATTCCTCTAGAATTCAAACTTCATGAATATTATATATCTGATTTTTTAGATTTAGATTATATAAGAGACAAAAAAAAGTCTTATATGAATGGTCTAGTGGTATGAGTATAATCATATAAACTTCTTCAATCACACAATCTAAACCTTTAACTTGTAGAGTTTCAATAGTCTACAAAATGATAGATATTGTTAACATTTGGTTTACAAATTTAACAAAGCAATAACATTTACAAAGGTAGGGAAATATTCCCACAAGTAGAGAATATTTAGATACATTAGTAAATAAAATAAATAAGAAATTTATAAGAGAAGATAAAGGTAGACATATCATTAAATCCAGTGAATATGAAATTTAGAAAGCCAAATGGCATTTAACAAATACAAAAATATATGATATATGTTATATAGATCCTTTATTTTTGAATATGAAATGCATTATCACAAGTTACTACCCTCTATGCAAGAAACTTATAAGAAAATAAAATTATAGCAGAAAGATGGAATAAAAGAAATAGATAAACTAAACCAAATACCTTAGGAGTAAAATTAAGAATTCTTTAAAATTAGATAATCATTAAATGCCAAGAAAGACAAAATATAAACAAATAAGAGGAAATAATAAAATATATTGTGATATAAGAGATTTTAGGATGTTAGAAAAATATGGATGTTACATAAAATCTTACAAATAAAAGTATAAAAAGTTATAAAACATTCAAAAGATATAAATTTAGAAAATAAAACTTTCAAAAATATAAGAGAATATATAATAAAGAACCCTATAGAAAAAATATATTTTAGGACAAAAATGTATAATCCACAAGAAAATAAAAATTATTGTCCATTAGGGAAAAAGAAATGTAGATGTTAGATCTAAAATGAGGAAGGACATTATGCTAATGAATGTCTTGACAGACTTCAACATAAAAGAAAAATTTAAAAGGAATTTTTACATAAATCAAAAATATTAAGAGAAGCTTTTAAGGTAAAATTAGAACCAATAAAGGAATTGGATATAGATGATAATTGTAATAGTTATCTATTAGAAAAAATTGAGGAAGAAATAACTGACTTAGAATATGATTACTCTTTATCAGAAGATAAATGATTTGTATAGTATTATAAATCTAAACAACACTTATATTAAGATAGGGTTGAAATTTAAATGTTACACAAGTTAGCATTTATATACATATGTAAATATATGAGCTAGTATGTGTGTAGCTAGTAAATATGTATTCTCATAAGAACTTTGTAAACATGCACCAAAAAATTTAAAAATAAGAGTTGCTAACAACACTATAATAAATCTTTATAAATTCTTAAAAGATACAGATATAATAATAGAAGGAGAAAATTTTCATATTCCTATCATATACCAACAAGAAATAAGAGTTGATTTATTAATAGGAAATAATTTTCTAAACTTATATCCACATTTTACACAATATTTAGACAAAATAAGTCTAACAATACTAGATAGTGAAATCATTTATGTGTCAAAAATAAGAAAAACATTGACTGTATCAAACACAACTTTTATGCAACAACATAAAGAGAAAAAATATGGTGAGATGGACATAAAGAAGGAAGCTTATTTAGAAAACATTTCATTATATATATAAGAGAAACAAAACTCTTTTCTTAATGAAATACATGAAGATAAAACCTTAATAGGTATCAAAAAATTATTAAAAATAATAAGCTTAGAAATTTCTTTAGATCCAAAAGTAAATAAATAAAAAATGATTACTAACATAAAACCAAAAGACCTAACAAAGTCATTAGAGTAAAGCCTATAATTTATACTCTAAAAGATGTGATTGAATTTGAGAAACAAATTCAAGACCTTTTGGAACTAAAAGCCATAATACCATGTAATTTATCCCACTCTAGTTCAGCATTATAATCGAAAAAGAAACTGAAAAAAAGAAAAGGAAATAGAGAATAGTAATAAACTTCAAAGTATTGAAAAAAAAATCATTCATGATAGATAGTTTATTCCATAGAAAGAAGAATTATTATCATTAATAGAAGAATAAATACCTCCAAGTTTTGATTACAAAAGTGAATTTTGGCAAATAAGATTGGATGAGGAATCTCAAAAACTAATAATATTTAGTTGTCCCAAGGACAATTTCAATAGACTGTTGTTCCATTTGAATTAAAATAAGTTACATGTATCTTTTAAAAGTAAATTGACAAAATCTTTAAGAAATTAAAAAATATTTGTTGTGTGTACATATATGAGAGTTTTGATTTTCAGTAATGAACTAAATAAACATTATTTGAATATTATTAATATTTTACATCATTGTACTTTCTGATAAGAAAGCAATAATTACTTAACAAAAATTAAATATTTACGGTTAGAAATTGAAGATGAAAAACATAATCTATAGTCTCATTTACTAAATAACATTCAAGGATTTACTACTCAATTAAAAGATAAAAAACTAATTACAAAGAGTCTTATGATATTTAACATATGCTAAAGCATATATCAAGAAACTTTTAGAAATACAAAAATATTTATAAATAAAATTAAAAAAGATCATGTTTGGAAGTGGACAGAACAAGATACATTGTACATAGATAAGGTAAAAGTATAGGTAAAACATTTACAAACTTTATACCATCCAGGTTCTGAAGATAAAATGATATTTGAAACAAATGTTTCACATGAATACTATAGAGTAGTTTTAAGAGCAAAAGTATATGACAACAATGAATATCTTTAGAGATATACATGAGGATTTTTCATGGTCCAAAATTAAATTATCATAGTAATGAAAAAAAAATACTCAACTATCAAAAACCTATTAAGAAATTTGCAATATGTAATAAGTTCTAGATTCATTGTCAAATCATATAACAAGAATTTTAATTATTTTTTGGACTAATATTGTAGGTGATTATAAATAAGGAAGATTAATTAGATAGCAACCCACTACAATTTGATGTCAAACATCTTCCAAGGAATAATAATAGTTTAGTAGATGTCCTTATAAGAGAATTAGCATCTTTAACTATTATAACTCTTGTGGGAATAGAACATCTTGATATCAAGATCAAGATAAAAGGAAAAGGAGATAAAAATATTTTAGGAAAAACTTGAGGTTTATATCTAGAGAAGTCTCTTTTGTTGACAAGAAATAAACAATAATAACTTAATAGTTCAAAACTAACACTAGAGTTCAAAAACTCTAAAGAGGAATCCATCTCAAAGATTCATTCTAAGGAAGATAAAACTTCTAAAGAAGGAATTCAAAAAGATAAGGAAGAACTTAACAGTTTAAAAGATAGTAACACCTAAAAAAACTCAATTAGGCTGAAGAAGTAGAAGAAGAAGATTAGAAAAAAACTTATGTGGTCTCTAATGGCCCAAAACCAATAATTTATAATAATTGGCATGAAGTACGGAAAGTTATTATCAAATCTAATGGAATAAATCACAGAGCTTTTACCAATAGAATAAAAGTTAAAGACATTTATGCCGACTATAGAGTACCATAACTATAAACCATAAAAGATAAAGTTAAAAATTATTCTACATCATTACAATAATAATCATTGCCACCAAATAGGTTGAAGACCCTAGGAAATATATTATGACCATTAGTACTATTTAGAGAAAAACCTCTCATAGAGATGGTAATGATAGTACGACCACTAATACTATTCAAGGAAACATCCTTTAGGAATACATTGGTCATTGAAGGCAAAAAAGAGCAATACGGGAATTTAAGTAAACCATAATGGTTGAGTTTTTATAACATAGCAAAATATTACTCAGAAATATATCAAAGATATGAAATTTTACACACAAAAAAAGAATTCCTTGTAGGAAGTAAATTTAATATTCCTGAATAAGTAGATCTAAAATTTGTTTATTAAGATTTTATGTAGGTTTAATTGAGAACTTGTACCTAGAAATTACTTTAAATTAAATTAAATTAAATTATATTTTTCTTAAAGTTTCAAAAGGGCTATTAAGAAGTTTAGGGAGAAAATTAGAGTAGGTAACAAGCCTGTTTATCTCAGATTTTTCAGTTCACTTATGGACTAGAATGAGGAAGGTTATGTTACTCCCTACCATTTTATCAAGTTAAGAATTTTCAACACTAATAGGTAAGTTCCCAAAACCAAGGGCGCTTTCAAAAAAAGGAATTCAATACAAATGAACTCTTTGTTCTAAGAGAATAAATGCGAAGTCAAATTTATCATGAACTCAAGAAAATTAATAATTCTTCTAAAGTCAAGGTAAACTACTCAACTAATAAAGTTATAATTACTTCTCATAGAAATATGACTCTCATTGAAGAAGATGGTGAAAAAATTAGTAAGTTTGAAACAAATTTAGCATTAATAATATGAAACTTTGTCAAGAAAAAACAAATGTGTTTTATTTTTACGCCAAGAAAACTACTAAGGATTGCAAATACATTTACTCTATTATGTTTAAGAAGATAAAAATGCATCATAATCTACTTCATCAAAAGAACTGTTGATAGAAAATGATAAAAAGGAACAAAGATGTAGAACTCATATCTTCAGTCTGCAGATCATGCCAATGAAATAAGAGGCTTAAATTTAAAAGCCAAAAAAAAAGTTAGGTGAATTATTAAAGTAAGGGTACAACAATGATTTCTCACTATTCTATATAGAGATTCTTTGTCCTATAAAAAGAACCCTTATTTTCATAGGTTGGACATAGCTTGAGCAATATTAAATTTTGTGCTCTAAAAATTATTCATCTAGTAACTATGTATCTAGAAACTATGAGTAGCTAAGAATATCTTCAAATTTCTTAATTGACTTTTAGAATTATAATAATTATTAATATTATGAATAAAATAGAGTGTAATCACTCTTTTTCTATTCTGTAGTAAGTTTAATTTGGATACCATACCATGTATGGATACAAATTTTTTTCCATTACCAGGAAGATATTAAGGCTTGAACAAGCTAAGGCTTATCAGTTGTAACAAAAGAAGAAAAATAATGGAAGGGAAGACTTGGTGGACTTATTAAATTAAGGTATTATAATTATAATTCTAACTCAATTAATTATTAAATATTCATTTATAACGTTTATAAAATTAATAAATAAGAAAATGAAGACAAAAAAACTATTAACAAGTCTTTATGAAAATAAACATAAGGAAATTATAAAGTTAAAATAATGTTTTTATATGAAACTTAAAGGTTTTCCTTTAAATAATAATATGCAAAAGAAGTAACAACTAGCATTGTAAAATAGCTAGCTATAAAAAATACATCATTGAGATGAAAGTTAACACCGCTAATTATTCAAGAATTTTAGTAATATTAACTATAAACTTAAAGGGCATTAGTGCTCTTTTTATAAAAATCAGGGGCATATGTGAAGATATATTCAACCTTAGGGCATCAATGATAGTTTTTCTATTAAAAGAGTAATCATAAACTGTATGAATTTTCACTCATAATGTAATGAAAACAACATTATGCAAAATAACTATTTATAAAAATATTTATTATATGGACATTTTTTTCATTTATTGGTATAAAAATAACAAGAAGTAAAAAAAAAGCGTAAACATGTTTTTATTATTAGAACAATTTTGATATTTATAAGTGTAAAAAAACTAAGAAAAAATGGATTTTGATTCAGAAGTAAATTGATTGAATACTCGTTAAATATGTAATCATAAATTGTATGAATTGTCACCCTCAATGTAATAAAATAATTGTATTATTCAAATATTATTCATAAAACCATAAACTATATGAATTATTACCCTTAATATAATAAAAAAAATTATATTATAGGAAATAACTATTCATAAAAACTATTTATTATGTAGATAAAAAAGTAAAAAAAGAAGCATAAAAATGTATTTATTTTATGAATATTTTTATATTCATAGGGGTAAGAAAACTAAGAAAAAAGAGAGTTTGATATATGATGGGCACAAGAATTGTGTGCGATAAATATGCAACTATATGTATCGTAACAAGTAATATAATGAAAATAAAATATTGTTTCCACAGAAATTATGTTATTAGAAATAAATTTTTAAAACAAAAAAATTCAATTTTTTTGTGTTATTATATTTTAAGACAGAAAAATTAAAAGAACTAAACATAAATAACAATAATTAATTAAATCAGATTTGGTAACTAAGAAGATATATGAGAAAATTTCTACGAAAACTTAATCCTTTAATTTTCTAAACATATGAATCACTAAATTTACTCCAATATAATAATCAATTAATTACATGATCAATTGAATCAAACCAAGCATGTATTCCTCTATCAAGTAAACTACACATCATATAGTATCACACTCACATGTCAATTAAATCACACATTACTCATTAAGTTCATCAATTATGGATCACATACATAAGAATCATACATCTCTATCTAGAAACTATGCATGTTATTTAATCAAAATAAATAATTAAATAATTCTCTCAAATCTATTTAATTACTTCTATAGATCAATTGTTGGCCAAAATATTTAATAGCATAAAAATAAGATTAAATAATATAATTAAATTAAAATCATAATTGGGATATAATATTAGATCATCACATGGTGAACATTTGGTTCACAAGATCCCTAGATTAGTAAATTAAGTAGATGTAATTTTGTTCATAAAGCTTATATTTTTCATAAAGAAACACATAAAAATTGATAAAGAAAAGAATAGAAGAAGAAATACAATTAATCTTTTGAATTGTAATACAATTTTTCTCTCTAATCTCCACCAAAATTGTATCCCTTTTTAAATTTTTTTGTGTTTTTTTCTCTTCTTGGCTCCAAAAAATGATAAAAATTATGTTAATTACAACTCGTTAGGGTTTATGGGATGATTAAATATAGCTTAGGTGGAATCTAGACTGTCATATCAACTTCAAAACAAGGGTTGAGATCAAAACAAGAAAAATTAACAACACTAGCCAATAACGATGTGACACATGACATACAAAATTCACTGGAGGAATCAGAGCATGATGTATGCTAAGGGAAGATTGGTCTGGTCAACACATGCTGAGTTAGCGCCACACTGTGAATCATGATTTACGATAATGGATGGCATGGAATTTACGCTCATTGACCAAGAACCAAAATTTGATTGAATGTTGTGCTCACAAGTGGTGTAACGTTGCATGATACTACATATGCGATGATCTACAATTCGACTTTTTTACTAGCATGGAATCCACGTGACTTGCCTAGTCAGCTCTTTTGCTTTCATGGCATCCACATGGCAATGTCTAATTTATCCTGCATTAAAAATTTATAAAAAATTCCAAAAAAAACCCCGAAAAAGTTCATATTTTAATATTTTTTAATCTCAAAAATACTATTTATTAAATAAAAAAGAAAATATTATGTAAAAAGTGCACTTATGACTCTACTTTCATAGAGTGATCACACCCCCAAACTAAAATTTTTCCTTGTCTTCAAGTAAAGTCAAGTCTAAGTAAATAAAATGACATGGGTGGTATATTTATATATATATATATATTAATATATGCATATTTAGTAAAAATTATCCCTCTCAAAAGTAGTACAATTCTATGATAATGAGGTTCACATATTCATCCATCATTGTTCCATAAATACAAGGATATGCAAGGTTTTTGAGGAATTGAATCATGTGTGTGTGTGGCACATGATATCATTAAATGCACTATGAAATCAGCCTATATGAGCATGCTAATCAATTCAATCTTAAAACAAGTCTCATAGGTCTATTTTTTACATCCTTTTACACCAACATAAATATGCACTTAGCTAAAGTCAATAAGGACTTTACATGGTTGTAATGTAAGGCTTAGGTGGGGGGTTGATAAATGAAGACATTTAGGCTCTTTCCATACCTTAGTTTTCTTTTTGTTCATTATCCACTTTTTAATTGTAATTGAGCTTTAACTTGATATTTCAGTGCACCATCTATTACCATTCTTTTCATATTCTTTTATTCCACGTCCTTTTTTTAATTCCACAACACCCCCAAACTTATTTTAATTCTATTTTCTTTTTCTTTAGAGGGATAATTATGTTGTGAGTTTTACTTCTTCTTTTTCTCTTTTTTTATAGGGTGTATTACATTTCACCTTACTCTATAGCATAACACATGATTGCATTTTTTTTCTTTTCATACAAGCTAAAGGTGCAAGGGTAAAGATAATGCTTATTGTTTAGACATAAAATATGGCTTAAAGACATGAAAGGTTCTTTGTCAGGCTCAAATAGGTGACTAAAGATATAATAATGGTTAGCTTGAAAGGCTTAGTTGATCCAAATAAGACCTAAATAATTTATCTTGCTAAACACTATTTAGGATTTTGCCTCAATGGATGATCAAATAGATTCTAAAATCTGGTATATCTCATCAACTCACATAACTCACCACCAATTTTCCCTCAATAAGAACACCAAAATCAATCATGAACATGTGCATAAAAAATTGAATCAATTAAATCAAAACTAACAAGCATATCACATGATTAATGTAAGTATCTTAACGAGCATATTAAATTCCTTATCCTAGTCATGACAACCAATTTTTATCATTGAGTTCATATGTTTCATATAAATTTCTACCCAAAACATGATTAAAAAAATCCTAAAAATAAAATACAAAATTCCCTAAAAATTGAAAATGCATATTAAATACTAAAGGAGAGAATGGAGTTCCCTCCCCCAAATTTAAATTACACATTGTCCAAAATGTGCACATATAGATATGAAAAAGTAAAAGGAAAGAAAACTCTTTTAGCTTTGGCACACCACATCTGTCATTGAAACTACTCAATCTTGTTACATCATTGCTTTTCACATTTATTAACCTACAAAACAAAAACAATACAAATATAAGTCAAATAATGTTGGTTGCCTCCCAATCAGCGTCACATTTAACGTCTTTGACTAGACAATCATATTAAGTCTTAAGATACATTCATCTGTGTCTATTTACTTTTGAGTTTGCCCAGAAGAATTATGAGTCTTGATTTGTGCAATAATACCTTTTGTTTTGGTTTACAAACACGGTGATCAATTCTCTTAGCATGCATACTTATGTTTTCCTTTTTTATCTTTTGGCATTCTTACAAGAACTCCACCATAACTCATCCAATTTATGTATTTTCAGCATCTTTTTCACCTCTCTATTAGACTCTTTCGCTTGCTCACTTGATGGGCTGCACAAGAATTGTGTGCGATAAGTATGCAAGTATACATATCGTAACAAGTAATATAATGAAAATAAAATATCGCTCACATGGAGATTATGTTATTAGAAATTAATTTTTAAAACAAAAAAAATTAAAAATTAATTTTTTTGTGTTATTATATTTTAAGAAAGAAAAATTAAAAAAAACTAAAAATAAATAAAAATAATTAATTAAATAATATTTGAAAACTAAGAAGATATATGAGAAAATATCTAAGAACACTTAATCCTCCAATTTTCTAAACTTGTGAATCACTAAAATTTCCCCAATATAACTATCAATTAATTACATGATCAATTGAATCAAATCAAGCATGTATTCCTCTCTCAAGTAAACTACACACCATATAGTAATTAATTTAATCACACTCTCATGTCAATTAAATTGCATATTATTCATTAAGTTTATAAATTATGGATCACATACATAAGAATCATACATCTCTACCTAGAAACTATGCATGTTATTTAATCAAGACAAATAATTAAATAATTCTCTCAAATCTTTTTAATTGTCTCTATAAATCAATCGTTTGCCAAACAATTAATAGTATAAGAATCAAATTAAATAATATAATTAAATTATAATTATAATTGGTGTGAAATATTATATTATCACATGGTGAAAATTGGGTTCATAATATCCATAGATTAGTAAATTAAGTAGATATAATTTTGTTCATAAAGCTCACTTTTTTCATAAAGAAATAAATAAAAATTGATAAAGAAAGGAATAGAAGAAGAAATATAATACATATCCTGAATTATAATAACAATCTCCTCTTGAATCTCCACCAAAATTGTATCATTTTTTGAACTTTTTTGTGTTTTTCTCTCTTCTTGGCACAAAAACTGATAAATATTAAGTTAATTACGGCTCGTTATGGTTTATAGGGTGATTAAGGGGTTAAATATAACTCAAGTGAAATCTAGATTGTCAAATTAGATTCAGATCAAAGGCTAAGATTAAAAAAACAAAATTAATAGAGTCATCCAATAACAACGTGACACGTGGCATACGAAATTCACCATGTAAATTATAATGTGACGGGTGGCAAGGGAAGACTGGCGTGGTCAACCCATGTTGAGTTAGTGCCATCTAGTGTAACGTTATTTGCGATAACGAATTATGTGGCACATGTGTGGAATGAACAGATGATTCAGGTAATGAATCATGATAGGCTTGTTGACCAAGCACCAAACTTGGAATGAATGCTACGCTGACATATGGCGTAGTCTTGCATCACACTACACATGTAGCAATCTATAATTGGGCATTTCTACTGGCATGGCATTCACGTGGCTTGTTTAGTCAACTCATTTGCTCGCATGGCGTTCACATGGTAGCTTCTAATTGTCAAGTTAGAGTGAGATTAGGTAAAGCTATTACACCATTGTTACAAATTTAGTCTTGCATTTGTCTTCTACATCAAGGTTTCCTTTTTTTTCCAATGGCTGATGCATTTCCAATTTGGGATCAGTTCGATAGCACTCTTACTCTAATTCTATCCTATTCATCTCCTATGAACATCAATTTTTCTGTCAAACTTGATGAAAATAACTTACTCATTTGGAAATACCAGTTACTTATATATGTAACAGCTTATGGTCTAGAGGGAGTTATTGATGGAACTCTTTCTCCTTCTAAGTTTCTTGGGATGTCTTGAAATGCTACATATACAAACTAGAATAAGATGAATTCCATTATCCAAGGTTCAATTTATGGCTCAATTTCGAGTAGTATGCTGAGATATTTAAGCAATATAATGGTTACTATGGTGCAATGGGGTTCTCTAAAAGAATCATATTAGCCAATGTTCAAGCTAAAATTATGAACCTACATGATTAATTGTAGGGTCTTAAGAAAGATAATCTTTTGATGTCACAATATGTCATTAAAGCTAAAAAAAGTTGTAGGCCAATTAGGGTCTATTGTTGAACTTGTCATAAGACAGATCTCATTCTGTACCTGCTAGAAGGACTTGGGCGAATGTATTTGTCATTCAAGACAAATATCTAGATGAAAGAAATCATTCCTTCGATCAATATGTTTCATATTCTTTTAGAAGGTTATGAAAGATCTTGTTGTGCACTTTTTATAGTACTTTTTTAAACACGTTTAAGGTATTTATAAAAGTTAGTTCTTGTTCATAATCTATGTTTCATGCTTTGAATTTTAAAATTGAGATAAACCTGAATTTGGTGTCTAAGAATCAAATAGTGGAAACTACCTCATAAGATTATTTTTAAGCCTATAATGTTTTTGTCTTAAAAAGAATTTTTCTTCTACTCTTTTAAACAATTTCTTTATGATTCTAAATTGTTAGATGATCTCTATAGATGTTGTATTGGATGTTAGGATTTTAAATAATTAAATGAATTTTCATGTTACTTATTTTTATTACTTTAATTGATTAACTTGAGTAGGAAATGAAAGTGTGCACCTATTTTTATTTCATGCTTGACTTCTAGTGAATAATGATACATATAGGGTTCTCATGCATAAAAAATGATACATAAAGTATGTATATTTTTAAATAGCTCGCAAGTGCACGGATCACTTGGTAAGAAACGATAACTATATTTTCAAGGTGGGCCTAAAGAGAAATTACGTGATTTTTTAAATAATTCAACAAAACTTTTTAAAATGAAAAATAAACCTAAATATTCTATCACAATTATTTTAGTTTGAAAATATTAATCTAAATGTAAAAAAATAAAAGGATATTAGATAGATTAGTTCACACAAATTACCAAAAGACATGCAATTAATAAATAAATGAATAATTAATGGGATATTCAGCTAGTTGATTATATTTGATAGAATTAATTAGGTTAATAAAATATAAACCTAGATCTATTAATTTTTTTATTGTATATAAAAACAACACCTTTGGTCGAATCTACTATTCATTATTAATTAAATCGCTTAATGTCAAAATGACTGAAATCTCACGCACAGAAGCCCATCCATGTTGAGTCCCACCACACCAGCCTATCCGCACCATGTCGTACGCACGCTAGCACACTCATCGACTTCTCTTACGCGTACCAACCACCTATCTGACAAGATTTTAGACGCGCATACGGTTGTCAACCTGTCCAAACGCATCCAAATTCAAATTTTGAAATATTTTCCCCCCCTTTTAGCCTTTTCCTCACTTATAAAAGGGTCATCTTCCCTCATTCCAAAACACACAATTTTTTTAGCACTTTCTCTCTCTAGAAAGTATTCTTTTTTTTAATTTTTAAGTTCTTCTCTTTTTGACAAGAACTAGCTATGTTTTTATAGATTTTTTTAGTTTTTGATTCAATAAGCGGTGATGCAAATCCATTTGAAGGTTTTCTAGGGACAGAATTAGCATCAAACTGTTGTAAGGTTTCTTTTAAAGTATTATTTTAATGAATTCTTTACAGCTATCTTTTTATGTTTTATTCTTATATGTTATATTTAATTTATTAGTGATTAAATTTAGCATAACTAGTTATGTGTAAATATGATATGATATAATAATAACGTTGTTATGCTTGCAAAATATTAAATAGGTAAAAAATCTCTATAAAATAAATTGATTTTGTTTTTATTCAAGATTTTATATTAAGAATGTTAGAGAGAAACATATTATTTTTCATTACAAACTTAAATTTGAAAGTTATATTTTAAGGTTTAATTATCCGGTCAGATTTAGAATAGTACACTTTTATTTCTTGGTAAAATCGCCCGGTAGTTAGAGTGAAACACTTTTTCAAAAGCTTTTTATAAGAATTATTATTGAAAATGTATTAACAACATATTTTCAGTAATGGTTTTAAAGCTTGAAAGTTAGTACTTGGTTAATTAAATTCTTAGGTTTAATTTAGACACCTTGAATAAAGTCTAATTATTTGACTCTGCCTAAAGCTATGATTAGATGGTTTCTATTTTCTTAGAAATAAAACTTAAGTTTAATATTTGATTAATTAATAAGCCACACCTAAGGATATTGGCTCGTTAATATTAAACAAAAGAATTTGGGCCCTACCTAAGGACACTTTCATACCAAAAAGAGAAAATCAAGAAATATTAATTTATATCTTCAATAACCTAAATAATATGAGCATGCATAATTAACTTAATTATTATATCCTTAAATACTCCACTATTATGAATGATAAAATTTGCATTATTGTTTATTGAATCTATATCTATATTTATGTTTATTTTTATGTTATTAGACAAGGAAACAAACAAATCAAAATATCATGAAAGGATATTTATGATTTAATTTTGTTTTTAAGATTTTGAATAATAAATTAAAAACCACATATATTCTTTCCTTAGATCGACCTTGGGAGTATATTTATCATTTTATATAAAATGATTTGTGCACTTGTGGGAGTTTTACAAATAATAAAAAAAGAATTTTTGCAAGATCGGTATTTTTAATGCTAGTCTTGTGACTTATCAAGTTTTTGCATTGTTAAATTAATTTTTGAAAACATATCATGGAGTATTCGGTAATTAGTTAGTCTTTGTCCTCACTAGTATTTCTTGATAAGGTGTGGAAATTATATTAAATTCAAAATCGATGTTTAGGAATCAAATAGTAGAGACTACCCTTGTAAGATATAATTTGAGCCCATTATCCTTTATTATGAGTGATAAATATTATTTTTTCTACTCTAAATACTTTTCTTATTTTTTCAACATTATTAGATGATCTCTATAGGATTTAGTATTGAATGTGTGGATTTTTACATCTTAATGAAGTGTTATATATTTATTTTTCATTTTCTTAGATTAAATGATTTAAGTAAAAATTGTTAGTTTGTGCCTTTCTTTATTCATGAATGACTTCTATTAAAAAAGAGATATATCCAGGGTTATCTATACAAATACCAATAGAAAGGAAAAATATTAACTACTCACCTCACCATGTAAAAAAAAATGTACAATTATTAAATGGGTCCACTCTCTAAAAAAATGGATTCTCCTATAAAAAAAGAAAATATAAGAGGAAGAAAAAATAGAAAGAAAGAAAGAAAAATGAATAGTACAATCTATATACTATGACAAAAAAAAGCTTAAACAATTGTGAGAAATGGTTTAATGCAAAAGAAAATATAGGAAGTAATTCCCTAAGAAGTCATTGAATTTTCCTACATTTTATAAAAGGCATATTACTTGATCTTTTTATTTGATGAATTTGATTGATGCATGAAAGTAATGTATAATATTTTATAAATCCTTACATTTGATTCCTTTCATGAGATCAACGTTAAAATAACACTTTGAGCTTTTCTTCTTTATAAATATGCAAACATATTAGTTCATTTATATACATCAACACTTCACATATAAATTAGTATGAGTGTTTGAACCCATAGGATTCATTATTTTTGAGAGTATTGACTTGTGAGGAATAAAGTCAAAGTGAATTCGAATTCCTAACACTAGGTTTGAGGAAAATTAAATTGATAAATTTTTTATATGAAATATGAAAATGATTTTCAACTAATTATTATAATAAATCATGAATGTTTTGGAAGTTGAAATAATCTATGCTTAAGATTTTAATTATGAAATTTAAAAGATATTATAAGCATGATATATTTTTGTATTTCATTTCTTTATTTTATTTTAGTCTTTTTACTTTATTTTAAATTTTAGTTAACTTCTTATTTTATATGTTTTATTTTGCTTTCATTTTTTGTTAATGTTTGTGGGTATCATTACTAAAAACCCTGATGAGACTTAAATTTGTCCACTAGGGCAACCTAGGGGTTTAAAGGCTTGTTGCATATGTTAAATGCAACCATGCATGTCAATCCACGAAAGTCATTTATGAAAGTTTAATTTTTAGTCTGTATCGCTTCCTTTGCTAAGGGACTAGCAAGAAGTTGGTTGGGATTGTGATGAGTGCTTAAAAAGAACCAAAATTACCATGATTTAATGTACTTTAATTAATTATATAGATTTATATTTTATGATTTTATCATATTTTTATATAAATTTATCTTTTTGGAATTATAGGTATTTTTATTATTTTTCAGGTATTTTAGCTCAAAAATAACTTAAATATATAAAAAAATACTTGAGGCAATATATCACAAATATATTGAGAAATGAAATGTGGGAAAGTCAAAAACATGGAAAACTTTGGAAAAAATGAGTCAAAAATGTCAAAATGGCTAAAATCTTGCGGGCAACATCCCATCTGCACCGAGTCCCCCGCTCAGCCACCCATCATATCGATTCTCGCTCGCACCAGCCTTATCAAGCCGTGTCGCGCTCGCACCATCACACTCATCGATGTCTCCCACATGTGCATACGAGTGCCAACCGCCCATCTGTCGAGATTTTTGCGCTCCATGCGCATGCCAACATGTTCAAATACATCCAAATTCAAATTTTGAAATATGTTCTCTCTTTTTAAGCCTTTTTCCTCACTTATAAAAGGATCATCTTACCCCATTCCAAAACAAACAATTGTTTGAGCACTTTCTCTCTCTAGAAAGTATTCATTTTTTTTAGTTTTTAAGTTCTTTTCTTTTTGAGAAGAACTAGCAATGTTTTTATTGATTTTTTTTAGTTTTTGATTCAATAAGCGGAGATGCAAATCCATTTGGTGGTTTTCCAATTACAGAATTAACATCAAACTGTTGTAAGGATTATTTTAAGGTATTATTTTAATAGATTCTTTACAGTTATCTTTTTATGTTTTATTCTTATATGTTATATTTAATTTGTCTATGATTAAATTTAGCATAACTAATTGTTTGTAAATATGGTATAATAATAACGTTATTATGCTTGCAAAATATTAAATAGGTAAAACATTTATATAAAATAAATTGATTTTGTTTTTATTCAAGACTTTATATTAAGAATGTTATAGAGAAATATATTATTTTTCATTACAAACTTAAATCTGAAAGTTAGATTTAAAGGTTTAATTATCCGATGAGATTTAGAGTAGTGCACTTTTATTTGTTGGTACAATCCCCTGGTAGTTATAGTGAAGCTCTATTTCAAAACTTTTTTATAAGAATTATTATTCGAAAATGTATTGACTACATATTTTTAGTATTGGTTTTAAAACTTGAAAGTTAGTACTTGGATAATTAAATTCTTAGGTTTAATTTAGACACCTTGAATAAACTCTAATTATTTGACTCCGCCTAATGTGTGATTAGATGGTTTACTATTTTCTTAGAAATAAAGATGAAATTTAATATTTAATTAATTAATAAGTCTGCCTAAGGATATTAGTTAGTTAATATTAAACAAAAGAATTTTGGCCCATTTAAGGGCACTTTCATACCAAAAAGAGAAAATCAACAAATATCAATTTATATATTTAATAACCTAAATAATATGAGCAAGCATAATTAACTTAATTATTCCACTCTTATGAATGATAAAATTTGCATTATTGTTTATTGAATCTATATCTATGTTTATGTTTATTTTTATGTTATTAATTAGGAAACAAACAAACCAAAATATTGTAACAAGATGTTTATAATTTAATTTCATTTTTTAAGATTTGGAATAATAAATTAAAAACTAGATATATTCCTTCCTTAGATCGACCTTGGGAGTATACTTATCATTTGCTATAAAATGATTCGTGCACTTACGAGAGTTTACGAGAGTTTTACAAATAATAAAATCATAAAGGGTATTTCGCAAGATCGGTATTTGTAATGCCAATCTTATGACTCATCATCAATTATATATTGCAAAATATGTGTGTGCTTTCTTTGACTTTCCATGTCAAAAAGGGAGAGGAGTATGCATAACTTATGTCTGACTATGCATTGTACTTATTTGCTAACATGCTAGTTGTTGGATGGGATAATTAGTGTAGTTTATATTACATCATAGTTATCTGATATGCATACACTTGTGTGGAGTGTTACGCATGTTTAAGGGGATTCTGCATACTTATGTTGCATGTAGATTATGTTTGTTTGTATTACATGTTGAATATGCTTAGCGTATCATTATGTACTTGTATAAGGATAACACGATAGTATCTAATAGACTACATGCTTGTTGTTCTCAGTGTCTATGTGTTGGCTTCCTAAGTACGAAATACAGTGTCCATTTATTTTACTTAGTTTTTTGTCTTCTTGCATGTAAGGTTAGTTAATGCATATCAGTAATGCATACATATAGATTGTTAGGTACACTTTGTATGCTAGAATGTTTACACACACCACGAGGTTAGTTCTCATAGTGTACATGCTAGGTTGAATGTTGTGGTTTTCAACAAGCGAACATGCAAGTGAGCTGAAATATTTGCTTTTGTTTTTGTTTTGTTTTAGGTACGTGTATTTGTAGAAATTACTCAATAATTTTTGGAAACAAAAAATGAGATTTTTTGGTACCTCGTCACACCCGTTACCATTACCCCTCACAACCACCCTTGGAAAGATGGTTGGTGAGGTCCATGGAGAGGTGGTTAAATAAACCTTTTTCTATTGTTTTATTATCCAAAAAAGATGTAGTAAAGCTCTATCAAATTGATATTTCATCATTCTATTTTCTTATCACTAAACCTTGAGTGTTATTTGATATTAGTTATTCATGACTATATGAGTTCTGTGTCGGTGGGTAGTTACCCTCATACAACTTCTCTTCTTATGTGAGAACCTTATTGTGAGAATGAGCTAAGTTAAATTTTTTGAACTTTCACATCTTAGACTGTGTGTCCTTTGGTGGTTTATGGTGGACTGTGTGTCCTACGAAGATTGTTGGTTGTTAGAGACTGAGGTTGGTCCTCAAGGTTGTTAGTTTGTTACGCTTAACATTACCGATCTATGATTTTTTATCACATCACATTGAGTTATGTAGGCTTTGGAGGAGATACGAGCTCGTGTGTTAAACCATATCATTGTAGAAGCAGTAATAAGAAATTTAGACAGAGGTACCGACTAATAGAGGTATTAGTGGTTTTATTTCTTTCATAGTTGTAATTATTTTATTGTTTAGTGGATTTTTTGCTATTAAGTAGTTACCTTAAGCAACCCGAGGATGATACCACATAAATATGGTCTCTATATCGGTTTACCTTGTTATATTTGGTGTTATACATGTTATAATGTGTGGCTAGTACAATAAAAGTTTAAATGTGTATTTTTTACATACTAAAGTTTAAACTCTGATTAGAAAGCTTTTATTATTTATTGCCAGATTTCTAACATGCTCAATTTAATAAATAACCAATATATTAAAAATAACATTTAGAATAATACATAAAACTAAATATGTAAATAGAATATAATTAATACCTCAAATGTATTCCAAAAAATAACTTTTGTAGGGATATATTATCTAAACATTTTCCATTTTTGTTGCCACTTATTTATGATAACCTAATCTAAACTATTTAAGAACAAAACATAAAATAGAATTTGTAACTCTTAAGAACTTGAAAGAAACTAAAAGAAAACTACTACCCTAAAACTAAAGAACTACCTGAAAAATCAACTAAGTTGGGATGATTTGAGAAGAGAGGTGAAATGTCATTTTATAGGTGGAAAAACAGTAGAAAAGAAGAGAAAATTGGATCATGAGATCACGCGTCACTACTTACTTTTCCACCACCACGATATGAGTTGATTCTAGATGCGTTCAATTACGATCCGAGAAGCTTGCGCCACAACACACATTTTTCAAACTTCTTTTTTTCACACCCTTTACAAGCTTTGTTGGAATATATGTAAAGCTTACATATGTTATTTTTTTATTCTTCATAGTTGCAATTGAGTGCTTTCTGGTACAATCATTTAAGTGTTTATCAATTAAATCATTTTGAAGCCAGAAATACCTAAAATAAACATGCCCCATGATTTCAAAACCATAGATTTTCTAAAAAATTAATAAAAATATGTAAATATAAATCTATTTTTGAAATTAAAGTGTAAATAAACTATGTAATATTTAGTGTATTTTAAGTACTCATCAGGTTCCTTTAGAAAAAGAAGCCATAATAGCCACTTTCCATTAGTACTACATATATATTAATCCATTGCTTGTTTTGTTTTCTAAAAAAAGAAGAATAAATGGTATGAATAAATACTATGACCCTAAAATATTGAAAATAATGATAATGGTTTTTACAAGATAGTAGAAATAACCCCTTGAAGTTGAATGCATTTTCATTCATCAAAGGCACATACTTGATATTGCTTACTTAATGAGTTTGGTTGAGGTATGATATGAGCAATATGATGCCTTGATAATCCTAGCATTTATTTTCACAAGATCTATTTTGTGCACATTTGAGCATTTTTCTTGTTTATGAACATATGCGAACATATTTTCCTTCTTCTTTACATAACTTCTATTCATATATACCTTACTGAGTTCTTGAACCCTTAGGATCAATGGATCTTAAGAGTGTATCTTGAGAGATCTAGAGTTGAAGTAAATTCAGATTCTAAACATTTGGTTTAGGGGAATCGATATTGATACATTTTGAGTATTGGGTTATGGATTTGTAATTCAA
Organism: Hippophae tibetana; assembly: GCA_037013495.1. NCBI lineage: Eukaryota > Viridiplantae > Streptophyta > Magnoliopsida > Rosales > Elaeagnaceae > Hippophae > Hippophae tibetana. The sequence goes on from CM072808.1 coordinate 20,144,152, forward strand.
AGTTGATTTGCAATGATAAGCCTTGATGTGTTTAGATTGTGGATGAACTTGAGTATGAGCCTTAATTATGCAGTTAAAAGGAATTATGGCATGAGAAATTTTTGTTGATTTAAGCTTGTAGTTTTGCTTTCAAAATTGTTACTTGTCTTTTTAGTTTTTTTTTTGCTCAAGAACTACCAAAATTTAAGTTTAGAGGAATTTGATAAAAATATTTTTGATCTATAGTTGCTATATTTTTAAGCATCAATTTTATATTTTATTATAGGAATATCGTTAGTTTGTAAGAAATTTTGTGTTGTCTAAGTTCATGAGTTTTAGAGAAATTTAGGAATAAAACGAGAAAAAGGAATGAAAATGGGATGAGAAATAGCAACTCAAACAAGTCGGGATGAACAAGAATCAGTCCACCATGAAAACCAACATGTATCATGCTGTGAAAAATTGGCCATGAGTTTTTGTATGGGCGCTCAAATTTGTCTTGCTTTATAGCACAACATTTACAGTCCATGACAGACTAACCTTGGTTTTTTTTTGTAAGGGAGCTCAAATTTGTCTCGCACTGTGGCACCACTAGTTCTTCAAACTACAGCAAATTAGCTTCAGGTTTTTATGTAGGTGTTGAAATTTGTCTTGTACCACAGAACCAATAATTACATACCACAATTTGTGTCCATTTCTGGCCAAAAATCCCCTTGTGAAAAGTGACCTGTTTTCCTAATTCCTTTTTAAAACATAACCTATAAATACATCATTAGGATTTTGAAAACACAACTTATCGAATTCCACCATCATTTTACACAAAAAGAGAGAGAGAACTCCATTATTAAAGCTTTTTAAAGAATTTAAAGAAGGAGATAAACTAAACTAAAGGATTTGGGTATAGGAGATCAAGAGGGGTATTTTAATTGTTATATTTTCATTTTCTTTAGGTTTTGATTGACTAGTATAATTAAATTGATTGTGATTAATTTGATTGTGATAAGCTAAGTTTTGTGTGGGATATTAGTTTGATTGCATGAGTGGATGAACATTTGAATATTTTATTTAATTAAAGTTGAAATATTTCTTGTTCATAACTTTTCTTACCTTTTCTTATGAATTACTAATGGATATATTAATTTGTAAACAAATAGATTATTTTTAAAATAAACATTAGATTATTTTTAAAATAAACATCTATGTTTTAGTTTTACAATTATGAATAAGAATCTAATTATTTGACATTAACTTGTATTAAATTACATAGTTAAATTATTTTTCTTAATATTACTAATTAATTAATTAATTAAAATCTGAGATTAATCAGTTAATTTATATTTTGAGGACTCATTATGATCATTAGGGGTTATTCTAGTTAAAAAAAATCAATAATTTTAACTTTTAAAGTCCATTATGAAAATCATTTAATTGATTCTACTATGAGTAGTTAGCTAGTTAATCTCCCATAATCATTCAATCATTTTAATTTGGTACCAAAATTTATATGTTTTATTTTAGTTTTTGTAAGCATTTTAGAATTTACTATTTTTCTTTCTTTCTATCCATATTGTTATAGTGTTTAGGATATTTAGTTAACTCATTAAGAAAGTAAATAAAATTTAAAACCATGGCAAATTGCTTTATAGTTCAACATCAGAATAAACGTATCTTGAGTTTATTAGTGATTCGTACACCTGCCACCATTTAAAATTTTCACATCATGTAGCTACAGACATCTATCGAAGGATCAGTGACATTGTCGACATTTCTGTCCTAACTTGATTGTGTCGGTCGACTAGCCTAGGAGTGGTTACTAAAGATGAACCAGAAAAATCTAGTTTAGATTGCACGTGTGTGCAGTGATGATCAATAGGAATGGTTGGCATTCTCGCACTCTGGGGTTGTACAAGCTCAACGTCAACTGGTTTCTAGTAGACTAGGCTGGTTTTCCTGACTGTTTTGCCTTATTGTCTAATCCAACTGGTTGGTGGTGTATAATAGGTTTAAGTGTGGTTCCCATTTTGACAAGATGATAAGTCTAGTTACTTAGTTGGTTGTGTGACTGGAGCATGTCCTGACCTAGAATTAAGAGCTCAGGTGCTTCATAGGGTTTCTCATTAAGGGTTTATTGGCTGACAATGATTTGAGTGCCCGCTGATTAGGAGTTAGAGTAAGAGCAACTTGGCTGACAGTGATTTGAGTGCACTATGATTAGGAGTTAATTAGAGTAAGAGCAACTAGACTTCTTTTGAGGATTCCTGCTATTTGTACGAATGAACTTAGATGAAAGAAGATTCGGTGAGTTTGAACGTTTATTTATAAGTATTTATAGATTTGGATCGTCATACATAATTTATACTTATTAATTAATATTTAAATTTATATAATAATTTAAATTTATAATAATTAATATAAATTATTATATATATTAATAATCTTTCAGATTTAAATCATTAATATATATTTTTAAATAAATTCAAGAAAATTACTATAAATATCTTATTTTAAATTAAATTTTACTTTACAATCAATTAAATAGGACTAGGCATGATAGATAAATTTTTTTATCTAGTATATATAATACCAAAAACTAAGCCTATAAAAGAACAAAAAATTATTATAAACTTCTTTTAGATTTTTTTTCATTAGGAAAGAGTCAAATGCATAAGATCTAAAATTAAGTGATTTTTCAAAGGAGTCAAAATATTCTAAAGGAGAGATTATTGAAAAGAAAGAAGAGTGATGAGAAGAACATTACTAAAAATAAAAGTTAAATGGCAGAAAAAAGGCGACCATAAATTTAAAATGTTTATTTTTTAGTTAGAGTCGACTAGTTAAAAGAGAAGTAGATAAATAATATTATTTCTTTTAAGTTTTTAATTTATAAAACATATTTGAAATAATAAAAAGAAAACAAAAATATAAAAATTTCCAGTTTAATTGTGAAAGTAAATACAATAATATATGTTTGAGGTATTTATTAGAAAAATACACTATTTAATATAGAAATTTTTTTATTTAAGTTACTTAACTTAATTTTTCTTAGAAAATTTAAAATAAATCATAAAGTGTAATATATATCATTATTTTAAAATATAATAATATTTTATCAAAAAATATTTTAATAATGATTTAAATTTTTATATATAATATATATATAAAATAACTTGAATTGGATAAGATTAATATAGTATTTATATAGAACAATGTATTCATAATTATTATCATAAAAAATGTGGATTAAATATCAAGTGATTGTTTCTTAAAAAATATTATTAAATGATTTGATATAATTATTTTTTATGTCAATAATTTATAAGATAATTTACAAAATTATTCAAAATATTTACTTCAATGTAATTATGTCCAAAATGTATGTATAATGATAAAAGTATGATCAATACTAAGCATGCTTAAAGTTGAAATTACGAAAATAACGTATAGATAAAGATAAAAAAATATCTAAAGTTGAGCATTTTTTATTGTTACTCATATATTTTGGACATATTTGTAATAAAGTAAATATTTTAGATATTTGTACAAATTGTTTCATCTTTTGTAAACATAAAACGTAATTAACCAAAAAAAATTTAATATGTGTTGAATATAAATGATATTGATAATAGATTTCTATATATTTTGCTTTTGATAGTGTTATATATACATTTTAGTTGAGGATTGCATAATGTAAACTAAACTAAAAGATAAATTATAATTATTACATAAAATTAATCGATAATATATATTCTTGTTTAATACTTTTTTAATGCTTATGAAACAAAGCACTGTATAAAAACAAAAACAAAAACTAAGAGAAAAAATCCGATAAAGTTTTTTGCAAAATGTAAAATGCAAATATTTATATTAGAAGAAAAGTGGTTTTAGTCACCAAAGAGTCTTATGAGCCAAGTTCAATAAACTTTGAGTCATCAGATAAGTATGATGGCAAAATAATTATCACAATGAGATAAAGATCTAATAATTATATTTTAATTGTCCTAAAGAGATAATTAAAGATAGATGTCTATAATGTTACAATAAGTCAACCATATCCCAATAAGAGATAACCACGAGGTTAATTATTTCCTCTATATATACTCATATATGCACACAATCACATATACCTTAACTTGAACTAGAATTTATAATACAAAATCATAACTAAACACTTTTTTTTCCTTATAATCTTAGAACAATATCATAGATCTTTTCTAACCTTCATCATATTGTTACTGATTTAAACATTTGAGGGTCAAAGACCACCTCTCACATATGATGGTTCGAGATTCTAATGGTTTTTCTATCTCATAGAACCACGTAAGATAGTCCTACATGATATTGACAAAAATTGGCATCAATATTTGTTACTGTTTGTAGGAAAAAAAATGTGCTATACTAAACTAAAAGAAATAAAAAATTATAGGACTCTTAAAAAGTTATCCAAGTTTTAAATCTACAAAAAAAAAATAAAGATCTTTGAAAAGAGACCTTGGAGTAGCAAGGTTTTCTAAAAATAAAATCTCATTATCATATGGTCCACTACTAATACCTACTTGACACTTTGGACTTTTAAAAGGGGTTATGGATTAGAAAACTAGCTCTATCACTCAAACTTAAACAACAATCAAGAGATCTAACCTGCCAATTAGTATGCCATCTATCTACCAGGTCTTCTAGCTTAGCCACAACCTACTAGAAATATAAGTGCTACACTTGGACACGTCCACCCAAAATGGGCCCGACAAGTCCGAAAGGTGAGGCAAGCTTGAGTTTGAGCCTACTTGGACCTAATAGAACTACACTTTAGGCCATCTTGGAGAGCTAACCAGAGCCAATAGATCCTAAACCAATAATCATCCTAAAAAATTCCCTACGAAAACCTCCAATGCCTAGAGTGCATAAGGCTAGACTTAAAGTCATTTAGGGCTTAGCTAACAAGATGATTGTTTATGATGCAACCAGTGTCCTAGGTTGAGTATCACTAACCAAGACATAGTTAGCCAATTATTTTCAACCTAGGACTAGCACCATTGACCAGGATATGAACAACCAGGGAGAGTTGTCCACAATAGGTGTCATCAACAAGGATGAGGTCTAGTTGGAACTATTCACTAGGTCGATGCTTACTATGTGACCTTTATCAACTAACCACCCTTTAGTCATGGGAGGTAAACCCAAATTGCTTCCATCCCATGACATGCCATCCCTCATCATGCTTGACTCGAAACTTGACCCCTAATAAGGACACATTCTCACATCTAAACCAGCTAAACAGAAACATCTATGGGTTCTATATAAGGTTGAGCCTCACAATACCATATACATAGGAACATCATTGCCACTAAACAAACAAGACAAATTATATAGGTTCCTAAGGAAAATAAGGACATTTTTGCATGATCCCATGAGAATATGCTCGATATAGATCCAAAAATCATAGTGCACCATCTCAATATGGACCAAAACTTCAAATATATCAAACAAAGCAGAAGGTCTACAATCAAGAAATTTATTTTTCTAGGAAAGTGTAAATTGACAAGCTCTTGAAAGCTGGGTATATAACAGAAATGTACTATATTGAGTTACTAGCCAACATTGTCTTAGTAAAAAAAATGGATAGTAAGGGATGTGTATAGATTTTACTCACCTGAATATGGCTTATCCAAAAGATAGTTTCCCATGCAGAGACTAGCTTCTTAATGCCACTGAAAGACACACTATCTTCTCCTTCATGGATGCTTACTCTTGGTACAATAAAATTCGAATATATGGCCCCAATTAAGAAAAGACTAGTTTCATGACCGACCAAGGGTTGCTTTGTTACAAAGTCATGCCATTCAACCTAAAAATACTGGTGTTACATATAATAGGTTAATCAACAAAATATTTTCAAACGTTGTCGGGAATGTGGATGATATGATTATAAAGAGCAAGCATACAAAAGATTATGTCACTCATCTGGGATAGAGCTTAGACATTCTTCGATATACAGAATGAAATTGAATTTGAAAAAATGTGTATTTGGTGTTGGCTCAAGCCAATTCTTAGGGTTCATGATCAACCGAAGAAGAATTGAGGCCAATCTTGAGAAGATAAAAGCAATAATAAATATGCCACTTTCTAGGACTATCAAGGAAGTCTAGAGACTAATAGGGAGAGCTGATTCTTTGAATCGCTTTATCTCACATGTAACCAATAAGTGTGCACCTTTATTCAAAGTATTATGTGGGAATCTCTCTTTTCCTAATACCAGAATCGTGAGAAATAATTCGAAGAATTAAGGGAATATTTGATCAATTGATAACTACTACTTAGTTCATAGCGATGTGAATTCCTCATCATATACCTAGCAACCTCGAAAACAACTATCAATATAGCCTTAGTAAAGGATGATTATGGTATCCAAAGGCATATCTACTATGGGATCAAGTCTCTTTGTGATGCAGAACAAAGATATTCAAAGGTAGAGAAAGTGGCTTTCACAATTATAGTAGCAGCCAAAAAGCTACATCCATATTTCTAAGCTCATAGAATAATTGTCCCTACAAATACCCAACTTAGATAAGTGCTTTCTAAGCCTGAGGATTTTGGTTGCCTACTATCGCACAAATTTTATATTTATAAAAAAAAAGTTCACAAGTGTACGAATCATTTATGATAAATGATAAGTGTAGTCTTAAAGTCAATCACTCAAGAAATTATAATGGTTTTAGATAATTATTCTATTTTCTTAAAAACTTAAACGAATTACGAACATAAATTAAACCTAAACATTATATCACAATGATTTGGTTTTAAAAATCTTAAACTAATAACAAATAATTAAAATACTAAATATAAATTTGACTCAAACAAAATCAAGACAAATATATAATTAATAATCAATGAATAATTTACATAAATTTTATCTAGTTAATCATGCTTGGTTAGAAATATTTTGGTTAATCAAAATATAAACTCATATTATTAATTTTTCCTTTAAAATATGAAAAAGTTCTTTAGTATGGATCATTTTCTTTATTAGTCAAATCAATTAATGACCTAGGATTGAAATAGCAAACCATTTAAATTAATACTTTTGACAAAATCATCAATTTAAACTCTTGCTCAACTTGTCCAAATTACATCTAGACAATGTGTCTCAACTTAATTTTTAAATTTTTAATCTATTATGAAGATCAAATGGCCATTAAATTTTGTAATAAATCTTGAATAAAAAACTTTATTTATTTAATTATAAAAACTTCACCTAAATAATCTATACAAATATAGCAACAAGCTAAATTATTATAGTTAAATTTAGCTAGACATGCTCAAATGAAAATCCATGATCAATGATTTAAAATTAGCATTGAATCAAGAAAATAATAAAAAGAATAATTTAAAAATAAAATGCTACTAATCAGATCTAAATACCAACAATGAATGGATGACGTTTTCTACTCTAAAATTATGATCTTAATTTCAAAGTGTTATTGAATTTTTAACAATCTTCTATTCTTTTCTTTAATTCGAGAAAACTCCCAAATGAATTGTCTTTGATCTGTTATGAATTTAATCTACATTGAATCTAAAAAAGATATCACTCTGAAGAAAACTATATACAGTTAAAAATTATATTGTATATAAGTCGATTAACCTAATAAACATATTGGCTATTTATAAGTAGAGTGTTGAACAAGTCTTTGGAATGAAAAATAAACTTCATGTGCCACGACACCACTTTATTCTCTCCATGGCACAAACCTGAAAATCACCAGCATAAGACAACTTAGAAAGGTCTCATCATAGCACATTATTTTTTATGCCACTTCATGAAATATTTAACTTGCCCAGTAGAATTCCCAAGAGGTGTGCACCATGGCACACATATTCCTCACCATGGCACACATTGCTTGTTTTGAATTTTATCTTGTACCCCTTACACATTGGTTGATTCTTGATATAAGGTTTATATAACTTAAATCTTTTTGGCTCTTAGGGTGCTATTTGAGTGCTTTAAAGTGTTGTATCTTCATGTGTTGACATAAAATACAACAAAACATATAGATTTGCATAAATAATCAAATAAAATGCTATAATTAAACCTATACATTTTAATTAAGCACATCAAAATATATGAGTATTTTTCAAACACTTATCAACTAAAAAAAATGGTCTATTGAGCTTAATGAGTTTGACATTGAGTACGTTTACCAAACTACGATTAAAGGCCATGCCTTGGTTGATTTCCTAAGTGAAATATCTATAGAAGAACCTTCTAATAAGAAAGAGGGTAGGTGGACACTTCACACAGAAGATGATCCCTTACATTATACACTTTGACTTCAGCTCAAAGAATCAAACAATGCAGTAGAATATTAAGCCATCGTCACAAGAATCAACCTAGCAAAATCTTTGGGGACCTAATAGATATATTTTTTTAGTGACTTCTAGCTTGTTGCTAGATGAGTTCTAAGTTCGAAGGCTCAACCTACAAGACTATCAAAGCTTAACTACAAAATTGTTATTGTAAGCTTATGGACTTTGAATAGAATTCATAAGAGATAGCCATTAAGTTAATTATTTTCCCTATATATACTCATGTATGTACACAATTACAGAAAACTTAACTTGAACTAGAATATCTTAACAGATAATCACTTCTAAGCACTCTTTTTTCCTTATAATCTTAAAATGAGATGATAGATCTCTTCTAACCTTCTTCATATTGTTACTGACTTAAACATCGAAGAGGTAAAGATCATCCTCTACACGATGATCTGAGGTCCAAATGGTTTGTTCATTTCCTAGATCCATAGAAGATAGTACTCCGTAATGTTGACAAAAATGGACACCAGTAATATTTCTTATAGAGTTCTTTTATAATAATAAGAAGATTTTCAATAATATAAAAATATAATTTATTGTAATGATAATAGCTCTGATGAGATACATATTGAGTGAAAAAATGATATTTTATTTATTTTAAAGAGTTAAAAGAGTAATAGTAATATATATAATTAGAGACAAATCCATCAAGGGTCCTTTAGTTATGTATGTTAGTGTAATCTAATCCTTTTGTTATTTTTACACTAGTTTAGTCTCTTTATTATAAAAACAAATGATATTACAAAGATAAATGATCAAAATTTATAACTTTTTTAATTTTACTTTTTAATCAATTTTTTAGTTATTGTTATCTAAGGTTAAAAACAATTTATAAAAAAGATATCTCATCAGTTGAAAAATATGATAAAATAATATAAATAAAATAAAAAATTTGAATATTTATTCTTGTATTGTCACCTTTTTAAAACAAAAATATTAGACTGTTATTTTTGACATAACTAAAATACTTATACTATTACTTACATATACTATTACCCACTCATGTATTTAATATGAAAATATGGATAAAATTATTTAAAATTTAAAATATGACCCAATATAATAATAATAATAAAGTTTAATTAGATTGAAAAGATATTAAAAGAAAGGAATTTAAAAAATATGCTTCCAATTGGTTTACCCATTGGCAGCATCACATTTTGTTTATTCTTACTGCACATTAGTAATTATAATTTTAGATTTTATGTTGATATTTAAAGGATTATTTTTATTTTAAGACCCTAATTTTTTTAAGACTCATTTCAAAGTTTTGATTTATTATTTTTAGTTTTTTTTTAATGCATATATATATAGTGGTTAAACAAATCGAGTAAAATAAGTTAATAAGAATGGATAGAGTTTTGGGCTTAAATAACTCTAATTTACATTTTAGATAGAATTTTCCAAAACTAGCGAAAAGGGGTCCAAAACTCAGTTTTTATTACATATAGACAGCTAAATTACTAAAAAGCCCTTTAGGGCGTATAACAAAGATCGAATTTCACGCTAACAAAACAAAATCATGTCAAAATTCAATCTAAAATCATGCAGCTCAACAGATTTGAAATCGTACAGCAAGTCTCTTCCTCCACCTAAAAATAGTGCATCACGATGAACAAGAAGAAAACCATATGAATTGCACTTAGATACTCGTACAAAGAACAGTTTCTTGAATAGTTTCTGCATATTCAAGCGTCGAAGAACATCAAATTCTTCATATTCTTAATTATTCTCAGAAATATTCCTATCAAATATTTTTTAGATAAGAAAGTATAATGAAAAAATAACCAATGACAGCTTCTATTAGTAAGAAACAAAATCTAAATCATATATGTAAACTTCAATGTAAATGTGTGCATATTAAATGTTTCAAGAAAATATGTAAATTACACAAAATAACAAAATCATAATGCGCTTATAGTTTCTTGAATCGTATGGAGAACAGTTTCTTAAGTAACATGTTACAAATAGTGTTTATGACTTTTTGTAACATGTTATAAACTTATGTAACATGTTATATTTACATATGGTTTTTAAATTATCTATAATAATTTATATTATATAAATATATTAATTTAAATTTATTTCATGTAATCATAACAAGTGATAATAAAATTGGAACACTATTTATCCATAGTGAAAAATGTATATTTGAAAATGGAAAGAAGACATATAAATTGTATTTCAAAGGGAATATGCATAAGAAAGGATGCGACCATGTTGCAATAAGAAATATGTGCTACTCTATACCTAGATGGAGATATCAACATTACAATGAAGTGTAAGGGTGTTCATATAGCTTTAACCATCAATGTTAATAGAGATATGGAATACCTCATGAAAATAAATGTTGACCAACTAAATAAGGAATATAACAAATTGTATGTAATTCATACAAATACAGGCATTTAGTATGACACTACAAGTGCCGACTATGTAACTACATATACAGAAATTGAATCAAACTTAACAACAATTGTAAAAGATGATGATGGCATATATAATGAGAAAATGTAAAATAGTAAGGAAGAGCTCTAAATTACATGTCTCAACATTGGCAATAAATGGAAGATTTCATTACAAAATTAACAATTCCAACAAGAAAAGCATAAGAATAAAATACAAGGATGAAAAGTGTAATTGGAATCTTAGCAACAAACAAAATTGGAAAATCTAATGCATTCAAGGTAACAACTTACTATGAAGCTCATACATGTTCGCATATTTACAAAGATTAACGAGGACAATATGCTACTTATGAATACATAGTTGAAAACATCAAAAACATCTACTTAGGTACCAGTCAACAATTGATACCAAAAGATATCATAAATGACATCAATAGCAAAATAGGAGTGAAAATCATGTACAAAAAGGAAATAATGGGAAAAAGATAAGTAATGAAAAATATGAGGGGGAATCCAAAAGATTCATACATGAAACTACCAGAGTTCTTTTACATATTGAAAGAAGCAAACCCAAGTTCTTACATAGAGATAAAAACAAACTTTGATTACAACTTCAGATATGGAATTATGGCAACAAGTTCATGCATTAATAGGTTCATCAAATACATGAGACCACTAGTAATAATAGATGGAACATTTGTAAAGAAAAAACAAAGGAGATTATTACTTGTTGATGTGACAAAGGATGGAAACAATCAAATATAAAATTTTATTTTTATTATTATTGTCTACTTTGACATATTTAAAAATTACTTTTAGTTAATAATTAGAATATATAACATGTTACATGTTACTCTGCATATGTTGGGAAGAGTATGAGAAATATAATTACACATAAAAAAGTATTATGTAAGAGTTAATTAATTATTTAATGCAGATTTATCCTAAAGCATTTGGAATAATAGATATAGAAACCCCAAAGGCATGAAAATGGTCTTTAATAAGACTAAAAATGCTTATCGGAGAAAAACAAACTTAGTGAATCTCTCACAAAAATCCAACAATAAAAGCAGATATTAGTATTGTATTTGAAAAGAAAACGCATCATTGTTATTACTACTATTACATGAAACAAAATCTTGTAACCAACTTCTATAATAAAGTAGTAAACAAACATTTCAAGCTAGCAACTTATGCCTACAATGATGATAAATTCGTCAAGAATGAAAACAAGATTAATGAGGCGTTCAAATGAGCAATGAAATACTTATTGAAAGTTGATTTGTCAACATGATCAATAATACTCCCATCACAAGTTGTGATTTCATGACATTAAACAACGTTGAACACATAAATTCAGTTTTAAGGCATGTTAGAGACACTCATGTAACATACTTATTGGAAAAAGTACAAGATATAATCCAAGGATAGTTTGCAAAAAGAAGGGTAGCTACAACAGAGATGGGAACACTAAGGAAGTAGGTAGAAGATAAGACAACAGTAAGAAAGATCAAAGAAGAACAAATGCAAATAGTTGACACTAGCAACCATATATTATAAGTCAAAAAGGAAAATGACAGTTACATTGTAGATTGTGAAGCTAAAACATGTAGTTGTGGTTGTTGAAAATCAACACCAACTCAATAAATGAAGTGGTTGAAGAGAGTTGTTAAAAATCAACAAAAACTCAATAAATTGAGTATTTGGTTGTGTATGTCATGTATTTGTTCCCGATCATTTACAGAGCAAGTTTGACAAGAAAACTATTAGATATATCTTTGTAGGATACGATAGCCAGAGAAAAGGGTGAAAATGTTGTGATTCAATGAGTGGAAGATGTTACACTTCATGAGATGTGGTGTTCAATGAAGTATCTTCTTAGTAGTCCTCATAGAATGAGGCCTTGCTCAAGAAAATTTGGAGACAAGATGTAACAAAAGATGGGGAAGCATACTATTCAACTCCAACCAAGTTTAGATCAATCTAGAGATCCAAACAATGATGATGCCAAACAAAGAGTAACTCAGAATCCTTGGTAAACATGCATATATCAACAACTAAATGAAGAAGGTGGGCCTAATGAAATGGAAGAATCAACTCCACAATCTCAACCTCGTAGGTCAACAAGAACACAAAAGCCAAATCCCAAATATGCTAATGCAACCATATTTGAAGAAGCAATAGAACTTGAGACATTCGAAGAAGCATTGCAAAGATCTGAGTGGATAATAACTATGAAAGAAGAGATCGATGCATTTCAGCATAATCAAAATTAGGATAAGGTGCAAAAACCAGGAGATGTGAAACTCATATCTTGTAAGTGGGTTTACAAGATAAAGCATTGTCTAGATGGATAAATTAAGAGATATAAGGCACGATTGGTAGCTCATGGTTTCTCTCAACAGTATGGACTATACTATGGTGAAACGTTTAGTCCGGTGACAAAACTTACAACTATATAAGTCTTACTTGCACTTGTAGTTAACAAAGACTAGAATTTATGGCAGATGGATATGAAGAATGCTTTTCTTCATGGAAAGTTGGATCGGAGATCTACATGATCCAACCAATGGGTTTTTAGAGCCAAGATCATCCTAAATATGTGTGTAAGCTACAAAAAGCACTTTACGGATTGAAATAGGCACCCAAGGCATGGTATGGTAAGATTTCTGAATTTATAACACAAAGTGGTTATTCAGTAACACCTGTAGATTCCAGCTTGTTTTTCAAAGACAATGAAGGAAAGCTAGCTATCGTGCTAGTATACGTAGATGATTTAATCATAAGTGGTGATGATAAGGTATAAATTCTTCAAACAAAGGAGAATTTATCAATCTGTTTCCAGATGAAGGAACTTGGATAGCTCAAGCACTTACTTGGTCTAGAGGTTGATCACACACAAGAAGGAATATTTCTTTGTCAACAAAAATATTCCAAAGATTTGTTGAAGAGGTTTGAAATGCTTGAATGCAAACTGATTTCGACGCCAATGGAACCAAGTGCCAAAATATGTGCACATATAGGAAAAGATTTGAAAGATGCAACAATATTTTGAAAATTAGTAAGTAGTCTGATCTACTTAAACTTAACTCAACTTGACATTTCTTATGCAATTAGTGTAATAATTTGGTACATGCAAAATCCAAAGAAGCCTCATTTGGAAGCAGTTAGTTGCTTACAATTGACTATGGTCTTTTGTACAAGAAAAGTGGTGACAATAAGTTAGTTGGTTACTGTGATGCGAACTATGCATGAGATCATGACACCAGGAAATCAACAATTGGGCATGTGTTTAAGCTTGCTTTTGAAACAATTTCTTGGTGTATCAAAAGATAACCGACAATATCATTATCAACCATTGACGTTAAGTATTGAGCAACAACAATGGCAGCTCAAGAGAGTACATGGTTGATATAGCTAATGAATAATTTATAACAACTAATAGATTATGCAGTTCTATTATACTATGAAAATCAATTAGCAATTCATTTGGCAGAGAGTTCATTCTTTCATGAAAGAACTAAGTATGTTGAGATGAGGCAAATTAAGATAGATGATCAAGTTCTGGACTTGTTCACAAAAAGATTTAAGTATTGGTAAGTTCAAAATGTTTCGCCGTTAGCTTGGCACAGTAAAAGTAGTGAGAGTTAGTGTTGAAGGAGAGTGTTGAAAATCAACACCAACTCAATAAATGAAGTGATTGAAGAGAGTTGTTGAAAATCAACACCAACTCAATAAATGGAGTGGTTGAAGGATGTAGAAAAGAGAAATGTGTAAAATATGATAATATTTGTGTGGCTAGAATTATTTATTAGTTTTATATTTATGTGGTGTAGATTGCATAGTGAGGAATATAAATAGCCTACCTTGAATTTGGTTTAATCATCCCATAAAAAAATAAGCCTTTGTATTCTTAATTTGAGTGTGAGTTGAGAGCTTTCTCTTTGAGTGTTTGTATTTCTCTTCAATTTGTGAGTTGCCTTTGAAATGAGTTATAATGTATTTTATTGTAGGTATAATACAAGTAGTTTATTTACTTGTTTGGATCCAATATTAGTAAAATTGGAGTTGTGTATTCTAAATTTTACTCAACAGTGGTAAGTTTCAAGCACTGAAGTTACCTTGTACACAAGTAATTGCAACATACATAGTGAAGAAGCAACCGATGGAGTCCATGTGCTCAATATACTATCACACACGTACCTTACAACTTGTTTATGAAGCTCCAATATACCCTATAAAACTTGAAAGCAATTGGATCTTTCCAACTTTAGAAAGACCTATCTTAGTGTTGACATCAATTATGAAGGAAAATGATGCCATTAAGCAAGAGGAAGCGAAGGAAATGTCAAGGAAGAAAAGGATGCCTTAACTTGGTGAGTTTGAAGCATTGAAAAAGGAAACCAAAAAGACCAACCTTAATGAAAAATAAGACTTACACATATTACTTTATGTTATACATATTACTTTACATCATAGTATATATTTAAATTTTACTTTATATCATGTTAATGATATAATTTTTGGCAATTTTTTATTTTGTTATTGAAATTACTATAATATTGATTAATTTTACAATTAATTTTCTTATTTTTATTTCTCGATATATGCTTTGTAATATTTCCACAGGAAAACATAATATATGTAACATGTTACATATTGTGTATTATATATGTGTAAACTGTACATAAGATGTTACATATTTTTTAAATATATATAAGCTTTTTGTCTTTTTCTTTGGAGTTGAAAGCTTATATATTTTGTGTCACCCATTAATTTAGGAAATGTAATATTATATTATGTTATTATGATATTTAAAAAAAGGAAGAAAAATGTTCATACTTTTTAGAAGATAATGCTTGAAGATTGTTGTTCTTGTTAGTAGATTTGGATTGACCCCAATTGTGTGGACTCTCGATCTCTCATGGATAACTAAAGCTCGTCAACCTTGACAATATTGATCAACAATATGCTTTTAGATGGCTACATAGGAAAACATAATATATGTATTAGGTTATATATTGTGTATTATTATTATGTAACTTGTTACATATGTATTTTTGACATTAAAAATTAAAATGTTAAAAAGATTACCAATGAATGCTTTACTAGATTTTGTTGCTAAAGATGTCCCAAAGAAAAGTACGTTATAATATTGTAAAATCAAAAGGGAATAATCAAATACCATACATGTGATGCTAATAATTGAAAAATCTTGTTACGTGTCATTCAAAAAAATATCAATTATAATATACCAAAATGAGATAAATATAAAATAGGTCTATGATATAAGCTGGATCTAACATACCATTATTACAAACAAATTGAATACAGTACCTACTCTTAATTTTTAACAAAAAAATAAAATTAATCATATTCAAAGTCTAACCACAAATGAGAAATTCCATAAACTTTAAGCACCAAACACTACAGTCATGATTGCATAATACAAAATGAATAATCAAACATGTAAAATAGTATCAAAAGTACAAAAAAAAACAAGTCAACAAAGTAGAAGAATTACATGTTACTTTGCTTAGGGACACCATCAACAACAAAATTAGGCCAAGCTTCATAAGGTTGACAGTCCTTTCCTTAACCATGATATCCAATAGAATGTAGCAAAATAGGAATAATATCACCTAAATGACTGCATTTCTCTTTAACATTGGGTGTATTCAATGAATCATAGATTTTAATAAATATTTCGTCCAAATAAATAATAAAATACACCCAATGGTTGCCATCAACATTTACAGGAGCATACAACTTCTCCAAGTCCTTCCAATTTACAGGCCATAGTTCAATCATACTAGTTGAACCAATAACAAATTCAAACAAATATTGAAATATTTTAATTTGAATAGACCATGGATTTCCTTTACATTCTTTCACTAATTTCAAATATTCCTCCTAAAAAACAAAAACTGCAACGTCTTACAATATAAAATTATTAAGTAGTAAAAAATTTCACTCATAAAATATGTAAAATAGTATATAACATGTTATATACACTATATAAAACATGTATGCACTGTTACATATCTATATATAACATATTACATACAATATTAGTAAACTGCATATAAACTACATACCCTGCATATATAATCTATTACATACCTATATGTAACACATTATATACGATACTTGTAAACTTTATGTAACATGTTAAATATAGGTAAATAAAATGTTACATATAGGTATGTAACTTGTTACATATAGTGTTATATACTGTTTATCTCACTATATGTAACATGATATATATAATGTTTATAAATATGTAACATGTTACATACAAAAATTATGAAAACACCAGACAATAATAATAATAATTTTCTATGTTTCCAAATCCAAACAAAAGAATAAAACATACACTAAAAAAAGTCTTCAATGTAGTATAAGGCTTCAAACCAAACGTATATCCCTCCATGCATGAATTTCATATAAAATAGCATCAATATGCTGCAATAAATAAATAATACATCAGTACAATATCAGAGTATGTAAATAAATAATACATCAGTACAATATCAGAGTATGTAACAAAGTAAATAAAAGAAAATATATTCATTCAAGTAGAAAACTTTGGTAAAATAAATTACATAATATGTGAAAAAGCAAAGTATGTAGAACTTATAATACTATGTAAATATCCAACTCCAGTTTTCAATGGGATTATAAAATGCTCCTTACCAATATCAAAGTCTTTATAATGAAACTTAATAGATGGATTACAAAAAACAGTAAAAAGATTAATTTAAAAAACCACTAAAATTTAAAAAATAACACAAATAACAAAAAAAAGTTAAAGATACATATGAAGATCTTTTCTTAAACCAAGAATTAAAATTCTTCTCCCATTATTTCGGTAAGGATTGGAGTGGACAAGGATGCTCCAAAGATTGATCATCCTCACATATATCTATACCACATGATGTTGTACCAACACACTTAAACAAAAAAATCCACACAAGCTTCAATTATGTCATAAGGAAAAGGAATACCCTTCTTATAAGGACACAAATATGGACTAAAAACAGCTCGAGAAGGTCTAATTGTTCCCTTCTCTCTCCCCATTACATAACTATATGGAGATTGTGTAAGAATAATAGGATTAAACCTTAAGTTAGAATCAGATCAATACAATTCTACCAATTGATCAATTGTATCACTATCATAATTAGATTAACAAAAAGAGAACAAGATTTGGTGACCAAAATTTGCGAAGATGGAAAATCGACTAAAAGATCAAAAAATGTCCTATCTAAATTATCTGCATTAAGTAACTTAGAATAGATCTTAGACTTTTTTGAAAGAATGGGTGTAAAATGTACATTAGACGGAGATATACTAGGTCAAGTTGTACACTATGATTGAAAACAAAAAATGAATAATAAATATATAGATATGGTATATTAAATGTAAGTAGTTACATACATATTTGAATTATATGTACCCTCTAACATTAATAAAAAAACATACCGCCTATTAAATGTTTGATGCAAAAAATTTACATTCACACGTAATTCATCCAAAACAATCTTTGGATGATGAAACTTGTCATCAATATGAACTTGTTATTCCTTGAGCTTCTCATCAATATAGGATGTGAACTTTTAAAATAAACCATCTAAATCAATATAAGCAATCTTTGACTGTTCCTTCAATCCTTCATTAGCAAATTGATAACTAGTCTTCTTAGAATCCAACTTCTGCTTGAATAATACTTCATCAACATTCTTTTGATCTTCACAAGATCCCTTATGACTTCGAGACATTAGCACATAATCAAAAATAAATAATCACAACATAAAACTTGGAGCATTCTCGTGTGAAAGAATGGTATTCACACGAACTTGCAAAATGACAAAACACACAAACAATAATCAATAAAATGAACAATAGAAGATATAATATAAGATGTAGTGTTTATAGATTTTTGAAGTGTTTATTTCAGTATATGTAACTGTGTTACATATTGTGTATGTAACGTATTACATAGTATGTAACAATATGTAACGTGTTATCTACAGTTTATTTAACATATGTAATGTGTTACATACTGTGTTACATATAGTTTATATAACATGTATTGTAACATGTTACATATAATTATCAAAAAGATGTAATTATTAGATACAAGAAAAAATTGAATTATATTACAAATGAAAATTTAACAAAACATGTATAATAAATTATTACCTAATATAGCTTAATAAGAATAGCTTGAATAGGTTCAAAATCAAGGGTAAGTGTTGAAGACCACCTCAACATGGTAGGGAAGTCATATTTCAAACAAATAACTAGATCATTTCCAATTTGAGGAATCACATCATAAATTCAAACTTTAAAAGCCAAGCTAAAATGAAATATTTGATACCAAACCCTCTCATCCTCCCCTAGTTTTAGTTGGTTTCTTTGTTTCTTGTTGTGTGTTTTACAACACACAAAAAACGTGCAAGTATACACGGTCTCAAGTAATAATATGATAAATAAATTATCATTCCCACAGAGAAATGTTACCAACTCTTGTTAATTACTAAAATTATTTAAACCTAATTTTATTCAAACAATCAATAATTTTATGCAGTTTGACTTAATCAATATTTTTTTTGTTTCTTTTTAACAATTTTTATGAAAATTCTAGGATTGTAGTTTACCCAAATTAATTCACTTGAATATTTTATTCTCTCTTGATTTATGTTCTTATGTTTTAAGTTATTAACCAAGAACTCCTAATTTATCCATATATCTCTTTCAAGCTCCATACAGACACATCTAGTTAAAATGATTCACTATATTCCTATGAGAATTAATTTCAATCAGATTTATTAAGTTCTGAGTTCTCAAAAGTTACACATACAATAAAAGTATATTTCTATCCCTTATGTATATGCGTTATTTTATCCCGAGCAACCCACATAAATTCCTTTTTCAAGTTTATTTAAATGTCACATATCAGTTAATTAATCTTTCGATTATTAAAAACATTTTCAGCAGGTAAAATAAATAACTTAAAACAGTTCCACAAATCATTCAAAAATAATTACTTCAAGTTTCATAATTTACGTAACACTGCAATCCTAGAACAAATATATTAGTTCATAGCAGAAATTAAAATTACAACACCACAAAAATAAAACATTGTAGAGAAACAAAAATTAAAAGAAAATAAGTTAGGAGAAACTCTTTCACGATTCGTCAATGAAAAATAATTTCTTCCATTTCCTTCTTCTTCATCAACCTCTTTCTATGTAATTTCCCTAAGATAATACACAACAAAAATGTCAAAATAAAATTTTCTACCGTGTAAAAGAGACACGCAGAGAGGGAAAAATGAAACTTCTTAAGAGGAAATAATCAAAACAAGTGGAACAACTCGAAAATCCTTCACAAATTTGAGAGAAAACTCTCTGCTCAAAAATAAAATGAGAGATGAAGAAGGAGAGAATTCTGCAAAAAGAAAGAACAAAAAAAAAATGAAAAACAAAAACAACGCGTATAAAATGAAAAAATTCCCGTTAAATATATCCCCCACTATTCAATTATTCCTTTTTATTATTATTATTATATATTTTTTTAATATTAGCGGGGGACACAAATAAATGGGGGGAATAAAAAAATATCACGCGTGAAAACAATTCTGCGCGTTTCTAATTTTTTTTTCTTATACGCATGCCACGTGTCGCCATGTGATTGGCTGCGAGCAATTCAGAGACACGTGGCATCGTTTCATTGGACGTGCAGGTCGGGCTCATGGAAAAACGATGCAGTGCAACGCACGGGAACATGTGGGGTAGCGGCTCGGTGCGCGACAGCTGGATCCACGTGTTTCAATCTGGACCGTTCAATGGATCCAACGGTGAGCGATGCGCCTCGGAGAATTCTGCGCAGCCGACATGTGGGACCCACCCTGCATGCAAGTCTGCGCGGTTAGTGGGCCCCAATCGGGCGTCGCGCCGCGTGATGTGAATTCTGCACCCACTCTCCTTGGTCGGGTTTGAAGAACACGCGCCCATCCTAACCGTTTCTGCGTTGATCTGACGGTCCACATTGAACCGTGGATGATGCTGCGTGGAATTCTTCACCTGCGTAGAAAACTTATTTTTATTTAATTGTATTTTCACCCACAAATATATTTCAAATTACATTTTAAACTTTGTTTAATTGCAATATATCCCTTTTGGTAATTTAAATTAAATGTTTAAACTTTCAATAATTAAAATTAAGCCCAATTTTAATTTAAATTATATTTTTGACTTTTACAAATTGCAATTAAACACTCTTTTATTTGAAATTATATTTTTGGATATAAATTTGCAATTAAGTACGTTTTCGATACAAATTATTTAATTTTTATTAAAATATAAAAATAATAATAAATATTAATTTATTAAACTAAAATTAACTAAAAACATTAACAACATAGCAGTTTTAATTAATAAAATAGGTGAAAATAACTATATAAAATTATGTTATCAACACCCCCAAACTTAAGTTTTTGCTAGTCCTCGAGGAAACGAAAAGAAATAAAACAAAGATAACTGCATTTAAAATAGTGATTTTCAAAATACTTCTTTTTAGTCATTCCAATTTACATAACTCAAAGAAATAAAAGAATTTTATCTAAGTATCAAAATCAATTTAAAAATATATTCCATTTTCACAATGAATTGTAGTGTGTGTAAAGTCTTTTCATTTTTAGTCGCATGCAATCCGAATCAGTTTATGCAAATATAAATTCAAACCGATTTTGATGAAATCACAAATCTCATACGTTTATTTTTCATTTCTCTCTCCACTAATGTAGACAAACACAACCAAAAATCAATAGGACTTAATTAAGCTTGTAATGTATGGCTTAGGTAAAGGTAGGATAAAGGATATATTTGGCTCAATTTTTCCTAAACATTTTAGGATTGAAACAAGAGATTTTCTATCATCACAATAAATATTTCCCTATTTGGGATTTAACATCACATACAATAACCCTTTTTTTTCTTTTTCTTTTCAGAATTTTTTTTTTCGATATATCATTAAATATTTACTAACAATTGTCACATGTTAGTTCGATAAGAAAAATAGACATATCTCCACACACACACACACACACACACACACACACACACACACACACACACATATATATATATATATATATATTAGTAGGCTTTGAAATGAAATAAAAATATATATAGAACTTTGAAGCTCAAAGGGGTATACTATGGATAAAGTATGTGAAGGTAGATAGAAAGGCTCAAACGATCCAAAGATGGCCTAGTTAAATATTATCTATAATTTCGCCTCGAGAGAAAATCAAATAAATTCTAAGAGTTGTGATACCACACATATCAATCGAATCCCATACTCACATAAACATTTTCTAAATTACCATAGCAATTCAAAATTAAAGACAAGTGATCATAAATATTTCAATTTGTAAAACTGAAACATACGTAAAAATTATTCATCGCTTAGACAATATTCGAATTTTTCAAGGAGTTATGTATTACTTAAAATGAAGAAATGACATAACAAATTTAGGTCACCATTAAACGCAAAATATCTTCTGATGTTCGATCAACCAAACAAACAAAACTAGACAAGCAACAACATCAAGCAATATTTTCAATAAGTTTAATTTCAACACCCCCAAACTTAATATGCACATTGTCCCCAATGTGTGGAAATTTAAAGAACAAAGGAGATGTGTTAAAAGAAACTTCCCTGAATGGTGAGTTGACTTGTGAGATTGAATTCCAAAATCGTTCTACCTCCTTCGATTTGCACCTATCAAAACAAAATAACAGCATGAAGAAATATGCAACTACTACATGTTCTAAAAGACAATAAACAAATAAATAAAAATTAAAACATATGGGTTGTCTCCCAAGAAGCTCTTGATTTAGAGTCATCAGCTTGACTGCCTTTATCCTTGGTTTAGGTTGGATCGGATAAGAAAATGGTGGACTTTTGACGATCAATGTCTCCATATGGGTGTACCTTGATAATAATGAAAGGCCCTGACCACTTAGATTTCAATTTTCCTGAGAAGAACTTCAAACGAGAGTTGAAGAAGAGTACTTTCTGTCCTGGTTCAAAGTGTCGATGCAAGATTTTGTTGTCATGCCACCTCTTCGTTTTTTCATTATAAATCTCGGCATTTTCATAAGCGTGTAAACGAATCTCGTCCATCTCATTGAGTTGTAGGAGACGTTTTTCGCCAGCGGCTCCTAAATCAAAATTTAAATTTTTGATAGCCCAATACGCATGGTGCTCTAATTCAACAAGGAGATGACAAGCTTTTCCAAACACTAACTGATATGGGGACATCCTAATGGGTGTCTTATATGCTGTTCGGTATGCCTAGAGTGCATCATCCAACCTTTTAGACCAATCCTTCCTTGAAGGATTTACCGTCTTCTCCAAGATCCTCTTCACCTCTCTGTTTGATATCTCCACTTGTCCACTAGTTTGAGGATGGTAAGCAGTTGCGACCTTGTGAGAGACACCGTATTTAGCAAGGAGGGTGTCAAAAGATTTGTTGCAAAAATGAGTTCCCCCATCGCTTATGATTGCCCTTGGGGTGCCAAAACGAGTAAAAATGTTTTTCTTTAGAAAATTTAACACTACTTTAGAATCATTGGTAGGCAAGGGAATTGCCTCTACCCATTTAGAAACATAATCCACATCAACCAGAATGTAGATATTGTTGTAAGAAGAGACAAATGGCCCCATGAAATCAATTCCCCAGACATCAAATATTTCTACCTCAAGAATATTGTTTAGAGGCATCTCGTGTTTCTTAGAAATGTTACCAACTCTTTGGCACCTGTCACATTGTGAAACAAAGGAATGTGTATCCTTAAACAGATTTGGCCAGTAAAAACCAGATTGAAGAACCTTAGCTGTTGTTCTTTCTCTACCAAAATGGCCTCCGTAAGCTGAAGAATGACAATGTTTAAGTATATTTTCAATTTCTTCCCTTGGGACACACCTTCTGATAATTTGATCTGCACAATGCTTAAACAAGTAAGGCTCATCCCATAAATAGTACTTAACATCATGTAAGAATTTTGTTTTTGTTGGAAAGACATTTCAGGAGGGAGCACATTGCTTACGATATAATTAACATAGTCTGCGTACCATGGCACACTTCTATGATCTAAGAAAAATAGTCGCTCATCAGGAAAAGTTTCACCAATGATTGTCTTGTCTACGGCTCCATTATTATTCTCCAATCTCGATAGATGATCAGCCACTTGATTTTCGGTTCCCTTTTTATCCTTGATCTCCAAATCAAATTCTTACAGTAGGAGGATCCATCTAATCAATCTCGGTTTTGCATCTTTCTTAGCCATAAGATATTTTATAGCAGAATGGTTCGTATAAACTGTAACCTTAGTGCCGATTAGGTAGGAACGAAACTTTTCAAAAGCATATACAATAGCAAATAATTCTTTTTCAGTGGTAGCATAATTTAGTTGAGCTTCGGTCAAAGTTTTGCTTGCATAGTAAATGGCATGGAAAACTCTCTTTTTTCGTTGTCCTAAAACAGCTCCTACCGCAAAATCACTGGCATCACACATGAGCTCGAACGGTAGGTTCCAATCTGGTGCAATAATGATGGGAGCCGTGATCAACTTTTCTTTCAAAACCCAAAAAGCTTCAAAACAATCTTCGTCAAATATGAATTTTGTATCTTTCTCCAAAAGGTTGCAAAGAGGCTTAGATATCTTGGAGAAATCCTTTATGAATCGCCTATAGAATCCTGCATGACCAAGAAAACTTCTAATTCCTTTCACCGAGATTGGAGGTGGTAGTTTCTCAATGGTTTCAATCTTTGCCCTATCCACTTCAATTCCCTTCAACGAAATTAGATGGCCGAGAACAACACCTTCTTCTACCATGAAGTGGCACTTTTCCCAATTTAAAACCAAGTTTGTTTCTTCGCATTTTTGTAAGACCAAAGAAAGGTTATGCAAGCACATATCAAATGAATCTCCAAACACTGAGAAGTCGTCCATAAATATCTC
Organism: Hippophae tibetana; assembly: GCA_037013495.1. NCBI lineage: Eukaryota > Viridiplantae > Streptophyta > Magnoliopsida > Rosales > Elaeagnaceae > Hippophae > Hippophae tibetana. The sequence continues at coordinate 20,168,948 of CM072808.1, forward strand.
AATGAAATTTTCCACCATGTTTGAGAAGATAGCCATCATACACCTTTGAAAAGTGGTTGGGGCATTGCAAAGTCCAAACGGCATTCTTCGAAAGGCAAAAGTTCCATATGGACAAGTGAAAGTGGTCTTCTCTTGATCCTCAGGTGCGATAGCAATTTGGTTGTATCCTGAATATCCATCCAAGAAACAATAGAAAGAATGTCCTGCCAATCTGTCTAGCATTTGGTCAATAAATGGAAGAGGAAAATGATCCTTTCGAGTGGCCTTATTGAGCTTCCTATAATCCATACATACTCGCCAACCCGTCACTTTCCTTATGGGAATCAGCTCATTATTGCTATTAACCTCCACTGTAATTCCTCCTTTCTTCGGAACACAATGAATTGGGCTTACCCAAGAGCTATCTGAAATAGGATAGATAATACCTGCATCTAACCATTTAATGATCTCATCTTTTACTACCTCCTTCATGATTGGATTCAGACGACGTTGATGCTCAATAGTAGGTTTGAAATCTTCCTCAAACAAGATCTTGTGCATGCATAGTGAAGGGCTAATTCCTTTAATGTTAGAGATAGACCACCCTAATGCCAGCTTGTAATTTCTCAACACTCTTAACAACTTCTTTTCTTGATCTTCATCTAGAGATGCTGAAATAATCATAGGCATGGTTGACATTTCACCCAAATAAGCATACCTCAAATGGTTAGGCAATGGTTTAAGCTCTAATAGTGGTTTTTGTTCCATAGATTGCTTCACATAGGTAAACTTAGACAGTGCTACAACTTGTGATGCCTCTTTTTCAGCTTGAAGACTAACGAGTTGTGGGGATGCTTTAGGTAACTTGAGATATTCAGGAGAATCAAAGTTATCAATAATATTGTCATTCACAAGTGCAAGTTCCAAAGCATCAGTACTCAAATTTTCCTAGAAATTGCTTTCAACTAAATCATTTACCATGTCAACTCTGAGGCAATCATTAGATTCTCTTGGAAATTTCATAGCTTTAAAGACATTGAAAGTTACCTCTTGGTCTTGAACTCTCATGGTGAGCTCTCCTTTTTGAACATCAATCAAAGTCCTACCAGTTGCTAAAAATGGTCTCCCGAGAATAATAGGAATCTCTTTATCTTCCTCCATGTCAAGAATTATGAAATCTGCAGGAAAGATAAATTTGTCAACCTTAACAAGCACATCCTCTATAATGCCTCTTGGGTGTTTCAACGACCTATCTACAAGTTGCAGAGTCATAGTGGTCGGTTGTGCTTCTCCTAATCCAAGTCTCTGATAGATGGATAGTGGCATTAAATTAATGCCTACGCCCAGATCGCACAGAGCTCTACCAAAGAATTTTTCACCAATAGTACAAGGAATGGTAAAACTTCCTGGATCTTTCAGCTTAGGTGGTAGCTTCTTCTGAAGGATGGCACTACACTCCTCTGTGAGAGCAACTATCTCAAAATCACCTAACCTCCTTTTTTTAAAGAGAATGTCTTTCATAAATTTCACATAACTGGGCATTTGCTCCAAGGCATCAGCAAAAGGAATGTTAATATGAAGTTTCTTAAATACTTCAAGAAAGTTGGAGAACTGTTTATCCAACTTTTGCTTGTGGAAGCGCTGAGGAAATAGAATTGGTGGATTATAAGGATCGAGATTATCTGGAAATGGTTTTTTAAAGGATTCTCTGTTAATTCATTCTCTTCGACCCTCTCATTAGCTTTTTCTTGTTTTTCTGGGTCAATAGCTTTAACAATAAGAGTTGGTGGAGAAATGGGCTTGTGTATTTCTTCTAACTCTTTTCCACTTCTCAATGTAACTGCTTTACAATGCTCTTTTCCATCCCTTTTTGGATTGATTTCGGTATCACTAGGTAAAGCTCCTTGAGGGCGGTTGTTGACAGCAGTAGCTAGTTGACCCAATTGAACTTCGAGATTTCTAATCGATGTTGCCTGATTCTGGAGAATAGTCTCATTCTTAGCCATGTATTGAGCAAACATATCCTCCAATGAAGGCTTTCTCTCTTTTTGTGGAACTTAATTATCAAAACCTGGAGGATGAGTGGGCTTCATAGAAGATGATTGGCCTTGATTATTACTCCAAGAAAAATTAGGGTGATTCTTCCATCCTGGATTGTAAGTGTTGGTGTAGGGATTGTTTTGATTGTTTTGATTCCTATTGTAATTGGAAACAAAATTGACAGATTCGGCGTTGTGAGGACATCTCTCACTGGCATGATTTCCATTGCAAATTTCACATGCCACAAAAGGACTCTGAATAGAATGGACACCCATGGTATCCATCTTTTTTACTAATGCGGATACTTGTGCAGTTAAAGCGGTCATAGCATCAATCTCATGAATTCCAGCTACTTTCTTAGGCAACATCCTCTCTGATTCCCACTCATAACTATTTGAAGCCATTTCCTCTAATAAGTTGTAAGCTTCATCAATTGATTTCCCCATTAGAGCACCACCTGCTGCAGCGTCAATCATGTTTCTGGTTTGTCCCATCAAACTATTATAAAATGTTTGAACTTGAAGCCACTTCGGTAATCCGTGGTGAGGAAATCTTCTAAGTAGCTCCTTGTACCTCTCCCAAGCTTCATATAATGATTCTGAGTCAAACTGCATAAAAGTGGTGATTTCATTCCTCATCCGTGCAGTTTTTGCTGGTGGAAAGTATTTGGCCAAAAACTTTTGCGCCAAATCCTCCCAAGTAGTGATAGATCCACATGGTAATGAATTCAACCAATTTTTAGCCTTTTCCCTAAGTGAAAAAGGAAAAAGTCTCAACCGAATAGCATCATCAGTGACTCCATTATGCCTAAAGGTGTCACAAATCTCTAGAAAGTTTGCAATATGGGAGCTTGGATCATCATGGGGTAAACCTCCAAATTGAACCGAAGTTTGAATCATATGAATTATTGCAGGATTAATTTCAAAATTATTAGCTTGAATTGATGGTCTTCTTATGCTTGAATGAATGCCGCCAACCATAGGCACTGCATAATCTCTTAAGGATTTTGGTTCTTCTACTTCTGGAATTTCATTATCCATAACTAGATGTTCTAAGGTGTCTTGTTTATTATTTTTCTTTAAATTCAAAATAGTTCTATGGATTTCTAGATCTAAAGGAACTATGTCAAGATTTCTTATGCGTCGCAAACAACGTTTCCCTTAATCCAAAAATCTAACAAGAAATAAAAAATAAATAAATAGATCTAATAAAAAAAATTAATAAAAACATAAATAAACACACAAATCTAAGAAAATAACAATAAGTAATAAAACCAAATATTAATATATATTTTTTGAACTAAAATTAGATTAATTGGAATTAGTATCAACAATGAAAATGGTAAAAAAAAATTCACGGCAACGACGCCAAAAACTTGTTGTGTGTTTTACAACACACAAAAAGGTGCAAGTATACACGGTCTCAAGTAATAATATGATAAATAAATTATCGTTCCCACAGAGAAATGTTACCAACTCTTGTTAATTACTAAAATTATTTAAACCTAATTTTATTTAAACAATCAATAATTTTATGCAGTTTGACTTAATCAATATTTTTTTGTTTCTTTTTAACAATTTTTATGAAAATTCTAGGATTGTAGTTTACCCAAATTAATTCACTTGAATATTTTATTCTCTCTTGATTTATGTTCTTATGTTTTAAGTTATTAACCAAGAACTCCTAATTTATCCATATATCTCTTTCAAGCTCCATACAGACACATCCAGTTAAAATGATTCACTATATTCCTATGAGAATTAATTTCAATCAGATTTATTAAGTTCTGAGTTCTCAAAAGTTACACATACAATAAAAGTATATTTCTATCCCTTATGTATATGCGTTATTTTATCCCGAGCAACCCACATAAATTCCTTTTTCAAGTTTATTTAAATGTCACATATCAGTTAATTAATCTTTCGATTATTAAAAACATTTTCAGCAGGTAAAATAAATAACTTAAAACAGTTCCACAAATCATTCAAAAATAATTACTTCAAGTTTCATAATTTACGTAACACTGCAATCCTAGAACAAATATATTAGTTCATAGCAGAAATTAAAATTACAACACCACAAAAATAAAACATTGTAGAGAAACAAAAATTAAAAGAAAATGAGTTAGGAGAAACTCTTTCACGATTCGTCAATGAAAAATAATTTCTTCCATTTCCTTCTTCTTCATCAACCTCTTTCTATGTAATTTCCCTAAGATAATACACAACAAAAATGTCAAAATAAAATTTTCTACCGTGTAAAAGAGACACGCAGAGAGGGAAAAATGAAACTTCTTAAGAGGAAATAATCAAAACAAGTGGAACAACTCGAAAATCCTTCAAAAATTTGAGAGAAAACTCTCTGCTCAAAAATAAAATGAGAGATGAAGAAGGAGAGAATTCTGCAAAAAGAAAGAACAAAAAAAAAACGAAAAACAAAAACAACGCGTATAAAATGAAAAAATTCCCGTTAAATATATCCCCCCACTATTCAATTATTCCTTTTTTTTATTATTATTATATATTTTTTTAATATTAGCGGGGGACACAAATAAATGGGGGGAATAAAAAAATATCACGCGTGAAAACAATTCTGCGCGTTTCTAATTTTTTTTTTCTTATACGCATGCCACGTGTCGCCATGTGATTGGCTGCGAGCAATTCAGAGACACGTGGCATCGTTTCATTGGACGTGCAGGTCGGGCTCATGGAAAAACGATGCAGTGCAACGCACGGGAACATGTGGGGTAGCGGCTCGGTGCGCGACAGCTGGATCCACGTGTTTCAATCTGGACCGTTCAATGGATCCAACGGTGAGCGATGCGCCTCGGAGAATTCTGCGCAGCCGACATGTGGGACCCACCCTGCATGCCAGTCTGCGCGGCCAGTGGGCCCCAATCGGGCGTCGCGCCGCGTGACGTGAATTCTGCACCCACTCTCCTTGGTCGGGTTTGAAGAACACGCGCCCATCCTAACCGTTTCTGCGTTGATCTGACGGTCCACATTGAACCGTGGATGATGCCGCGTGGAATTCTTCACCTGCGCAGAAAACTTATTTTTATTTAATTGTATTTTCACCCACAAATATATTTCAAATTACATTTTAAACTTTGTTTAATTGCAATATAGCCCTTTTGGTAATTTAAATTAAATGTTTAAACTTTCAATAATTAAAATTAAGCCCAATTTAAATTTAAATTATATTTTTGACTTTTACAAATTGCAATTAAACACTCTTTTATTTGAAATTATATTTTTTGATATAAATTTGCAATTAAGTACGTTTTCGATACAAATTATTTAATTTTTATTAAAATATAAAAAAACAATAAATATTAATTTATTAAACTAAAATTAACTAAAAACATTAAGAAAATAGCAGTTTTAATTAATAAAATAGGTGAAAATAACTATATAAAATACAGTTATCATTTCTTCATAGCCAACACATTGGAAACTTTTCACATGTGAAGATAATCCTTGTTCAAACTATTAAATAGATGGTTGAATACTATGTTACCCCATGGAAAGTTATTGAATTTATCCTAGCTAATAGTTAGCAATAAAGTTTCTCTATATATCAAAATCATTTTCAACCTTCCAATTAGACCACACTTAAAAAATAAAGTAACAAAAGCATAACATCTTTTGGCAATACATCAACAAACTAAAACCGAGGCTATTCACCTTTAGTATACTTCTTAACAAGGGAATTATCAATCTTACTAGCTTCTAATTTCTTACCATATTGCTTCCTTCTTTTGAGAGTAGAATTAGGATTGGGCTTCCCAATTCAATTAATTCAAAACTCTAGGTAATGAATAGGTGAAAACTTACTAAAATGATTTTCAATAAAGGAAGTAAAATCTAGATCAACATCAAATTTCTCTTCATCAGTCAACAAAAGCAATCTAGTTATAACACAAAATTTAGTCCTAGAAAACTTAACAAGTTTAGAAATAATGTTGAACCAAATCTCCTTAGCACACTTGCATGACAAACATCTCCTTAATAAAAGAGAATGGACAAGTTGTCCACCGAATTTACACTCCAATAAATTGAAAAAATTACCAAAAAAGATGATTGAGAACACTTTTAATACGAGTAATAACATTAAGACGTTGTGAACTACAACCACAAAAAAATTGAAAGCCTTATCGGGAGACAATAAAGTAAGAGATGACTTATTATCTTCAAGATATATAACCTAAAAGAAAAAAATAAAAACAACTTATATACTAAACAACAGGTAAAACATAATATACCCCAAATTAAATCAAATATATGCAAGCTATTACAAATACCATAAAAAATATACACGAGTTTACATATCCCACCAAATAGGACAAATAAGATGTAGTATAGCCTAAACTCTTATCATAAAAAAATTCAAACTAATATAGACTTTATCTATATTCTTTAAGGTTCAAACTGATACGAACTATAATAATATAGTAGATGGATTTGAACTATTTTCTTTAAATTTCAAATTGATACCCCTTATAAAAAAAATTCTATATTATAGACAAGTCATAATCATATAAAACACGTGGACTGGTCCATCAAATATAAGAATAAAAAGAGTTCCTCTTTATAAGAAAATGTGAATGTTTAAGCATTCCCTCTTCCAAAAAACATCAACAAATATGAGCTCCTATTTCCAACAATATAGTAAAAGATTAAAGATATAATAAATAAAATGTTAACAATAAAATAAAATCTAATAATAAAAAAAAATAAGAAATAGTTGCTAAAAGAACAAAAATATATTTTAATAAAAATATGCTAATTAACCCAAAAAAAACATGAAATCGCCACCAATTTGAGAGAGCAACCATCAAAACAAGCACCTCATGAGAACAATAAATCAAATATGATAACAAAATAAGAACAAAATCAAAATTATTTAACCTCATCAAAAGCATCACCAATACTAGGTCGTCCTTCTTCACTTTCTTTGACGAAGTGAATCTAATTCACTTCTCTTAGACATTCTATAACCAAGCAAACAAACACATTAAGACATGAAGAACAAATACAAAAATAAATTAGAAATAAATAAAATAGTTAACAACAAAAAATAAATGATAGAAACAAGCACAAACCAGAAATATAGGACAAATTTAAGAAAACAAAATGCATGAAAAAAAAACCTAAACCATAGATACATCTTGAATGAACATAAACATAAACATAAACAAAAATGAATGACAATATATGAAACAAAATATTAAAACAGAACAACAAAAACAACAAAAAACATGAAAAAAAATCCAAAGAAAATGAAAAATAATAACAAAAAATCATGACATTAGAGAGAAGATTGACAAAAATGCAAAAAATGAAACAAGAAAAATTACAAAATCAAATGTCTAAGAAAAAAATGATTTGTACATTAGAAGGAGTATAATGTAATTCCTTCCTCTTAGACATTTTATTACAAAGCAAACAAACACACTAGGACATGAAGAACAAATACAAAAACAAATTCGAAATAAATAAAATATTAAACAACAAAAAATAACTAATAAAAGCAAGCACAAACCAGAAATAATAACATATTTAAGGAAACAAAATGCATGAAAAAATCCTAAATCATAGATACATCTTGAATGGACATAAACATAAACAATAACAAACAACAATAAAAGATTCTATGACACGATATACGACTGGGATAAGGAGATATAGATTTTTAAAGGATTCGACCCTAACTCGCACAAATAAGGAAATAAACACTTTATACAAATCATGTAGTAAAATCATAGATAATATAAGATAAAAAGAAGATAACTTGAATAACAAATATTATATACCAAAGAAAAAAGCCAATAAGACAAACTCAACCCCTAAAAGTATACATATGATATAATAAACAAGTGATGCATTCTACTTGAAAACCATCCAACACAAATGAATCTATACATAGTAGTCAACATGAAATATAGAATAAAGGAAATGAATAAAACATGTTCAACCCAAAAATCCACATACCCATCAATCCATTATGTATTCATGTAAGAGTATGACTAACTTTTTTATGCCATGCATAGTGTGTGATATGAAAATTTTGTTTAATCTATATACCATCATGATATGCTTATATAGAATGAGGGAAGCAAATAAAACATGTTCAATGAATATGAGTTTTTGTAGAGGAAAAACAATATGCCCAACCCAAAAATCCATATGCCTATCAATCCATGATGTATTTATGTAAGAGTATGACTAAATTTTTGATGACATCCATAGTGTGTGATATGAAAAATTTGTTTCTCTATATACCATCATGATATGCTTATGCGAACCAAGCAAATCAAAATAAAAAACTCAAGTTGAACCAAGCTCCATATGTCCACAATTAATGTAAGTGCCAACTAAGAAAAAATCAAAAGGTCTTTCAAAGATTGCAATGAGAAGCTTAAGTAAGGGTATGTGAGAGAAGACATTTAAGCTTGAATGCACTTTTGTTGATCCAATCAAAAAGATAAATCCAAATCTATGACACTTATACCCTTAAACATGATTCTTTTCTCTTTACTTCTCAAACTTCAACAAATGAATTGAAATAACAGTACACAAATTAGATGTTTATACAACACTCCCTCAACATACTCATTATTTCACTTTTTCTCTTCTTTTCTTTCCTCCTTTGTTTTTGGACTAAAAAATCTTAAGACTTCTTTTCCTTCTCATTTTCTCCATTTCCCTTTTTTTATGTATATATTCAACATTTCTTTATCAACTTTCTTTTTCTCCCTTTTTTAATGAAACCAAGTGGGTAAAGTGGATAAACCTAGAACAAACAAGCTCAATAAAGGGTATAGAAGGTAAGTGAGAATAAATATTTGGGCTAAGCCAATATTTACAAGCAAGAAATGAAGGAATAACACAATGTTATAGAGAAGGGAGATTAAAGATATGAGAACCTTGGTGGTAAGAAAGAGTCAAACGAACCAAGGATAGCCTAAATCCTCTTTCTATCCAAACAACACTAAGGATTTTGCCTCTAGAGATACTAAAGGTAGATTGTAGAGCTTGTTAGAGAAATGCAAATCATTAAAGCAAGAGATCCACAAAAACTTCTCAATAATAACCAAAAAAGAATCACAAAGATATTGCAAGTGTAAAGAAGAGATAATTATGAGGAATGAACAAGAAAAATTTAGCCATACATGCTCTTAAGGAATACACATGTTAAAACATCCATAATTCAATTCAAGTTAAATGCATGCCAAATAAAAATCAACATGGTCCCTCTAGAATTCATTTTACACATAACATGAGAGCAAAGAGTAGTGATGTCAGTATCATAAAACACAATAACAATAATTTAGAAGTGAAAAGACAAGAAAGAACTCAAACTAAATCAAGGCCCAAGAAGAAGTGGAAAGTGCCTTAAAAGAGACTAACAACAAAATTCACATCATTGTTAGTCAGGAGAAAGAAGGGAACCAACTAACTAGTGAATAACATAAGCAATATCCCTATAATAAAGAAGAGACAAGGGATGTTACTAAAACATCTAAAGAAGTGAAAAAAAGGCATGGGTACCAATACAAAGACAAGACATGTCTGAACATGGAAAATATATCCACACAAAAAAGTGTTAACAAATCACCAAGTTTAGGCAAAGCATTGCAAGTACGTCAAAAATCCTAAAGTTAAGTAAATAAATCATATGAGATATAGATCCACAAGGCAAATTAACGAGAGTAAACATAGAATAGTGAGACACACAAAGGTACATGTTTTGAAACAACACCTCAAAAATATCCAAATATATAGATAAAACACAATAGAAAAAAGATCATGCAAAATAACAATAGGCACTAACAGAAGACAGACAAAGGACCCACACATAACACACTAGGTATAGGAAAGAGAAACCCTGTAAAAACAGATGAGATGTAATATATATGACATGTGATTGCCACATATGAAGTGTGTGTAATGAATATGCAAATATACATATCATACCAAGTAATATAATAATAAGAAAAGATCGTTCTCACATAGATTATTTTATTAGAAACTAATTTTTAAAACTAAAAAAAATCAATTTTTTTGTATTTTTATATTTTAAGGAAGCAAAATTAAAATAACTAAAAGTAAATAACAATAATTAATTAAATAAAATTTGCTAACTAAAAAGATATATAAGAAAATATCTAGAAATACTTAATTCCCCAATTTTCTAAACATGCAAATCGCTAAAATCTCCTCAAAATAATTATCAATTAATTACATGATCAATTGAATCTAACCTAGCATATATTTCTCTCTCAAGTAAACTATACACCATATATTAATTAATTTAATCACACTCTCATGCCAATTAAATTGCATACATCTCTGCCTAAAAACTATGCATGTTATTTAATCAAGAAAAAAAATTAAATAATTCTTTCAAATCTATTTAATTACATCTATAGATAAATTATTGGGCAAAAAATTAATAGCATAAAATTAAAATTAAATAATATAATTAAATTAAATTAAATTTATAATTGGAGGTAAAATATAATATCATCACACAATGAAAATTGGTTTCATAAGATCCCTAGATTAATAAATTAACTACACATAATTGTATTCATAAAGCTCATTTTTTTCATAAAGGAAGACAAACATTGATAAAGAAAAGAGTAGAAGAAGAAATACAATCAATCTCTTGAATTGTAATGTTAATTTCCTCTTGAATCTCCACCAAAATTGTGTCCCCTCTTGAACTTTTTGTATTTTTCTCTCTTTTTAGCTCCAAAAATTGACAAAAGTTATGCTATTGAAGGCCCCTTAAGGTTTATGGGATGATTAGGGGCTTAAATATTGCTCAGATATGATTTGGATCATAAGATCAGCTTCAAATCAAGGGTTGCGATCAAATCAAGGGAGACCGGTCACAGTCAATGCTCGTTGAGTTAACACCACACGGTAAAATGTGATTTATGAAAACGGATGGCATGATGCACGGGTGGAATGCATCACATAATCGGGTGGCATTCGTTTCATCCTCCTCACACACGGCATAACATGATTCATTGTCCCTACTTGCGTGGCAGGCCACAGGAAGATTCTGATTAGTTCTACGTTAAAAATTCATAAAAATCTAGAAAACTTCCTAAAAAATTTCAAATATTATATTTTCACCCATTTTCATTAAAAAGTTTATATTTTGATATTTTTAACCCCAAAAAAATTATTTATTGAATAAAATAAGTAAATATTAAGTAAAACATTGCACTAATGACTCTACTTTCATAGAGTCATCACACCCTTAAACTTAACTCTTTGCTTGTCCTTAAGTAAAGCCAAGCATAACTAAATAAAATAACTTGGGTAGTGTATTCATAAATATACTTCTATTGGTATATATATGTTTCATGAAAAATATCCCTCTCAAAAGTCATACAATCCTATGATAAAAAGGTTCACATATTCATTAATCAACCCGATGAATATGCAAGGTTTTTGAAAATTTGATTCGTGTGTGTGTGATGCACATGATATCATCCAATGCACTCATGAAATCAACCTATTTGAGCATACTAATTAATTCAATCTTAAAACAAGCCTCATAAGTCTATTTCTCACATCCCTTTCCACTAATATAAATATACACTTAGCTAAAGATCAATAAGAACTTTACATAGTTGTATTGTAGGGCTTAGGTGAGGGATCGATAAATAAAGATATTTAGGCTCTTTCCACACCTTAGCTTTCTTTTTGTTCATCATGCACTTTTTAACTCGAATTGAGATTTTACTTGATATTTCAGTGCATCTTCTTTTGACATTTTTTTCATATTCTTTTTTTCCACACCTTTTTTTTTGTGTAACTTCATAACACCCCCAAACTTATTTTCAATTTTATTTTATTTTTCTTTAGAAGGATAATTATGTTGTGATTTTTGCTTCTTCTTTTTATAGGGTGCATTACATTTCACCTTACGCTATAACATAACACATGATTGCATTTTTTCTTTTTCATACAAGCTAAAGGTGTAAGGGTAAAGATAATACTTATTAGTTAGGCATTAAATGTGGCATAAAGATATGAAATGTTCTTTGTTAGGCTCAAATAAGTGACTAAAGATATTAACAATGGTTAGCTTGAAAGGTTCAATCGATCTAAATAAGGCCTAAATCATTTCTCTTGATAAATATTATATAGGATTTCGCCTTAATGGATGATCAACTAGATTCTAAAACCTGATAGATCTCATCGACTCGCATAACTCACTACAAATTTTCTCTCAATAAGTAGACCAAAATTAATCATGAACATATGAATAAAAATTTGAATCAATCCAATCAAAACTTGCAAGCATATCACATTATTAATGTAAATATCTTAACAAGTATGTTACATTACTTATCCTAGTCATAACAACAAATTTTTATCATTGAGTTTATAATACTTTGATTGTACATGATGATAATGTGATGAGCATACAAAAGGTCATTGTGGAAGAAACAAGCAATATGCAAGACATATGCATATAAGGAACATATCAAAGAAACTAGCATATGAGAGAACTAGCATAGGATTAGTTAACCAGGTAAAGTAACAAATATGACATTTAACATACTATGCATTCCAATGAAACAATAAGAGAGAGAGAGAGACAAGAAAAAGTGTCAAATAGAAAGGTATAAACAAAAAGACTTATATTTACATACAAAAAGATGACAAACAAAGAGAAAAGAAATTATGAACTCAACCCCAATAGATCAATCAAAAATAGTGATCAAATTGCATCCCTCTATTTAAAAAATTTGTGGGGAAAAACAGAACTTAGAGATAATCTCTTACTTATATAATCATGAAGTGTATATAGGACTCATGATCGATTTTATTTGTAGTTTTTAGAAAATTCCATCGAGTCATCCATATATATAAGTCGAGCAAGGTAGACTTTTTGAGGTAGATTTATTTCTTTCTACTTTGTGCCTTAGGCATAATGCAACTTGTAAGAACATGCTCAAATGAGCCACAACAGTTACATCCAAAATAAGGAGATGGAGATAGAGATGTGAAAGACTTCGAGATGTACTCTTTATATATCTAAGATATTACCTAGCAATGTGGCCAATAGTGTTACAAAGATAATAGGCACGAACAATGGAGCTGGGAAACCAGGGTCCCTAACTCCAGGGGAGTGGTATGCAAAGGAGAAGAAGAGGAAGTGCTTACTTTGACTTTCACTCAAGAATGAGAAGTTAATTTACCACAATGTGGTCTCAAATGCCCAAGTTCACCATAGTGGTGACAAGTGAAAGTGTTAGTAGGTAAAGGTAATGGACCATCATTGTAGTAACGTGAAGTGTTAACATTAGGTGAATGATTACCTTGCTAGGAGAAATAGGTTGAAATAACATAATAGACTTAATTTTTGGGTCTGTAGAAGCAAACTTCATATGTGGCTCTTAATTGGTTAATTTTACAAACTTAGTGGTACCCGCTATTGAAGTAAAAATTCCTTCATCATAACCAATGCCACATTTATCTCCAAATGTTTTTGTACTATTGAAGATTTCATTTAAATTCTTTGACCCAATCATCATCTTGTTGATAACGGAGATAGAATGAGCTAGTTCTTTCTCATTTACACTCAGCTTATCTTTCAAAGCTTTAATCAACTCTTTCTTTTTATTAAGGAATTTTTCAAGATATGCTACAAAAAAATTCAAGGCTTTAACTTCCTTATTTAGTTTTTCAACCTCAACTTCCTCTTTTGTAAGAGAGTAAGTCAGATATTCTTATGCACTCTCAAAAACTATAACCTACTTCTTCAATATTTTGATCTTAGCACGTTGATTAGTAGAAGGATTAGGACAAACAAATAACTATGTAGTTTTACCCAAAATAAGAAAATTCAAAGGTTCCTCAAGTTTCTTTACTTGCTCATAATTTTCATTATACTTTTCCAGAAAATTGTCATATTAATTTTAAATGACCTTGTACTTATTTGTGAGATCATATTGTTGTCCATTAATAGAGGCCTTATTTTCCTCTATAGTTTTCTTCAACATGCTAATCTTGCATTCTTTTTCATCAAGGCTCTACATAGCCTTTCACTTATCCTTTTTAAATTGAATATGCTTTAACAATAAATCATTATAAGAATTGAGAAATTTGTCCTTTTCATTTTTGACTTCATCATCTTCAGTAGTCTCTTGTTAAGTATTTAAGGTAGTTGTTGGAGGATAAATGTTATTACTAGATGTAACGAAGGCCATAAAATTAGTATCATCATCATCATCATTACTAGTACTATCCAAGACAATGACCTCAACTTTCATTGCATGTTTGTTTATGCATTTTAGTTTCTGAAAGCCAGTTAGCAGTAATGTATCCTTGTTGTCCACATTCAAAGCACCTTATTTTATTCATGCGACCTTTACTTGGTTCCTCAGGAACATTTTCTGAGTATTCAACATCTCTCATATATCTTGAGATTTGGAAATTAGAAGTATTTCTCCCAGTAGTCCCAAAAGAAGGTTTCTTCTTCCTGAAGAAACTAGTAATTCTCTAACCAAGGAGTGCCATTTCCTTCACATCAAGGTCAGAATCATCATTATCACAACCAATGACACACACATCTTTGATTGGTTCATTTCCCTTAGTAGTCTTGAGGGTTAAGCTTTTTCCTTTTTCCAAAAGTAATATGTTATTATCTTGGTAAAAGGTGATGCAGTTCGAAGACTTCCAAGTCACCAACTAACTCATTAATAGTAAGTTTACCTAGATTGTACATGGAATCAAGCATGGTAACTTTGGCGTGAAACTGATAGGGTAGACTAGCGATGATTTTCTCAATCTACTTTTCCTCGCTAACAGGTTTACTCAAGTTGTAGGAACAATTGACAATGATGGAAAAATTTGTATAGAATTTGTCAAAGGTTTCATCCTCTCGCATGATGCAGAGTTCAAACTCTCTATTCAACTTCAGAATTCTAGATCTTTTTATCGCTAAAATACTTTGATGAGTGGTCTCTAAAATGTCCCATGCTTGTTTTGAAAAATACAACTCTGAATTATTCGATATTTATTTGATAAAACAACTCTAATGATTGTATAAAGACCCTTGTTATTCCATCAAGATCCCTTATTCTCAGTTTTAGTCCACTTAATCATGGGTTTAAGAATCATAGTATTATTAGGAAGGGTTTTGGTAGGATATGTCCAGCCATTCTAGACAAAGAGTCATACTCGATTTCCTTGGGACCACAAAAAGGTCTTTATTTGTGATTTTCAATAGGCATAGTTCAACCTATTGAAAAGTATAGGTCTACTACATTACCTCCTTCTATTGATTCCATCGGAGAGAATGTGTGTGTGACAAAGTAAGTTAACATAATCAACACTGAAGTGGTTAAGCCTAAAAGAGTGCACCCACTTTGATACCAATTTAAAGAGTCAATGACTTGGTATACGACCAAGGTAAGGAGATATAGACTCCTAAAAGACTCAATCCTAACTCGTACAAACAAGGAAATATATACTTATACAAATCACGCAACATAATCACAAATCAAAAAGAAAATAACTTGAATAATATATATTATATATCAAGTATAAAGGCAATAAAGAATATATGTTTTCTAATCAGGGTTTATGCTTTAATATATTGGGACATATACACAATAAACTCATATTATACTAGTTCAATAAGAGATCATACATAATGCTTAATTTAATGAGGTAACCGATATAGAGATCATATCTATATGGTAACATCCTCGGGTTGCTTAATGCAACCATTCTGTAGCAAATAATTCATTAAATAGTAAACAAGTTACAACAAAAATCACTATTACCTTTATCTGTTAAGACCTCTGTCCAAACTGCCTACTGTTGCTTTTCACTTACTACTCCCACAACTGTTTGGTTCAATACTTGAACCTGGTTGTCCTCTACAACCAACACCACCCAAAGTGGTGTGATTGGTAACTAATGGTCAATAACTAAAAGCGTATCAATTCACAATCTCACGGGACACACAATCTACTATTAATATCAAATCGTATATGTGAGACACACAATCAAACCACGTACTCACACAGATAACAATTTGATAATTAATTACAAAAATGACTCACTCTTAAATGTATGCTCTCTAAAATAATTTCCAAAACAAATAAACATCTCAGAGTAGATTTTGACAGAGTTTGGGCTCATTAAAAAATGAGTTATATTTATAGCACTTGGATTTGCCACCTCGCCAAGGGTGCTAGCGAGATACATGACGAGCTTGTTGGCGAGGTGTTAAAAATCAAATTTTTGATTTCAAAAATTATTGATCATAAATGAACTAAAAATTGAAGTGACAATGTTGACTCGTTCATCGAAAATCACAACCCTTAACTTATTATGCACATTACGAACACCTATATCATGGTGTATATAAACATACTTATATAAAAATATATTTAACTATGTATGTATATGAATTATTAATCTAGAGTAATCAATGTTATACAAAAGAAAAATAACATTGATGTACTTTTTAAGACAAATATGTGTTATATACGAGTGCAAAATAATTTTACAATGTCTTTAGAATTTTTTCAAAATAAAAGACCAAATATCTAAAGTACCCTCAAAAGGCCTCTGGGTATTCCTAATCCTACCCTACCACTGAGAATAATCTCTCTTCAGCCATCTTCTCATTTCTTGGCGTTGACATTGAAGCTTCAAAATAAATCGGTCTTTGGGTGCAAGACAAGTCAAGATAGTAGAATAGGAGGAGATGGGGACCTTAGGGAGAGCAATATACAGCGTTGGATTTTGGATTCGAGAGACTGGTCAAGCCATTGATCGTCTTGGCTGCCGCCTCCAGGGAAACTACTATTTCCAAGAGCAGCGTAAGCTTCCCTTCCCTTTTTAACCCTAGGCCCCTCTTTAATCCACGGTGTATGTGTTTTGGGATAATTAAATTTCTTGATGATTTGTGTACCTTTATTTCTCTTACCGATCACATTTGTGAAAATGCGGTTCCAATTTTGTCAAGTAATACGCACTACATGTTCTTTTGATGCTGTAGAATTTTGAGCTTTAATCTTCTTCCTATAACATATGAGAGATCATATGGGCTGATTATTTACAGACACTAGCTCGTTACTTTAACTTGAAGAGGCAAAAAAGTCGACTAAAGGACTGATTATGATTTCCTATTAGTTCTAGTTTGTGTATTGTCTGAGAAGAATGAGCAGGGAAGTGAGAGTGAGCAAAGTGTGAGTCCTGTAGCGGTCGACCTAGATTATGCTTAGGTGTTAGTGTTCACCAATCACATTTCCTTGGTGGCTTGAATAAGCAGAAGGAAAATTGTCTTCTTCAAGAAAATGTTTGAAGTACCACATTAGCATGCTCCAGGAGCAATCGATAATTGTTTTGCGAAGAATGAGTACCAAGTATTGGTGCCCAGGTGTTCGTATGATCTTGCTGTATTTTACTTGTACAAATTATTAAGGTGTGAGCACTTTTGTGTGTACAAATTAGTTAGGTGTCAACAATTTTTTGGTTATGATGCGGCTTTTATACTTGCTTCTACTCATCAATTTAATAGCAAGTTTCCGTTCACTATTACACACTGCCACAAGAAGCTCTAATAGAAATACAGCTCATCTTTGCCTTCTTTAACACCATATTTATTGAAGGAAACATGGAGGACTCACTCTGGAGATGTTTTGTACAAGTGTTGACACTTGACACTCTAAGATAGCAGTAAACTGCTATACCCAGTTTTTTTAAAAAGAAATAGTGTGACACTTCAAAAGCACTCAGTGTCTCCTTCATTATGCATGGAAACCCACACCCTTATATCACTCACCTAACACTTATGCATAGAGGGGTGTTCATTGGTTTGAAAACAATGCAATCCAATAATTTGATCGAATTGCAAAATTTCTACCCAATCTGATTCGATCACTTGTTTTCATCCGATCCTTATGTAATCGGATTGGTTCGAATCAATCCAGTCTATGATGTTTTTATACCCTTTTTAGGCTTTTTTACTATGTACCTCAATTTTTTTATGAACAATCAACTTATAAATATTTGATCTAAAATAAAGATAGGAATATCACGATAAGAATGCAACTTTCGATAATATTACAATCTTAAACTCAAGTATATACAAAATTAAATATAAAAATGTGAAAGGAGAACTCAAATAGAATCTTTTACTAACTTTACAAGTAAATTGACATAATGTATAATAAAAGTGGATGAAGTGCTTTAGAAATTACTTTCTTTTGTAAATGGACCACTTTAGTCATTTTCCTTTAAAGTGGCTCACCTTAAGTCATTTTGTTTTTAAAAAGAAGCAAATTTACTTCAATTTATATTATTATATTCAAATTAAAGAAAAAACCCACATGAGAAGGAACATTGTTAGAAATTAACTAATATCATTTATTTTTTGCTCTTTTTGTTTTAAATATTATTTTTAACACAACAATTTCATGCTTACAAATATCTTATATTATATGCAATTTTTTTTTTAAAATGACTTCATAAAGATACATGGATCTATATTAAAAAAATGTTTAAAAAAAAGGCAGTAAATGAAAGGGTAATAGTTGATTTCCGATAAGTTATATGAGTATTTTTCTCAACTTTGAATCTAATAATATAAATTGAAGTGGATTTGTTTATTTTTAAAAGTAAATTGACTTGGGACTAACCACTCAAAAGGAAAGTGATTGCAATGATCCATTTGCAAAAGAAAGTGACTTCCAAAGCACTTCATTCATGAAAAGTGGTTAAAATTTTTAAAAAAATGACTTATCGACAAAATACAATGATTACTTAATTTTTATTGGTTCAGATTGGATTGTAGCTTATAATAGATAGTGTAATTCACCAACCGGTCTAAACTTAACACTTCGAGAATTTTTCAATCCAATCCAATCATCGGTTCAAAACCACTCAAAATATAACGAATTGGTTCGGATTTTTCGGTTTCATGGGTTGATTGGATATTTTGCACACCCCTACTTATGCATGCACACTTCACCTCACACACACACACATATATATATACATACATATACATACACATACGTACGTTTACATGTATACATACATACATACATACATACATACATACATTTATATATATATATAGAGGCAAGTTGAATTGACTGCCTAACCAGCTTTGATGTTTCATGCTGCTCAACTTTGCAGGAATCAAAGGATTTAAAAATTCCATTCTGAATGCATGGTCATTGCATCTGATCTTGTAGTATTTTATGTTATAAAGTTTTATTTATTGCATGAAACTGTGATTGTACAATTGTTATGCAACGATTCACTTTTATTAAACCAGCTAGTTGTAGAGAGTCTGACTTAAACCTATAGTTGAATTTGCCTGTTTGCGCTAATGATCTGAAATCATTTTTCTCATATTTGTGTGTAGAAGTGTATTACTTGGACTGCATCTATATTCCCTGCTCAGTAATGCTTGTTGCAACCATATCTTAAGTAGCACTGTTTCCTTATCATAGCGTGCAGTTTTTCTCTTGTTGTCTTCAACATTTTGTACTTCTGTTTTAGGTTTGCTTTTCTTTTCTCTTTTTTTCGTTGTATCATTTTATCGACATTATTATTATTGCTACTACTATCTACAGTTTCTAGGCATCGGACTCTCATGAATGTATTTGATAAAGTTCCAGCGGTTGATAAGGATGTATTTGTGGCCCCAAGCGCCTCTCTCATTGGGGATGTTCAAGTTGGAAGAGGATCATCTATTTGGTATGGATGTGTTTTGAGAGGTATTACTCTTTAAAATACAAACTCCATTAAAAGATCCGAACATTTTTAATTTAGTTGTGGTTTTCTAGATGTTGATGATGCCACCTAATTTCTGTTTATGTAATAAAATGAACGTTGTTCTCTCAGCATGATCAACATATAAACGAAAATAGATCTTTTCTACCTTCCATAGTCTGTTGGGTCTACTTTTTCTTGAACTTTTTAAATTAATCTTCACAAGTTTGAATTTTTCTTTTATTTACTATGCCCTTACTATATGATTATGGACAACACAACTGTAACTATTTTTGTTTTAATGAGAAACATCATAATATATTTATATATAAAAATAGTTACAAAAGTACAAAATGTGGACACTTGAAAGAAAACTCTAACTATAAGATAGTCTATTCTTTACAAAATCCAACATATATTTTTAAGATATACAAGCTCTTCAATTATAGCTTATACGAAATTGAGAATAATTTTTAAACTTTTTTGAAACTGAAGCCCACAATGAAGCTAAAAATAAAACTTTCTCCCATAGTACAATGCTATTATTTTCAATTTCCTCAAAAATTTCACTATTTCTCTCAATCCATAAACATAACACTCAATGCGTTTACGGATTAGGAATGGGAAATGAAAGAAAAGTAATAACTCCCTTTCCCATGTTTATTTGACAAAAAATGCATAGGAAAGGGAAAGGTAATAACTCCTAAATTTCTTTTTCATTCCCAAAATTTTCTCAATTGGATTCCCAAACCCCTTTAGGATTGCTTATTTTTTATTTATTTATTTTTATTTTATACAAATTTTGGGAAAACTTTACCCTTTATAAAAATATAATATTCCAATAATACCTTTTAAAATTGAGTTAGGGCAAGAGAATGACACATTTACTCAATCCCTATATTTTCAACTCAACACATTAACTAGATTTTTATTATTTAATTTTTCATAGAAAGTGATGATGAATTAAGTAAAATTTAATTTTTAATTAAAATTATAGATATTATTATATTAATTATTTTTTTTAAAATATGACTACGGTATTTTTGTAAAATGTAACTTTTATTCCACCTGATTTTCATTCTGGATATTTACTTTACATTTCAAAGGTAATATGTTTCCTAGTTATTCCGATTCTCGCAAATTGTAAGTAAATATTGTCAAATTATTTTGATTCTTTCTCATTTGGATTCCGATTGATCCCATTACGAATTAATAGACACATCCTCATAGAATTGCTCCTATCTACAGCTCCACAACACTAGTCTTTTTAGTCTTCATACTATTCCCATGCAAGTTAAATTTCTCTAGCAACAAAGATTTGCAAGATCCTAAACTAGTCCATTGAACACCCATGTTACTTTGTAGCTTAGACCAAAGATTATGTACAATTAGGTAATGTAAAAATAAATGATCAATGTATTCTGAACTTCTCTTGCAAAGAATACACCAATTAAGTGAAAGGCAAAGTTGAGGTTCCAAAAAACGCATTGAGGCAGAGCCTTGAGGTGAGGCGATTGATGGTGGCCTCAAGATTAGTGCCTCCTTTACTTAATTTGAAGCTTATGTCTTTTACACTGAGGCGTATGCCTTAAGGTAGCATGGGGTTTACGCCTCTTTCATGACACTATAAAGTGCCAAATTGTATTGTTTTTAAGTTAGGTCCTTTTAAAAAAAATAATAATAAAACTTTGATTGTATACAATCTATTGTGTTGACTTTACCAAAATTAATTAGCCACTTTAACACCTTAACTTTATTGGACTAGAACATTTACACACTGAAGCATAGAATTCAAAATCAAGTATATTAGGATCTTGGACAAGAAGCTCAAACTAAAATTTACATGAAAACATACCAGATGTATAACAAAACAGTTCAATTATCTTAATTAAATTAGTAAAGTTTTCCTTGTCGTTAGAGAAGAATATAGTGTCAACCATAAATTAGAGATTAGAAACTTAAACACTATTTGTCCCAACACTCGGACCTTCCACTAAATTAAACATCTTTGTTTTTCCACCTTTTTGAGCCTAGCAATTTATCTTGTATAAGTTAGTAACTAATTGGCTCTAAAATCCTTAACTTTTAAAGCATTGTCTTCTTTGAAATTGAAGAAGACAATTTATCTTGTATAAGCTAGTAACCTAGCTAGTATTATTAGTTTTTTTTTATTAACTATACCACCATTGAAGAACTTCCCAAAAACTTGCAACAACTCTTCTTTAAGCATCTACCAATTGTTGTGAAAGAAAAAAGGTTAAAACCATATCGACCTGGTACCTTCTCCTTTGAGCTCTCGAAAAGGGCTTTCCTAATTTCATTTTCTTCAAAGGGCATTTCCACTTCTCCTCTGATATGCATCCTCAATCTATATCATGAATTAGTGGTTTTTGGCTATCTTCTCTTGAGTATGACTTCTTAAAGAAACTAAGAACTACTTCAATTTGTAGATCTACTATGATTGACCCATCTTCCTTTCAATCATATTTCTTTTCTTTCTCCTATTGGCAACTAATTAAATAGTATGGACTATGGATATCTCTATTATTCTTATTGAGATTAAAATAAGTCTTTTTGAAACATTATAGTTGGCAGTTTAAACCAAGTAAGCACCTTTGACTGACTAAACCTGTTAATTAGTTAGGTCGTCACATGCTTATATTATCATTGGGCAAGTCATTATAGATCAATGATGAAAACAATTCGGGGCTGAAATGATACATCGGTGATTTTTATTTTGAAATTGATAAGTAATAGTCAAAAACTATGGACCCATTTTCCTCGGGAAAAAAATGGCTCTGTTTTTCATTTTGATTTGCTTTGACTTGCTATTGCTTGTATGTTCTAGCTATCTGTTTTCTTGGTTTTCTTACGAAAAAGCCTTGTTTTAGATGTTAAAGGGAACCTTTGGATATATATTAAACTGCAAATTCAATCCAACCCCCAACAAAATAAAACGAATGAGTGAGCATATATTTAAATTTGACTGTTTAATGCTAGTGCTTTTCACTATTCACCATTGGTCAGCATCAGTAGGCTTGCTTTATTCCCCTAGCCCAGGCCCTATTGCTCCCACGGTTTATACTTTAGTTTCATTATCCAAGATGTGTTACTTTTATTATTTCTCAACCATGTATATTGGTCATGCACTGTAACCATGAGGGATTTGCATATGGGTTTGGTACTAATCCTTTAAACTTCATTGTGCATAGGTGATGTGAAAAGCATTAGCGTTGGTTCGGGAACAAACATACAGGACAATTCCCTTGTCCATGTTGCAAAATCTAATTTAAGTGGGAAGGTTTTACCAACTATCATTGGGGACAATGTTACAGTAGGTAAGTAACATTATGTGCCTGAAATAGCTGAAAGCGAATACTCCCCAGAGATCATGACCAAAATTTATGTAATGGCAGGTCATAGTGCAGTTATACACGGCTGCACTGTTGAGGATGAGGCCTTTGTTGGAACCGGAGCCACACTTCTTGATGGTGTCGTTGTTGAGAAGCATGCCATGGTAGCTGCTGGAGCACTTGTGAGACAGAATACGAGGATCCCCTCTGGAGAGGTATGTTTTCCAATAGACTATCCATGCTTTTAAACCGATGTAACACATGGATACAACCACCCACCAACACTAGTGGCTTTCATTCCATTTGTCCATATGTTGTTCTTTTAACTTATGTTTTGAAACATGTATATCTTGTATATAATTAAATTAGTCTCAAAATGATATGAGAAATTGTACATGGCGTGTATATACATTCATGTCTAGTTTTTATATTCTTTGTAGATAATGTACTTTATGTATAGTGTATATACATATAATACATACACGAAATGTACAACTAGCATATTATTTTGGGCCAATTCCTCTATACATTATGTATAGTGTATATACATATAATATATGTATACGTTATGTATAACTGGCATATTATTGTGGGTCAACTCGATTATGTAGCATGTGGTTTAAGATTAGCAGAAAACTTATATATGACAGGTATGGGGAGGTAATCCAGCAAAGTTCCTAAGGAAGCTCACTGAAGAGGAGATAGCCTTCATTTCTCAGTCGACCACCAATTATATAAACCTTGCACAAGTCCATGCGGCTGAGAATGCTAAACCTTTTGATGAGATAGAGTTTGAGAAGGTCCTCCACAAGAAGTTTGCTAGTCGGGACGAGGATTATGACTCAATGTTGGGTGTTGTTCGGGAAACTCTCCCAGAGCTTATTCTTCCTGATAATGTCCTGCCAGATAAAGCATCAAAAGCTTCTGCAAAATGAGATTTCTGAAGTATTTGAGCGTGTGAGTTTACATCAATGAACATTTTTTCCACGTGCAAATAACATGAAAAGCAGATGACTTTGTTTTGCACAATACCAGACATGTGATAGGGCAGAGTTATGGCTCTTCTTCAAGATTTTTGGCTCGACTCACCCTTTTATTTTTCAGGATCTCTTTTTGTTTCGCTAACTTAATGATATTAAGTGGCATGTATCTGTGTTTGCTGCACTTACTGTTCTTCATACGGGTCGATTTTACTTGGGGCGAGTATTGAGAAGTTCAGTTTTGTTCAGTCATTCAACATTTGTGAGTAATTTCTCACATAAATAAACCCTTGGAAATGAAATTGAAACGTGTCCTGAATGATTAAGGTAGCCGAAGTAGTGGATAAGCAAAAAGTCAATGAGCACTAATTATCATCTTTTCGGGAGAGAGTGAATTGTAAAAAGAAAAAAAATATATTTTCTTTTTTTATTATTACAGCTTTAATTATGTGATGCATACATTAGTTTACATGTTATAATATAATTGATCTCTTGATAGCAAATAGTTTTACAAGTAGTTTAGCATATAATGTTCTCAACTTTAACATCCAATTTAATCCCAACATGTAACATGTCACTTGATCTGTGAGACCCTTGGTCTCTATTTAATACAATTATAGTATTCTAAGATGAGTTTATTGTTATATATATAGTTGGTTTACAATTTAATCCCAACATGTCACTTGATGTATGTCACTTGATGTATGATACTGTTGGTCTTTATTTAATTAAATTGTAGTGTTCTAAGATGTGTTTATTGCTAAATATATATTTGGTTTATGTTTGAATTTTACTCAAAAAGATAATTTTTCTCACTTTTATTGAGTTCTCGTTTAGGTTTTATCGTGCTTGACTAACAACTCGACGAGCTTCTTAGTATAGTGTTGACTTTTGTTGAGTCTCAACATGTTTTTCCAAGTTTCATCGAGTTTTCATCAACCTTCCATTGAGGTTCGTCGATCCATCGTTATGGTTAGTCGAGGTACTCAGTGAGACATCTCAATGTAGCACCAGTGATGAACATGAAAAAATACCTTTAAGTACCTTTTTCTTCTTGTTTTCACTAATACCTTTCTCTTTATAATTTTTTTTCTAATTTCTATTCATTTTCGAATTAAGTGGAAGTTGATCATGACTTATTTTTGAACATTATTAGTAAAGGCAATCCTTCCCATTTTTTATATTTTAATTAGTTAAAAGTATGTATTACTATTGATAGTGTGGTATTAATATTTTAAGAATGAATTTGTCAACAAAAAAATATATTGTGTCACACCTACGAGTATGTATACAAGTTGTGACGTGTATATGTAGGATAATCTCTACTTCTTTTTACATACATTTGATTTGAGATATATCATGCATGTTAAGGATACAAAGCAATGCATTACTGCAACAAACTAATGACAGTGATGATCCACCTCATGCCAACGTGGCTACCATATAATAAAAATAATTAGCACTCTCACGCAAGCATATTGGTTCAAGCTAACAAATGAGACTACTCTCCTAAGCAACAAACAAAACAAGCACAAGGCATATGGCTATATGTTAAATTTGCATTTTGTGTTCTCATTATGTAAAAGAGATAATACAATATGTAGTACATTACTAGTCCAAGATTTAATAAGCTTGTTTTGCTTTGCTACCAAGTAATTACAATAGCATAAATAGATGAACAAGTTACAAGATGTATTACAATAAACACTTATTAAAATAGTACTATTCACCCTATTCTTCCTCTTGCTATTGTTATCTTCATTTTATTCAAGCATGGCTTTTCTTCTTTTCTTCATTTCTTACTACAATTTCTTTGTTTCGTTGTCAAACATTTCAACTTTCCTGCATTCTTCACATGGTATCATAGCTTAGGCTAGCTCTTAGAATTAAACAAAATTCAAGCAATCGAATATCTCAATCAAACGACAGATCATTCTTCTAATCAAATCATTTCATCTGATCCAGTTGAACGATATGTAGTTACATTTCACGATCATATCTCCATAAAGAAGTTAGATAATTCTAATTACATGATTTGGAAGAAACAAATACTCAAAATTTTGAAGAGTTATGAACTTGAATATTTTGTTATAAGAAGAAAGAAATATCCCCAAAGAAATCTTGACAATGGAGTTGTTAATCCAGATTATAAGTTTTGGAATTGTCAAGATCAGATGATAGGATACTTATTGATTATTTCTATGAATGATGAAATAATAAAAAAAGTTTATGACTATGATACATCAACAATGTAAGTCATGTTGTACTCGTGTATGTGTGTTGGCTTCTTGTGTACAAAACACGGTGTTCATTATTTTATTTAGTATTTTATCTTCCATTGTGTAAGGTTTGTTATTATAGATCAATAATTCACACACGTACATAGTTAGGTACACTTTGTATGTGAGCATGTTAACACACACCATAAGATTGGTTTTCTACTTATGGTTTTTGGCATGTTTTGGATGTGGGTATTTATGGATAGTATTCGACTTTTTTGGAAATGAAAAAATATAAAATTTTAGCATGCACCATTTAGCTTGCCACTAAGATCGCCACCACCCTTGGCAAGGTGGTTAGCAAGGTGGCTGGCAAGGTATGCATTCCGAACGCTATAAATACCTCACTCATTTCTCTTCTCTTTACCCACATTTTTAGTGTCAAAACTCTGCCAAACTTTTTATACCATGATTTATATTTGTTTTAAAAATCATTTTGGTGAGATATATTTGAGTATGAATCATTCAGTGTGGTTTGTGATTAATATTTTTCTTCGTTAGTACATGATTTGATTGTGTATCTCCTGTACATGATTTGACATTAATAGTCGTCTGTGTGTCCTATGAAGTTGTAAGTTGATACACTTTTAGTTATTGATCTTTGGTTACCAATCACACCACATTGGGTGGCATTGGCTATGGAGAACAATTGGGTTTGAGAGTTGAACCATATTGTTGCAGAAGAAGCTAGTAAAGACCAACAGTAGGCAGTTAGGATGGAGGTCCCTACTGATAAAGGTAATAGTGGTTTTACATTCTATTAGAATTGTAACTTGTTTACTGTTTAATGAATTATTTGTTGTTAAGTAGTTTCCTTAGGTAACTAGAGGATGTTACCATATAAATATGATCTCTATATGAGTTTACCTCATTATATAAAATATTATGCATGATCATTGGTTGAGATAGTATTTTGAGTTTGGTATGTATATGTCTCAACATATTGAAGCATAAACTCTTATTAGAAAGCATTTTTTTTTGTTTAGTTGTGTTATGTTATTAATTTATAATACATGTGATTAACAATTATCTGATTTTGATATGATACTTTTTGTGACTATATACTTCTACTATGTGAATTGTATAAGTGTTATACTGTTTGGTTTCTTGCTAGTTAGGGTCGAGTTTTTTAGGAGACTGTTTCTCCTTACCCTAGTCGTATACCAAGTTTTAGACTCTTTCAATTGTAACAGAGCAGGTGCACCCTTTTGAGCTTAACCATTATGGTGTTAATTTTATTATCTTGCGTATTCACACACAAAAATTCTCTCTGATAGATTCGGGAGAAGGAGGTAATGACCTCCACTTTTCAATGGGCTAAACTATGCCTATTGAAAATCATAAATAAGGGCTTTTTGTTGTCCAAAGGAGACTGAGTGTGGTTCTTTGTCAAGAATGGATGCACGTATCCAACCAAACCCTACCTAATAACACTTTGATTCCTGAACTCATGAGTGAATGGACTAAAGATGAGAATAAGGAATCTAAATGGAATAACAAAGGGCTCTATACAATCATCAGGGCTGTTTTGCCAAATGAATCTCAAAGAATTCAGAGTTGTACTTCTTCAAAACAAGCATGGGACATTTTAGAGACTACTCATGAAGGCACTTTAGCTATAAAAAGATCCATAATTCTGAAGTTAAATAGAGATTTTGACCTCTATATCATGCAAGAGGATGAAACTTTTGACAAATTTTATGCACATTTTTCAAACATTGTTAGTTGTTCCTATTACTTGGGTAGACCTATTAGCGAAGAAAAGGCGATTAAGAAAATCATCGCTTACATCTCCAATCATTTTCATGCCAAGGTTAACGTGCTTGAGTCCATGTACAAGCCTGGTGAACTTACTGTTAATGAATTAGTTGGTGACCTGTAAGTATTCAAATTAGATCACTTGTTGCCAAGACGAGATAAATCTACTTTTGAGAAGGGAAATAACTTGGCTCTCAAGACATCAAATGATAGTGGTCTAAGTGAAGATGTTTTTGCCACAATTGCTGGTAATGATGATTCTGATCCCCATGAGGAGGAAATGGCTCTGCTTGCCTAGAGATTTACTAAATTTTTCAAAAATAAGAAACCCTATTTAAGGGTATTAGAAAAGCTAATTCGATATCTAAAGGCTCAAAATCTATAAAAGTTATTGATGACTCAAATAATGAATCTAATAAACCTAACAAAGGAAGCTTAATCAAGATCAAATGATTTGAATTTGGGAAGCTTGGTCACCTTACAGTAAATTATTTTTAGAAACAAAAATGCACATATAAGCATGCGATGAAGGCTAGAGTTACTATTTTAGATAGTACCAGTAGTCATAATAAGGATGACACTAATTTTTTAGCCTTAGTTGCTTCGAGTAGTGGTGTTGATTCTTCTACTGCTATATTAACCCTATAATGCACTCTTGTTGGCACACATCAAGTCGGAAAAAGCTAAGAAAAAGGTTTTTCAAAGCCTAGATGAAAAGGAATGAAAGATAAGTGCTCTAAATAAAAATCTTAAGGAAAGGAAGTCTTCAATTGAGGATCAATAACATGATCTCACTAACAAGTGTCAGGTTATTCAAAAGAGACATCTAGATTTACAACAAAAGTTTGACACAAATCATAAAAAGATGAAGATACTGGTGGAACAATTGAAGTGTTCCACCTCTAATAAAGCTATTATATTATATGTCAATTATGATATCTCAAATGATCGAAAGGATGATATTGAACAGTTGAAGAAGTAGTTAATTGTCCTTAAAAATGCCAAGAAGTTTCTAACATATGCTCTTATTGAGAATGAATTAAAGTGCAAAATATGAATAAGAGAGTTGGGATTCTAAAAAATTCAACGGATTACCTGGAATATTTTATTAAGGAAAAGGAAAAGAGTTTATTAAAACTTTAAAAATAAACTATGCGTGAGTGAAAAGTACTGACTAAGTCTTCCTCTACTACCAACAAAATGATTTTTGGTTCCCAAAAATTAAGTGAAATTATCAATAACACAAATTCGTTTAGTTATAAATGTGGTATCAAGTATAATGAAGGGGTTTATACTTCTACTTCTACAGCTCCTAAGTTTTTCAAGTCTACTGATCAAGATTCTAAGTTGAAGTCACTTGTTGCCACCCTTAAAGGTAAGTCAATTGTCACATTAGCCAGGTGAACCATTCACCTAAGGCTAACACTTCCCGTTGCTATGGTAATGGTCTATTGTCTCTACCTACTACTATTCTCATGTCACTACTATGGTGAACTAGGGCATGTAAGACCTCATTGTAGAAAATTAACTTCTCATCCTAGTATAAAAGTTAACATAAGTACATTTTTCTTTCTCTCCTCCCCGCACAACTCTTCAAAGTAAAAGACCTAGATTCTTTAACTTTACTCATCGTACATGTTCTCTTTGTGGCACTACTAGCCACCTTGCTAGGAAGCGTCCTAAATATGTAAGGAGTGTTCATTTCAGAGTACTTCACCTCATTCACCCCCACTGTCTTTGTCTGAATGTAGCTGCTATGGTTCATCTGAGCATGGTCAAGCAGGTTGCATTATGCATTTGTGGCATAGTGTGGAAAAAAATAAATCTACGAGTTTATAGATGACTTGCCCTATTTATATGGATAACTCATATAGATTTTATAGAGATTTTAAACAAAACAAACCACGAGTTTCATATACTCCTCATGCTTATATTAGTTAGAGGTTATCTCCTAGTTCAATTATCCCTCACAATTTCTTTAAATTGAAGGATGCTATTTGTTCACTGATTTCAAGTGATATGTTGGGGTTAAGTTGCTATTTCCTTTCTCTCTTTAGTTGTTGTTCTTTTGTATATGAATATGTGTCATTTGTTTATGTTCATATGTTTGACTCTTCTTGTCTTCTTTTGCTTACTATTTCCTTGCTGTACATTGTATGTTAGTTGTCATATTTTTTGATTTTCCTTTTTGGATGATCCTTTACTAATTTTCTTACGAGACAGATGCTTTGACATGTTCCTTATGTGCACTTTTCTTACATATTGCTTGCTTCTTTCTCTATGGATTTTTGTATACACATCACACCATATGTTCTTTATGTAGTCAAAGTATTAAGATGTTTTATGTTGTCTTATTATGCACACACCATGCTATATAGTGTGCTTCTCTCCCTACACCTAGTATATTTTGTGTTGTTTCCCTATTTATTCAATGTTGGCTTTTGTGCACCTTTTTCCTTCTTATCCTTCTACTATGTTGTAATTGTTTCATTAAAGTTAATTGTGAGGATTTTACAATCATGTATTTATGATTGTTTCTCTTTTCGATGCTTGCTCTAGTTTACCATATGCATCTATATGCTATATAGATTATTTACCCGTCTTTATGACTTTTGATATACATACAATGTTTATCTAAACCTTTGTGTCTAGTTGGCATTCCTGTTGTCTGTGTTGTCACTATCTAAGCATGTCTTGCATTTTTGTTTTGAAACTTTTGTCTTTCTCTCTTTCTTAGTGGTTTTTGTAGTATCCCTTGTTTCTACTTTATTTTAAGGAAGTTACCTATGTTGTTCACTAGTCAATGAGTTTCTTTCTTTCTCCTGATTAGCGATAATGTGAGTTTTCTTGTTTATCTCTTTTGAGACACTTTCCTCTTCTTTTTAGGCTTTGATATATTTTGAGTCCTTTCTTGTCATCTCTCTTGTTAGTCTTTACTCTGTGTTTGTGAGACTGACAGTTTTCTCTTTGCTCTCTTTGCTTATATATTGTAAGTAAAATAAATTTTAGAGGAATTATGTTGATATATGTTTGGCATGCTTTTGACATAAATTGAAGTGTGGATGTTTTGACGTGTTTTGTGAGAGCATATATGACTAAATTTCTTATTTGCCTTATCTCAAACGAATTTTTCTTTTGCACATGCCATATATTTGTGAATTTGTATGGTTATTTTGAGAAACTTGTTTGAATCTCTTACTTTAATGATTTATATTTCCCTAACAAGCTCTAGAATCCAATTTTAGTGTCTCTTGAGGAGAAATTCGAGGTGCTATTTGGAGAAAAAGAGGATGTAGGCCTTCCTTGCCACCATTTTTCTCATACACTTGGTCTCCCCTCTTTGAGTCATTCTAACATCCCTTGATTTCTTTGCACCTAAACATCATCCTAGCCTAATTATTTATTCCCACTTACATTTTACACCCTTTCTTAAGCATGCATGCTCTGAGAATGTCCAATTTACCCCCATGGCTTTGATCAACAAAAATAAAATCAACCTCAACTGTCGATACCTTAGTGGAGCGACCACCTAAGACATATGTTGAAATAAAAATAGGTTTACTCCCCTATAATGAGGTCATGCCTATACATCTATGAAATACTTAGGTTATTCTATCTCTTGATGAGATCACGATCAGTCAAATCGCCACTTACTCTCTAGCTAGTAACACCCTGAGTAGTGGGTATCTCGTTGGGAAATATGCCTCACATTGTTTGTACCACATTGAGATGAGGTACCTCATGAGTATTACTTTGGAAGGAGGTACCTCGTGTTGTTAGTATCTTGTTGGGAGGAGGTACTTATGATCCATTATCATTTTTAGGGAAGTATTAAGGAGGTATCTCGTGTTGTTAGTATCTTGTTGGGATGAGGTAGTTATGATCCATTATCTTTTTTAGGGAAGTACTTTGGTATTGGAATACCTTGATCCATAACATCTAAACATTAAGTCTTTTAATTTTTTTTATTTTGAAGTAAGGTGAAAGAATTCTTTGTTAATAAATGAGTGCTATCATAGGATATCTTATTGGGCATAACTTGTCTTCTTATTCATAATAGTCCATTTTAACCTCCAAACTTGTCTCAATATAATAAAGCCTTCAATCTAAAATTTTAAATTGTGTAACTATAAAATTATATACCAATTTGGTTTATTCTTCTTACAATATGTTAATTATTTTTTGGTAAAAAATGTAGTTTTATTTACAATATACTTAACATTAAATTATTAATTACAATAAAATTGATAAGAATTAAACACAACAATTTATATGGTTGTGTGTTCATGTTATATTTATTCTTATTCTTATTTTTTTTTACACAATTTTCATATTTTTAATATTATGAAAAAGTAAATTATTTTTAGCCAAATTATTTATGTTACTAACAAAAAAATATATTTATTAACACAAAAGTTTCGATAGTTAAAACTAATTAAAAAATTATTTATGTTGTATCATAATGGGTTTGTGTTGGGTTGTTATCAAAATTTTCACCCCTAATTAGAATATCTGTAAAATTATGCCTGTGGAGAGAAAGTTCATATTAAATTTTGTATTAATGTTATAAATTTGGTGATTTGGATGAAATTTATAAATAATTTTATAATTTTGTAGTTCTGTATAAAATTGATTAAACAATAAAATAACTAAAGTTCCTAAACTAAGGCGTTAAATTTATAATTTACTTAAGTAGAGGATAATAGCTATGAAATAATTAAACCTCTTCCAAAAAAAAAAAAAATTATGGGTCCGCACATACTCTTATGTATGGAATTTGTTTTTCTTGGAAAGATTCTTATCATCTACTATGACTTTTATAAATATCAAAATTATATAAAAATATATCATTAATATCTTACTTTATATATCTCTGTACCAATAGTTTTTTTTTTTTACCGAGGTCATCAAAAAAGTGATAAATAATAAATTTAAGAAGAATTAAAGATGATAAAATGATAAATTTCATAAAAAACCAAACGAAAACTCCTATTTTCCTTCTTAAATTGCCTTTAACCCAAACGATGTCTCTTTGTCTTTTTTTTTAATAATTTTTTATAGCATTGTTTTATTATTATTATTATTATTATTTCTTTCTTTATATATATATTTTATCATATTTTTTTCTTTTTATAAAGATATAATTTTATTGATTAAAATATAAATAATATTTATAACACCCCAACCACATAAATAAGATTTATTATATTAAGCTCATGTATCTTTATTACAAACAAAATCAAAAAGATATTGTTTTATCGATTAAATTGTAAATAATATTTATAACAACCAACCACATAAATAAGATTTATTATATTCAGCTCATGTATCTTTATTACAAAAAAAAAAAAAAATTCAACTCAAAACTTTCACATTAAATATTATTAAGTTTGATATTTTTTAATTTAAACTCTGATCAATTAGACATATTTAATGTTTTAATTTTGACAAATTGAACACTATTATTATGTGATATCGTTGTTATAATAAGTTTTACAATTTTTTTTATATAATTTACTTATGTTACTATATAAAGACTTTAAATATATATCATTCATTGATTGATATATTCTGTTGAAATGTGAATGTAATTTTAAAAAAGATTGTGTTACAAGTTTAATATAGACATAATTGACAATGTGTTTCATACATATATTATGAAAACATGCACATATAAACTACGTTAAACAATTTAGAAAATTTGTGTAAACAAATTACGTTTAAAATGTACTAAAACATATTGTGTTTATACTATGTAAACAATTTTAGTGGCAAATAGTTTGTGCTAAAACTATTTAAGTACATGATTCATTTTACTTCTCAAAAGGAGCAAAAATCAAATTTAATAAAAAAAATGCAAAATGCAAAAATGAGTGGCTTTGATAGAAAATGGGAAGCAAATATGAAGAAGAGGAGTGGTGGGTGATGTAATACATATATAAGTGTTTTTGGTGGGAAAATATGTAGCGAAGATGCCAAACAGAAAATGGTACAAATACCCCTTCATTAATGGATCACATTGAACAAATTTGATCAACCTTATCCTCTTATGGTCATTTTGGACTAAGTTGTACTTATTTGAGAAAACAAAATAGGACTTTTGTATACCCCTAAAAGATATAATACTTTTGTATACATTTTTAAAGTTAAGATACCAATCAGTATCTAATCTTAAATTTTTTTATAAATTAGATGTATTATTAAATAATATATCTTTATACTTTCAAAATAATATATTATTTGTGTTTGAAGAATTACAAGTGCTATAACATTTCTAGAGAGAGTTAGAGAGACAAAAACAGATCATTTGTAATGAATACATAGGTCTATTTATATTGGAATTTTGACATCCATGTGTCTGATACCTTAGTAGAGCGACCACCTCTAAAATTTGCTGACACAAATATAGGTTCACTCGCCCGTGATGAGGTCATGCCTATACATCTATAAAATACCTAGGTCATTCTATCCCTTGTTTAGATCACATCTGATCAAATCGCCACTTGCCTTTTAGCTAGTAACATCGCGAGTAGTAGGTACCTCGTTGGGGGATATACCTAAATTCGTTTGTACCACATTGGGATAAGGTATGTCGTGTTATGAGTACTTATTTGGGATGAGGTATCTCATGTTAATTGTATATTATTGAGAAGAGGTACCTATGATCCACTACCCCTTTTAGCAAAGTACCTTGGATTTGGGGCTATCTTGATCCATAACATCTAAACATTAAGTCTCCCATTTTTTTTATCTGAAGCAAGGTGAAAGAATACTTTTCTAGAAGATGAGCTCTACCTACAAACTTGTCTCAATATATTAAAGCCTTCAGTTTAAATATTTTTTAAACTTCCTTCGAGCGTGAAAACCTTTCAACTTCCTTTGAGGATGCTAACCTTTCAACTTTAATTAAGGATGTAAACCTTCAACTTCCTAGGGTCTTGATCAACTACACACAAAGTGTATGCAATGAATACACAAGTATATGTATCGTAACAAGTAATATAATGATAAGAAAAGATTGTTCACATGAAGATTATATTATTAGAAACTAATTTTTAAAACAAAAATAAATAAATAAAAATCAATTTTTTGGTGGTTTTATATTTTAAGAAAACAAAATTAAAATAACTAAAAATAAATAACAATAATTTATTAAATCAAATTTGGTAACTAAGAAGGTATATGAGAAAATATTTAGGAATAATTAATCCCCCAATTTTCTAAACAATGGAATCACTAAAATCTCTTAAATATAATTATCAATTGAATCTAACCTAACATGTATTATTCTCTCAAGTAAACTACACACCATATAATAATTAATTTAATCACAATCTCGTATCAATTATATTGTATACTACTCATTAAGTTCATCAATTATGGATTACATACATAAGAATCATACATCTTTACCTAGAAACTATGCATGTTATTTAATCAAGACAAACAATTAAATAATTCTCTCAAATCTATTTAATTGTCTCTATAGATAATGTATTACCAAAAACCTAATAGCATGAAAATCAGATTAAATAATATAATTATAATTATAATTGTGATAAAATATTAGATTATCATATGGTGAAAATTGGGTTCATAAGATCCCTAGATTAATAAATAAACTAGACATAATTTTATCCATAAAACTCATATTTTTCATAAAAACAGACATAAAATTTGATAAAGAAAAGAGTAGAAGAAGATATACAATTAATCTCTCGAATTGTAGAACTAAACTCCTCTTGATTCTCCACTAAAATTGTATCTCCTTTTGATTTTTTTTGTATTTTTCACTTTTCTTAGCTCTAAAAACTGATCAAAATTATGCTAATGATGGCTCCTTAGGGTTTATGGGGTGATTAGGGGCTTAAATAGAGCTTAGATGGAATTTAGAATATCAAATCAACTTAAAATCGAGTGTTAAGATAAAAAAAAAAGTAAAATTAACTATGCCAACCAATTATAGCACGACACGTTGCACACAAAATTCACTAGTTGAATCAGAGCGCCATGCATACCGATCCAAGTCAACGAATGTTGAGTCAGCACCACGTGGCACAATGTGATTCATGGAAATAGATGGTGTGAGGTGCTTGAAAATAGTGATGACCAATAGCATGATGATAGGTGTTAAGGGGATTGACTGCTCTCCAAACTCTAATTGAACGCCATGTTGACACGTGGCACACGTTGCATCACTCCTCACATGTTTTTTCTATGATTCCTCATCTCTATTGGCATAACATCCATGTGGCTTACCCAATCAGCTCCTCTTCTTTCATGGTAGGCCATATGGTAGATCTTGATTGGCCCTACGTTAAAAGTTCATAAAAAAATCCATAGAAATTCCAAAACAATTTCAAAAAATTCCATAAATTATATTTTCACCACTTTTCACTAAAAAAATTATATTTTAATATTTTTTTTTAAAAGTACTATTTATTGAATAAAATAAGTATATAATATGTAAAAAAGTGCGCTAATGACTCTACTTTCATAGAGTCATCACGCTCCTAAACTTAACTCTAAAGCTAAGTCTAACTAAATAAAATGATATAGGCAATATATTCATAAGTATATATGTATTACTACATACATATTTAGCGAAAACTATCCTCCTCAAAAGTTGTGTAATCCTATGACAAGGAGATTCATATATTCATTAATCAACATTCCATAAATACAAGGATATGCAAGGCTTTTTACAAATTGATTCATGTGTGTGTACTACACAATATGTCATCCAATGTACTCATGAAATCAACCTATATGAGCATGCTAATCAATTCAATCTTAGAACAAGTCTCATAAGTCTATTTTTCACATCCCTTTCCACTAATATAAATATGCAATTAGCTAAAGACCAAGAAGGACTTTACATGCTTGTGATGTAAGGCTTAGGTAGGGGTCGATAAATGAAGACAATTAGGCTCTTTCCACATCGTAGCATTTTTTTTGTTCATCATGCACTTTTAATTCCAATTGAGCTTTAACTTGATAATTTAGTGAACTCTCTTTTATCATTCTTTTCATATTCTTCTATTTCACATCTTTTTTTTTCAAATTTATTTTCTTTTTATTTAGAGGGATAGTTGTGTTGTGAGTTTTGCTTATCCTTTTTTTTTTTTTGCTTTCTCTTTTTTTTAAGGTTGCATTACATTTCACTTCACTATATAGCATAACACATGATTGCATTTTTTTTCCTTTTTTATACAAGCTAAAGGTGCAAGGGTAAAGACAATGCTTATTGATTAGGCATAAAATATGGCTTAAGAAATGAAAGGTTCTTTGTCAGGCTCAAATGGGTGACTAAAAATATTAACAATGGTTAGCTTGAAAGGCTAAATTGATCCAAATAAGGCCTAAATCATTTCTCTTGCTAAATACTGTTTAAGATTTCGCCTCAAGGGATGATCAAATAGATTATAAAACTTGGTAGATCTCATCAACTCATAAAAGTCATAGAAATTTCTCTCAATAAGAACACCAAAATCAATCATGAACATGTGCATAAGAACTTGAATAAATCCTATCAAAACTAGCAAGCATATCACATAATCAATACAAGTATCTTAATGAGTATGTTACATTTCTTATCCTAGTCATGACAACCAATTTTTATCATTGAGTTCATATATTTTGTATCAAGCATGCATGCATTTAGTTTCCTTATATTTATCAATTTCTACCCAAATCACGATTAAAAACATCCTAAAAATTGAAAATGCATACTAAATACTAAAGTAGAGAATGAAGTTCCTTCCCCCAAACTTAAATTGCATATTATCCTCAATGTGCACATATAAATATGAAAAAGTAAAAAAGGAAAGAAAACTCCCTTAGTCATGACACACCATATCTGTTGCTAAAATGCTCAATCTTGTTACGCCATTGCTCTCCACATTTATTCATATAAAAAACAAAAATAATGAAAATATAAGTAAAATAACGGTGGGTTGCCTCCCAACCAGCATCATATTTAACGCCAATAGGACGATCATATCAAGTCCTAAGGTACATCCCTTTTATGTCTATTTACTTTTGAGTTTTCTTGGAAACAATTTGATTCTTGATTTGTTCAATAATACTTTATGTTCTGGTTTGCAAACACGGTCCTCAATTCTCTTATCATGCATATTTTTGTTTTATTTTTATACCTTTTTGAATTCTTATAAGCACTCCACCTTAACTCATCCAATTTATGTATTTTCAACATCTTTTTCACCTCTCCATTGGACTCTTTCACTTTCATACTTGACTAGGGATGCGAGAGTAAAGTGTGGGGTCTAAACATGGTGACATTTCAATTGATGGTTTGAGTTTAGATCATATCTCAAACAATTTCACAAACACCTTTGATACACAAATGAGATGTGCGTCCTTCAAAAAGTTCACACAGTCCATTA
The DNA here is from genome assembly GCA_037013495.1 of Hippophae tibetana. NCBI lineage: Eukaryota > Viridiplantae > Streptophyta > Magnoliopsida > Rosales > Elaeagnaceae > Hippophae > Hippophae tibetana. The sequence continues at coordinate 20,207,517 of CM072808.1, forward strand.
TATCAACGTTTGATTCCATATTTTCAAAGTTAAAAAAAGGTTGAGTTGTTTTCTAGTGAGTTTATGTCCTTGTTTACAACATCATGTGTTAAAGTCTTAAGTGTGGGCAACTCAACAGATTCTTTTAAGTTGTCTCCAAAATGAGTAACATTTATCCTTAAGCATTCATTAGCATTATCTATGTCAGGGGGTTTAGATGCTTTAAAAACTTTAAATGTCACATGTTCATCTTGCACTCTCATTGTAACTTCACCTTTTTGTACATCAGTGAGTGCTCTTTTGGTTGCTAAGAATGGACAACCAAGTATGATAGGAATTTCATGGTCCTCTTCCATATCTAACATAATGAAGTATGCCAGAAAGATGAATTTGTCTACTTTTACTAGTACCTCTTCTACCACACCCCAAGGTCTCTTAATTGATCTATCTACCATTTGTAATGTTACTGAACTGAGTTTTCCTTTACTAACCCTCAATCTATGGAAGACGGATAATGGCATGAGGTTAATGCTAGAACCCAAATCACATAGTGCCTTGTCAAAATGGATGTTCCCAATTGTACAAGGAATGTCAAAACTACCTGGATCATTCATTTTTATAGTAGTTTTTTGTCACTACAACCTTTAGTCAAAGTTTTTGTTTCATGATCTCCAAGCCTCCTTTTCTTTGACAATATATCTTTCATGAATTTGGCATAAGATGACATTTTTTCAAGTGCTTCTACAAATGATATGTTTATGTGTAGCTTCTTGAAGACATCAATAAATTTTGAAAACTGTGTATATAACCTTTTATTTTGTAGTCTTTAAGAGAAAAGAATTGTGGGTTTGTAGAGGTTTCTCTCTTTTTTGCTTGAATTATTTCCTTTTCAGTGCTCTCTTTATCCACTTGTTCTTCCTCATCTTTATTAATTTCTTATTTCTTCTCATCCTTTTAAGTCTTATTTTCTAGCTCTAAATCTTTACCACTCCTAAAGGCTAATGATTTACAATGTTCCTTACCTTCTCTTCTTGGGTTTACAATTGTGTGACTTTGAAGGTTATCTTGAGGCCTTTTGCTTATAACCTGAGCAAGTTATCCTATTTTTTCCTCTAAATTCCTAATTGAAACCTCTTGAGTGAACACTTTTGTATTTACTGATTGGATGAATTCTTTCATCATCCCCATTAAAGCATTTGTATTGTCCTCTATAGGTGGCTTTTTTTCTTAGGCTTGTGATTGTTATGATTGTTGGAAACTAGGTGGTGGAAATGATTGACAATTGAATTGATTATCACCTTGATTATTGTTATTACAAGAGAAATTTGAATGTTGTCTCCATCTTGGGTGATATGTGTTTGAGTATGGATTATTATTTTGATTCACATTACCCACATAAAATACTGATTCAGAATTATCTAGACAATTATCAAACAAATGGGCTTCATCACAAAATACACACGACACCCTTGAATCTTGGACTTGGTTTATAATCGCTGGAGAGTTTTGAACCTTCAAAAGATTTACCAAAGATGACACTTGAGTTGTAAGTGCCATGATATCATTTACCTCATGCATTCTAGCTACTCTTCTTATGGCTATCATTCTATCTACTGACCATTGATAATTATTGTTATATGCTTCTAAGGATGTGTCCAAATTAAAAATAAATAAATAATAAAAAATAAACAACTAAAAAAATAAATTAAAGTTAAAAAAATAAATAAAATAAATAAGTAAATTCAAATTCAAATTAAAGTAAAGTAAATAAAAATAAATTAAGAAAAATAACTAAAATAAAAAATAAAAAAAATTAATTTCTAATATTTATAATCTTAGTAATGGTGCCAAAAACTTGATCGGTCACACACGAAGTGTATGCAATGAATACACAAGTATATGTATCGCAACAAGTAATATAATCATAAGAAAATATTGTTCCCACGAAGATTATTTTATTAGAAACTAATTTTTAAAACAAAATAAATAAATAAAAATCAATATTTTTGGTGTTTTTATATTTTAAGAAAACAAAATTAAAATAACTAAAAATAAATAACAATAATTTATTAAATCAGATTTGGTAACTAAGAATATATATGAGAAAATATCTAGAAATACTTAATCCCCCGACTTTCTAAACAATGGAATCACTAAAATTCTCAAATATAATCATCAATTAATTATAAGATCAATTGAATCTAACCTAGCATGTATTCTTCTCTCAAGTAAACTACACACCATATAGTAATTAATTTAATCACACTCTCATGTCAATTAAATTGCATACTACTTATTAAGTTCATCAATTACGGATCACATATATAAGAATCATACATCTCTGCCTAGAAACTATGTATGTTATTTAATTAAGACAAACAATTAAATAATTCTCTCAAATATATTTAATTGCCTCTATAGATAAATTGTTGACAATTAATATCATAAAAATCAAATTAAATAATATGATTAAATTAAAATTAAAATTTTGGTAAAATATTAGATCATCACATGGTGAAAATTGGGTTCATAAGATCTCTAGATTAATAAACTAACTAGACATAATTTTTTCCATAAAACTCATATTTTTCATAAAGAAAGACATAAAAATTGATAAAGAAAAGATTAGAAGAAGAAATACAATCAATCTTTCGAATTGTAGAATTAAACTCCTCTTAAATCTACACTAAAATTGTATCTTCTTTTAAATTTTTCAATATTTTTCACTTTTCTTTGCTCCAAAAACTGATCAAACTTATGCTACTAATGGCTCCTTAGGGTTTGTGTGGTGATTAGGGGCTTAAATAGAGCTCAGGTGGAATCTAGACTATCAGATCCACTTCAGATCAAGGTCTCAGATCAAAAAGTAAAACTAACTACCCCAACTAATCATAGCATGACACGTTGCACACGAAATTCACTGGCTGAATCAGAGCGCAACTTATGGAAATAAGAGACCAATCTAAGCCAACAAATGCATAGCATCCACGTGGCTTGCCCAATCAGCTCTTCTACTTGTATGGCAAGCCTAGTGGAAAATCTTGATTGGTCATGCATTAAAAATTTATAAAAAATACATAAAAATCCTAAAAACTTATGCAATTATATTTTCACCCCTTTTCACTAAAAAAATTATATTTTAATAATTTTAGCTCTAAAATACTATTTATTGAATAAAATAAGTAAATATTATGTAAAAAAGTGCGCTAATGACTCTACTTTCATAGAGTCATCTGGTCTCTTAGGTAATTTAGCTATCTCATGTAGTATATTAGGAGCTTAAAACCCTTATTACTTTCACTTTCTAGAATTCTTCAAATATAATCACATTTTATGTATGGAGAAATCTAACCCATTTGTAAGAAAACTAGCCTATAGATAAGGATTTTTAGCATGCTTTGGGAGAATTATAGACCTCTACTAAAGAATTATAGCCCACTTCTAAAGAATTCTACCCACTACTTAACCTTTAAGAGCTTTTTTTTCCTCAAAGTTTCCTACATTTTCTTGAAGTAATTTTTTTTCTAGGTAGTCATGGATGATCAACAATCTGATTCATGACCTAGAGTTCCACCGAGCTCTATCCCCATTTCCAAAATCAAGGACATACTTCCTCCCATCATTAGGAGGTAGGATGAAAAATTTACAGAAATAAAGGTAAGGGAAGATACCACAACACGTGGTGGGATACTGACCCTCTCCATGTCCACATTTAGTTAAGGTGATGAGGCTCTTATGTAAGGACCCACCTGGTTTTGTATTCAACAATCATAGACTTTTAAAACACCTAAGGACCTTATTCAAACATCCCATGACAATACCTCAGTTCAAACTCCACAAGCTATGACATGAGGGCAAGCTTCTCTAACTCATATCATAGCATTAGCTACTACCTCAAGTTAAGATTCTCTACCAGCTTCCATCTCAAGTATTGTATCCCTTATTCATATCACACCACCACCCAAGGTTCAGATAAAAATGAACATACCTACTAAGGCTTCAAATGAGCCTTTAAAAAGGACTATGAGTAAATATCAAATTCAAAAAATGCCCAACTAATTAATTGTGAAAGACTTGTACCATATTAGAAGAATGTACTCAATTCCTCCTTGAGTGGGTTTGGTTACTATCCCATAGTAACTTCTCAAAATTGATTACCTAATCTCTAGCTAATATTTTGTACACGATGAGGCTTTAAAAGTACGTTTAAGGTTTCCAATACCTTAATACGTTACTCAATTATTTTTCCATCTATAATTTGAGCTTGGTGTAGCCTAATCCCTAGTGGGTGGAGAACACTTCATATCTTGGTTGTTGTAATTGAGGAGCTAAGCTTTGATTTGAAGGAAGCCGAGATACAGGTAATATACCATGTAAAGAGGAATGAGGTTGATGATAGTGGGATGTACATCTCTACTATCTCTACACATGGTCTAATTCTGAGTCTGCTTGATAATAATGGAAGGAATAATATTTTTAAGTGGGTGGTGACATATAGGGTGGAGAGTTGTACCCTCAATGCATGCATTATAGAATGTTAGCTCATCTTGGGTCTAATAGTAAAGAAAAATTGCTCCATCTTGAGCTACAAAATTCTAGATATATGACTTATAAGGATATTTTCACAGCACCACACTTTGAGGAATCAAGGGTTTCAAGGGACTATTCCACTAGACCTCCAGGTTAAAACATGGAATAAGATTGTGAAATTTATTTTTTGTTTACAACAATTCTCATTAGTTGTTTCTTGTTTATAGGTATGGACTTTTCCAACATTGGCATTTTCAATCTATACACAAACTTAAGTGTTGATGAGCTGGTATCCTTAGATCCTACCAGCCCACATGAGAAAACTTCTAATGGGATGGAGGTTTCAATGGCTTGGAACACACCTGTCTAGCATGGCCTCATTTATATAAAATGAGGTTCACGAGGAACATGAACTCTCTCTTGATAAACCAACCACTATTTCCAAGAAAAGGTATTCAACTCATCCTCTTCTATAGTGGCTGCCTCCCTATTTTCATACTGGATCTGGATATATTCCAAACAAGTGATGTGCATCAAAAACATGTTTATGTGGCCTGAACCTCGGTCATAATTTTTGAGGAGGGAGTCTTGGTAAACTCAAGGTACTCTTGGATATTTACCATCACTTTAGGGGTGAGTTGGACCGAACTTGTATAAAATCAACTATCAAAGATCACATGTTAACACATGAGGAAATGGCCTCCAGTTGCATGTTAGAGGTATCATTACTTCATTTTTAACTTACTTTTCTTATTGATTTGGTCATAACCAATATGTTCATCTTTGTAGGCCATGTCTTTGATAAGGGAGAGCAAAATTGCAAACATTGCATATCATGCCAGAGTTTGCAAGGCTAAAGTTTTGGTTGCTCAATTTTAGGAGACCATTGAGGAAAATGAAAAAGCTTTGGAGGACAAAAGGGAATACCTGTAAACTCAAGGGAACAAAATCTTAAAATTAGGAAGCGATATGGTAAATCGTACTCAAAATTTGAAGGCTACCATAGTCCTTTCTAAAGGCTCCCCAGAAGCCTTCCTATGTGATGTACAAATTTTATATTTTAAAATAAACTTGAAATTGCATGAATCACTTATAAGAAACAATAAGTACACTCCTAAGGTTAGTCTCTGAATGAATTGCAATGGTTTTACTAGTTTTTCAATTTTCTTAAAAACATAAACAATTACAAAAAATGAAACTTAAATACTCTATCACCATGATTTAGATTATTGATAATCATAAACTAATAATAAATAATTAAAATAATTAAATATATATTTAACTCAAAAAAAATAAAAGTATATATATAATTATAAATCAAAGGAGAATTTGTGGGAAGTTTAGCTAGTTAACTATGCTTGTTTAAAAATATTTAGGTTAAATAAAATATAAAGTGAGATTATTAATTTTTCCTTTTAAATATTAAAGTCCTATAGGAGAGATAATTTTCTTTGTTAATCAAATCAATTAATGGCTTATAATAAGGTTGTTTAATAGATTGATTAAATTATTAAGAAAATAACAAACTGTTTAAATCAATGCTCTTGGCGAAGTCACCAATTTAAAATCTTATTCAAGTTTTCAAAATTAGATCTTATTTTATTTATATGTGATTGTATGTCTAGATGTTTGCACAAATTTTAATTTTTCATATTTTTACTAATTATCTATTCATCCCCTCTAGCTAATTAGATCCATAATTAAAAACAATCCAATTGGTAACAAAGTAGATCACTAGATTTACTTAATGTTTGCCTAGGACCTTATTAAGGATCATCTTATGGAGGGTGTTAGCTCAGATGTTAAAGAATTTAAATATTCTTTTCTCCCTAAATATAATGTTAAAAGTTTTAAAGAATTGTTTTCTAAATATGTTTAAGCCATTGAAAAGAATACTAGTTTAAATATAAAAATAGAAAAGTTAAATGAACAACTTAAGACACATGAAAGATTTTATAATAAATTAAAAGAAGAGAAGGATATTTTGCAAGAATAAAATAATGCCTTGAATTTGAGTATTAAAGGTCTCAAAGAAGAACATGACAAGCTTACTGCTATTATAAAAAAAATTGGTGCAAGAGCTCAAAGATTCATATGAAGCTATGAAGATGTTAACCATTGGAGCTGAAAGACTAAACAAATTTCTTAACTATGGAAAACCTTTTGGAAACAAAGGTAGGATATATAGATGAGCACAAAACACCATTTTCTTCAAAATCAAATATATTGATAAAACCTTGTGATCCCTACTCTTCACACACTACACACAGATTTCATGCATTTGCTTTTAAATTTATTCCTTATACCATAACTATGATAGAATGGGTCATATTAGACCTAGATGTAGATTATTGATGACATATAACTATGTTGATAATTTACATGCAACCTATTCAAGCAATAACAATCATGTTTCTAGAAATAAGTACTTGATTCAAAAGATTAGGAAAGGTTGGGTTAAAAATATGATTTAAATTGTTTTGTAGCCCACATCGCATTTGAAGCTAAATCTACTATTGTCTAGTATTTTAATAGTGGTTGTTATAGACACATGGCTGATGGTTTTTCTCTTTTCACAACTTTTGAAAAATATATGAAAGAATAGTTACTTTTGGTGATGGAAATAAATCAAGGATTATTGGTAAAGGTACAATTCAGATTAATGGTATGCCTAGGTTGGATAATGCATTCCATGTCGTTAAACTTAAAACCTATCTAATAAGCATAATTTATATTTGTGATAAAAACTACAGTGTAAAATTTACTAATAATCACTGTATTATAATATACACAAAAAGTAAGTGTGTGATTAGAAGAAATAGGTCTCATGATAATTTCTACTGCATTGATATAGGCCTTAATACTACTATGATTTGTAATTTAACCAATGGTCATTTTTTTTCATTGTAGAATCAAAAGATGGGATGCATCAACTTTAAAGATCTTGTTGACTTGAGCAAAAAGGAAATTATGTGTGGTCTATTTACCCTTTCTGAAATTGAAAAAAAAACCTTTTATGGACCATGCTAACTTGGTAAATTAACTTACTCTTCTTATAAGAAAATTAAAGGAGTTAACACAAGCAGAACACTTGAGTTAATTCATATTGACCTCATGGGTCCTATGAGAACTGAGAGTTTGGGTGGTAATAAATATATTATTGTTATCGTTGATGATTTTTCTCGTTTTACATGGGTTAGATTTCTGAAAGAAAAATCTGATGCATTTGATTTCTTCAATTTTTTTTGTCATAAAGTGTAGATTGAAGTAGATAACAAAATAACCAACATTATAAGATTAAGAACTGATTATGGGAAAGAATTTGAGACCTCAATATATGTTGAACATTTCAATTAGTATGGATTAACATATGAGTTCTCTGCACCAATCACCCCACAACAAAATGAGATAGTTGAAAGGAAAAATTAGGTGTTACAAGAGATGGCAAAAGTCATGTTACATGCAAAAGACATTCCTAAGAAGTTTTGGGATGAAGGAGAAGTATTTCATGCTACATAATGAACCATGTCTACCTTTGTGCATGTACAAAGCAAAATCCCTATGAGTTATGGAAAGGTAAGAAACCAAACCTTAAACATCTGCATGTGTTTAGAAGTAAATGTTACATTCTTAGAGATCCTGAGAATATAGGAAAATTTGACTCTAAAAGTGATGAAGGGATATTCCTAGGTTATTCATTAACAAGTTGTGCTTTTAGAGTGTTCAACTTGAGAACTAATATTGTGAGGGAGTTCATCAACAAATGATGTAGGTACTAGTACTCTAGTGATTGATGATAAAGATGAACCTCTAAGTACAAGTTTACCAACTAAGGGAAAAAATAATGAAATGCTTGAAACTGAAGAGGTAGTTAATGAGCTAGACGAAGAGTTAGCCTTGGATGATGAGGACATCATACTCCACACTCAAAGTCAGAGGGCAAAATGTACTATCAAAAACCCTCCAATTAAAAACATCATTGGTGATCCAACAACAAGTGTGGTAACCAAAAGGAGACAAGTAAGTGATGCAACTCATCTCTATTATGTTTCTTAAATAGACCCAAAATATGCTAATGAAGTATTAAAAGATGAATTTTAGATAAATTCCATGCAAGATGAGTTAGCTAAATTCACTAGGAATGGTTTTTAGTACCTAGACCTAAATATAAAAATATCATAAGAACTAAATAGAGGTTTAAAAATAAATCTAATGATCATGATGTTATGATTAGAAACAAGGCCACACTAGTTGCCTAAGGATATAAACAAGTTGAATGAATTGATTTTGATGAAATATTTTCTCTTGTAGTTAGATTAAAATCAATTAGGATTTTACTTACCATTGCATGCTTTATGAAATTTAAATTTTTCAAATGGATGTAAAATATGTTTTTCTAAATGTTTTACTTAGTGAAGAAGTCTATGTTGAATAACCAAAAGGTTTTGTTGACCCATAATTTTCCAAGCATGTTTATAAACTCAATAAGACCCTTTATGGTTTGAAACAAGCTAAAGCTTGGTATGAGAGACTTACAAATTATCTCTTGAACAAAGGATTTGATCGAGAGAAAACTGATCAGAAGTTTTTTATTAAATGAACCAACAATGATATTTTCATTGCTAAAATATATGTTGATGACCTAGTTTTTGGGCCAATATCCAATTCTCTTGTCAATGATTTTGTGAACAAAAAGTCTCGTGAATTTGAAATGTCTATGATGGATGAGCTCACATATTTTCTTAGTTTGCAAATTAAACAACTAAATAATCATGTAATTTATTTAAGAAATTTGGACTTGAAACAAGTAAGCATTTGAGAACTCTCATAAGTACAAGTGCTAAGATTTCATTGGATGAGTTAGGTAAGGGTTTTGATCAAACGCTATACAAAAGCATGATAAGAAGCTTGTTGTACCTCATAGCAAATAGACTTGGTATTTATTTTAATGTTAGTGTTTAGGCCTATTATAAGTTAGATCCTAAGAAATCACACATTAAACATGTCAAAAGGACCATCAAGTATATCTATGGAACTAAAAACTTTGGTATTTGTTTTATTAATAATACTATATATGAAATTCCTGGATAGATAGATACAGATTTGAAAAAATTAGGATGTAAGAAAAAGAACTTCAGGAGGATGTTTCTATATTTGGGAAAAATCTTGTGTCTTGGAAATGCAAGAAAAAACAAACATCATCTTATTATCTATTGTAGAGATAAAAACAACTATTGCTGGAAGACCTTGCACACAACTTCTCTAGATGAAGAACATGCTAAAGGAATATGGCTTTCAATAAGGAACAATTCCCTTTTACTATGATGACACTAATGCTATATGTATCTCCAAAAATCTTGTTTTTCATTCTTGAACACAACATATAGACATTAGACATCATTTTATTAGGGAACTAGTAGAAGACAACGTTTTATCCCTTGGATTTGTGCCTACTAAAAGGTAATTAACTGATCTAATCACTAAGGCACTTGATACCCAAAGATTTGAATAGTTGCACCTTGAACACAAATTAATTTTCTTATTTATGTGTAATGATGTAGTCATATTTAGCTCAATCTACTACTCTCTGGTAAAAAGAAACTTTTTCACCTTGTTTCTGAGTTGTTTATTCTTATGACCAAAATGGGGAGAAAAATTGGAACATTAATTGTAAAATCTAAAAAAGGGAGGAACTAATTTAGAGGAAGTTTTAATTTTTGAAATTTTCTTTTGGTGAGATTCGACATAAGGGGAGTTGTGTTTTTAATTTATATCTATTGATTACTCACATTTATGAATATTATTTGCTTTTCTATTGATATATACAATGAACTAATGAAAAATGAGTCTTTTGGGATAAGTTTTTTGGTTAATTATGTATTGTCTTTCATTGTAAACATAAGCTGTCAAGATTTAAGCAAAGATGGTTTCACCAAATCATAGGATAGTTCCACTATGTAAAATTACTTTTCCTATGAGTGTTATGTTGTGAGATGGAGGTTTTGTCACACAAATATGGTAAAGGGGGATATTGTAAGGTTTATGAGTGTTTGAGATATTTGTGAACAAAACATCTAAATATAATTTTAGTTTTTGGGAGAGTATTTCAAGAACATTTTTCAAGCCAAAGAAACCATCGAGCTTCAATAAACACATCTCATGTATATATCTATTTATGCATGTTAGCTTTCATATTGAACACACAAGAACCTTTTGACTCGATCGATCGAGCATTAGATCAATTTAAAATTGGGTAGATCAATCTACCTGTCTTGGAATTAATTTTTTATTACCCTAGATCAATTAAGAATTGACTAGATCAATCAGTCAAGATTTGGCTAGATCAATCGATCATATTTTGATCATTGTTTTAGATCGATCAAAAATAGTTTTGATTGATTGACTTTTGTGGCTCAATCGATCAAGCTCGACTTAGATCGATTGAGATGTCAAGTTTTCAACTCTAACTTAATTTTTACTCTAGTCAAATTATTTTATTACTATATTATCCTTATTTTTAAAGCTCTTTTAAATGTTTTTAAGGATAGAATTATAATAGACCTTTGACTTATGGCTTCAACATATTCTATTTAAACAAACATTTAGCTTATAGTTTTCTCAACCATAATTGATTCAATTTTTGCATTCTACTTTTTTTTCTCGAAAACTATTTTGGGTGGCTTTTTTCATTAGTTAATTTATCAAACAATCTTTGCACTTGTGTTTTTATGCTAAAATTTTAGGTGCCAGTTGAATGGGTTCGATAACTTGTGTAACTCGAGTTTATGAAAACGTTGGTTCGGATTTGAACATCTTGCTTGTGGAGACTATGAAAGAAAGAAGAGGCTTGTAAATAGGTTACTTAGAGCATTACCTTGGTGGGTAGTTTGAGTACTGGCCTTGTAATCAAACATTATTTTCACAATGGATAGTTAGGTGGTCCTGTGAACCGATAATTTTTTTCTTACGTCTTTGTTGTGACCTAGGTTATTTCCACCTAAAAATATCATATGTTATTTTAATTTTTTGCATTATTTTATTTACACGTGATTATATGTCTAGATGTCTTTAAAAAATTTAATTTTTCATATTTCTACTAATTATATGTTCACACCCTCTAATTAATTTAGATCATAACTAAAACACTTTCACTTTTTATCACGCCAAAGCATAGAAATATGGACTTGCACAAAATTCCTGAGAGATGCCCGCCATAACACACATAGCTCTCGTAACGTCAAGCATCCATTTTGTTGTTTTCTTTTGTGCGCCCTTACATACTGTTTGTTTCTTGATGTAAGACTTACATGCCTTAGTCTTTTTAGTCTTAAGGTGCTATTTGAGTACTCCAAGTCTTGTGTCTTTGGGTGTTGACATGTTTATCTCTTTTGAAGCTAAAAACACGTGAAATATAACAAAATCTAACCATGATTTCAAATAAATAAATTTTCATAAATAATTAAACAAAGTGTTGTAATCAAAATATGAGTGTTTTTCGAGCATTTATCACCACCCCTAACCAACTTCTTGCTAGTCTCCAGTAAGAGAAACGATCTAAAAACCTAAAAGAAAAATAAATAAACTAAATTATACTAACATAAATCATTTTCCTAGATTGTCATGATTGTATTTAACATATGTAACAATCCTTTGAATTCCTTAATGGTCCTAGTGGACAAGTTAAATTCTCGTGAAGGCTTTGCATAATGATATCCACAAATATCCTAGTATGCAAAAACTAAAAGTAAAAACAATTCACATTGCAAATTACAAACTAAAACTAAAAATAAAAAAAATAAAGACTAGAATCAACAAAAAATATTATGATTTAGTTTCTTTCCAGTTCATAATTAAAGACTCAAGCGCAATTTCATTCAACATCTCAAAAGATCAAAGTTCATCATTTAAATCAATTACACATCACAAATCCATTCGCTATTAGGAGAACATATCAACATTGATGCACCAAATCCTATTGTTAAGAATCTGAATTTGATTCGACTCTTTCCTCACAAGATATACTCTCAATATCGTATTGATCCTATGAGTTCAAGCACTCAACAAAGTACATGGAAATAGAAGTCACATAAAGAAGAAAGAAAAATGATACGCATATGTTTATAAAACAAGAAGGGCTCAAATGTGTATAACATGGATCTTATCAAATGAATCAAATACTAGGATTATGAATATATCATATTATTCACATCATACTTCAATCAAATTCATTCAGTAAAAATATTAAGTATATGCCTCAAGATGAATAAAAAGGCAATTGATTTCAAAGAATTATTCCTACTATTTGGTAGTAACCATGTCACTTCTTTGAATATTTTAGGATTACAGTATATAGTTATACTATTTTTTTCTCATTTTTTGTTAAGCATAAATTAAGATAGACAAATACTTTCAATTTCTACTCCAATCATTTAATCTAAGCAATAAAAATAAGTACATGATATTTCATCATATGTTTAAAATCATAACATTCAATACAAAACCTATAGAAATTATCTAATAATTTTGAAATAATATGAAGAGTGTTTAAAAGAGTAGAAAAAGATTATCACTCAGAAAAAATGATATAGGCTCAATAATATCTCTCAATGTAGTATCCACTATTTGATTCCTATACACTAAATATCCATGCATGAAACACAAACTATGAATAGAGGTAACTCTTACAATAATCCATGAACATGTTTAAGATATCAAACTAAAAATTCAAAGACTCAATTATTCACTTTAAACTAACTAAAAGCATTTGTATCAATATATATATATATATATATATATAAATGTCACTAACTAAACTAAACAGTATTAGACACATGCGTTATAAAATTTAGAATGCATAATTTCATAAGGAACTTTTCTTCCATCCCAACCTACATTCTACATTATCCTCGATGTTTCAAATGTAAATCAAAGTAAAAGAGAAAAATAAAAGAAAAGTTACCCAATTATAATATTATAATGTGATTAAGCAGGTAATGTGGTTACTCATGTTGCATCCATCATCCAACTCAAATTCTATCACATAGAGAGAATCATTGTGTATTTCTCATGAATCACACATTACCAAAAGTTATGAAATTAACATTTCTAAATAACATAAATGTTGTTCAAACTAATAGATTTAGAAATACAATATAAATTAAAAATACATCAAATTAAAAACAAAAGGAAACATAAAATAAAAATAAAAGTACATAAAAATAAGTCGAAACAAAGATTGGAGCTTAATCATATCATCTTGATCTTCTTCGTATCAATTTCAAATTCAGGCGGCCTATAAACAAATTCATATCCAAGATTCTCAAGTAATTTCACTTAACTATAATCAATTCCTATATAAGTGAGCTATAACCTTTGCATCTTATGGAGAGATTTCATGCATTCACCCTAATAACATATCTACCCACGTATCAATTCTGAATGTTGTGTATAGTAGTCTTGCACATAGTTTTTCATATAATTGACATGTTTTTGTAATTTTTGAACTTTCTCTTTGATTGAATTTGTTGGAAGAAGAGTCGGCCCTTTTATCCCTTTAGATGGATTTAGTCCCAAATGTGAGGTCATTCAAGTAGTTGGGAGTTAATAAATCATCAGGTTTTGAAAAAACCTCACCTTTTATAAACTTCACCCTTATTTTAGCATAAAAAATCGTAATGAGTTGGGGAAAGAAATAATACAAATGGTGATTATTTGTGGACACTCAAATCCACTAGTTGATTATTACCCCAACATCTATAAGCTTGATAGATGTTATGTTGAACAGTAATATAGCCCACCTTTTGTCCACATACTGTCATGTGTGTCTCCCATTGGAAATATCCCACTCAACCCCTCCATAGTTAGGGCTTTTATCACTTCCTCACAATCCATATTATCCAAATAATTCTTGCATTCTTCTTGGTCGACATCTCTTAATCCATAAAAAAAGCTTTATATCATAAGGCCCAAATGAGACAAACACACTTCTTATCATTGTTTGACTATTTATAGCATCGAGAATGCTGGCATAAAAATTCCCAAACTATTGATATAACAATAGTATTTGAGTTCTTAATGAACCGTTTCCAATCAATTACTACTATTTTATCATAAATCCCCCCAATGGATATTGTTATTGCTCAAAATTCAATCCACGTTCCTTAATAAAAATTTATTAATCTCAATTGCTTTGTCAAACCTATGTTTGGCCTCTAGACTAACAAATTTAGCTCTATTGTATTGTAGTAGAACCTCTTATCTTCTCCTCTCTTACTACTTTTTCTTTTATGAGCTATTTTCAAGTTCTTAAAAAAATATCCACAAAATCCCAAAAATAATCACACAAAATTTTAGAAATAATTCTTAATAATTATTCTAAAAATATGGTCCACTTACTTGGGATTTGATGCATGAAAATTCGATAGTCAACTTTTCTAAATTTATAAAAAGCTTGCAAGTGCACGAATCACTTGTAAAAAACGATGAGTATACTCCTAAGGTCGGTCTAAAGAGGAACTATATATTTTTAAATAATTCAACAAACTTATTACATACAAACACTACAAATAAACATAAACATTTAGTCACAATATTTTTTATTTTTGAAAATATTAAACTAATAACATAAATAATAAAATATATGAATATGATTTATTCAAACAAATTCTAAGCAGATAAACAATTAACAATGAACAAAGAATTTATGAAAATAATTAGCTAATTAACCATGATTGCTAAGAATTAATTAGGTTATTAAAAATATAAATTAAGGTTATTGATTTTTTTGTATGAAAATATCCTTAAGCGATGATCAATTCTTTGTTAATAAAACCAATTAATATCCTTAGGTAGGGATTACCAACTGATTATACTAAATTCTGTTTTGTTTTTAAGGAAATAGAAAACCGTCTAAATAAATGCTTTAGGTGGAGGTCATAATTTAAATTCTTATTCAAGGTGTCAAAATTAGATTCTAAAACCTAACTTTCATATTTTAAATCTATTACAAAAAATATATTGTCGGTATATTAATCAATAATAAACTTTGAAGAAATCTTGAATGAATAAAATCATTTGAATTTATTTTGTAAAAATATTCATCTAAATTAATCTTTACAGACATGACAATAAAACTAAAATCATATAGTAATAATCAGTCATAGATGCTCAGATTTAATAAATGACCAATAAATTAAAAATATCTTTCAGAAAAATATACAAAGATTGAATATATATATATATATATATATATATATATATATATATATATATAATTAAATGAATACAAATAGGATCTACAATATCAATTAAAGATAGACATACATGTTTTGCTTTGTCATTGTAATCTTGATCTACAAAGTATTATTTGATATACATATATCTTATGTATTTTCTGTGATAAAAAATACCTCCAAACGATATGACTAAGAAAATAAAATTTTATAGCTTTTAAAAAGAATGAAATCCTAAGGAAAATTATGGCTGCACATTATTTATCAAACCCTAAACATGTATTTAAAGCTAAGGTTGGCTAGAAAGGGCTTGAGGGTAAAAACGATTTGTGCACTATGGCCCAACATTTGCACTACCATGACCCGAGTCTTATAATGGTACGCCTCGTGTTTAGATCGAACAGGTCACACCGAGTCCCAAATATTCCTCATTGTGTCACAACATAAATTGTATGAATATTTATTTTAAACAATGAAAAATGCATTGCGACCAACTGTATTTCATGTTGTGACCCGTGATGATTAACTTCATTTCTTGTTTTCACCCCTTACAAACTGGATGGATTTACATGTATTGTTCTTTTAATCTTCTGAGGTGCAAATGAGTGCTTTAGGTATGAATCTTCATGTGTTGATTAATTTATCAAATTAAAGCTAAAAATACCTTAAATATAACAAAATATATCTATGATTTCGAAGGCATAGATTTGCATAAGTAATGATAAAATTATACACATTCAAATTATTTATTACATTTAAGTACAAATAAACCATGAAATATTAGTACTTTTCAAGCACTCATCATGATTTTTAGCGAAACCCTTCAAAGAATATGAAATAGAGAACTTATGAGAAGTTTAACCAGTTAATAATGCTTATTTAGAAATATTTAGGTTAATTAAAATATAACCTTAGATTATTGAGTTTTCTTTTTAAATATGAAAAGTCCTATGATAGAGATCATTTTATTTGTTAATATTGATTGATTAAATTATGATTAAGAAAATTACAAACCGTTTAAATCAATACTCTTGGTAAAGTCACTATTTTAATTCTTGTTCAAGTTGTCTAAATTAGATCTAGATAACATTTCTGAAACATAATTCTCAAATTTTCAATCTATTATGAAGAATAAATAACTAATACATTATTCATAAATAAATCTTTAGCAAACCTAAAATCAAGAAATAATCTTTATTTAATTAATTCTAAAATTGTTCACCTAAGTAATACAAAAATGACAACAAAGCTAAATTACCATAGTTAAATTTAGTCAGACATGCATATCTTAAAATCCATGATTGGTGGTTTAAAATTAGGCTTAAATCAAGAAATTAGATCTAAATACAAATAAAGGATGGATGATGTTTCGTGCTCTAAAATTGTGAACTTGATCTTCAAGATGTTCGTTCTTAAATCCTTATAAATCTTTTCTTTTTTCTTGGATCTGAAAAAATTCCCAAAGGATCTACTTATATAGGTCTAATATATATTGTATCTAAGAAAATAAATAACTATAATATATGAACTGTATGGATACTGTATATATTTTATGAAAATCTAATAGCCTAATAAAACTAAGTAGCTATTTATAAGTAGAGTACTGAACCGGGCTTCAGAATAAAAAATGAACTTCGTGTGATGCAACATGAATTTTTCCCTGCCATGGCATAAGGTTGAAAATTACTCTCACAAATCAACTTGAGAGGACCAGGCCATAGCAAGAAAAGTTCAACTTGCCTAGTAGAATTCTTAGTTCTCACCACGATGCACATCAATTTTGTTGTTTACTTTTGTGTACCTTATATATTGATTGTTTCTTGATGTAAAGCTTACCTACCTTAGTAATTTTTGCTCTTAGGTGCTATTTGAGTGCTCTAAGTGTTGCATTTTTATGTGTTGATATGTTTATCTCTTCTGAAGCTAAAATCAACTGAAATACAACAAAACATACTTGTGATTTTGAATAGATAAATTTGCATAAATAATCAAATAAAATGCTATGAACAAACCTATTCATTTCAATTAAACGCAATAAAACCATAGAATATGAGTACTTTTCAAGAACTTATCACTATGTACCTTTTTTCCACTAAACCTTGGGTGGTGCTATAATGTGAGAAATCCATTTAGTATTTGCTTTCTTTCTTGCTTGTTAGAACTCTAACATTTCTTTTCTTTTATGTCAATGTCCATATTATGCATGATTTTGAGAGTTTACTCGAAAACTATATGAAGTTGGATTTCATGTTGAGAAATATCTTGAAACAAAATATGTCACATACACAAAGGCATCTCAAGAACTTCATGGCCTACATTATGAAGTTTTTCAAATTACTTAGGGATGAGATGCAATTATTTTGAAAACCAAAACTTCACTACTAAATAGGATGAACTACATCACAAGGTCACTACAATGATGCCTAAGATTAGTGAGGCAACTGAAAAACATCTCACTTTGTGCCAAGATATTGACCACTAGAAGAGGACTTATTTTGAGACACAAAGGTCCTCGGGCGCTACTAAGAGGGATGAATAGTCTATTACTTGATGTGCTTATAGTGTGGATTTAATAAAAAATGTTGAATAAATGATTAAGATGATATAAATGGTCCATTTCCCTTTATTCCATTATTTCAATATTGTTTATTTTTAAGAGGGGTCCAATATTATGAACTTAAGACTCCTTAGGATATGGGTCATGCCTCTTACACTTGCATCCTATGTGGAGGGACCATTTTTCCTCTTCACTGCTTTCTTTGGATTTATCTCATTATTTTATTCATGAGAGGAGATAGAAACAAGTCAAAAATGGAATTCTTCACTTTTTTTATTCAATCTCAAATTGGAGGTTCACTTTTGTGAACTCGCAACCTTTCCTGCCTCTTACTCCTTACTTGGGGGGTTATTGTATTATTTTATTGGCAAGATGAGAGTTGGACCATTCTTGATTATATTTCTAGAAGAGCTTCATTAATAAGTAGTTCAAAATACTTGGTGTTCCACTCAAAAATAGTACTTCTTCAATTATTTTCTCTTCCAACACATATCTTATTTCTTTTCATTGCTTTCTATCCTGTAAGACCCTCCAAGAGTAATGTCATAAATGACATAATGACCTTCTATTGTCTCTTTAGGAGAACATAAAATCGTGCAAGCATACACGATCACAAGTAATAAAATTTGATAAGTAAAGTATCGTTCCCACGGAGATTTATCACTACATTTTGTTGAATACTAAAATTATTTCACTCTGATTTTATCCAAAACAATCATTAAGTGAACAAGTTAACTAAAAGTTTTATAACAAAATAAGAGAAATTTCTAGGATTGCAGTTCTCTTTAAATTATTCCACTCAAATCATATTATTCCGTCTTGATTTAATTTTTTGTAAATTTAATTTGTCAACCAATAACTTCTAATTTTGTCCATACATCTCTTCCGAGCTCCGTATAGACACACCTCGCTAAATTAATTCATTATATTCCTATGAGAATTAAATTCAACAAGATTCATTACGCTCTAAGTTCTCAAATGGACACACATACGATAAAGGTATATTCTTATCCTTCATATATACATGTTATTTTATCCATGAGCAATATACACAAAAATGTCTCTTTCAAGTTTATTTAAGTGCCACGAATCAATTGATAAATTTTCCAATAATCAAAAGCATTAAGCACAAATAGAATAAACAAATTAAAAATCTTATAAATCATTCAAAAATAATTAAATCCAAGCTTCATAAATTTAGATAAAATGCAACCCTAGAAAAATTAAATTACTTCATAAATAAAATTAAAATTACAAAAACGAAAATGCTAAAACATTTAAGGAATATTTAGCTAAACAACACAAAGAAAATTAAAACTTCATATGCACAGAAACACAACATAAGCCAAAATGGCTTCTGCGTGTTATCAACCCGTTCACCCCCCCAAAATGAACCCCTCGTTTCTAGCATTAAATGCCCAATTTATAGTTCTAAAAATACATCAAAAAATATTAAGCGTGCGGTCAATATCTGATTCGCTGTAACAAATAGTGGGAAACGTGGCAGGATTTCATACGGTGGCAAGAACGGGCGCACGCGGAATGTGTTGCACGGGATAAACGGCGCCGAGACACGTGAGAGACAGAAAGCTACTGGAAATGCGTGCGTGGTTTTGCATTTTTGTGTTCACCAAAACGTGTCATGTGTCATCATATGATTGGCTATAATAAATAGTAGGACACATGGCATACTTTAAATGGTTGGAGGGAGAGCTTGCACGTGATTGTGTTGCACGGGATCACTTCTTTTGGCAAACACGTGGATCCCACACGACGCACCAAGTAGCGTGCGACTAGAAAAATCTCGTCCAATCGCTTTTTGTCGTGTTTGTATTACAAGCGCTGATCATAACCGTTGAGAGTCTGATTTGATGGTGCACGTGGCGCACGGACTATAGATGTGTGCGAACTTCTTTCCTGCGCAAAAAAATAAACTTTTCTTAATTGCATTTTAGCCCTCCAATTGAATTCAAATAAACTTTTAACCTTTGGTTAATTGCAATTAAACCCTTTATCTAATTTAAATTAGCTTTTACACTTTTGTTAATTGTAACTTGAATACTCTTTTAATTTAAATTATATTTTCAGACATTTTATTTGCAATTAAGTTCTTTTTCTATCCAAATTATTTAATTTTCTTAAATATATATTCCTTAAGAAAACTAACAGTAAATATTAATTTATTGAATTAAAATTAACTAAAAATATCAAGAACATAACAATTATAATTAATAAAATAGAGAAAAATAACTATATAAAATACAGTTATCACCTTTCCCTTCCTATATCATTACAATTTTTCCAAAAGTAGTTTCTATGTTGTTTTTGAGTGCTTTTCATAGGACCTACTCCCCTATGCTAAAATTATTAAACTTAATAGATTTATTGTAAGTTTGTTGAATTTTTCTTTTTTGTGCCTCTATTCTTATCAAGGAACTTTCTCTTTACCCTTTTCGCTAGCAACATGTATTCTCTTCAGAGATCATCGTTGGTCTTCTTAAGATATACTGAAGCATAAAGTAGGTTGCTATATTTCATAGGGAATGATAACTTTCATCCCGTTTACTAATGAAAATGGACTCTCTATGTTGTTGTTCTTGGATTTTTTCTTGTAACCCATAAAACTCCTTGCAACTCATAAACTCATTTCCCTTTTTCCCTTTCTAATTTCTTTTACAAAATATTAATAAGTGTCTTGTTTAGGGACTTTCTTAACTATTGGCCTATGTCTATATGAGGTAGAAGGTGATAGCTTGATGCTCAACTCATGGCAAAAAGAAACCAAACATTGGGCGATGAATTTTCGTCCATTATTAGCTAAAAGCTCATATGGCAGGAAAAATCTATATATTATATTGCGCCAAATGAACTTCTGGATATCACTTTCCTATATTCTTTCCAGTGATTCAACCTCTATCCATTTCAAAAAATAACAGGTGGCCACAATAAGAAATTATATTTGACCTAGAGTAAGATGTAAGGGGCTTACTATGTCCAAAACAAGCTTTTGAAAAGGTCATAGACTAATGATAGCCTTCATCTCGCTTGCTGGTTGGAGTGGAATGTTGACATGTGTTTGGAAACTATCATATTTTTGTGTATGGTCAATATAGTCCTTTTGGAAGATGGGCTAATAATAACCTTGTTGTATAATTCTTTAGGAAAGTGTCCTTCCTCTAGAATGTGTGCCACAATTTCCTTCATACAATTCTCTTAGTACAAGGTTGGCTTCTTGATCGGGCAAGCATTTAAGCCATTCTCTACTATAATATTTATGGTAAAGAACTCCCTGGATGATAGTGTAGTTCTTGGACTTGGTTGTAATTTTTTGCACTTATTCTTTATTCGTGAGTGAGATCCCTTGGATGATATACTCTAAGTAGGGTGTAAGCCATGAGGAATTTGTCATAGTGTTGGTATGTTTGGGATAAATTGATTTCTTAATGTCTTTGATGATGCTTAGACTTAATTAGTATGATATGGGGATCACTCTTCTTAATTCAGTGTTCAAGGTTGACACCAAACTAGCGAATGAATTGTTATGTATATTCCCCTTGGTACTTGTTTGATCTTTAATTCCTCAAAGGTGAAAATTTCTTTTTTTTTGTTTTTTCCATTTATTTTTTCATTCTTTGTTCTTTAGCCTCAATAGTATAATTAATCTGATTGAATGTTAGGCGTGAATCACTATGTATTAGAACTTTCTTTGCTTCTAACAACCGCAATTGACATAGTGCCAATAAAAATGTCTCATACTTTACAACATTTTTATTACTTAAAAAATAATACGAATACATTTTTCTATTAATTCCCACTATGGGTGCCAAATATTTAGAGAATTATAAGTGTTTTAGGATATATAGAGAGAGTTAGAGAGATAAAACAGTTCCTTTCTAATAAACATAGAGGTTTATATATATAGGCATTTTGACCTCCACATGTCTATACTTAGTAGAACTACGACCTCTAATTTTTTCTGGTACAATAATAGGTTCAGTTCTCCATGATAAGAACATGCATGTACATCTCTAAAATACCTAGGTCAGTTTATCCCTTGCTAAGATCAATTCCAATCAAATCACCACTTGCTTTCCAACTAGTAACACTCAAGTAGTGGGCACCTAATTGGGGGATATACCTCGTGTCATAAGTAACTCTTTGGGAGGAGATACCTCGTGTTATTAGTACCTCATTGGTAGGAGGTAACTCTAGCCCATTACCCTTTTTAGGGAGGTACCTTAGGGTTGCAGTTACCTTGGTCCATAGCTTCAAAATAACTTGTAATTTCAAAAAATAAAAACAAAATATTGATCAGAATGGTTCTCCAATTGCAAACTTACCTAATGTATAAACATACTTTATGTTCATGAACCACATGATTGTATTATGATTTGATTTCGATAGTATATTGTCCCATGCACAAGATTCTAATTATTAAGAGTCCATCCCAGAATAATCTCATCGTGGAAGTAGATGAAAATGGATGTCAAATACCATCCAGTATCCATATTTATTGGGTAGTTAAGGATTTTTGTGACAAAAAGTGAAACATAAAAATAAAGTCTAAAATATATTTCATAAATATAAATTTTATTAGTTGATAAGAATTGACTAATGACAAAATTTTTTATCTAATATAAATTAAAAATTAAATAAATAAAAATGTAAAAGTTACAATTCTTATATAGTAAGACTATTTTTTTTAAGAAACTTTGAAATAAAAGAAAAAGTGGATTTTTTTCAAAATTTTAATGCTCTCTTTGAAATATGAATAAAATAAACATATAAACAAGATAAATTTTGAATTTTAAGAATAAGAAGAGAGACTAACAAATTACAAAGAACATATGCATATACAAAAATTGCTAAAAAAAATTTCAATTTATTTATTCCAAAGTTAAAGTTGTGATTTTCTAAGTTTTGAAAAATCCTTAAGTCATATTTAAGTAGCTCAATGTGTTCATGCATTGATATAGAGTTTTACTCCCTCATTCTACCGCTTAGAATAAACCTCTTAAATCAAATATAACATCTAGCGTAGTCATTAAAGATTTGACATATCAAGTTTAAGGTTGTTAGAGAAAATCACATTTTGAAAATTCAACTGAAGAAGTCGAAGCCAATACTGTTTATTGGAAGGAAACAACAATAAGGTCATAAAGGCTCTGATGTACGAAGATTTTATTATCTTTTGTAAGATCCATAATTATATTACTCAAACAAGACCCTTTTTGAGCAAGTTTGATATGATTTATGCTTCTTGCATATCTAGGGACTTAAATAATGTTGTTCACTTTGTAGCTAATTGGATATCTCATAGTTTTTGTTAGAGTTTCATTTCTATTTCTGTTTTACTTCAACAGTTCTATGCTATTATCTGTACTGAATATTAAGTTTTTAAATAGATGTATTAACTTTTAAGAAAAAAACCGTTAAAAGAAATATTTCTATAATGTTTATTAGTATTATTTTGCATAATCTAAATTAATAAAGAAAATAAATGTAGATTATTAAAGAACTCAAATACATTAATTTAATTATTTAAAAAAATCTAAGAGTTTATTCTTAAATAATAAAAATAAGAATTAACAATTTCATCTTTTTTATTATCATGTAAATTTTTATTTAACATATATTTAATATTTTAATTTAAATCAAACTATACTTCATATGACTTGAAACAAAGAATACAGAATATTATTACTAGACCACTAGTTAAATCACGTTCGATTACATGAATCTTGAAAATATTTATTTATTTAATTTATAAAACTAATAATAATATTCATTATCTTCATCCAATAATAATAGTACAAAAATATAATTATTTATAACTAAAAAAACAAATACATGCATTATTTTAGAAACAATAAAAAATTATGTTTGTAACAATATTGTCACCTTAGTAATATTTACTTAAATGCATAATAATATTTTTAAATTAATATCTTCATAAATTTTTATTTAAATAAATTATTTTTAGTATAATTAAATAAAATAAATATTACAAAATAGTTAAAAACTCTTGTCCAGGAATGGGCAAAAAAACTACGGGTTCGATTATCTATGGATAACCACACCGACGGTTCGGTTTTTATCCGTTTAATTTCAGGGATGAGTTCGGTTTCGAGTAAAACTGAACATAAATGAGCGGGTACGGTTCAGTTACGGTTATACTTAAAACCGTACACGTCCATACCCGAAATGAATTATATTTATTTAAATAAATTATATATTAATTAGGGTTTACTTATTTTTAACCTAATATATAAACGAACCTAAACATTTTTTATTTCACTGCGTCTCTACTCTCTACTCTCTCGCCTCTCATTTTTTCTTAACCTCAATTTCTCTCAAACTGCTCAGTTCTCTCGTCAGTCGCCAGTCACAACCGCAGTCGTCAGTCGCTGCGTCGTTACCAATTGCCGAGTCTAGTCGCAAGTCCCCGCGTCGTCGCCAGTCCATTGATAGTTGACATAAATAGCGATTTGTCTCCCCAGGATGAGAAGGAGATCAAGGTAAGTTATGAGTTAAGTCAATATTCAAGTCTATGATCATTATTGGTGGTTTGGTTTCATTTTTTTTAAATACTTGTGTTATGTATATATCACTTTTTTAGGATAGTTTCATGTCAAGTAGAACAATAGTAATGTTTTTAGCTACAATTTATGACAAGTCATTTGAGGCTTGGACTGGATCCTCACCTAATTCATTGGTTAGTTTTTTTTTAATTTGACATTATCGAAGAATGATGTGCTCAATTTCTTATCTTTTTCCAGCCAAGAATTACTTCAAGCAGATAGGACCTTTTTTTGTTGTTGTTTCAATAAGTGTTTATTAGTGACACAGAGATGTTGATGCTGATAATAAATGCAGCTACTTTCATTTATGATTATTTATAGTAAAGAATGTGACATATTTTTCCTTGCCTATTTTCCTTTCGACATTGGTATCTTGTTAAACTAAAAGAAGCTTAAAAGGCTGGTGGCTTATGCTAGAAGCAATGCATACTTGTTGACCAGACTTGTTGTAGAGGATCATAGCAATTCATATAGATGGGAGGTGAGTTGAAATAACATATTTGAGTTATACCATCTACAAATAATGTTTTGATTTTTCAATAAATTTTGATTTGCAGTGTCTCTTTCGAACTCCTTTGAATAACTTTGATGCAGTGGTTCTTCTACATAGGGATAAATTACCTTATCCCCAACGTCTTCTCTTTCCCTCTGAACTAAGTCTAGGTATAATATTTTGTAGAGATGAACATGGTCCCTAACATGTTTTCATTTTGTAATTTTAAAGCATAGTGTTAGGTGGCTTCTGTGTCATGTTGATGAGAATATGGTTGGCAGGAACACATGTGGCATGTGGAAATGCCAGCAAAATTTTCCATCCCTATATTTTAGTTGGAGACTTAAAGGGTATCTCAGAGGAGTTAAGAAATAAGATATTGGTAGATTTTGATCCATTGAAGTGCTTTATCGGGAATCTAGAGGTAAGTAATGTTCACATTGTATTAATATGCTTGATGATGCTATCTTGACAGTATCCCCCCCCCCCTTCCCAAAAAACAATAACCTACTTACCCCTTTCTCTTTTTCTTGTTTGTAGAAAGAGTTCTCCAATAAATTCGAGATATGGTATGATTCTCTTGGAGGTGATGTTTTTGGCCTAACATGGGGCACTTCTAGTTCCAAGGTTTCATTGAGATACTTTTTGTGCACTAGTTAGATATATTTTAAACTGTCTCAGTTGGCTTAATTTTGATTCCCTTGTTTATATCTTAGAAATAGGGACGGGAAGAAGCAGATAAGGAAATAAAAAATCCTATTGATTTGTTAAAGGATGTTGGAGAAACTGGAAAAGGGTTTGTGAGGAGTGTTTATTTTCTCAAATCCTCACGCCTTTTAAGCTATTTTTTTCCCTTCTGGCCATTTAACCACAAGTCAAATGAACGCTCCACTTCTCCTATTGAGCTAGTTGTTTTGTCTTTGTCTGATCGACGGACGATCCTTAGTGTCATCTTTTCAATGCAAGAGCGCAGTTTTAAGAGGCAACCTGCTTGTCTC
This sequence comes from Hippophae tibetana, assembly GCA_037013495.1. Classification (NCBI taxonomy): domain Eukaryota; kingdom Viridiplantae; phylum Streptophyta; class Magnoliopsida; order Rosales; family Elaeagnaceae; genus Hippophae; species Hippophae tibetana. Next base: position 20,233,886 of record CM072808.1, read on the forward strand.
CTATGTCAGAATAGTAACCCTGTCATAGTAAACCAAATAGCCCTTTACTATAGGAAGCTTTTTTCACCATAACAAGCCATGAACAAGAGAGGCTAACAAGAATTGGAAGCCTTTTACACCATTATATGTTTTTCATGTTAGGATGTAGGTACTGAATCCATTAGTTGATGTTGTGCTTTCCTTTTGTGTTTTATTTTAAGAGTCACTTGTTATTGTAATTTATTATTATTTTGCTCTAAATTGTAATTTGTTATTCAATTGTGGTAGGATATGGCATTCAAAAAAGTGGTGCTTAGTCTACGATGTTCTTTTCTTTAGACCCTCTATTTGGAAATTATGTGAAATATATATTATTAAATGTTAATTTTTTTTTATCATAAACTCAAAATAACAAATTTAAATAACAAATTGAGATAATAAGTTCAATATACTTGTGATTGCATAGCCAAAAAGAGCTCAATTGAATAGGATTTTGAAAAACGATTTTTTTGTTTTGTTTTTTTTAATAATTGTCCCGAACTGTTATCCGCGGATAAAAAACTATCTCCGAACTACAATGATTTTCGGGCGGTTTTGGGGATATATTTTATAATTTGGTTCGGGGATGATTATATTAAAATCCGTCCCCGTCCGTTCCTATGCCCATCCCTACTCCTGTCAAACCAAGGGCCTAAAATAACCTTTTCATCCACCTAAGGACGACCCACCCTCCACTTTCTTTCCTTGTTTTTTGCTAAACAAATACTCAATTCATTGTATAAAATTAAATAATTATTTTTACAATTAATTCAAGTGAAAAGAAAAGAAATGAAAAGAGAGAGCGAGCGAGCAACTGAGAATGATTGCAGGTTTTTGTCTAAAATAATCATATTAATTATAATAGTTTAAAAATAGGTGTATTTATAATTTAATTTTAAAAAAGGCAAAAGCAAACTTATGGTACCGGTATTCAATAATTATGCTAATTTTTCTCTCTCCTTTTTCACGCTCCCACTTCTATTCTTTTCTCTTTTTTCATTTTCTTTTTCTATTTCCTTCCCACGTGCAAAAACCCTTTTTCTCTTCTCTTTTCCCATTTTCTTCTTCTTCTCTTTCTCTATTTTTTCTCTCTCTTTCTTCACGCTCTTACCTTTCTTTCTTTTTTCCATTTTCTTCTTCTTTCTCCTTCTCCACACTCAAAAACCCATTTCTCTTCTATTTTCCCATTTTCTTCTTCTTCTCCTTCTCTATACTCCTTCCATTTATGTTCTCTGATTTTTTATCATATTTCCAAAATAAGGTTAGTGGTATTAATTATGAGTTGTGTAAATTATTATTGGTTTTATTAGCATGTAAATATTGAATTTTCTTTCCAAATTTATAAACCTTTGGGGAGCTGTTAGGTTGAGAAATATTTGAAAATTTTCCAACTATTTGGATGATTGTTTTTCTCCAAAACTGATTTGGGGTTATTTAATGAGATTTTTAATTGAAAAATTGTATTATCTATTATCCTAATTAATCAAAAATATAATTAAAAAAATGTATTATCTATAAACATGTTTTAGACAGAGATTCAAAGATTAATATGATTATAATAAAGTACTAGATTCTGCGTTTTGGGTTCAAAGGAAGAAATTGAGAAATATACTAGTTGTGACTTGTAAGAAGAAAAAGAGTTAATAGTCATTTGTTTCTTTCGTTCATTCCATGCAGTGTAGATTATACACATTTTTGCATTTGTATATCTTATTATTAAATTATCAAAATTAGACAGTTTATAAATTTAAGAGTAAAAATATTATTATAAAAAATTTCTCCATGTATTAGACCTTAATATTTTACAAAGTGTTAATTGATAAACTAATTTAATTTTAAGTATTGATATATTATTATTTGATAATTTTTCTTATACCTTCTATAGAATGGATGGTCTTAGTATTCTAATAATTCACGGTGGTAAGTGGTCGAAGAAAGATGACAAAGAAGTATATTGAGGAGGTGAAGGTTCAGTGATAAGGAACAAAAAGGAATTTATGTATAATGACCTTAAAGATAAATTGTTTCAAAAGTTGAAGATCAATAAGTACAAGTATGAAATTGCAGTGAAATACTTCTATAAGAATGATCTGACACTACCTACTATTTTAATAGGCGATGATGAAGATCTCGATGAGTTTTTTAACCTTCATGTTCAAGATAATCAAAGCAAGGTTGTTGTATATGTTACAAAAAATGAGATAAGATCTATAGATACACATCATTCTATTTGTTGTGAAGAACTTATTAATTTTGGAAATGGTCATGTAAGTTGCGACAATATTTTTGAGAGTATGGGTGATGCACGAAGTGTAGATCATTCTTGATAAGAACCAAGGGTTTAGGACCTAGCTAATTTCAGATTATATAGCAAAGGGTTTCTCCACAAATCAATGGATATTACTCACCATTTTTCTGAGGAGAAAAGACGCCACAAGGAGCTGCTAATTCCTTGATAAGTCTAGCATAAATGACACCCTAACAAGTATGGATATTACTCACCACAAATGCTTGGATGCTAAACAACGCCACAAAGGTTGCCAATCCCTTGATAAGTTGCTTGAAGAGGAACAAAGAGCTAGAATGAGCTCTCAAATGATCTGAATATTCAAACTTCATTCAAAATTATGTTTTACAGCAGCTGAGCTGCTCTTAAAAGGATTCAAACCAACCCTAAGCTATAATACATCATAGCCCTTGATCTCATCCAAGGGTTGAAAATAAACACAGCCAAAAAGCAGAAAAGGTAGCAGCAAACATTGACCAAAATACATGGAAAAATTGGGGCAGCTGACCACAAAGCAATCCCATAAAGTATTACATCTTAACCCTTGATTTCATCCAAGGGCTGAAAAGAGAGCTGCCCAAAATCAGTCCAAATGGCACTCCAAAATTGGAGCAAAACATGGGGCAGCTGAGAACAAAAGAAACCCTATAAAATATTACATCTTGACCCTTGTTTCCATCTAAGGGCTGAAATTGAAGCTGCCCAAAAAGTCCAAATGGCACAACAATGTGCCTAGTTTTATTTTGCCAATTTTGTCCTAATTTCCATCCTAGGATTGTCCCAATCCTTGCACTCCCAATTTAGGTCCCCTTGATTATGAATGACCTCTTGAATGATCCCATTTAAAGCCTTTTCGAGTTGTGCCTTCCTAGACCTTGTGATTGGTCCACTTGGAATTTGTAGCGCTCTATGATTCTCATCATTCCCCCTCTCTTCAAGAGGATTCGTCCTCGAATCATCACCTGCATAATCAAAAGGAGATAAATCAGAAACATTAAAAGAGGTACTAACATTATACTCACCAGGAAGATCAATTTTGTAGGCATTGTCATTGATTCGCTCAATCACTTGAAAGGGTCCATCTCCCCGAGGTTGCAACTTGGACCGTCTTTTTTCAGGAAACCGTTCCTTTCTCATATGCACCCAAACCCAATCACCAGGCTCAAAAATGACTCTTCGCCTCCCTTTGTTGGCTCTGTAAGCATAATCCTTATTTCTCTTCTCAATTTGCTCATGAATGCGTTCATGGAGCTTCTTCACCATTTCAACCTTCCTAGCACCATCTAAGTTAGTTTTCTCCGAAATAGGAATAGGTAATAAGTCCAAAGGAGTTAGTGGATTGAAAACATAAACAATTTCAAATGGAGAATGATCAGTAGTTGAATGCACACTCCGGTTATAAGCAAATTCAACAAAAGGTAAACAATCCTCCCAATTTTTCAAATTCCTTTTTATTACCACCCTAAGCAACGTGGACAGAGTCCTATTGACTACCTCAGTTTGGCCATCTGTTTGAGGGTGACAAGTAGTCGAAAACAAGAGTTTAGTACCCATTTTAGCCCAAAGAGTTTTCCAAAAATAACTAAGGAATTTAACATCCCTATCAGACACAATGCTCCTAGGAACTCCATGAAGCCTAACAACCTCCCTAAAGAACAACTCTGCTACATTAGTGGCATCATCGGTTTTATGACATGCTATAAAGTGTGCCATTTTAGAAAACCTATCTACAACCACAAAAATGGAGTCTCTACCCTTCTTAGACCTAGGTAACCCTAAAACAAAATCCATGGAAATATCTACCCAAGGTGTGCATGGTACGGGCAAGGGAGTATATAGTCCTTGTGGTAGGACTTTGGATTTGGCTTGCTTACAAGTGATGCATCTAGAACATATTCTCCCTACATCCTTCCTTATTATTGGCCAATAAAAATGCTCACGCAAAACATCTAAAGTCTTCTTAATTCCAAAATGCCCCATTAATCCCCCCCCCCCATGGGCCTCCTTAATTAACAACTCATGCATGGAACATTTGGGTATACACAATTGATTTTCTTTAAATAAATACCCATCTAATTTATAAAACTTTTCAAAGGAAGTTTTTTTACATGCATGGTAAATAGCAGAGAAGTCATCATCATTAGCATACATTTCCTTAACATATTCAAATCCTAGCAATCTAGCATTTAAAGTTGAGAGTAAGGCATACCTCCGTGATAAAGCATCGGCTACAACATTCTCCTTACCTCTCTTATATTGAACAATATAAGGAAAAGTCTCAATGAATTCCATCCATCTAGCATGCCTCCTATTCAATTTACCTTGGCGCTTCAGATGTTTTAGAGATTCATGATCGGTATGGATGACAAATTCTCTTGGCCAAAGGTAATGTTGCCATGTCTCTAGGGTCCTAACCAAGGCATATAGCTCCTTGTCATACGTTGGATAATTAAGGGCTGCTCCATGAAGTTTCTCGCTGAAATAAGCGATAGGTCGCCGTTCCTGCATCAAAACAGCTCCTATACCTATTCCTGATGCATCACACTCGACTTCAAAGGTTTTAGTAAAATCAGGTAAAGATAAAACAGGTGCAGAACATAAACTATCCTTCAATGCTTTAAAGGCTCTCTCCTGATTCTCACCCCATTTGAAACCAACAGACTTTTTAATGACCTCGGTTAGAGGTGCAGCTAGTGTACTAAAATCTTTGACAAACCTTCGATAAAAACTAGCTAAGCCATGAAAACTTCTAACCTCGGTTACAGATTTAGGTGTGGGCCATTCTCGAATAGCCTTAACCTTTTCCTCATCTACTTCTACCCCCTTAGAACTAACAACAAAACCAAGAAAAACTAACTTGTCCATGCAAAAAACACACTTTTTTAGGTTCGCATACAATTGTTCTTTTCTCAAAATTTCAAGCACATACCTAAGATGTAAGACATGCTCTTCAAGATTTTTACTGTAAATGAGAATATCATCAAAATAGACAACAACAAATTTTCCAATAAATGCACGCAGAATATGATTCATAAGCCTCATAAAAGTGCTAGGTGCATTTGTTAGACCAAAGGGCATGACTAACCACTCATACAATCCATGTTTAGTTTTAAAAGCGGTTTTCCATTCATCACCCTCTCTCATCCTAATTTGATGATATCCACTTCTCAAATCAATTTTTGAAAAAATGCAAGAACCATGCAACTCATCTAACATGTCATCTAGTCTAGGAATAGGATGTCGATATTTTACCGTAATGTTGTTGATGGCTCGGCAATCAACACACATCCTGCTTGATCCATCCTTCTTGGGAACGAGTAGCACGGGAACAGCACATGGACTCAGGCTCTCTCTAACTTGACCTTTGATCAAGTACTCTTCAACCTGTCTTTGAATCTCCTTAGTTTCTTCGGGGTTGGTCCTATAGGCAGGTCGGTTTGGAAGAGAAGCCCCCGGTATAAAGTCAATTTGATGCTCAATCCCCCTGATTGGTGGCACCCCATCTGGAATCTCTTCAGGGAACACGTCTTCAAATTCCTGCAAAAGAGAAATAGTGGTACTAGGCAAAGACTGGTTAAGATCGTTAATAGAAAAATTTGCCTCCTTGTACAAAAGTACAAGTATGGGCTGTTTTGAATAAAAAGCCCTCTTGACCTCACTTGCCTTAGCATAAAAATTCACATTTTTTTTCTCTAGTATTTTTCCACTCTCCTCTCCTTTTTCTTCACTCTTTTTTTTTCTTTCACTCTTTTTTTCTTTTTCATTCTTCTCTTTTTTTTCTTTTTCCCTAACCATCCTCAATTGATCTTCAAAGACTTGCTTTGGTGAAAGGGGTACAAGTGTGATGTTTCTACCATTCTTCACAAACGAATACTTGTTTCTATATCCGTCATGTGTAACCCTCCTATCATATTGCCAAGGCCTACCTAGCAAGATGTGTCCAGCTTGCATGGGTACCACATCACACATCACCTCATCCTTGTACTTTCCAATGGAGAAGCTCACTAATACTTGCTTATTAACCTTCACTTCCCCACTATCATTTAACCATTGCAACTTGTAAGGCTTAGGGTGTTCAAATGTGGGCAACCCTAATTTCTCAACTAAGGTAGTACTAGCCACATTGGTGCAACTTCCCCCATCTATGATAACACTACACACTTTGTTACTCACATGACATCTTGTGTGGAAGATGTTATCTCTTTGTTGTTCAAGGTCATCCTCCTTGACTTGAGTGCTCAAAGATCGCCTTATTACAAGTGTTTCCCCATCCATGGGTCCTATCTCCTCTTCACTAACTTCCCCTACAGATGGCGTCTCATCTTCTTCACTTTCATTATCGGTTCCAACCTCACCACTTGCTAAGGTGATCATTACCTTCTTATTGGGACATTGAGAGGCTATATGACCATTACCAAGACACCGAAAACACCTTAAGTCACGATTACGAATTGGAGTGTCGATTTTACCTTTGTCCTTGCTAGCCCCCATCTCTTTGGCTTTGTAAGGCTCAAATCTTGGTTTGGATGTAGCTATTTCATCTTTTTTCTCATTGGACTTCCAAGGACTAGTAAGGTTTGGTTTTGAGTAATGGGACTAGACCTTAATGGTTGGGATCGAAAACTCCGTTTCTTTAATTGTCTTTCCACCTTGATTGCCATATGGACCATGTCCTCCATCTCCACATAATGATGAAGTTCCACAATGTTGGCAATGTCCGGATTCAACCCACTAAGAAACCTAGCCATGGTTGCCTCTCTATCTTCCTCAACATTAGCTCTTGCCATAGCCACTTCCATTTCCTTGTAGTACTCATCAACACATTTATATCCTTGAGTCACTCTTTGTAAGCGTTGGTGTAACTCTCTATAGTAGTAGCTAGGCACAAACCTCTTTCTCATGATAGCCTTCATGTCCTCCCAATTATCTATGGGCCTTTCACGGTTTCTCCTCCTACTAATGACCAATTGATCCCACCAATTCAATGCATAGTCATAAAACTCAATTACAGCAAGTTTTACTTTTTTCTCCGTGGAGTAGTTGTGACATTCAAAAATATGCTCCACTTTCTTCTCCCACTCCAAATACAACTCCGGGTCATTCTTTCCTTGGAATTGTGGTATCTTCATTTTTATACTACTTAGATCTCTGTCAACTCCATCTTGAGCTCTAGGTGGGGGTCTCCACATACCTCCTCTACCATTTCTTCCACCTCTATTCCCATTTCTTCCTCCTCTAGGCATTCTTTCCCCCTCTTCCTCCAATTCTTCTTCCCAATCTTCTTCCTCTATATCATCCCCAACATGAGCTTGCCTATTAACCCTCCTAACATTGGGTGGAGGTGTCCCTCGTTGTAAAGCTGCTATGGAATTTTCTTGCCTTTCCAATCTTTCATTCATATCAACTACCAAGTTGTTCATCCTTTCAAATGATTGTTGCAGCGCCCTCATCATGAACATCATATCCGGTCTTCCTTCGGGACTACTGTTTGACATTTTTTTTTCAATTCTACACAACAATAGGTTAGTGTAATAAAATAGAACTAATGTAAATTCACAGAATACCTCACGTGTTTAGCGCTCGGATTGATCGCTCAAACCCTCTTAGTTCCTAATCAAAGCAACCAAATCCAGGAATTCCAACCAATTTGTAGAATTATCAAACACCCAAAAAAACAAATAGTTCACAATATCCCACTTGTTAAAGCACAAAGGAAACTAACTCAAAGTGTTTAGAGGAGTAAGCACAAGAAAAAGCAATAGAACAACATGATTGGAAAAACAACAATTTCCCCAAAGGAACTAAGCACACAATGGAATATTTATAATCAAAGTGTAAAATCCTTGAAACTATGAGTTCTAATACTCACTAGAAATTAGCAATTGCAATTTGGCCAATCTGTTTTTTTTCTGTTTTTTTTTCGAATTACTTCTGGCCACTCTTTTTTTTCTGTTTTTTTTCTTTTTGAGACAATTATGCTAATAACTCTAGAGTAAATCAATACAATACTTTCAATATGAGTTTAAGTGATGTTTAAGATTGGTAAAATAGCACATAAATTATGACACAAAGGGAAAATGAAATTTCTTCAGGAACTACCACAGAAATACTAGAAAACAACCAAAAACTGCATAATATTTCAGATTTTGTAGAATAAGCAAGGAAAAGTACAGAATAGATTCAGTAATAGCAGAATTTGCAAGGAAAATGCAGAAAAAACGTGGAAACAAAGAAGAGCAATATTTTTAGGGTATGGAGAATAAATTTCAGCAAGAACACAGCAGAATGATATTTATTTTTTTTCGTTTTTTTTTGTGTCAGAAATAAAACAAAAACACAAGAACAAGAACACAAGAACAAGATCAAATATAAAGGATAAGAATCTGAAAATTAGCACCAAAAGCTCTGATACCAAATGATAAGAACCAAGGGTTTAGGACCTAGCTAATTTCAGATTATATAGCAAAGGGTTTCTCCACAAATCAATGGATATTACTCACCATTTTTCTGAGGAGAAAAGACGCCACAAGGAGCTGCTAATTCCTTGATAAGTCTAGCATAAATGACACCCTAACAAGTATGGATATTACTCACCACAAATGCTTGGATGCTAAACAACGCCACAAAGGTTGCCAATCCCTTGATAAGTTGCTTGAAGAGGAACAAAGAGCTAGAATGAGCTCTCAAATGATCTGAATATTCAAACTTCATTCAAAATTATGTTTTACAGCAGCTGAGCTGCTCTTAAAAGGATTCAAACCAACCCTAAGCTATAATACATCATAGCCCTTGATCTCATCCAAGGGTTGAAAATAAACACAGCCAAAAAGCAGAAAAGGTAGCAGCAAACATTGACCAAAATACATGGAAAAATTGGGGCAGCTGACCACAAAGCAATCCCATAAAGTATTACATCTTAACCCTTGATTTCATCCAAGGGCTGAAAAGAGAGCTACCCAAAATCAGTCCAAATGGCACTCCAAAATTGGAGCAAAACATGGGGCAGCTGAGAACAAAAGAAACCCTATAAAATATTACATCTTGACCCTTGTTTCCATCTAAGGGCTGAAATTGAAGCTGCCCAAAAAGTCCAAATGGCACAACAATGTGCCTAGTTTTATTTTGCCAATTTTGTCCTAATTTCCATCCTAGGATTGTCCCAATCCTTGCACTCCCAATTTAGGTCCCCTTGATTATGAATGACCTCTTGAATGATCCCATTTAAAGCCTTTTCGAGTTGTGCCTTCCTAGACCTTGTGATTGGTCCACTTGGAATTTGTAGCGCTCTATGATTCTCATCAATTCTTCAAATCCTAATGAATTTATTGGTAATTCTCTTAAGAACAAGAGTGATGTAAACGAGAATTGTACAACTAAATTAGTGCAACCTTGTAACAATGTTATTTCATCAATCACTTCTAGGCTCATTGTAGAAGTTGATTTTGAAAATGGTTTATCTCAATCTCAAGGAACAACTTTAGTTTGGTGCAGTAATAAAGTACTATCTAATCAACCATGTACACCCACAGATATTTTTTCAAATGGTGATGTTGGTTCTTTGGTGCCACATGTAGAGCTTGATTTGAAGGTTGATCAAGTATTTGACAATAAGATAGATTTCACTACACATGTTGAGCTTCATGCCATAAGAAATAGATTTAATACGAGGACACTGACAAGCAAGAAAGACCATGTAGTGATAAAATGCATTCAAGCTAATTGTACTTGGATGATTAGATGTAATAATATCACTAGATCATATCGATTTAGGGTAAAATAATTTGAATCAAGACATACTTGTGATCCTAATAAGTACATGAGGAAAAATAGGACCGCGACCTCAAGAGTGATAGAAAATGCTATTAAGATGAAACTAGTGTAACCTGGAAGAGTTTATAAGCCAAAAGATATTATTGATGATTCTCAGAATGAGTTTGGGATTGATATTTATTACACCACAGCATATAGGTTTAAAGAAAAAGCTCTCAGATTGCTACAGGGCACTGAAGAGGAATCTTTCCTCAAACTCCCTTCCTATTGTCCTGTTCTAAAGGAAAGAAATCCTAGAAGCATCACACATATTGAAGTTGACCAGTCGGGAAGATTTAAGTATTTTTTTCATGGCACTAGGTCCATGTATTAGAGGATTCTTATCCTACATAAGACATGTGATTATAATTGATGGTGCATTTCTTAACGGTAGGTATGTTGGGACATTATTGTAGCAAATGGTTCTGATGGAAATAACAATATATATCCAATCTCCATTGGGGTTGGAGATTTAGAAAATAATGATGCTTGGGAATGATTTTTGTTAAAACTATCATCTGTAGTTGGGCACGTTGACGACCTTGTTATTATTTCAGATAAACATCAAAGTATTGTTCAAGCTATTTCGAAAGCATTTCCTAATGTAGTGCATGGTTATTGTGCATTTCACATGGAGATGAATTTAAATCAGAAATTTAAGAACCGTGACATTATACCTTTGTTCAGATACTGCTCAAGAGCTTATACAAAGGGTGAATTTGACAAGTACATGGGGGATTTGAGAGAGATTGATCCTTTGATAGAGAAGTACTTATTGGAAGCAAGTAAAGAGAAATGGTCAAGATATAATTTCCCAGGAAATAGGTACGGGATAATGACCACCAATGGTTATGAATCTTTTAATAATGTAATGAAATCAGCATGTGAATTACCCATAACTATGTTTGTTGAGTATTACCACAACAAAATACAACAATGGTTTGTGGAACGTAGGGAGGTTGGAATGAGATAGGGAACTCGATTCCTTACAAATGAAGTTCAATCAATCATGCGTACAAATCACTTTTAGTCATTGAGGTATAGGGCTTTCAGAATTAATGCACATGTTTTCCAGGTAAATGATTCGTTCACTAGCTATTATCCTATTGTCATGTTTATTTATTTGCATTGTTTTTGTTAAATATCTATATAATCTTACTTTTTATTACATATATTATGTACTAATGTTGACACTTTGAACCCTCTTAGGTTATACACGGTGACAACAGTGATGATGTGGATCTACTTAATAAATTTTTAATTGTAGGGAGTTTGATGTTCACAAGATCCCATGTTGTCATGCCATTGCAGTTGCTCGGTTTCAAAATGTTGATGTGCATTCTTTCGTTGATAATAAATACACCGTAAATTGTTATATTACAGCATATGCTGAGTCTATTTTTTTGGCAACTGATAATGGTGAGTTGACCATTCCACCAGAGATAATGGACCTAGTGAACTTCCTCCTAATACTAAGAGGAAGTGTGGAAGACCACGAAAGCGACGTATACGTTCACGTGGGGAAGTAATTAAGAAGGTTATATTGTACAGTAAGTGTGGAAGGGGTGGTCATAACACAAAGACTTGTAGTCAGTTCCTTGAGATGATTGTAGAACCTTCTCTATCTTCTCACCCTTAAACATTATTGAGATATATGCAAAATATTCTTTTTTTATTGGTCGCCTTTTTGTAAACATTGTTATATGATGACATAATAAATATTATATTCTTTATTTACCAAAATATATCATGTTACTTGTATATTCTCAAATAGAACCGATATTGCAGGATATATATTGCAGGTGAATAAAAGATAAATTTTTAAATATAAATTTTTAGGTTGTTTTTATTATAATAAGATAAAAAATTAATGTTTATAAAATTTTACAAAATAATTATGTAAGTTATAATTTATTAAAAAAAATTAGTTTTTATCTTTTATGTAATTTAGTTATTCTTTATTATACCATGTATAAATATATAAATATTCATTATTATACATACTATATACTTAATATTATTATAATCTATTTTTTATGTATTTATTAATTTATATTGTATAATTTTTAAATTATTTTATCAATTTATATAGATATGAAACTATATTATTCACGTTAATAAATAAATTTAAAAATATTAAAAGTTAAAAAAGTTAAATAAAAATTAATTCTAAGTTACAAGTTAAGTTTTATCTCTTTTTAAACTATAACATAAATATTTTTTTTTAATATTATATGGGATATGTACTTTTTGGACAAAACACTCGTGATTGCAAAGTTATTCCAAAAGTTTCCGACCAAAATAAATATTACTGCGAAAATATCATATATGCCAAAATCTAAGCCGATCGCCGCAGGACCTAGTTTTACGTAATATTTAATTAAAAACAATTATCACAACTTACATGTACAGAATTATACATTTTATAAAATAATTAACTCATATTAATAAATAATTTTAATTTAACATTTATTACAACACTAACATACTTTACAATTATACTTTACATTATCACCCTATTAAATCATCCCATTATACTTTACAATTATTGTGAGGCTAATCAGAATCTTTGTAAAGAGAAAACAAAATCCTCCGTGATTTCTGCTTAACCCTTTTTTGGCTGAAGAAGAAAAAAAGAAAAAAATAATGGTCCAACCAATCATTCAACTTTAATAAATTGTTCCCATTTATTTGGTTTGATGCTTTAGACTCTCCCTCTCTTCCAAGTTGTTGTCTAATGAGTTATGCTTTACCAAATAATATATATATTATTTGGTAAAATAATTTTACAAATGAAGATATTTTTTTCGTTTAGAAACTTTAAAATGTAATATATAATAATTAAGATGAATACAAATCATGTGGTTTTAGTATTTTTCTTTAGAAACAATTAAATTTCATAACAATTATTGCATTTTTATATATATTAAGGATACACAAAATATACATTTATATTTTTAATTTTCAAAATTTGTAGTATTTATTGATGGTTTTTATTAAATCGTTAAATTGAATTCAATATAAATTTCTTAAATATTTATAAGGTGTGTATGGAATAAGAGATTAATATTTTTAAATCTATATAAATTTGATTTAATTTACATATATTAAAAAATAATATTTTTTATGTGTCTATAAATTCTATCTTTTTAATAATTTTAAAATAATTTTATCACATTAATCAATACTTTCAATCTATTATACACACAATAATTAAATGGGTTATTATTATCAATCTTTTTATTTCTATTTATTCTTTGCTAACTTTTTTTTAAAGTTAATTGAAAATATTGTCGGAGAAGTGTACCATTAGAAGTTTGAGTTATGTGAATTTATAATTTACATTATTTTTTATTAATAAGGAATTTATGTGTACATAAAAAATACTATTTATGAATTATGTGGATTGATTTGAATATATTTACATATATTGATCGATGTAAAACTGTAAGTGCACAATATCGTAGTTTTATAATAAATTAATAAGAAAAATATCCCTTAGGGATTAGTAACTTGTTTTTAACAAATATCAAAATTATATTAATCTTAATTTTATCTAGAAAAATCACTAAGTTTGTTGTAATTGAAATTTAAAATAAAATCAATTTAAAGAAAATATGCAAAATAAAATAAAAATGTTGTTTAGAGATCAAATTAATGGGAAGAAAATTTCTAGAAATTCGATTTCACCTCATCTCTCATTATGTCTTACTCAACTAACTAATTGAATTTAATTCTCTCTATTTGTTAGGAATCTTCAAAAAATATCCAAAAAGTTTTTTCTATAGTCAATTAGAAATATTCTTGTTCATTAATTTATACAAGAGTGTGCAATTTAATAAAGCAAGAAAGCATTAAGACCAATGATTTTTAAAATTACACAGATTTATACAAGTCTTTCGATCTCTATATTTACCTATATCGACATATTCCAAATCTATCCTATAATTTCCCTACATTAGTTTGTAACTTTTAGAGTTTTATTCTTGCAACATAAACTAGCATCAAAGTCCAAGTTATTCAAATAAAATAATAAATAATAAAAGAACGTTTTATGGGTTGCCTTCCATAAGCGTTGGTTTAATAGTCTACAACCAGACTTTTCAATTTTTATCAATCAGGATTTCGATAAATGCACAATTCCTCTCCATTTATTCTCCATAATAGTGTTTCAATCTCTCATCGTTAACTCTGAATATATTCCCTACCTTGTCCTTCAAGTCTATTGCTCCAAAAGTGAAAACTTTGTCAATTATATAAGGACCTATTGATGAAAAAAATCGGCATCGCCTATCCTGCCAATACTTTGGTTTTATATTTATAAAACTCTCGCAAGTGCACGAATCATTTCATAGAAAATGATAAGTATACTCCCAAGGTCGACCTAAGCAAGTAATATATGTGGTTTTTAATTTATTATTCAAACTTTTAAAAATTAAATTAAATTCTAAACATCTTGTCACGATAGCTTGGGTTTTGTGTATTTTCTAGTCTAATAACATAAAAATAAACACAGATATGGATTCAATAAACATTTATGCAAATTTTTATCATTCATAACTATAGAGTATTTATGGATATAATAACTAAGTTAATTATGCTTGCTCATATAATTTAGGTTATTAAAGATATAAATTGATATTTATTGATTCTTTTTTTATATGAATACCACATTTGGTTGGGTTAGATATTATTTGTTAATTAAACAAATTAAATAACACCTATGGGTGAGGTTGATAATCAATTCGGTTAATTAAATTAATTTTTTTTCTAAAATATTGAAAATGAACCATTTAAATGACACCTTTGGTGGGGTTAGACAGTTTAAACTTTATTCCAAGTGTCCAAATTAAACCTAAGAATTTAATTATCTGAGTACTAACTTTTAAGTTTTAAACCCATTACTGAGAATATGTTATGAATACATTTTCAAATAATAATTCTTATAACAAAAAATTGAAATAGAGTTTCACTCTAATTACCAGACGATTGTACCAACAAATAAAATAGCACTACTATAAATTAGACCGAATAACTAAACCTTAAAATCTAATTTTTAGATTTAAGTTTGTAATGAAAAATAATAAATTTCTCTATAACATTCTTAATATAAAATCTTAAATAAAAACAAAATCAATTCATTTTATAGAGATTTTTACCTATTTAATATTTCGTAAACACAACAACGTTATTATTATATCATTTTTACAAATAGTCAATCAAGTTAAATTTAATCACAAACAAATTCAATATAACATATAAGAATAAAACATAAAAATAACTGTTAAAAATTCATTTTAAAATTATACCTCAAAAGAATTTCTATAAAATTTTGATGCTAATTTTTTTGCCGAAAAACCTTTAAACGGATTTGCATTTTCGTTTATTGAATCAAAAAGCTAGAAATTTACAAAAACATAACTAGTTCTAATAAAAGAACATTAAAAATAAAAACTAAAAAAAATAAGAAATAGAGAGAAAGAAAGAGATAAGAAGATGTTTTTTAGGTGTATTTTGTGTAACTGGGAAAATAAGGTATTTATAGGTGAGAAAAAAAGGTAAAAAAGTGGGAAAAATGATAAAAAAAAATGGGAAAATGTGTAATAGGCATTGACGCAGGTTTGAACAGTTTTTGTACAGATGGGTGCAGATGTGTAGGCGAATACTTGGCGTGGTATGGCATGCTACACGCGTTACTCGACGCGGTTGGGTGGCTACGCGTGTGATTTCAGTTTTTTTTGACATTTTTTTACCATTTTGACTCATTTTTTCCATCCTTTTGAATTTTCCTCATTTATTTTCTAAATATATTTGTGATGTATTGCCTCTAGTCTTTTTCTTCGAGTCTTTAAGTTATTTTTTGAATATAAAATACCTGAAAAATAATCAAAATACTTGTGATTCCGAAAAGATATATTTATATAAAAATATAATAAAATCATATAAATATAAATCTTTTTAATCAATTAAAGTACATAAAATCATGGTAATTTTAGTGATTTTTAAGCACTAATCACCTGTCCATCTTGATCTTAACTTACTTGGGAAGAGTTTTAGTAGTGAATTGAAAAGCAAAACCTGTTGTCCTGAAGCAAACTCACTCCTAAGAATCTGTTTGTCATGCCACTTCTTTGTCCGTTCTTTGTAGATATTTGCATTTTCATACACATTATTTCACTTGTGTCGATGACAATTATTGCATTTTTTATATATTAAGGATACACAAAATATCCATTTATATTTTTAATTTTCAAAATTCGTAATATATATTGATGTTTTTTATTAAACAGTTAAATTGGATTGAATATAAACTTTTTAAATTTATAAGGTATGTATCGAATAACAAATTAATATTATTTAATCTATAGAAATTTGATCTAATTTACATATATTAAAAATTAATATTTTTATATATGTCTATAAATTCTATCTTTTTAATAATTTTGAAATAATTTTATCATATTAATCAATACTTTCACTCTAGTATACACACAATAATTAAATGGGTCTATTATTTTCAATCTTTTTTATTTCTATTTATTCTTTGCTAAATTTTGTTTAAAGTGAATTGAAAATATTGTTGGACAAGTGTACCATTAGAAGTTTGAGTTATGTGGATATATAATTTACATTATTTTTTATTAATAAGGAATTTACCTTGATATAAAAAATATTATTTACGAATTGTGTAAGATTGATCCGAATCAATTTACACATATTGATCGGTGTAAAATTACAAGTGAATAATATCATAGTTTTACAATAAAGTGATAAGAAAAGTATCATCCTCAGAGATTGTTAACTTATTTTTGACAAATATTAAAATTATATTAATTTTAATTTTATCTAGAAAAATCACTTAATTTTTTGTAATTGAAATTTAAAATAAAATCAATTTAAAAAAAATATGTAAAATAAAATAAAGATATTATTCAAAGATCAAATTAATGGGAAGAAAACTTCTAGGAAATCGATTTCAACTAATCCCTCAGAATGCCTTACTCATCTAACAAATTTAATTTAATTCTTTCTATTTGTTAGCAATCTAAAAAAAAATCCAAAATGATTTTTTGATAATTAATTGAAAATGTTCTTATTCATTAATTTACACAAGAATATGCAATTTAATAAATAAAGAAATCATTAAGACAAATGATTTTTAAAACTATACATGTTTATACAAGTCTTTCGATCTCTATATTTACCTATGCCGAAATATTTTAAATCTATCATTTAATTTATTATTTTGATAGTAAATCACAATAATAAAATTATCTAATTCATCGTACTAATATGAAAAAAAATGAAAGATAATTGAATAGTAAAAAGAATCTGTTTTCGTTTCTTCTCCCGAGTTTTTCTTTTTCTTTTCTTTTCGCCGCAGTCAGATTATGTTATCTAGTTTCTTTAGTTCTCTCTATTTTTTGTCTTCTAGCTTTTTCTTTATTTGTATTCTCTGCCGCCCTTCACTCTTCCTCTTCTATTATATATATATATATATATATATATCAAACCTGCCACTATTCTTCCTTTGATATATATATATATATACTTTACTTATATTAATTTAAATTTAACATCAATAAATCTTTATTTAAATTTGTGAGTTTGAAACTATATGTTAGTAACAATTTTGGATTTTTATTATTTTTAAATCTATAATAAAATTTAAATAATAATAATAATAATAATAAAGTTTAAATAAAATAAAATTAGAAGTAATAAATTATGTTAAATTATGCAAATTATTACATATAATTTATTGAATTGATTTGGATAACTATAATGCACAAATAAATTACAAATTATAAAATTATTTATAATTTGTAGGGATAATATTGAATTACTTATCAATTAAAATTGTATGAATTTAATCCTTTGTATACCTTTACGATAAATAATTACTACTATTTTGAGAAATTGTACCTTCTTAACAATCAATGGCATAAAATCTTAAAAAGTTGAAAGAGTAGTTATTAGTTTTTAGTGTAAAGATATTAATGTCAATTTATGTTTGTCAAGTTCTGTTGTTGTTCTTTTATGGTGAGTGAGTCGTGATATTTATAGGGAAAGGATTTACCAACTGATGAATCTTACCCATAGAGATAGACTTACTTTCGAATGTCGAAGATTTATTTCCTTAATTATCTCATTATCAGATAATTAAGGGTTTAAATGTTGGTAATTTATCTGTTAGATATTTGACTAATACTGAAACTCTTTTAATGATTCAACGTTGACTAGGCTAGCTTGTGAGTCATATTACCCCACGTGGCCTGAATTATTTTACACCCAACATTAGCCCCTAGACCTACTAGGTATAGTTACATCGGCTTAGAGATCTACTTTACAATTTTATCACCACCTAGTGTTCACTATTTTGTGAACCTCATTAGTGGTGTTGAGTTCACTCTTATGTGGTCTTTAATTTCCCATGTAAGGAATTTCTTGTTTTTTTAACATTTAAAATGTGCACAATGATGTCTTATTGTTGGTGATTTTGGCAGATTTTTAATTAGACTCCCAATTAGGGAGTTATGTCAATATCAAAACCACTATTTAATGAGTTTACTTTTTCATTGTTAAAGAAAGGACATGGATTGAAGTCTGTGAAATTTTGTGTCCATAAACTACCCAAGAGCTTTATGAAGGATATAATGATTGATAAATATGAACCAACTTTGCTATTATAGAGACAAACAACACAAACCAAGATGGGTTGTGTGAAGTGGCCATTAAATGAAGGATTAATAAAGGAGTAGGGGGCCCATATCTGACTAGCCACCCATGTTGTGTCCAACTATGACATGTTTGGCCAGGGTCTGGACACCAATGGCATGTTTGACCATAGTCTAGCCAACCATGGGGTGTCCAACTATAGTGGTGGCTTAGGTCTATGTGTTGGTGACTTAGGTCTATATAGTAGCAATCAGGTACACATCGAGTTGAGTGATGATTTTGAATCACCTCGGTGATATTTTTCTTTCCATGATGACAATTCTAAAATCTTTACAAGATCTATCAATGACATAACCACCCTTCTCTAAGAGGACTGCGTGAGTGAGGGAGTTATGATAGTATTCTTGAAGATATCCCTAATTTTTGACAATTAGGCTTTTCTTTGTTGTAATTATTTTTCTAACTTGTGCACTTCTATTCCTTGTTGGAGTAGAGTGATATGGTTGCATAAAGGTCAGAATTTTTTAAAAGGTTCTAGGTAGTGAGGGATTATATTCTGATTATCTCAAGTTCTAGTAGGATCAATCTTCTAGTATACTTTGATAAATTATGTGCTTGACTCCTGTTTAGACTTTTTTTGGAATGTAGAAATGTGGTTGGATACTTTAAGAATGTACCCAATAAAGAAATACATGTATATACTACTACAAAATTCAAGTTTTTAAGTCCGTTATTAACTAACTTAAAGGTAATTTTAAGTCGGTTAGATAAATCTACTTAAAATGAGGAGACTTAGAATTTAAAGTCAGTTCACGGATTGAACAAACTTCAAATTCTACATTTTTTGCTTTCCCCAATACCTATTTTCGATCACATAATAGTAGGAAAAACCAAAATATGTTTAAAAGAGTTTTTAAATAGTACACATTATTGAAAAATTAAATATTAATTACTTGAGAATTAAATTTATTACAAAAAATAAGTTATATACAATACATATATATATATATATATATATATAACTTAAATTAAAAATAAAATGATGATGCCTCTTTTGTCATGGATTTTGTGGTATTCTCACTTTATTTCAAGGAGAGGAAGCTTGGTTTGTTCCTTCGAATCACGAGAAATGTCCCATTTTTAATGACCAAGGAACTCTCCAAAGATATGAGATAGAGTTTGGGCAGGAAAACAGGTCCAAACAACAATTCATTCCCTTAAGCATCTATCTTACATCCATCAAACAAGCTCATACTTCAGAGACATATGAATTGAGAGTTTAAAGAATTAAAAAAATTATCATGATGTTATCCTTCGCTATTCAATATTATCAGATTATTCTCCTGATTCTTCTTGTGATGTAATAATTTGAAACATGTGTTATGCCAATTCTTCACGTAAATCCTCAAAATTTTGCATATTATAGCAAAATTTGTTCCAACCAAAGAACTATATTTATTTAAATTCAAAATAAGAATGTAATATAATGAATTTCCGAAAAATAACTTGCATATGTCAAAAAAGTATATTAATAAAAGAGATTATCACATCTTTAATTGGAATGTTAATATTTGAGATGATTTTGCTCATAAATTTCATGACAAAGTAACCACACATGACTCCATCATTTTGTTTTGGAACCTACAAAAAAACAAAAAAACAAGTGTACGTGGTTTTCTATATTCAAACATCTTTATTATTCAATAGTAAAATTCATAACTTTGTACATGCCATAACTTTGTCCAATATAAGCTTATATGATTTTTTAAGGGCAATGCCCCTACTCTTGTTCCATAGCTTCTATGTTCTATCAAAATTTAAAATAGCTAGTTCTTTATTAAATATTACAAAGAACAATAAATAGATACTTATAACTCTTATATTTTAACAACTACTTTTATGTTTTTACTCAATTCTATGGAAGCTGAGCCTTAGTACCAAACATAATTTCCATATAGATCATGGATTATCAACATCCAATGATCTTGGCCTTGTTTAAACTTTAGTGGCCAATGGATTATCAACTTCTGATTTTTGTTAAGTGTTAATACCAACATTTATAACTCAAAAGAATATCTCTACGGATAAGGTGATACTTAACTACGTCAACATCATGGAATTTCTCATTTTTACATTTAATAAATAGGCATCAAATCATACTAATTTCATTATTATTGTTTTTACGAGCAAATTACAAGAAACTTTCAACACCAGAAATGTAGTATTTCTCAATTCTACACTTTAATATCCATGAGTTTTTCATTTTCTATTAATGACATTAAGCATATTAAATATGTATCCAACTAATATATTTCAGATATTATTATATATTAATTCCCTAATTATTAGAATATCTATCAAAACATCGTATAAAAAAAACATAAAAACCAAATAATTAATAAAGTCATAGTAACATTAATAAATATATAATATATAATATATAATAATTTATATATATAAATGCATGTAATGAATAATAATAAATATTTTATACATATATATAATAATAAACCCATTATACATCATATACATATAAAATATATTTTATACTATATATATATACATATATTTCTAAATAATTTTCAAAAAACTTAAGTTTAAAATAAATTAATATATAACAAAAACCTAAATACATAAAACTATTAAAATAAATAAATGATAAAATATCTTCTTCTCTTTTAAGCTTGAATAAAAATACACAACCTACATAATACAAATATTTATACACATAATCAATAACATATAATATAAATGTTTAGTTAGTGAGAAAATGAAGGAAAATGGGTATGAAATATTTGAGTATTATACTAAAAAAAATAGTGGATCTAGAAGAGAAATTGGAGAGGAAGAAAACCAAACTGATGGTGTTGGAAATGATTGTCAAAAGTGACCCTAAAAGGAGAAAGAAAATAGAGATAACAAACGGTTTTCTTTATAAGGGAAGAGGGAAACACGAGCTAGCTGTTGGTAAATGGGGAAGAGAAGAAGATAAGGAAAAACAATAAGGTAGCATCAGTTGACACGTAAAATAGATGCTACACGTAGTATTTTAAGTCAGTTCAATATGTCAATTGACACTACACATGACTTAAGTCAATTGACATGTAGAACTGACTTAAAATCCTATGTGTATCCTTGGTTCTACATGTCAACTGACTTAACAAATTACAAAAAAATAAAATAGTAGCATCGGTTGACACGTAGAATCGACGCTACACATAAGATTTTAAGTCAATTCTATGTGTCAATCAACTTAACAAATTATAGAAAAATAAAATAGTAGTGTCGATTAACACATAGAACTGATGTTATAAGTAGGATTTTAAGTCGGTTCTACGTGTCAATCGATGCTACATGTGGCATAAGTCAATTGACACGTAGAATTGACTTAAAATCCTACATGTAGCGTCATTTCTACATGTCAATCGACTTAAAAAATTATAGAAAAATAAAATTGTAATGTCGATTGACATGTATAACCAACTTAAAATTCATTATAATTTGGTTTTAAGCAAAAACCTATTTTATATCCTGACTTATATACCCTTTATTGTAGTAGTGATAAGTGCACCATTGGAGGTGTCTGCTTTCTTAAAGGACACATGATGTGGCATGACTTAGGAAGGAAATGGATAGGGTAATGTGACCCGTTAGATAAAATTATGTATAGAGTGAAAGTCTTTGCTTCACAACCTTCAATTTGTCTTAGAGACTAGAGATGACTTTGTACTTCCACAATGATTTATTTACTTAGGTTTGCACCTATTAGTAGCCATACCAAAGTCGATAACCCTTAGGCCTAGATAGTAAGTTTTGGCCTTTTGTTTAAATAAATTTGGAATACTTAGTATGGATTGTAGATGGTACTGATTCATAACCCATTGAGTTAGGTGCTCTCACTATGACTTCATCGAGGGTGTCCCCTGTTTAGATTTTCAAAGTTCATGGAACTTGTGAACTATGACATGGCCAGTAGGGTTTCCAAAGCCTAGTGGTCTACCACATGCTGTAATCATGATGCTAGAGTTCAAGTCTTTATGTGGACATTTTGGGCATATGCATATACCATGTTTTTTAGCTATTTCTGTACTTTTAAATCATGTACTTGTGATTCTATACTTGTGTTGCATCTATATCCTTCATTTACACATTAGAGAGGTTCATCTACATGATCTCGTCTACTTCGAGATGGTGGATGCACTTTGAACACATCCCTTGTGGGATCTATGTTGTTGGTACACTATGATGTGTACCTATTATTGGTGCACTATGCTATGCATATGTTGTTGGTACATTATGATGTTTGCCTATTACTGGTACATTATAGTGTGTACCTATTGCTAGTAGACTATGGTGTGTACCTATAAGGGAAAGAGTCTAACGTGATCCAAATGCCTGTATGCATGTGGATATATACCTTAACTAGGTATATGCATTATGTCCTACCATATATGTTGTGTCTAACCACGCTCACTTTATTTTCCATATAGACTATGTCTGGCCATATGTACAATTAAAGGTCATATGTGTCTACTTCGACCATATACCATGCCAGGTCACATGTGTCGTGTCTGGCTATATGCCATGTCGGATCACATGTTACATGTTCGACCATGTGCCATATCTGGTAAAATATGTCGTGTTCGACCATGTACCATATCAGGTCATATGTACTATATCTGTCCATGTACCATGTCGGGTCACATGTTCTATGTCTATTCATATACCATGTCGATGGGCTTATGTTGGCCTAGTTTTTCATGTGACCATTACTTAGTACAATCACTTTCAGTTTGATCGTGTACCCATTATGTTAGTGCCTAGACTTAATCATTTTTGTATGATTTGTATTCATTTTGTCTAAGTAAGGGTGGTTTATATTTTGGAACCAAGGTGTTCCTGGTATACCAACCCCACTTCTTAGTGTTGCCTGAGTTTATCAATTCATCCAAGCATTAGGTCTTAAGATAGAAAAAGTTTGTAGTCCTTAGTGGATTATTCCATCCTATCATGAGTGTCGTTACACTCTATTCATGCTTGATAGTTTTATCAACGAATGGGGTTAGGAACTTAGGGTCCCTAATATAAGAAAATATGTGTTTGCATGGATAGGCTTCATAAGTTATAGCAACTCCTAAACCCTAGTATGGTTACAACCTGTTCAAAGGTCTAACACGGCTAGTTGAGGTAGGGTGTAAAAGTTGTAGCAACTTTTGAACCTAGGCCATAGTTACTGCCTACTCAAAAGTTTAGTATGTTTTGTAGAGATGGGTATAGAATTTGTAGCAACTTTTGAACCTAGAGCTTATGAACTCAAAAGTTTAGCATGGCCCATATAGGTGGCTACAAAAGTTGTAGCAACTTCTGACTCTGAGGGTACTGGCATATGACCTTTCCTAGTTGATACCCTTCAATCGCTTTACATTTTTGGACTTTTTGTCCTTACCAAATTTCATGAATATGAATAAGCTTTACCCAAATATTTGCAAACACAATTTTTATTAAAATACAAGTGTACCTGAAGCATTGTCTATCTTTTATCATAGTAAAACATTATTTCTGTCACATGTTGTTCCTTATTAATGGAATCTTGTGCCACTTTCTGATCTTTCAAGACAATTATTATCTCTAGATATTTTGGTTGAGATCATATATAGGGACAAGAGCTATATGCCTTTTGTAAGAGTAACCTTTTTTTAAATTCTACTATACAACTTTCTTGGCCCATGCTCACCTCTTGGGTGTGTGTCTCTTGGGCATCATTTGAACGTATGTAATCTTGGATGAGATGGAACATTGTACTATATTTTTGGATATGTGAGTCTACATATATGATGTGTCATTTCATTGAGTCTATATTGATATCACCAAGTGTCCTTATATGGAACTTGGGTGATTTCTGAAATGCAATCTTGAGACATTCTCATAGAACTCCTTTTGAAATAAACCATATGAAGGTGTGTACCTTTGGATGATATGTGATGTTTATACACCTCACAACCCAATTTTTTGGTGGGGTGAAATATTAGGTTGTACACTTTACTTCCTTTCATGAATGTTTCGGACACATCATGTATGTCCTTGGTTCTGAACCATGCACTTCTTTACTTGTAGGTATATTTTTTAGCCTAACCATGATCTCATCTATTTGTGAGATTATGGGCCTTTTGAGCATCAATATGAACCACCTAACCTATGAGGCGACGATCTAAACATATCATGTTAATGGGCATTATGGCATTCTAGGCATTAGAAGATGATATTGGGAGTCCTCATTGATGGAAAATTGTTACTGATCTTATGGACTTTGGAGACATTCCAAAATATTTTGGAGTTTGTTCTTCATGATCTCAAGGTGGACATATGGTCTTGCCCCTTGAACTTTTCCATGTATTCCAAGAGTTTTTAGTACCATTATAGGTGATAATTTCTAATGTGACCATTAGCCACTGAGGTAACATTTTTGACATGGATAGCTTGGACAAAGTATCTTAGCATATGGGCCTCAAGATGGTTGCATGGATCATGATGGATAGAAGCTGCTCGAAGTGGTCCCAACTAGTCCAAAACAAACAATCAGAAGAAAATTTACTGAGCATTCATAGGTGGATGTCTTTATACATTATGGGTGAACTATGTTTAGCGAGCCATGGGGTTTGGTTCCCATCATGGTAGGTAACATCTTTGGTCAAATTACTATGGATACAACTTTGATCATATTCACTATAGGCATTGAAAGATGCCATGTGGACATTCTCTAGGATGGAAAGTGAATCAAAGACCTTTAGCCATAGGAAGCATTCCCAGGATTGCTTGGGATGATATCCTCGTCATTTTGAGTGTTGAAAATAGTTCTTTATTTCATTCCTTTTTGAAGAACATTTGGTCACTCTTTAAGAACACTATAATGATGATGGTCTAAAAGCATATAAAGTTTTTCCAAATATTAATTGGATTCATTGGATGATTGGAACAATGATTGATCATTTTCTCACAATTTTGACCAAATTGGATGTGTGAACGGTCTTCCTATACACACATTTTTGCACAGTTATTTCAACACGTATACTAAAAAATGTTGAATATACAGTTGTTGGAATCATCTTGTTGAGAGGATTTCAGAATCGAGTTTTCTTTCTCCAAAACTAACCTAAAAGTGGGTGAAGTAGCCCTGAATTGATTTCTAGGTTTGTCTAATGAATCAGACTGGTCTAAAATAGATTTTGCATTCCTAATGTTCTATCTAGTACCCATTCGCGCAAACAACACATTGTGAAATGTGCAGTCTCCTCTGGTGGCTATTCATCATGAAGTTTTGTAGGGAGGCTATTCGAAAAGTGATCTTTTTGGTGGTGGTCTCAAATTTTTCAGATGAGGCATGAATTTTAAGATCTAGATAGAAGACACTCGATCAGAAATAGAAGTGGAAGATGGGTCCCTTTTTGGTTATGGCACCTTGTCTGACCAACTAGGCTTTCAGATCCAATAGTCCAACATGCTACACTTGCAATAGGTGTTAAAAATTGAGCTATTTTTTGGTGGTAGTGGCTATAATGCACTGGTGTTGGTTTATAGAACATATGGACTGAAGTTATCTGTCTAAGCCATGGGGTTAGACCTCATCAGAAAGGGTCATATCTCTGATATAAGCTTGTATAGTTGTGGACCAGATTTTTTGTATTGTAGGCATTGAAAGATGCCATAAGGATATCTTCAAGTTCAGTTGCTTGTAACCCATATAGGGTTAATTGGCAATGCTTAGGTGACAAAATTAATTTTGGTCAACCATTATATGTCCAGTACAGTTTTTCTAATAACTCCTTGGGTGGTGGCGAATGTTCCATGTCTAACCATATCTCTACCGATGATAATATGGTAGATGTACCCAACAAGTGACCCTACAGGAAAGACCAAAAGAGTGTGCACCATTTTTTCTTCGGGGATAGAGTTTTGGTTCTAATAGATTGTAAAAGTGTCTGCATAACTTGTTGGATATAATGTGGGGCCTCATTGTCCTTTTTAGAAACTCCACTGTCCAAGTCGAGAGGTTGGTTCATCTTGAAAGGATAGAAAGGCGTGGCCTTTATAGGCCATACAAATTAAACTTCTTCTAGAGCAGTTTTCTTCTTAACTTATAGTACATTCTTTTAAGGACCACCTAATTTAGAATATTAGAGAGCACTGTAAATCTTCCTTTCTAGTTGTGATTCAACTAATAGAGCAAACTCGTTTCCCATAGATGGTATCAAATGTTAATGCAATTTTTTGTTAACATCGATGATTAGTGCACCTCTTTCTTTTTGTAAGGTATGTATTAATGAGTGCTCAAAAATCACTAAAATTACCATGATTTTATGCACATTAATTGATTTAAAATATATCTATTTATATGATTTTATCATATATTTATATAAATTTGTCTTTTTCAGAATCACGGGTATTTTTATTGTTTTTCAGGTATTTTCACTTAAAAACGTAACTTAAAGACTGAAAGAGGAATACTGGAGGCAATACATCACAAATATATTAATAAATAAATGAGGAAAGGTCGACAAATATGGAAAAATTGGACAAAAGGTCAAAAATGTCAACAAGGAGGAAATCGCACCACCACACCGCCCAGCCTCGTGCGCGCCCGCGTGCACCCACGCCCACTCCCTCTCTTCACTTCTAAAAACACCTTAAAACACACTTCTCTCCTCTTTCTTTCTCTCCATTTCTTAGTTTTTAGTTTTTCTTAGTTTTTCTTAGTTTTAGAGTTCTTCTATTTTTGAGAAGAACTAGTTATATTTTTATAATTTATTAGCTTTTTGATTCAATAAATGGGACTACAAATTCTGCTTGGAGGTTTTCCAGCAACGGGAATAGCATCAAAGTTCTGTAAGGATTTTATTTTCTTTACAGTTATTTTTTATGCGTTATTCTTACATGTTATATTTAATTTGTCTGTGATTAAATTTAATTGTGCTAGCTATTTGTAAACATGATATAATAATAGCGTTGTTATGCTTGCAAAATATTAAATAGGTAAAAATCTCTAAAATGAATTGATTTTATTTTTATTCAAGATTTTATATTAAGAATGTTAGAGAGAAATATATTATTTTTCATTACAAACTTAAATATGAAAATTAGATTTTAAGGTTTAGTTATCCGGTCTGATTTAGAATAGTACTCTTTTATTTGTTGGTACAATCGCCCGGTAGTTAGAGTGAAGCTCTATTTCAAAAGTTTTTATAAGAATTATTATCTGAAAATGTATTGATAACATGTTTCCAGTAGTGGTTTTAAAACTTGAAAGTTAGTACTCGGATAATTAAATTCTTAGGTTTAATTTGGACATCTTGAATAAAGTTTAAACTGTCTAACCCCACCAAAGGTGGCATTTAAATGGTTTATTTTCAATCTCTTAGAAAAAGGAATTAATTTAATTAACCAAATTAGTTATCAACCCCACCCATAGGTGTTAATTGATTTGTTTAGTTAACAAAGAATATCTAACCCCACCAAAGGTGGTATTCATATAAAAAAGAGAGAATCAATAAAATATCAATTTATATCTTTAATAACCTAGATAATATGAGCAAGCATAATTAACTTAGTTATTATATCCATAAATACTCCATTATTATAAATGATAAAATTTGCATAAATATTTTTTGAATCTGTATCTATGTTTATTTTTATGTTATTAGATTAGAAACACAAAAACCAAACTATCGTGACAGAATGTTTAGGATTTAATTTCGTTTTTTGAATAATAAATTAAAAATCACATATATTCCTTCCTTAGATCGACCTTGGGAGTATACTTATCATTTTCTACAAAATGATTCGTACACGTGCGAGAGTTTTATAAATATAAAACCAAAGTATTGGCAGAATTGGTGATGCCGGTTTTCGCTCATCATGTATCGAATAACAGATTAAATTTTTTAAATATGTGTGAATTTGATCCAATTCACATATATTAAAAATAATATTTTTTTTATTTGTCTATAAATTCTATCTTTTTAATAATTTAGAAATAATTTTATCACATTAATCAAAACTTTCACTCTATTACACAATAATTAAATAGGTCTATTACTTTCAATTTTTTTTAATTTTTAAACTCTTGAATAAAATTATTTAATTGATATATTTTTTCTATTTATTCTTTGCTAAACTTATTTGTTCTTTCCTAAAATTAATGGAAAATTTTATTGGACAAATGTATCATATTATGTTTACAATTTTGAATTGTGTGGATTTATAATTTACATCATTTTTTTATTGATAATGAATTTACGAGGAATTAAAAAATATTATTTAACGAATTATGTGAATTGATCCAACTCAGTTTACACAGATAATGGATTGAATTAATTTGAATAACTATAATGCACAAATAAATTACATATTATAAAATTATTATAATTTGTATGGATAAAATTGAACTACTTATAAATTAAAATTGTACGGATTCAACCTATGTATACCTATATGATAAATAAGTACTGCTATTTTGAGAAATTGTGCATTCCTAGCAATTAGTGATATAAATCTTGGAAGTTTGAAAGAGTAGTTATTATATTTTAGTGTAAAAGTGTTTGATGTCGATTTTTGTCAACATCGATGATTGATGCACCTCTCGTTTTCTGTGAATTGTAGAATAAAGAACACACCGTTAAGACCTTGGAACACCACATGGTATGTTGGCCTTTGGCCGTCCGATACTTAAGAAAGTTTGTGTAATGAGGAGAAGGAGGAACCTAATGTCTCTCCTTATGATGTAGAGAGTGGCAGATATTAGAAAGATAGATGATAGATCTTAGTGTCTATGATTGAGAAGAAGTTATAAAGTTATCTCCGAAGAAGTTGTGTATGGTAAGTTCTTTTGTTGTTCTTTTACAATGAGTGAGTAATGAACATATAGATAGACTTACTTTCGAATGTTACAAATTTATCTCTTTATAAAATAATTAATGTATTAAATATCGATAATCTGTCTGCTAAATATTTGATTGATAATGAGACTCTTTTAATGATTAAACGCTGATTAGGTTAATTTGTAAGTCATATTGTCAATTTAAACCTCTCATATTATGCCACATGACTTGAATTATTTTATATCCAATAAAAGATTTTTTCTTTTTTCACTTCATTTGTATAAATTAAATATATTAGTTATATAATTTAAACTTTATATAATTTAATTATCTTATTATTTTTTATTTTATACTTTAGTCATTTTTTGTTAATTTATTTTTAAAAAAGTTTTAAGTTGAATCAAATTGAATCTTATTAAAAATAATTACCAAAAAATATCTAAAAAATTGATAAATAATTAAAAATAAAATGATTAAAATTAATCTTAAATGACTAAAATATAAACCTACATTTTTTTGCTTCAGATAGATGTCAACTAATACCGAAAAATTTCACTTATAATATTGAGGCATCATTTATTTTCGCAAATACTTTTAATTTATGCAAAATATTACAAATTCCATTCTACTTTCAACGAAAAAAATATTGATTTTAATGGAAAAAGAAGAAGTAAATTTAGGTATTATGCTATTTAAATAAATTAATTTATTATTATTATTTTTTATGATGAAAGCTAGTAAGTATAATATATTTAATAAAAATATATTTTATATTTATATTTATTAAATAGGATAATGTAAATTTATTATTTTTACAAATATATTGTAAAAATTTATTTTTAAATATAATGTATATCAAATGCATCCATAATATGTGATAGGTGTCAAATGTATGATTGATTTATATCTTCCTTATAAAGATAATAAATTTATAATTTTATTAAATATATATATAGACTTAAAATATATATTTTTAAAAGATACAAAAAACTTGTGATATCTTTTTTCTACCTAATAATCATTCTCTTTTTAAAAAAATAAAAACAAAAAAGAACAAAAAGGGTCAAGCTTTCGGAAGAAAGTCATGGACTTTGAACGATTAATAGACATCACATCGTCACCAACGAAACTCGGTCTCATGGGAGCATGTTGGTTATAAAACAAATTCATAAATTTTTTAATTTTTATTAATAAAAATGGTAAAATTATTGGTATCGTGGGGCAATTTTTTTAAATAAAGATATTATAATATTAACAATTTAATTATAAAAAATAGAATAAAAAACATATATTAATATCGTGTGAATCCTTGTAAACTTTAAATTGATCAAAGTTTACTTCTGATTTTTCAAGTACAACTCCTTATTGCATGAAAAGTGTTAAAAAAATAAGATTTTTTTATTAAGAACACTTTCTTCAAATCACTATAGCTTTAAGTTGATTTTTTTTTTCAAAACCATTCTTTCAAATAAGCGCTAATAAATGAAATAAATATATAATATTTATTCCAATTAAACATTAATTATTTAATTAATTGAATTAAATAGACTAAATTAAATTACTATTTTATTATTATATATTTATTTGACATTTTATAAATAACATAAAATATCTTAATATATAAACATGTATTTTGATCATATAAAATAATTAATTTAAAATTAATTAATTATTTGTCTCAGAAGTAACATTATTCAATCATTGTTATGGAACATACTTAACGATCGATGAAACTACGAATTCAAGTTTAAATAAAACATTGATATATAAATTAATTCCTAAATTAATTATCAATTTTTATTAATCTTAGAGTTACTATAATATAATAAACATGAGACCGAAAACTCTCAAAGATCATAATTGGTATTTACCCAATACAATGTATATGAGTGATCCATTGATATAACTATTAGGTACAGCTCAATCCTTCACAGCTAGTTCGTTTTACGATCAAGGTAATTAAGTCCATTTTACCCTTCTATTACATCTTCTCTTTGAGTACCCATGATGCATATAATTAACTATCTATAATCATATTAAAGATTGCAAGCAGTCATTCAAGCTTTGGATTGTCCAGCTTTAGGATGAAGTACCAACTATCATTCGTCCCATTATTGACCAACTTCCTGAACAGTTACAAGGGGTCCAATAGAGGTTGAACTGAGGTAGACTCTCACACCTAGTGATCTCTATTGGATTCTTGTTGACCCTAAGGATCATGGCCATCTCACTTTTTGACAAGTTCAAGCTACCAAACATAGGCACATATGATGGAAACAAAGAGCCCTTGAACATCTAAAACATTTCAAGGGTTGAATGGATCTTTATGGCTACAATGATGCAATGAGTTGTTGGGTCATCCAACTTACTTTGATAGATAAGGCAAGAGCTTGGTACCCTATTTTTTAGCCCAACATCTTTCTTTAAAAAAATTAGGAAGTAGATTTTGTCTCACTTCTCAACTAGGAGAAGAAGGCCAAAGACTTTGGCACATATACTAGCAAACAATAGGAAAAGGAAGAGTTCTTGAAAGATTTATTTGATTGATTTATTTTAGAAAAGATACAAAGGTAGATTGCCTAGATTTGTTGCCATCATGGTTTCGCACCAAGCCCTATGCTAAAGAGCTCTATAGAAGGATATGTCCAAAGATTTTCCAACAAAATATTATAAGGCTTTCCAACTAGTTAGCACTTTAAATTAAATACTGATAAAGTGATTTTCAACAAAAATAATCAGAAGTCTTCTAAAAGATAAGTGATGGATCAAAAGAACAGAGGTAGGAATGAACCCCGACGTTGTGACAACAAAAGGTCCATATTGTACAAAAGAGATGATAGAAAGGTCAAGATAGAAATCTTGTCTATCTTGAACATAATTTCCAAACTTACACCTTTCTCAGTGCAACAAGAGGTTATTATTATGCAAGTCAAACGCCAACAATTTGTATAGTGGACCAAGAAATATAAAAACCCTAATTGGGACAAGTCTCAATATTGTAGGTTATTCAAAGACACCGACACTTAACTAAAAATTGTTGAGAACTTAAATATGAAATTGAGCATTTAGTCAAGAAAGGATACTTGGATGGATTTGTGAACAATCTAAGGCCACATCAACCGCGACCACAACAACGACAACCATAATGGTCATGTCCACAACAATAGTGGCCATCACGATTGACCTCTCCACTCACAGAAAGAAATCAACCTTAAGATAGGAAGTTCATGAAGTTAAAGTTATTACTAAAAAATAAAAATAAAAAAGTAAAAATTTAGGTTCTCTACGTCTTCTTTAAGCCTATACATTTTGTCAAGTGAGAAATCTTAGAAAATTCTACTATTTTTCAATTTAGGAGCTAGTATTTTCAAAAACTTGATGAAGACAAAATCAGCAATGCTGACTTTGCAAATACTTTGGTTTTATATCTATAAAATTCTCGCAAGTGCATGAATCATTTTATAGAAAATGACAAGTATAATCCCAAGGTCAATCTAAGCAAGAAATATATGTGGTTTTTAATTTATTATTCAAACTTTTAAAAACAAAATTAAATAAAAAAAACATTCCATCATGATATTTTGGTTTTTTTGCTCATAATCTAATAACATAAAAAAAATAAACATAGATATGGATTCAATAAACATTTATGTAAATTTTTATCATTCATAACTATAGAGTATTTATGGATATAATAACTGAGTTAATTATATTTGTTCATATTATTTAGATTATTAAATATGTAAATTAATATTTATTGATTCTTTCTTTTTATATGAATATCACCTTTGGTGGGGTTAGATAGTTTAAACTTTATTCAAGATGTCTAAATTAAATCTAAGAATCTAATTATTTGAGTACTAACTTTCAAGTTTTAAAATCATTATTGAAAAATATGTTGTTAATACATTTTTAAATAATAATTCTTATAAAAACTTTTGAAATAGAGCTTCATTCTAACTACCGGGTGATTGTACCAACAAATATAAGAGCACTACTCTAAATTAGACCGAATAACTAAACTTTAAAATCTAATTTTCAGATTTAAATTTATAATGAAAAATAATATATTTCTCTCTAACATTCTTAATATAAAATCTTGAATAAAAACAAAATCAATTCATTTTATAGAGATTTTCATCTATTTAATATTTTGCAAGCACAACAACGTTATTATTATATCATTTTTACAAACAGTCAGTCAAGTTAAATTTAATCATAGACAAATTAAATATAACATATAAAAATAAAACATAAAAATAACTATAAAGAATTCATTTTAAAATTATACATCAATATAATCCTTATAGAACTTTGATGCTAAATAAAACATAAAAATAACTATAAAGAATTCATTTTAAAATTATACCTCAATAGAATCCTTATAGAACTTTGATGCTAATTTTTTTGTTGGAAAACCTTAAAACGAATTTGCATTTCTATTTATTGAATCAAAAACTAAATATTTATAAAAGTATAACTAGTTCTTCTAAAAAAGAGAAGAACTTTAAAAGTAAAAACTAAAAAAAATTCTAGAGAGAGAAATCTAGAGAGGGAAAGAGTTGAGAAAATTGTGTGTGTTTTTACAATGGGGGAGAAGGTTCTTTTATAAGTGAGAAAATGACCCAAAAATGTGGAAAAATATTCCTAAAATTGATTTTGGATGCGTTTGGATAGACTGACACACGTGTGGGGGTAAGATTTACTAAAGATAGGCATTTGGCATTCGTGGGACACTGTGTGGGCATATGCTGGAATGTGTAGAAATTGGCACGGTGTGTGCTAGTCGTGTACTGGTTACACACAAATGGGCTTGTGTTAGGCGTGTGCTTGCTGCGTCGGGCATTTACGGGCGTGTTCGGGTGGGACTCGGTGTGGGAATATGCCGGTGCACATGGGACTTCAGCGTGAATAGGCGACTGTGTGCAGAATTTTGGCGTTTTTGACATTTTTGACCATTTTGTCCAATTTTTCCATCCTTTTGAATTTTCCTCATTTGTTTTCTCAATATATTTGTGATGTAGTACCTCCATTATGTTTCTTCGAGTCTTTAAGTTATTTTTGAATGAAAGTACCTGAAAAATAATAAAAATACCCGGGATTTCGAAAAGACAAATTTATATAAAATATGATAAAATCATACAAATATATCTATTTAATTAATTAAGTTACATTAAATCATGGTAATTTTAGTGTTTTTAAGAACTCATCAAGTATCTAGTCAAGAAAGGATACTTGGATGAATTTGTGAACAATCCAAGGCCACATTAGCCGCAACTACAATAATGACAGTCACAATGGTTGTGTCCACAACAATAGTGGCTACCACGATTGACCTCCCCACCTAGAGAAAGAAACAACCTCAAGGATAGGAATTTTATGAAATTAAAAGTTATCATGGAAGGTCCCATTGGAGGTAGTTCTAATAACGCATTCAAAGCGCTCATCAGTGAGACCATCTTTGGCACAAAAATTCTACATGTGTGATGCTTCATACAACCTAGGAAAAGATTCTAAACTTACAAATTTAGACATAACATTTTTAGAGAGAAAATCCCATAGGTTGATCCATCCTTACATAGATGCTTTGGTAGTCACCCTTGAATTGGAAATATAACTTTGCATCAGTTACTAATATATACTAGCAGCTCAGTCGACGTCATATTCTCTAAGGTATAGAAGCAAATGAAGCTTTGACTTCCCCTTTGGTAGGATTCTCTGAACTCTTGATCATCCTAAAAGTTAGTGACCCTACTAGTCACAATTGGACAAGAATCCAACATAATAACAATCATGGTGGACTTCCTTATTGTGGATTGCCCATCCTCTTACAATTGTATCATTGGTAGGCCTTTCTTAAATGGGATCAGGACAGTAGCTTCAATCTTCCACCTCACTCTAAAGTTTTGAACAAATATAGGAACATGAATAGTACTTGGAGAGCAAAAGGTAGCCAAAGAGTGCTATGCTATAGGGATCCAAATGGGCCAGAAATAAAATTCATGCCAAGCTACGAAAAAAAATGCTTACCTCATTAGCTTTATTTTTACAATTTTTATTGTTGCAATACTTAGTAAAATGAATAGCCTTTGTTGGCTATATTTCATTTTCTGTTCCCAGAGTATTTTTCAACCACTTTGTATTTCAAATTTGTTGTTAACAACAAAGGGAACACTTAAGATACCTATCTTTCTCTAGAAATCAAGGGTCTACACTTGGGAGATTTGATAGAACAAAAAGTCCAACATCAAAATAACAAGTGGATCTAAATTAGCTAGACTTGAAAAATTCCAGAGCCCTCACTGCAAGGCCACTAGAGGCTGAGCACAATAATTTCCTCAGTACCCAGGCAAGGCATGCACTCTTACAAAAGATAGTGAATAAGAAACATCCTTATAAATTATTTTTTCATATAAAGGCCCAAACCATACCTATAGAAGTTGGGCACATTGAGTTACAACAAGGACATACCCTAATCATAAACTATACGATCCAAGATAAAACTAATGCAAAGAATAGCTTAATTTAGTCTAATTGCCTCTTAATCGACCTTAGATCTTAAGAAGGGGCCATGGCTTGAGAGCTCTTTTACCCTGGTACTGAACAACCCTCAATATATCATTAAGGCATACATCCCTATGAAAGGAAATGAACAAGAAGTATCTCAATGAGTGAGCCTAAGTTACCTAGACTTGAATGTCTAGAGACCTCAGGGTGACATTACTAGGTGTTGAGCACAATAAAGTCCTCAATACCTAGGTAGGGCATGCATCCTACAAAAGGTACTGAATAAGAAATATCCATGTAGGTGAGTTTTACACCTTAAGGCCCAGCCTGCTAAATGATCCATAAAATTTGGTCTCGTTAAGTTACAATAAGGATGCACCCTAATAATAGGTTGTGTAGTCTAGAATAAAACTAATGTGAAGAAAAACTTAACTTATTCTAATCTTCTCAACCTTAGACCATGAAAAAGGCCAGGGCTTAATAATCTCTACCACCTTGGGACAAAGGACAATAAATCCTTTAGTATCCCATCAGGGCATGTACCCCTACTAAGACAATGAATAAGAAGCATCTCATCCAATGAGTCCCATACCCCAGCATCCAAACTACTCAACAATGGGGCTAAGTGCAATAAAAACCTTAATACTTAGCTAGGGTATACATACATGCCAAGGAAGTGAATAAGAAGAATCCTAATAGGTGAGCTTTACATTTTCAAGGCCAAGTCACCAAATTATCTACATAAGATTAGCATTTTGGTTATGTGGTCCAGGACATAAGTAACACGAGTAACATGAGCAATACCTTATCAGGTTCCCTATCACTTTATAGTTGTCCATAGACCCTAAAAAAATCAATGGCTCAAAAGTTATACCATGTCAAGTCAAGAAACTACATTAAAGTTCCTAGACCAGACTTAAACTTACAAGACGTCAATGATGAGACGATAAATATCCAACTAAGTGTAACTATAATTTTCCTAAGTTAATAACTATCTCATCCTTTGACCACTTGCACAAATTCAAGTACTCTATGTAGGGAGCTGATACATTGAGGAGCAGCTAAGCACACTTGAACCAACAAGTCATCTCTAACTTAGAAAAATTTCAAGAAAATATGGTAAGGTCCCAATAGAAAATCAAGGCCACCAGTACACAAGTTGAAAGTCTCTCGAACTTCAAGCCATTGACTTCCCAACTGATCCAAGGCATGTCCTAAAGATCAAACTACCATCTAACTAGATAGGCTATGACCAGAAGGTATGACATGTTAGGAGCAAATCCTGCCAATCATAGGTATGATCGATGAGGAAGTGACCGGCCTAGAGCATGGCCAACCAATTAGGAAATGGTCGATCATGAAGGAGATTCAATGTGTGTTTATCTGACCAAATCAAAAAATGTTATGGGTTGGGAAATTTTCTCCCATTTGTGTACACTTTGGTTCTAGGATTTGCACTTTGTTTTATGCTAGTACATTATCTTACACTCATATGTTAACTTAAAGGTCTAAGATCTCCCAAATATATAGGCAACAATAAAGTTTAAGAACAACATTAAAAGTACAAGTACAAAACAAAATACAGGAAATGACAAAGTTTGGATGGTAATACAAAAGATAATCAATAAAAAGGACATAGTCATGCCAAAGTTTTATACAAAAAAGATAAGTTTGAAAGTAAAAATAAACCTACTAAGTACATATACTTTAGTGGGGAGATACATGAAAGCTAGACTATACTAAGTGTGAAATAAGTAAACTGTTAAATAAAACTAATTTCTACACTTGGTAGCACTATAAGTTGCATCACTATCTACTATCTCATCTTCTGTCCTCTTAAAATCGTCAAAATTGCAAGAATTTCTAGAATTCTCATCCTCTCACTTGAAGGTGATTACGTCGTATCAAGAAGCATGTCTCTCTAAAGATGGAAAAATATTCTTATTATGTGCATTCTCTAGGATAACTCGCCTGGACAACCTCATCGCGGACCATAAGCCTAAGCATCCAAGGTATCTTTAAAATACTTGTTAGAATCATGATACTCAACCATGGCCTCGATCCTAGCTAGACCTAGCTTTATGGTATCCATCTATAACTACCCTCACACTAAGTAAAGGCTCTCAAATGACTCTTCAATGTATTCCCTTTATTTATCCCAATTGACCTATTCCTCCAATAAGAGAGTATTTAGATGAAAAATCTCCTTATTAATTACCTCCATAGTCGTCGTAACCTTAGCTTGTATCTTCTTAGTTCTAGAAAGCTCGACCCTAGAATTTTCCAACTAAGTATCCAACTCACAATGGGTAGCCTCAGTAGCTTCTTTAATGTTGGTTACCCTACTAAGTGCCTTATCAATAATTACCATATGTTTCTCAAAGCCAACATGTGTGATGAACGAAAACCGGCATCGCCGATCTTCGCAAATACTTTGGTTTTAATATTTATAAAACTCTCGCAAGTGCACGAATCATTTCGTAGAAAATGATAAGTATACTCCCAAGGTCGATCTAAGGAAGGAATGTGTGTGGTTTTTAATTTATTATTCAAACTTCTAAAAACGAAATTAAATCCTAAACATCCTGTCACGATATTTTGGGGTTTTTGTGTTTTTAATCTACTTACATAAAAATAAACATAGATTCAATAAACATTTATGCAAATTTTATCATTTATAATGGCGGAGTATTTATGGATATAATAACTAAGTTAATTATGCTTGCTCATATTATCTAGGTTATTAAAGATATGAATTGATATTTATTGATTCTCCCTTTTTTGTATGAATACCACCTTTGGTGGGGTTAGATATTCTTTGTTAACTAAACAAATCAATTAACACCTATGGGTGGGGTTGATAACTAATTTGCCTCATTAAATTAATTCCTTTTTCTAAGAGATTGAAAATGAACCATTTAAATGCCACCTTTGGTGGGGTTAGACAGTTTAAACTTTATTCAAGGTGTCCAAATTAAACCTAAGAATTTAGCTATCCGAGTACTAACTTTCAAGTTTTAAAACCACTACCGAAAACATGTTGTCAATACATTTTCAGATAATAATTCTTATAAAAACTTTTGAAATAGAGCTTCACTCTAACTACCGGGCGATTGTACCATCAAATAAAAGAGCACTACTCTAAATCAGACCGGATAACTAAACCTTAAAATCTAATTTTCAGGTTTAAGTTTGTAATGAAAAATAATATATTTCTCTCTAACATTCTTAATATAAAATCATGAATAAAAACAAAATCAATTCATTTTAGAGATTTTTACCTATTTAATATTTCGCAAGCATAACAACGTTATTATTACATCATGTTTACTAAATAGCCAGCACAGTTAAATTTAACCACAGACAAATTAAATATAACATGTAAGAATAAAGCATAAAAATAACTGTAAAGAAAATAAAATCCTTACAGAACTTCGACGCTATTCCCGTTGCTGGAAAAACTCCGAGCGGAATTTGCACTCCCATTTATTGAATCAAAGAGCTAAAATATTACAAAAACATAACTAGTTCTTCCCAAAAAAAGGGAAGAACTCTAAATCTAAGAGAAATTAACTAAGAAAAGCTAAAAACTAAGAAAACATAAGAAAAACTAAAGAATCCTAAAAATCTAAGAAAAGAGAGAAAAGAATGTATTTGGAGGTGTTTTTAGGTGTGATTTGAAGTGAAGGGAAGGGGGGTATTTATAGGTGAGGATGGAGAGAAAAAGTAGAGAAAAAAATGTTAAAAAAATGTAAAAACGCGGATTATTGATTGCTGACGTCATTTGATGATGTCAGCATGACATGGGGCGGCTGCACAGTACCGGGTATGAACAGTGCCGAGTCTGATGAACAGTACGCGCGGATGAACAGTACGCGTGGATGAACAGTACGCGCGGATGAACAGTACGCGCGGATGAACAGTACCCGCGGATGAACAGTGCCGCGCGCTGCTGCTTGGGGCGGTGATGGGGGCTGGGGCGCGGCGCCCGGGCGGTGGGGCGTGGCGGCGCGTTTTTCTCTTTTTTGACATTTTTGACCTTTTTGACCCATTTTGTCCAATTTTTCCATATTTGTCGACCTTTCCGCATTTATTTATTAATATATTTGTGATGTATTGCTTCCAGTATTCCTCTTTGAGTTTTTAAGTTGCGTTTTTAGGCCAAAATACCTGAAAAACAATAAAAATACCCGTGATTCCGAAAAAGACAAA
This sequence comes from Hippophae tibetana, assembly GCA_037013495.1. Taxonomy (NCBI): domain Eukaryota; kingdom Viridiplantae; phylum Streptophyta; class Magnoliopsida; order Rosales; family Elaeagnaceae; genus Hippophae; species Hippophae tibetana. The sequence goes on from CM072808.1 coordinate 20,274,269, forward strand.
TTTATATAAATATATGATAAAACATATAAATATATATATTTTTAATCAATTAATGTGCATAAAATCATGGTTATTTTAGTGCTTTTTGAGCACTCATCACAACCCCCAACCAGCTTCTTGCTAGTCCTTTAGCAAGAGAAGCGATAAAAACTAAAAATTAAACTATCCTAAATCACTTTCGTGGATTGAAACGGTTGCATTTAGCCTATGCAACAAGCCGTTAAACCCCTAGGTTGCCCTAGTGGACGACTTTGAGTCTCGTGAGGGTTTTCAGTAATGATACCCACAAACATTGAACTAACTGTAAAAATCAAAAGAAACTATAAAAACAATCAAATCAAAAACTACAATTACAACACAATCAATAATTAATTTAAGAATAAAAGAAAACAACATATCACAAAAATATCTCATACTTTTTAATCTCCTTTAAGATCATAATTAAAATCTCAAGCATAAGTTATTTTAATCTCTTTAAACAATCATGATTTTATTATAATAATTAGTCGAAAATCATTTTCATATTTCATATAAAAAATGTATCAATTTAATTTTACCCAATTTCAGTGTCATGAATTAGAATTCGCTTCGACTCTATTCCTCACAAGTCAATACTCTCAAAGTACTGAATCCTATGTGTTCAAACACTCATACTAATTTATATGCGAAAGAGTTGATGTATAGAAATGAACTAATAGGTTCGCATATGTATAAAGAATAAAGGCTCAAAGTGTTATTTTAACATTGATCTCATGAAAGGAATCGAATGTATAAATTATAAAGATATCATATATAAAAATTATTTTAATGCATAAATCAAACTCATTAAGAAAGAATTTCAAGATATATGCTTTTTACAAATGAAGAAATTGCAATGACTTTTTAGGGAATTACTTCCTATATATTTCTTTTGTAATTAGCCTTTACTCACAACTTTGTAGGCAATGTGGGTCATAGTATGTAGATGATACTATAATTTTTTTTTATCTCTCTATTTTTTTTTCTGAAGATATTTTTTTTTTCAATATATGTATTTTTTTAGAGAGTCAACCCATGTACAGATTGTACATTTTTTTGGATTTTGGTGAGTGGTTAATTTTGTGGCTTTTCTGTTTGATCTTGGTTTAGGTAACCCCAGATATGTCTTTTTGTTTTTGTAGCAGTCATGCATAAATGAGATATAAGCATATACTATCAATTTCTACTCAAATCATTTAATCTAAACAAAAATAATAAAAAAATATATGATACTCTATTAAGATGAGAAAAAATTCATACATTCAATGCTAATACCTATAGAGATCATCTAAAAATTTGAATAAATAAGAAATGTGTTTGGAGTAGAAAAAATATATTTCACTCTGAATAAAAGAATTTAGGCTCAAATTATATCTCACAAGGGTAGTCTCCACTAAAAAAAAATTCATAAACACCGATTTTGGGTTTAATATAATTTCCACATTTTATCAAGAAATACTAGTTATGACAAAAACTAACTAATTATCAAAAATAATTACAAAATATTTTATGATATGTTTTCAAAAATTAATCTAACAGTACAAAAGACTTAATTATTTACTTAAATTTGATTTAAAGAAATGATAAATTTTTGTGAGAAAATATTAAAAAAAAAAATTTTTTAATTTTTAAATTGTTAAATCTTTTTTTTTTAATTAAGCATGGTAACTTTTCACCACCCCCAACCTATAACTTACATTGTCCTCAATGTAACAACTGTAAATTAAAGATAAAGAGAAAAGAGAAGAAAGATTACCTATTTCCTGAGAATGTGTAAGTAGTAATGGAGAAATGCAGGTGCATCCATCATATTCATTATTAAAGTGTATACAGACAGATCGCTGTAAACTTCTAACATCTCAACAAATATTTTTAGTTTTAACAATTTAAAAATTATTAAACTAAAATGAACAATCAAATTAAGTAAATAAAATAAATAACAGAAAATTACCTAAAATGATGGGTTGCCTCCCATCCAGCGCTTAGTTTAACGTCTTAGCAAGACGTAACTTGGGGATTGCCTCTTAAGTAAACTCAATGTCCCCTCATCATTGAGTCAATCATACCTACAAGTAAGACAATGTTGTCTACCTATACTGTTTCAAACATGCCCTATTGACTTTTAAATTTTTCTGTACCAAAAACTAAGGGCATGCTTGAGGGTTTTAGATAACCCACATCTAGGTGCAAATCAAATAATTAAGGCATCATAACACAATTGTACCTAGATCAAGCAAAGAAACTAACTCTTGAGATTAAAACTTTAAAATTTTTGAGATAGTTTCAAATTTTTTTTTTTTAAGGTTTAAAATAACATAATTAGTATTAACCAAGAGTGCTCCCAGGAAAGAATGGTGGGGCAAAGGCTCCTTAAATACCATCCTCCTAGACAGAGCAACGTTCCCAGGAAAGACTAGTGGCACAAAGGCTTCCAAGAACTAGTCTCCTAGACAGAACTCCCTTAGATCTTTACTTTTCATGCTATTAAAATTAAGTTAATTAAGTTCAGTTAAGTAAAAATCTAAGTTAATTAAGTTAATGAAAATCTAATTTAATTAAAAAGCTAAGTTGGTTAAGTAAAAAAAATATCTAAATTAATTAAAAAAAACTAAGTTAATCAAAGTTAATTAAAAAGTTCAAGTTAATTAAGTTAAGTTAATTAAAAAGCTAAGTTAAAAATCTAAGTTAGTTAAGTTAAAAAAAATCTAAGTTAATTAAAAAGTTAAGTTAATTAAGTTAAGTAAACTAAAAATCTAAGTTAATTAAGTTAATGAAAAATCTAAGTTAATTAAGTTAAATAAAAATTAAGAGAGAAATAAATAATAATAATAAAAAAAATAATAAAAAATAATAAAAATAAAAATAAAATAAATTAAAATTGATATAAAATAAAATAAAATAAAATAAAATAAAATAAAATAAAATAAACAAAAATAAACAAAAATAAAATAAAAATAAAATAAAATAAATTTGAAAAAGGTAAAGGAAAATAAAATAAGAATAAAAATTGATTTTTTTTATTTTGTTTTTATTCATTTTTATTATTACTTTTATTAAAATAAAATTAAGATTTTAAATAAAAATTAAAATTAAATGAAAATTAAAAAGTAAGCTTTATTTTTTTTTTTAATTTTTTTTTTACTATTCATGAACGGTAATTTTATTTTACTATTTACACAATATTAAAAAATTTTAAGTTTTAAATTTTTAAATTTTTTTTTTACTATTCATGGTAATTTTATTTTACTATTTACATTAGATTATTTATTTATTTTTATTTTAAAATTTTAAAATTTTAATTTTTTTTACTATTCATGAACGGTAATTTTATTTTACTATTTACACTATATTAAAAAAATTTAAGTTTTTAATTTTTAATTTTTTTTTACAATTCATGAACGGTAATTTTATTTTACTATTTACATTAGAGTATTTATTTATTTTTATCTTAAAATTTTAAAATTTTAATTTTTTTTTACTATTCATGAACGGTAATTTTATTTTACTATCTACGCTATAAATTTTATTTATTTATTTTTAACTTAAAATTTTAAGTTTTTTTGTTTTTTTTACTATTCATGAACGGTAAAATTTTTTACTTCAAATTTCAAATTTCTAAATTATTTTACAATTAAAAAAAAATTAATTTTTAATTTTTTTTTTTTTTTTTTATTTCTTATGAAATTTGAAATTTGATTATTATTTTTTCTATTAAAACAAAAAAAAATCACAATTATTTACAGCACAAAAACGTTTTTAAAATTTTGATAAATAATTTAAAAACCGTTATTCCTTCCCCGGCAACGGCGCCAAAAACTTGATGAACGAAAACCGGCATCGCCGATCTTCGCAAATACTTTGGTTTTAATATTTATAAAACTCTCGCAAGTGCACGAATCATTTCGTAGAAAATGATAAGTATACTCCCAAGGTCGATCTAAGGAAGGAATGTGTGTGGTTTTTAATTTATTATTCAAACTTCTAAAAACGAAATTAAATCCTAAACATCCTGTCACGATATTTTGGGGTTTTTGTGTTTTTAATCTACTTACATAAAAATAAACATAGATTCAATAAACATTTATGCATATTTTATCATTTATAATGGCAGAGTATTTATGGATATAATAACTAAGTTAATTATGCTTGCTCATATTATCTAGGTTATTAAAGATATGAATTGATATTTATTGATTCTCCCTTTTTTGTATGAATACCACCTTTGGTGGGGTTAGATATTCTTTGTTAACTAAACAAATCAATTAACACCTATGGGTGGGGTTGATAACTAATTTGCCTCATTAAATTAATTCCTTTTTCTAAGAGATTGAAAATGAACCATTTAAATGCCACCTTTGGTGGGGTTAGACAGTTTAAACTTTATTCAAGGTGTCCAAATTAAACCTAAGAATTTAGCTATCCGAGTACTAACTTTCAAGTTTTAAAACCACTACCGAAAACATGTTGTCAATACATTTTCAGATAATAATTCTTATAAAAACTTTTGAAATAGAGCTTCACTCTAACTACCGGGCGATTGTACCATCAAATAAAAGAGCACTACTCTAAATCAGACCGGATAACTAAACCTTAAAATCTAATTTTCAGGTTTAAGTTTGTAATGAAAAATAATATATTTCTCTCTAACATTCTTAATATAAAATCATGAATAAAAACAAAATCAATTCATTTTAGAGATTTTTACCTATTTAATATTTCGCAAGCATAACAACGTTATTATTACATCATGTTTACTAAATAGCCAGCACAGTTAAATTTAACCACAGACAAATTAAATATAACATGTAAGAATAAAGCATAAAAATAACTGTAAAGAAAATAAAATCCTTACAGAACTTCGACGCTATTCCCGTTGCTGGAAAAACTCCGAGCGGAATTTGCACTCCCATTTATTGAATCAAAGAGCTAAAATATTACAAAAACATAACTAGTTCTTCCCAAAAAAAGGGAAGAACTCTAAATCTAAGAGAAATTAACTAAGAAAAGCTAAAAACTAAGAAAACATAAGAAAAACTAAAGAATCCTAAAAATCTAAGAAAAGAGAGAAAAGAATGTATTTGGAGGTGTTTTTAGGTGTGATTTGAAGTGAAGGGAAGGGGGGTATTTATAGGTGAGGATGGAGAGAAAAAGTAGAGAAAAAAATGTTAAAAAAATGTAAAAACGCGGATTATTGATTGCTGACGTCATTTGATGACGTCAGCATGACATGTGGCGGCTGCACAGTACCGGGTATGAACAGTGCCGAGTCTGATGAACAGTACGCGCGGATGAACAGTACCCGCGGATGAACAGTGCCGCGCGCTGCTGCTTGGGGCGGTGCTGGGCGTTGGGGCGCGGCGGCCGGGCGGTGGGGCGCGGCGGCCGGGCGGCGCGGCGGCGCGTTTTTCTCCTTTTTGACATTTTTGACCTTTTTGACCCATTTTGTCCAATTTTTCCATATTTGTCGACCTTTCCGCATTTATTTATTAATATATTTGTGATGTATTGCTTCCAGTATTCCTCTTTGAGTTTTTAAGTTGCGTTTTTAGGCCAAAATACCTGAAAAACAATAAAAATACCCGTGATTCCGAAAAAGACAAATTTATATAAATATATGATAAAACATATAAATATATATATTTTTAATCAATTAATGTGCATAAAATCATGGTTATTTTAGTGCTTTTTGAGCACTCATCAATGTGCCATAATGACCAACTCCAAATCCTCAGTAAACTATCATGATATACCCATAAGGGTTCAAATGGATCGATGATGTCCTCATCCAAGTCAATAGGTCTTGGACTAGATTTTTCTACAACTAGATCAAAAGGAATATAAATAGGTGCTAGAGGTTCCTAGGATCTAATCCAACAATCACCTTATAGTTAGGGGCTCTCTTCCTCTTGGAAGCCCTAAGCTTCTATATAGCCCTTCCCTTTTCAGGCATATCTTTTGAGTTGAAACATGTTCCTTATCATGCCCAAGTAATGATCGGTGATCTAAGAATCTAATGGCTTTATAAAGAAGTACTCGAGATCATTTCAATCAATGCTCAACCATGACTAGCATATAGGAATACCTGTCGGGATAGAAGCTAAGTTTTAATCGCCTGAATGATCTCTATATACATAACTAAAAGAACCGTGATGTCGAGATGGCTTAAGTCCATTTGTCCCATATGACCAACTCCAGGCCATGCCACTGTTAACTAGGTTAGTGCTAGCCAAAGGGTTATTAGCCAAGAGGTTGTTGCCTAAAAACTTTCCGGTTATGGAGGAACAGATTGGGACACTAGTAGTCAGGTCACCATCGGCCAGACAAGTATCAACTAGAGTGCCACTAGTTAATGCTTTATCGGTCATGCCTTCATCTAACCTCCACTAGGACACTAATGTGCATTGTCTGTATCGATCATCGTCTGCCTCGATATATGTCCATGGTGACCAAACTCGATCTTGTACATCCATGGATCTGATATCCATCACTTTCTACAAATAAAATTGTGGTATAAGCATCGTTAAGTGTAAGGTGTTTGAATAATAAAAAGTAATTATCATACACTATATGCAAGATAAATGAATAACAATACATGAAGAAGAACAATGAATGAAAAAAATGAAGAATAATTACCACGAGAGAATTTCCTTTGCTTCTCTTCTCCTATCAAAATGCAAGCTTTAAGAAAGTGCTATAAGTTATGAAGAATGGAGGGGATTACAAAAGTGTCCACTCAAGAGGCTTCAATTTGAAATTTGGAGAACCAAATGGGGAAAGTCACTCAGGCTATAAGTCAAAGGCCTCAAGGTAACCTTCCAAGTGAAAAAAATTGTAAATCCAAGAAGAGAAGGTGAGGACCAGTGCAATGACATAGCCTTGAGGAGTGACAAAACTTTAGAGTAGGAACATAAGATAGAAAAGGATGAGGAGAAACATGAAATTAACAAGGATGAGGAGGAACTAATGGATAAAGAAAGTACTAAAAAGGAAATATTTTAGCCATTACAAACCCACTATTCTTTTCCCTCAAAGACTACAAAAGAAAAATTCAGATTCATAGTTTCAAAATTTCTAGAAGTTTTCAAGAAGCTACACATAAATATACCATTTGTATAGGCATTTGAACAAATTTCGTCTTATATCAAATTCATGAAGGATATACTGTAAAAGAAAAGAAGGCTTGGAGATCATGAATCAATAACCTTGATTGAAGGTTGTAGCGCCATCCTTGATAGAAAACTACCACACACAAAAAAGATCCAGGTAGTTTTGACATCTCTTACATTATTGGGAACATATATTTTGGCAAGGCATTATGTGATTTGGGTTATATCATTAACCTCATGCCATTTTTATTCTTCCAAATATTGGGGGTTGGTAAAGCCAAACCCACTTCACTAACATTACAGATGGAAGACATGTCAATTAAAAGACCCCAGGATGTGGTAGAAAATTTGCTAGTAAAAGTAGACAAATTCATCTTTTCGGCGGACTTCATTATGTTAGACATAGAAGAAGACCTTGACATTCTTATCATACTTGGTTGTCCATTCTTAGCAACTAGAAGAGCACTCATTTATGTACAAAAAGGTGACCTTACAATGAGAGTGCAAGATAAACAAGTAATGTTAAGTTTTTAAAGCATCTAAACCCTTTGAAATTGATAGTACTAATGAATGCTTAAGGATAAATGTTTCTGAATGTAGGGACAACTTAAAAGAATCTATTGAGCTTCCCACACTTAAAACTGTTACACGTGATGCTATGTACAAGGACATAAACTCACTAGTAAATAACTCAACCTATTTTAACATTGAAAATATGGAATCAAAGGATGATATTGTAGAATGTGTGAACTTTTTGGAAGACACGCCTCATGTATGTATCAAAGGCGATTATAATTTTTTTTGAGATAGGGTCTAAGCTTAAACCATCAATTGAAGAGCCATCAAGTTTAGACCCCACACTTTTACCCTCTTATCCCGAGTCAAGTATGAAAGTGAAAGAGTCCAATGGAAAGGTGAACAAGTTGTTAGAAATACATAAATTAGATAAGTTACAGTGGAGTGATTATAAGAATGCTAAAAATTTCAAAAGTAAAAAAAAATATGGCATGAGAAGAGAATTGAGAACAGTGTTTGTAAGCCTAAACATAAATTATTATTGAACAAATCAAGACTCAAAATATTTCCAGGAAAACTCAAAAGAAAATGGATACAAAAGGATGTGCCTTAGGACTTGTTATGACCATCTAGTCAAGGACGTTAAACATGATGCTGGTTGGGAGGCAACCCAACGTTATTTTACTTATATTTTCATTGTTTTTGTTTTATAGGTGAATAAATATGGATATTAATGGCACAACAAGAATGAGCATTTCAACGACAGATGTAATGTGTCATGATTAAGGGAGTTTTATTTTATTTTACCTTTTTCATATTTATATGTGCACATTGAGGACAATGTGTAATTTAAGTTTAGAGGAGGGAACTTCATTCTCTACTTTAGTAATTAGTATGCATTTTCAGTTTTAGGGAATTTTTTTATTTGGGTATAAATTGATAAATATATGAAAACTAAATGCATGCATGCATGCATGATATGAAACGTATGAACTCAATGATAAAAATTGGTTGTCATGACTAGGATAAGTAATGTAACATATTTTTAAGATATTTACATTAATCATGTGATATTCTTGCTAGTTTTGATTGGATTGATTCAAATTTTTATGAACATGTTCATGGTTGATTTTGGTGTGCTTATTGAGAGAAAATATGTAGTGAGTTATGCGAGTCAATGATATCTACCAAGTTTTAGAATCTATTTGATAATCTCTTGAGGCAAAATCCTAAATAGTATTTAGCAAGAGAAATGATTTAAGCCTTGTTTGGATCAATTGAGCCTTTCAAGCTAACCATTGTTAATATCTTTAGTCACCCATTTTAGCCTAATAAAAAACTATTCATATCTTCAAGCCACATTTAATGTCTAACTAGTAAGCATTACCTTTATCCTTGCACATTTAGATTTTATTAAGAAAAAAAATGCAATCATGTGTTATGCTATTAAGTAAGGTGAAATGTAATGCACCCTATAAAAATAAAAGAGAGAAAAAGAAGAAGTCACAACACAATTACCCCTCTAAAGAAAAAGAAAATAGAATTGAAAATACGTTTGTGGATGTTGTGAAGTTACAAAAAAAATAGAAAAGAGATATGGAACACAAGAATATGAAAAGACTGACGAAAATAGGGTGCAATGAAATATCAAGTAAAAGTTCAATTACAGTTAAAAAGTGTACGATGAAAAAAAAGCTAAGGTGTGGAAAGAGTCTAAGTGTCTTCATTTATCGACCCCCCACCTAAACCTTACATTATAACCATGTAAAGCCCTTATTGATTTTAAGCTAAGTGCATATTTATATTAGTGGAAGGGGATGTAAAAAATAGACTTATGAGACTTATTCTAAGATTGAATTGATTAGCCTGCTCATATAGGTTGATTTCATGAGTACATTGGATGATATCATATGCAACACATACACACACACATCAATTTGTAAAAAAAAAACCTTGCATATCATTGTATTGATGGAACATTGATTAATGAATATATGAACCTCTTTATCATAAAATTGTACGACTTTTGAAAGCGATAGTTTTCGCAAAATATGCATGTGCTAATAGAAGTATATTTATGAATATACTACCCATGTTATTTTATTTAGTTATTCTTGGTTTTATTTGAGGGCAAGCAAAGAGTTAAGTTTAGGGGTATGATGACTCTATAAAAGTAGAGTCATTAGTGCACTTTTTACTTAATATTTACTTTATATTCAATAAATAATACTTTTGGGGCAAAAAATATTAAAATGTAAACATTTTAGTGAAAAAAAGGAAATATAATTTTTGTGATAGTTTGAGATTTTTTGGAATTTTTATTAATTTTTAATGTATGACCAATTATGATTCACCATGTGGCATGCCACACAAGCAGAAGAGTTGATTGGGCAAGCCACGTAGACATCATTCAAGTAAGGATAATGAAGCGTATATCTCCGCGTGTCAGGAGGACGAACCGCGTGCGATATGTCAGCATAACACTCAATCTGATTTCAAAGAGCAGTCAAACACTTATGCCACATGTCGCCACGTGATTTCTCCTCGCGTTCTACCCGTACGTCACACATCCATTATCGTGAATCATATTGCACCGTGTGGTGTTGACTCGGATCGGTCTCCCCTACCACGCGTCACTTTCTGATTGGCCTAGTGAATTCCATATGCCATGTGTCATGTTGTAATTGGTTGCTGCTGATTTTGCTTGTTTTGATCTCAACCCTTGATTTGAAGCTGATATAAAAGGAGAGAAAATACAGAAAAATTCAGGAGGGAACACAATTTTGGTGGAGATTAACATTACAATTCAAGAGATTGATTGTATTTTTTCTTCTACTCTTTTCTCTATCAATTTTTATGTGTTTCTTTATGAAAAATATGAGATTTATGAACACAATTATATATAGTTAATTTATTAATCTAAGGATCTTATGAACCCAATTTTCACCTTGTGACAATCTAATATTTTTTCTCAATTATAATTTTAATTTAATTATATTATTTAATCTTAATTTTATGATATTAATTGTTTGGCCAACAATTTATCTATATAGGAAATTAAATAGATTTGAGAGAATTATTTAATTGTTTGTCTCGAGTAAATAACATGTATAGTTTCAAGGCAGAAATATATGATTATTTTGATAAGTAGTATGCATTTAATTGGCATAAGAGTGTGATTAAATTAATTAATATATGGTTTTTAGTTTACTTGATAGATGAATACATGCTAGGTAACATTCAATTGATCATATAATTAAATGATAATTGTATTAGAGAAATTTTAGCGATTCACATGTTTAGAAAATTGGGAGATTACGTATTCCTAGATATTTTTTATATATCTTCTTAGTTACCAAATTTGATTTAATTAATTATTACTAATTAGTTTTAGTTATTTTAATTTTGTTTTCTTAAACTATAAAATACAAAAAAATTGATTTTTATTTTTTTAAGTTTTAAAAATTAGTTTCTAATAAAATAATCTCCACGGGAACAATATTTTCTTATCATTATTTTGCTTGTTGTGATACGTATACTTGCATATTTATTACATACACAATTTGTGTACCTGATACCAATAAAGTGATTGAACAAGTGCTCAATAACTCAAAAAATATGTCACTACAACTCAAATGAACTTATAATCGCGTTCTTAGCTATAAATTTTGTTTCATTTTTAAATGTTTAAAATGCTTTCTTATTATTTTTAAAATTTTACATGTATTGGGATATCTCTTTATTATCAATATAAATGCTTTCTTATTGTGCTAAAAACATATATATATAATATAATCAGATAAATTTAATGATAAATATTTTAATAAAATAATTTATATTTAAAATATTATGTAAATTATTTTATGTAGTTTACTAACATATTAAACTAATTTCATTATAAAAATTTATTTAAATTAATATTTGATTTATTATCTATATTTTCTTATAATTTAAAAATAAAAATATTATTTTTAATTTAATATAACCAAAAATTAAGTTACATAGTTTTAAAATTAAAAATTCAAGTAAATTAATTTAAGTGTCGACTATGATTTAAACTCATACCTCCGAATGGATCAAATTTTATAAAATTATGCACTTTTTATTCTATAATACAATTATATTTTAAAGTTAAATACATGATTGTATATAAATTAGAATGTGGAAATATTTAATACTATATAATAAATATGGATTTTATGTTCAAAGCAAATATACCTAATTCTATTTCAAAATTTCAATCAAAAGAACCCGTTATACTAAATGAGGAGATCTTTCATTCTCAAATTTCAGATAAATCCCACCTAAATAATTATAAAAAAAATACTACCTAAATAAAAAAATAAATACCACCACATATGTTTATTTAAAGAATACTGAAATAAAGACAAGATTAATAATAAATTAAAAAAATGTAAATCGCCGTTATCGACTTATTATATTCATAGGTTGGCTGATAGACCTAAGGCCTCGATTGATGAACAAAACAAAATATTCATAGGCCTGGTCCCTGGACCACCGGTATAGTGATGGGGAATAACGGGGCACACTAAAATATTATATAAAATATTTTAATGGTTTAGAATTTAATTAAATAATATAATTAATTTTATAAAAATATATTAAATGAGATTATGTGAAATTATTTATATTTTTATAATATTTGTTAGTATAATATTATTATAATATATTTTATTATTATAATAAATTTATCTAATAATAATTTCACAAAAATGTAACTAATATTATAATTAAAATAAATATTTATACAATTTTTATTATAATAATGAAAAAAATTATTGTGATAATATTATTATCTTATTATTATTTTTTATATATAATTGTTAGGATAACCTAATTGTTATAACAGATTTTACTGGAAGTAATATTTTTATTTTTAAATTTTTTAAAATATTAAATTATTTTAACATTAATATTTTCTTCTTTAAAAATATCAATTTTCAAAATAATTGTATATATTTGAATGCTTTCAAATATGTGAGTTTTACTTCAGTTAGTGCATATTATATGTGAGGAAGAGTGTGATGGATATATAACTTTTAAATAATTTTTTTAGTTTTAAAATAATTATAAAATATAATAGGATATAAAATTAATAGATGAAAAAATATGTAAAAAAATTAAGTAATATTAATATTTTGTTGTATTTAAGTGTATTTTTGTTATTAAAAAATGTTACATATATAATTTTTAATGTAAAAAAAACTATATAAAATAAAAATATTTAACCTGAAATTCTGAATAAAATACCAATCTTGAATCTGAGGGTAATTTGGGAAAAATAAACAAAGACAATGTGACTCTGAGTTGTGCAGTCATCATGGTTGGACCTCGACTATACTTTACTCAACTTCACGCAACAGCTCTACACTTTGCAGTGGGTATAAACACAAACCCAAAGTAATTGAGAGTGTGGTAGACCGGAGAAAAAGAGACAAAAATATCAGAAGAGTCGCCAATTTCTTTCTCTCTCTTTTATTGTTTATAAACAACAATAACCATAGTGGTTTAGAGCTTGCAAATATGGGAGCTGAATCATCGCCCAACAACTTCAACAGCAATAATGGCGGTGAGGCTCCTATATTTCTGGGGCTACAGCCTGCAGCTCTCATCGACCATGTGGCTCGTGTCGATTGGTCTTTGCTGGACAAGATCCCAGGCGAGAAGGGTGGCTCTGTACCCGTACGTTCTCTTTGTTCATAATATTTGTTTTGCTTCAAATTTATCAAATTTAACTCTTTTTGCTATCTGGGTTTGTGTTAATTTTTTTATCTTTTATTTGCTATCTGGGTTCGTGTTCATAATATTTGTTTCCATTTGTTTTGCCCACACTTTACCCTTTACATGGCATGTTGTTCGAACTCCATCCACTTGGAGCATATGCCATGCACTAAAACACAATTGGTGAAATAGTGATTGTTTAATGTTGAGTTCAGAGCCTTTAGATTTAAAGCTTGTGTATATATGTTGCTGTATTAAATTCTCAAGAGATACCCTAAACAGAATAGCCATTAGTTTCTTTAATGGGTATCCTTTAGGTACTTTAGTACAGCTGTGAATTTCAGAGGTTCATTCTCAAGGAATGTAATTGGATTTTTGGTCTTTTTTAGGTTACAATTGAAGAGGTCGACCATATACTGAGTGAGGTGAAAACCCATACTATTCCATCCCCTGATGGATCCTCATCTGTTAAAACAATGGCTGGGGGCAGTTTAGCCAATACTGTTCGAGGGTTGAGTGCCGGGTTTGGAGTCTCCTGTGGGATTATTGGAGCCTATGGGGATGATGACCAGGGTCAATTATTTGTAAATAACATGAGCTCTAATGGCGTGAACATATCAAGAATGAGGAAAAAGAAGGGACTTACTGGTCAGGTGAGCTTCACTTGCACAACTTCTAGTTTGGCCTTCGTCTTAATTGATGATATTGCTTTTAAATGTTGTTGGTATGATGCAGTGTGTTTGCTTGGTTGATGCATTTGGAAACCGTACAATGCGTCCCTGTCTAATAAGTGCAGTGAAACTTCAGGTGCTTGCCTTTAACTGTACATACATATATGTGTATTGTGTGTGTGCCCATGTGCAGTGTAATGCAATTGAAGCTATCATATATTTTACCCAAGTTTTAGATTCTCTTTTTGTAAAGATTAACTAGTTATGGATTCTTGCAAATTTTCTCTCCCTCAGGCCAATGAATTGACTAGAGAAGATTTTAAGGGCTCCAAGGTGAGATATCATTGCTACTCTCTGAGTTCAGCTTGATGCTTTCACATAAAATTGTCATCTCACATATATTTTGACCAAACTTTAGACTGAAAAGGTATTTTTGAAATCACATGCCTAGGATTGAATGTTTCATCTTGTATATTTCTATAAATCTTATCTGTTCTTCATTCTATTTATATGTATCTACCATCACAAACATGAAATAGTTCATGGAATTTTGAAGTCCTCTATATAGCCTTAATATTGATGTCTTTGCTGGCAGTGGTTGTTGTTAAGATATAATAGCATCAATCTGGAGGCAATTCAAGCAGCTATACGAATTGCAAAACAAGAGGGTCTTTTAGTATCCATGGACTTGGCCAGTTTTGAGGTTTACTTTTATATTTCCTAGGTTCTTTTAAATTTTTAATTAGATCAATGAATTGCTATACTGTGTTTTGTATCGGGAAGAAAATAACATGGAAGGAAAGAAGAGTTGAGTCATTACTTAACAGTTGTCAATTTGATTTCGGCTAGGTTGCCATAAAAAAAAATAAAGTTTTCACTGAAATATGCTACTGCAAACAACTTTCAATTTCAGATTTATTGACACCGAAAGAATTTATCCATTTGGGATAAAATTCATTCAGTATAGTGTGATTTATGGTTTCTCAGTTCAGTTATGTTGAATCTTATGCAGTCATCTATGAGCAAAGTGCAAGTAAGCCATTTCTTTTGGCATCTAAAAGTGCTCCGTCTTTCCTTGTTTTCTCGCTTGTCTATCTTTTTTTCCCCTCCTGTGAAATAAAATATCAGGTATGAATGCATATTTGATAGTCTTTTTTATTGGCCAGATGATTCGGAACTTTAAAGGTCCTCTCCTTCAGCTTCTGGAATCAGGGGATATAGACCTTTGCTTTGCCAATGAGGATGAAGCAAAAGAGCTGCTAAGGTAACTCTTATTTTGACATGCTGTACCAACTCAACGGATCAAAATATTGGTTGAGCTCTGTAAATGAACTTTTCATTTGGATGACGGATGTGAGGGAAGTGTATATGGGGTTAACTTCTCTTACAGTGATTGCAGGGGTGAACATGTTGACCCAGCAGTTTCACTAGAATTTCTTGCTAAGCACTGTCAGTGGGCTGTGGTGACATTAGGCGCTAATGGATGCATTGCAAAGCATGGAAAAGAGGTTGGTAATATTTAGCCTTGGCCCTCTCGTTTTAGAAGCGTAGTTTCCTATATTATTGCTCCACAAGGATTTCTTATTAAGTAAGCCACATTATAGCTCTAGACTCTGGGGTTGCTCTGTGCATGTTGATGCATGTTTTCTGTTTTATTTGGTAAAAAATAATTGTAATTTGATGGCAGACTGCCCAAGTTCCAGCAATCGGGGTATCAACAGCGTTGGATGCCACTGGAGCAGGTGACCTGTTTGAGAGTGGATTTTTGTACGGATTACTTAGGGGTTTATCTCTAGAGGAATGCTGCAAAGTAGGAACATGTAGTGGCGGTTCTGTGGTTCGCTCTCTTGGGGGTGAGGTTACCCCAGAAAATTGTTTCTGGATGTACAAAGAGTTGCAGATCAAGGGTCTCCCAGTTCCTGATACCCGGCAATAATAGCTGTCTGTTGACAACAGTAGTTAAGTTGATTCCATTTCCATTATTTATCTTCTTCAAGCAAGCAAGCAAGTGGAAGCTTTAGTTGCATATTGGGGGCTGACTCTAGTAAGCATGCTATATTTCTGTTTCTTGGTTCGACTACAAGTCTACAACAACTTGGCAAACTCTAGTCTCTCTGGAACTCCATTTTACGTGATAAATATGGAAGCATGTTCTATTGTACCTATTGCACTACTCAATGGAGCAGATGCTTGATTAGGAAAGCAAATGCAAACCCCTGTTTCCACCTCTTTTTGTTGTTTTAACTTCAGTTTGTTTTAATTGGTAATGTTGACCTCAAAAAATGAAAGAATTATTGAAGATGAGCTTTTCAATTTTGAGTTCATTTTGTACGAGTTTGGTAGCCTTCATCAGTTACAAGTCTAAAATAAATACATGTTAAATCTACGGCATAAGATATAACGGGAGGTACAATGATCATCCAAAATTATCATAATCTGTGAAATCTTCATCGAGTTTAGTCACAATTGAAATTATTCTATCAATTTTTGTACCAGGAAATACATATTTTGGTTTGAGCATTAAGTATCGTAAAATATTGAAAACATAATGATTTGGACACAATTTTATTTAATACAAATTTTGTAACAATAGCATATAATTAAACCTTATCAAGTCATTTATCGTAAATATATGATATTTAGACTTTTCCTTTTGAGTGAAATACTCAAATGCATAACTTGTCTTTTCTTGTTTTACCAATTTAATTTGATAAATTTAATGCCTATCTCTTAAATCCAATCAATCCATTCCTCTACTTTATATAAAGTCATATTTCGTTAATTTCCATTTGAGATAATCGATGAAAAATGAAAAGGAGCACATATAATGTCCATATTTCATTTGTGAATAAAATTATGAAAAACGTGTTTTAAGTTATGTTACCTTTTCTACTTTTGTTTGAGAATTAAGTAAATCAAATCGAATTTTTTAATTTTTTTTCTTGGGAGAAAAAAATCGAAATCGAATTAAATTCTGAGAATGGAATATCAGCGATAAAAGATTGAGAAATTGAATAAAAAAGAAAACCTTCATGACCCAAAAAACAGCTAATGTGACCAAGGGCATTGAAATACCAAATTTTTTTCTTCGTCCCCCCTTCTTTATAAGAAAGTAAATACTCGGCAATACCAAAACATTTCTCCTCAAATACAGCTCAAATCGAATTTAGCGCAGCTTGGAAAACAATAATTGCAGCTCATAGTGAGTGAAGATTTGAGTTTAATAACGCAAACTACTAAAAATGTTCGCACTGATAAGGTTGCGTGACTCCTCTGACAATAAGAAAGAACATTTAAATAGGGAAATCAAACAACCAATTTAGCTTCCCGTCTCATCCATTTTTTGACAAGTACATGCAAGAAAATCGTATTGAAATACGCATGAAAACCACTTGCCTCTAGAATCTTCATACGTCCATTGGAGCAGCACCCTGGTCAGCACCAGCATCCTCTTCCACAGCACCTTCTTGCTCAGCAGGAGCACCAGGCTCAGTAGCAGCAGCTTCTTCCTCAGCCACAATCTCAAAAGAGTCGATCATTTGCTGCACAGTCTCCTGATCTAATATATGGAATGCCTCCCCAACTCCTACCACGGCAATTGTACAAATGGAGCCCCTCAGTTTCTCTCCTTGTAAAGTTTCCCTTGTAGCAATAAGTGCATCCTTAATTAGATCTTCCCGTGAAGAGCCATTGAAGTTTGCAAACCTTCTTTCCAAATATGTCTTGGCAGCTTGTGAGCGAGATCCTATGGCAAATGCCTGGTATTCAAAGTAGTTACCACTTGGGCAGTTGTAGTAAAGGTGAGCTCCATGCTCATCCATCCCACCCACAAGTAGCCCAACACCATACGGTCGTTTCCATGAGCGTTGAGTGCAAACCTGCCACCCACAAGGATAACTAAGCAATAGAAAAGCATCATGCAACGCATACCAAAGAGATGTACAACTATAACAATATTTAGGAAAGCAGAGTGTCAATACTTGAAAAACTAATTCAAAAATATTTTGGCAATTTTGATTTGACAGCAAAGCTTAAGAAACATATAAATAACTTCAGCAGTATATTAACAAAATATTGAACCTAAATAACCAAAAAATCCATTAAATTTGTAAAAAAATGACAAATTTCAATAATTGAAATCAAGTTTGAATCCAGCTCAACACAATACACATCACTAGATGCAGTGTAGTGCACTCACTATTGAGGAACCAGTGCTTGAAAACCAAATAACCATAAAAAGGCTATTTCAATGAGGGGTCGTAATCGGACTGTGTCGTGTTTACATGTTGCGTAACAGTAAAAAAATTAAATTTTGTCATGTAAATTATTTATAATAATAAGAAACAACTTGACCTAATTTAAACAATTAAGGATAAATTCTACCTCAATTGTTTATTGTCGTATTCGCATATCAAGTTAGGATTGCCACCCAAAATTTCAATCTCACCACTAAACTAGTATAATGCCTCCACTAAGATAATACAACTATAGAACCTTCCATACGAGTCTTCTAGTACCTTGATGGTACCCACATTAAACATTTAGTACCCTTTGATTTCCAAGTTTTTAGTGGCACCCATTTAGTACCATAATTCTCAAAATGGCCTTGCTAAAGGGCATTTTTGGCATTTTAACAATTTTCAACCAAAGAAGACAAGAAACAATATCTACTGCCTTTTTTTGGCTTATAAAAGACCAGAGAATGGAAAAATTTAGATCTTTGTTTCATCTTTCACTGCATTACTTGGGTGCCTTTGTTTTTAGTATATAACAATCTAAACAATCCTGTTTGACTTCAACTGTCCACTTTTTTACAAACCAAACTTAAACTAAATATGAAATGGAGATCTAAATGTTTCCATTATCTCTAGTCTTTAATAAGGCAAACATATATGGTGGGAAACTATTGAAATATCATCTCTTTAGCAATAAAACTGCGGCGGGAGTGAAGTGGTTCCAAAAATCCCAAACGCAATTCAAGATGAAGTGAATTGATTCTTGATATTGAAGATCCATAAAAACCCATCTAACCCTCTAGCGATATTATTTTATTTTATTTTTAATTTTTATAATATAATTTTAATAAATTAAAATTCAAAAAATTAAAGCAATGGTATTTGTCCAATAGGTTATTCTATTTCAATCAATGAATGATTAATTGGATTAGACTTGGAAATAATATATAAACACATGTAAGTCATATTTATATTTATTTAATCACATGGCTATTGTTTAAATTAAGTACATTATGCATGTAATATATATGATTAAATTGATGTGGAATTAAATAGTAAAATTTTTTTTAGTTTCTATCAAAATTCCTTTAGGTCCTAAACTTAACAATATTTAAAACATAAAAATTAATGCAATAGTTATTTAGTAATTAAAAATTAAAATAAATTTGACAATTACCAAAAAGAAAAAGAAAATACAAACCAACCTACTCAATCCAATCTAAAAACAACCCAAAAGGGTTTGGTTTGGATTGATTTTATAGCTCTTATTGGATTGGACTAAATCATGATTTTTAAGAACTGCCTTAACACTCAAGAATTTGAAAAACAATGGGTAAACAAGGTACCAAACCATAAAATTTTTTTTGTTTTTTTTTAAAGTGAGACCTTTTCATCAAAGGCACAAAACATGCATCAAGATAAGCAGAGTGCAAGGAAATGTATTTGAAACACCCAAGTAACTGCAAATAATTACAGATATGTACACAGATTTAAGCACATGTCTGAATGTTTTCATGCACTGAGGGAAAATGAAGAGGTGTTTCCGTCTCAATATTATTGCAATCTACGCCCAGAATAAAACGAACTTGCGAACTTTTCTCTAGTCCTATAATACATATTACACCATGAATATATAAAAAACAGAACTACATAGGGTGATAACAAGTAAACACTGTTCACTTGACCGAAGTTGTTTTCTCTAATTATACCATATCATTTCATAAAAATTAGAAACTCATCATGGTCAAAGACCTCATCTGCATGCAGTTTCAAAAAGCTTCAACATTTGACCCAAAAAAATATAAATTTAGCTTAAGGAAAACTAAGTCACAACAAACCATGAAGATCCTCTTCCTCGTAAGCTTTGAATGGTCTAGTTGAAGATAAACTCAATAGAACCCATTGTTATAACTCAAAAACTTAAATAACTCATCAGAATGATGAAGGTTGGTCTGATTGAAGATTAACTCAATGGGACCCATTGCTATAACTCAAAACTTAATAACTCATCAGAATGATGAAGGGATACAGGGAACATAGATAATCTGGAAGCGTAGCAAATATTTAGAAATTCTCAATATATGCTTCATTTATTAAAATGTGAAATGTTGTAAAATCTAAGCACCTCAACCTTTCATACCGTATTTAATGATACAAACAAATTCAAAAAGAAAAAAAGGGAAAGTGATCATGGAATGGTTTTTCCAATGAAATTGAAAGACTCCCCTCCCCTCTCCCCAATTTTTTTTAATGGAAACTTACAATCGTTTACTGCATCAAGGAAATTACAACACATTTTTTTTAGAAATGAAACACAGACATGTCTTATTACACAGCACGATAATTATCAAAAGGGCATGCAAAATTCACAAGCTAAGTAAAGAAATGAAAAGAAAACACCAAGGCAAACTCCCTTTGATTATTCCCCATAGAACATTTTAAGGGACAATAACAAGGGGAGACAAAAAGACATAGAAATAGAGGAGATTAGTAATTAAAGTTAAAACACCATTGGTTCGACCAATCAAAAGCCAACTTAGTAAAAGAGTCCTAATTTCCAGCATGAACCCACTTCAATCAGTTTCTATGAATGTTATATGCATCACTGTATTAGACTTAGCATATTGATCTCATAGATTCTGGATACCATATTGTCATCACATCCCAAATAAAATAAAATCCATCTTCCAATCAACTGAACCCAAAGCACAAAAAATATGATAGTTTAAATAGGGGAGACCTCTATTTACTACTTGTTAAGTATAAATTCTACTGGATTTACCTTGCATTCCTAATTTTTCAGTTTTCTCAGAACATCTCGAGAAAAGGGAAATGCGTCTACTCCAGTATCGTACTAAAACCTAATTCCCAATTAC
Organism: Hippophae tibetana; assembly: GCA_037013495.1. Taxonomy (NCBI): domain Eukaryota; kingdom Viridiplantae; phylum Streptophyta; class Magnoliopsida; order Rosales; family Elaeagnaceae; genus Hippophae; species Hippophae tibetana. Next base: position 20,295,433 of record CM072808.1, read on the forward strand.
TGCAGCCACCGCTCACGCAACCAACCCACAAACCATACAGAAATTATAAAATATCACATACCCAAAAAATCATAGATTGAAAATTAGGGCATCACAATTGAATTAAAAACCTGAGCCTTATCAGCGAGTTGAACGACGAGTCGTCCAACAGGAAGCGGAGATTCATAGGTATAGCTGTAATTGATACACTCAGATCGCATATAACGAGAGAGAACACGACCGTCAGCAGTAAGACCGGCAATGGCGACTCCGATATGGTCATCGACCTTGAAGATCTTCTTCTGGTGAGAAGAAAGCTCCGAGTTTGCCTTGTTAACACAAGCCAAAACAACGTGGGTTTTCGATCGGAGGCCTATTGCTGCTGAGCCTTGCTTCACGGCTTCCATGGCGTACTCCACCTGGAATAGCCTCCCAGCTGGGCTCCATGTCGTCACGTCTGTATCGTACTGGTTCCTGAACATCTTAACGTATTCGTTTTGCAGTTGAGAGCAAACACCTCAAACAGAGAGTCTGAAGTTGGTTGTACTTCTTTCTAATTTAGTGAGTGGGATTTAGGAAGAAAATGGTGGGGAGTTTATAGAGGTTTTCTTTTTCTTCAAGAAAAGCAGTAGCAGATTAAAAATGAGACCTCACTAGAGAAAAGGGATTTACGACTTTTGCTAACTTCACGTCTTTTTTATTGGTGGTAGTGATTACAAACATCCGGTGGTGGGTTTACTCTGCTTTGGGAGAATCTGTACCGCTTGATTTAAACCTACACACGATCCATTTTATAAACTGGGTTCCTGAGCTACGTCTTAGTGTTTTAAAAACCTATAGTTAGGAATGGAAAAAAAAAAAAAAAACTTTCTGTTCAACTTTTATCTAATAAATTTTAAGTAAAAATTAAACATGAAATAACGGATACGATTTGAATTCGATTATACTGATAATTATATCCGTCCTTACTCGAAATTAAATATATTTATTTAATTAATTTATATATTTATTAATAATTAGAGTTTATTAAGAAATGTTTTAAAATTTTTGGAAAAACAATTTTTTTTAGTATTTTTTAATAACTGTCTCGAATTGTTAATTGCACGTAAAAAATCGTCCATGAACCGTAACGATTTTACAAGCAATTTTCGATACAGATTTTATAATTCGATTTAGGGACAATTATATCAATAACTGTCATCGTTCGTACCCATACCCGTGCCCATTACTACCTATAGTTATATCATTTATAAAAATTAGACATACAAAGTTATGTCAAGGTGCGTTCCACTATAAGTTATTCACAAGATCTAGAAGCTGATTGAATAATTGGCTGAGATAAGGGATTGGCTCTCCTCTTTAGTGAGACCCGAACCGACTTCAAATCGATTTGTTAGCTTTCTTTAGCGAATAAGAACAACACTTTTATATGTCCAGAAGACGAGTTAAGATCTATAACTTAATTAATTCTGAGGAAGGGAATTGAGCTTGTTAAAATTTGACTTGTAGGATTATCGTACTTGAAAAACCTTTAGAGAAAGAGATAAAACCACGTACCAATGTCTATCTTTAAGCCGCTTACACCATTTCTTTGTGAATGCTCCTCTAAATGCTTGTTTTTAATAATTTTGATGAATTAAAAATATATGTATTAATAAATATATGATTAAAATAAATTAATTTTTATAATAAAAAGGTTGATAATATCTAAATAATAAATTATAGAATCAAAATTTATAAAATTTATAAAATCTTTAATACTTAATTTAATAATTATAAAATTAATATATTAATACTGTAAAATTATAAAACACCAAATATTTTTTTATATCCTTTTATGAGCTAAAAAGGTTAAATTGCCAAACCCTCCGATTTTCTTTTGCTTGATTTTAATCTTAATTGTAAATTGTCACCTCGGAAGATTTTTCATTATTGACCAAAAATACTATTTCAAGTATTTTCTTAATTATTTATATTAGTTATATTGAGAAATACACTACTTGATTAGAACCTTGTTATTAAATATACTAAAAGAAAAAATAAGCAATCAATTTTTTATTAGATTAAGCAACAATATATTTTCTTAAAATATTTAAATATTAAATCTTATCATTAAACCATAATTCAACAACACAAATAATCATAATTAAAATCTTAAATATTAAACTTAAAGATAAATTATGAGCACACATTTTTTACTTAATATTAAATTTATGCTCAATTGTGAGCCCACAATTTTAATGATTAATGGTTGTTCCATATATACTTCCTTTACTTTAAAAAATCAATTTTTAAAACAATAATATTACATGTTATAAGTTGCAACATACTTTAAACTCATGTTTTCAAAAATATTTTGTTGATTTAATGGAGAATAATATTAAGATTTAAAGATGTAGCTTGATAATGCATAGAAAAGAAGATGTAACAATGCCTTCTCAAAAATCCAAACTCCTTGTTGGCATAAATTTTTAAGAGTTGGTATTTGCAATTGGATTCTTTCCTCGCTATTAGAATAAGGTTATTCTACTATTTTTGGACTTGAAAAGAATTTATAGAGACTCGTCATGTGTTGCTTGCTAGGTTAAGATGAGAAATTCATAATGGCTAGTTTGTGAATGTTTGTGATGATTCTTGAGTGCCTAACTATCTAAATTCTAAGATACAATCTTTGTGAGTGGTAGGTCTCACTTGGGTTCGAGAGTTATTACATGACGTTATTGGTTCTTGAGATGCTTTCAAAGTGTGACAATATTTCTCTAAAAATGAGGCTTCTTGCATTCTATCTATTCCAATATGAAGTGTGAAAGGTAATGATCAATTGATCTAGCATCTCATTCATAGTGTAATTTTCTTTGTAAAATTAGCTTATGCATGGTATTGCTTCTAATATTGTTGGTAGGTTGATTCACGACAATATTGATATGATAGATAAGCTGGTTTGAAAGTAGATGTGGAAAATAAAAGGCTCATTCGATAGTTTGTCATTTTATTTAGAAATAACTGCATGGTGATATTACGATTTTCCATTCTCTCTATTAGAGACATTGCCTTGTTGAGACTCTCTCATGTCCTTTGTGTGGGTCGTCTGATGAGATAATGGCCCACCTATTCGTTAGGTGCCATCTTGTCAACCATATTTTATCTACACTCTATCTTGGGTTCCCTTTTCATCTTGATGGTAATGGCCTTTTTGGTTTCTATAAAGAGTTTATACAGTGGATTCATTCACATACTTATGGTTGTATGTTATTGGGTATAGTTTATGCTTCCTTTGGCAAATCTAGAAATCAAGAAATTTTGTTATTTTAATAGGGTAGCGTTTGACCTTGGTTCAATCATAGGTAGCGTTAGATTTAATTGTCGTTTGTTTGAAATGGTTTTCGGCTAATGCTATGGCTATCTTGACCATTGGTACTTTAGTGGCCTCATTGTTAGTTGTTGTTTTGCTATTAGTTGGTATCGTCATTTGGTAGGGCTACTATCTTTGTACAAAATCTTATTAAATAAAATCAGTATTATATTGCTTGAATGAAAAAAAGAGATTGTCTCGTATTGTGATATATAATTATTCTTTTTGAAATGTTTGCCTTCTTGTTTTCTTGCTAAACATATCATGATTATATTTATATCAATATAAATAAGCTTTTATAGCATTAATACTAAAGATGTTAATACGAATATGAAATACATTAAAGCTTCCTTTGTTATTTTCATTAAAAATCATCTACCAATTTCATGTACAAAAATATTGCATTCCCTTATAGTCCAAGTAGTTGAGAAATAAAAGAAGATTTGTGTTATACTATGCATGCAATTCTTCCAAGTATTGTCTAGCCTCTCATGAAACTTGATTTCATCTATCCATGATGTAACCAATGACAATTGTGTGCAAGCAACTAAGGTGTTGGAAGCTCAAGAGGTTGATATGACAATTATGTGATATGACAATCTGTGATAACTTTTAAAGAAGAGTGATGATATAGTTGATTATATTGAATAGCTTTGATGTTAAGCTCAATAATTGGAGACACTAAAGCGTACAAATGGAGGTTGTTAGTATATATTAGTAATATGCTTACTTAATATAGTATACAACATAATTGTACTCTCTCTCATTCACGTGTAGTTTAAATGAAATTACAAAAGCACTCTAGATTCATTCTCTTTATTGTTTCTCTTGCTTTCTTTATAAAATTTTGTCTACAACCAAAAAGTTTACAAGATTAGTTTCTCTTCACTTTCAATCATGTTATCAAAGCTCTGAGGCTCGAGAGAGCTTCTTGTGCAAGTTGTTCAATGATGAAAGATCCTCATCAGCTACCTAACAATGCTGGTCTTGGGGTTATAATGGCTAATTAAATTATTCAAGAAGTATTAACTTTTTATAATCTACTTGTTACTAGAAAATTGGATGGCTCAAACTATGTGATTTGAAAGCATCAAATTTTGAAAATTTTAAGAAGTTTGGAATTAGATAGCTATGTTTTGAAAGAACTTATGACAGAAATTTTAGTTGATGGAACTGTAAATCTTAAATACAAGTTTTGGAAGAAACAAGATGAGATGCTAGGTTGTTGGTTAATGACATCTATGAATGATGAAATGTTGAAACAAATATTTGAATTTAATATTTCATCCAAGTCTAGAGAAAAAAATGAATTATGAAAAGGAGAAGTGCAGAATTTAAAGAAAGAAAATCTTAGTGATGTTGAGGATATTTTGAAGATTAAAATCTTGACTGATGAACTTCAGTCAACTCAATGTCCTATCACTTAGGAAGAAAGGTTGATGTATATATATTAGGTGGTTTGAATGAGAATTTAGACTATGTATTTGATATAGTTACTGAAAAGATGTTGAGTGAGGTTGTTATTATTGATGGTGTTAAATCTTTGATGCTAAGCCATGAGAGGCATTTGGAAAGTAGACAAATTGTCAATATCTTTCCTTCATCATTGACTAATGTAAGCATTAAGGCTTAAGAAGTTGGTTTTAGCATAAGACCTCATGCATAGTTGATGAATTTAAATAATTAATTGGATAATATTAACTTGAGACATTATTATCTAAGTTCTTATGGAATGCTACTGTTAGGAAATTTGGATAAAATGGTATAATCACAAATTTCCCTTCCCAAGATCTTCCTTAACAGAATATCAAATAACAGAGAAATAGATAATACACAACACAAGAATTATAGTGGAAACTCCAAATTAGAGAAAAACCACTTTCGTTGTTAAAAGACAACCAGAGAAAAATTCACTATGTGGAAAATTGTTACAACTACACTCTCAGTAATTTTCTCACACACCCAAAAGACAAGAGCAACTACAAGCTCAAGAGAATTTTCCCACAAAATTTTCTCACTCAAGAACTTCTCATACAAGTTTTTCTCTATTTTTGGGATGATTAACAATGAAAAAATGAAGCCATATTTATAGCCTTCAAGTTCTCATTTCATATGCCAAACATTTCTTCATTCAACAAAATTAGGCTACCTAATTTTCCTATTCTTTATTCAAACAAGGTTAGGCACCTCCATCTTTGACAATATGGTAAGCCACCTTCCATGAATTTTCTTCTAAATTAGGCACCTCCTATTTTGACTAACAAACCTAATATTATTTTTAATCAATCATAACAGCTACAACTATAACCACAACAATAATCATAGTTCTCTAGTGGATAGAATTGTGGTTGTTAGTGGTTATTGGTAGAAACAATTACAATTCTTTTCTCCTCAAATGTATGGTAGAGGTGATGGTTGGGAAAGCTTTAATAATAATCGACCTTAGTGTCAACTATGCGTAAGTTAGGGCATATTGTTTTATGGTGCTGGTATCATTTTGATGCCAATTGGAAACCTACAAGCACTATAGGATCTAGACAATTAGCCTTAGTTGTACCACTTGCTCATATGAATTCTAATGCACAGGCCAATATAGCTTAGGGATTCCATGTATAGACTAATGTTCAAACTAATGTCTAATCAGTTTCATTTGATCCTCCACAAATTGATTGATTGAATAACTCAATTTCTAGCTACTCTCAAAATTCAGAATCTATTGAATATAACATTGAGGTTTATTCATCATACTATTAACCATATTATCCTCCATCATTGCACATGAAGCTTCATCTAATTCTTTCTAATACACAGATTCCAGAGCCACACACCATATGACAGTTGATCCACAAAACCTTGATGTCATTCAACCATATGCTGAGCCTAGTAATCTCATGATTGGTGATGGTAAGAATTTTCCCATTGTTCATATTGGTTCCAACTTCTTTTTCCTCTTCATTAGTCGATTCCAAATCTTTTGTTCTAAAAAATATTTGTAATGTAGCCTCTATTGCTAAAAACTTACTTAATGTGTCTAAATTTTCTTTTGATAAGAATGTTTATTTTGAAATTCATTCTGGTCATTGTGATGTGAATGACAAGGAAACATGTATGTTCCTACTCCAAGAAAGATTGCTTAATGGCTTGTATGCTTTTGATATGGAGTTCAAGAAAGTTATCTTCTCATCTAGTAATGTTTTCTCCTCTATTTCCATTGTCAATATAAGTCTATTTACTAAGAATAATGATTGTTCCTCTATTTCTATTTTTGTTATTTCTACTATTGATTTGACACTTTGGCATCATTAGTTGAGACATGATTCCTTTCTTGTAGTTAAACATGCTCTCAATCATTGCAATATACCTTTTAACGAGAATAAGCATGATTCTTCTATGTGTAATGTGAGTCAAGTGGATAAGAGTAGGGTTCTATCTTTTTAAGTGTCATTTATACATGCTACTGAACCCCTTCAAGTGGTGCATTCTAATCTATAGACCTCACCAACCTTATCTACTAATGATTTCAATTACTATATTATTTTTGTTGATGATTTTTCAAAATTTACTTTGATTTTCTTTCTTAAATCTAAGAATGGTGCACTTCAAGCTTTTAAATAATTTAAAGAACAAATAGAGCTACAAACTTGACTCAAAACTAAGAAACTTCAATCTAATTGGAGTAGTGAATTTTAGGCCAAGACTAATGCACTTTCTAGTGTTGATATTATTCATATGACTTAGTGTCATCATACTCCTCAATAAAATGGACATGTTAAGATAAATCGTACAAATACTATTGAATTGGATATGTATATGCTTGCTCATGCTTCTATGAATTTTCAATTTTGAGATGAGGTATTTTATTTTAGCTGCTACATTACAAATAGACTTCTTAAACCAATGCTATATTTTCAAACTCCTTTAAAAGTTTTATTTCATGTTAAACTTAATTATCACTCTTAAAGTCCTTGGGTGTTTGTGTTATCCTTGTTTGCATCCTTACACTTCTCATAAACTTGAACTTAGTTTATTCCTTGTACATTTTTTGTGTACAATCACAAACATAAAGACTATAAGTGTTTATCTAGTAATGGAAAAAAAATTATCGGTAAGAATGGTCTTTGAGAAGTCCAAATTTCCTTTTGCTAATTTTGGTTCATGTTTAGCTAGTCCTTTTAAGAATTCTAGTTCGATTAATTTGTTGCCTTCTGTTCCATATAAGACTATTCTAAAATTCTACCCATTTTGTCATCTAGCATTTGTTCCCAATTTATTATTGACTCTTCTCTTATTAATGTTCAATCTCTATCAACTTTGTCTATATATGTTTCTACTAAGACTACATTTGTTATTATTTCTCCTACTTCCTCAGAACACACGAGTACAAATGCATCTCTTTCACGTATAGTCTTTGTCCCTTCTATTGCATCTAATATTTCCTTTGATTAGACACCATTTCAACCTCACAATAAACAATGTTTCACCTCTTACACAAGTTGCACCTAATATGACAATGTTACAAGTTTTTACTTTTCCTTTTTCTTCAAAGTTTGATCCTAATATTCAATCTGCACCTATGTCTACAATTTCCTCACTTCCTATAACTTTATCTAACACCCATTCAATGGCCATACAAGCTAAAGTGGACATTCTACTAAAAGTTCACTAAACCTAACTCATTCAAGCAAGCCTTAGCTCATGATGGCTGCAAAAATTCTATGCAAGTAGAATTTCATAATCTTCTCCAAAATGCTACATGGGTTCTAATTCCTCCTCCTAAAGACAAAAATATTATTTGGTGTAAATGGGTGTGGAGATTTAAAAAGCTTCCTTCTAGTTTATTAGATAAATAGAAATCTAAAGTCATGGGTAAAGGATTTCATCAACAACTTGAGTTTGATTTCACTGAGATATTTGGTCTAATGGGCAAGAAAATCACACTTCGAGTGGTTATTACTTTGGAATTGTACAAAGGATAGTTACTTCATCAATTTGATATTAATAATGCCTTTCTAAATGGGGCTTTATCTAGTAAGGTTTATATGACACAACCATCAGGTTTTGAAGATTCTAAATTACATATTTATGTATACAAGTTGTAGAAGGCCATCTATGGTATGAAACATGATCAAAGAGCTTTATTTAACACATTGAAATATGCCTTGTTAACCATGAAGTTCAGTCACTCCAAAGCTGATGTGTATTTTTTTTTTTTGAAACTCAACTCATCTTGTATAATATGTTATTTTTAATTTTATCAAATTATAAATTCGTAGCCAAATCACAATGGCTAGACATGCAATCACATGTAAACAATAAAGTGCACAAATAAAAAATAACACATGAGATGTTTAGGTAGAAATAACATAGATCGACCACAATTATGATCTAAGACTAGCATGAGCGGTGTCTAGAATAAAGTTTTAATTAGTTCCTCACTAATCAGATAGTTTGACCATGTTAATTAGTTCCTCACTAAAATGTATACATACAAACTCAGTCTTATGCTAACGAATCTATATGTTTTGTACTAAAATATATATTTAAACTCGAATTAACTTATAAAGTTACTATAATAGTGATAATTTAGTAACATTAAGTTAATTATTATTTTTAGCTTAATTACCAAAATCCCATTAAAATTTGAAGCACATTAAAGAAAAATGTTAAGCAGTAACTTCATAAGTTAATTCGAGTTTAAATATATATTTTAGCACAAAAATAATTCCAAGTGTGAATATATATTATTAAATGCATAAGTATAATATTATATGTGATAGCTATAAAAGATATACCTAAATTATGACTATTTAAAACTCAAGTGTTTCTTTGGCTTCTCTTGAAAAACTTGATAACGAGCCTAAAAATAAGTTCACAAGAAAACATTTTGTCAACAAATTTGTCAACAAAAATAACCAACACTTAATGTACTTATAGTTTGCAAGTATATATGTTATGCAAGTAATATAGTGCTAAAGCATGAGTATCGATCCTTGAAGAGTGAGATATTTCGTAACAGAATATCAACAATAAGTAACTCCAATACTATTTATGCTAATAATAGGAAAAATAATCAATCAATAACTAATTCTATTATTAAACTAAGATATATTGAATATACAGTTTCAATAATGATAAAAATTAAGATTTTGGAATCCTCAAACCACTTCACCTTCAATTCAAAACAATCTCTAAATGAATTCTCTAAATATGATATATAGCTATATGATCTTAGATGTCAATGACTCTTTTTCAAGCAATCATATATGACTTCATATAGAAAATCACATTCTCATACTATTTTGCTTATATGATAATTAAACTTACATAAAATCATGCTACATATACATTTGTCGTACTTTCGTACTATTTTAATGCATATGATAATTAATCTATGAATATCCATACTTTATTTTTTCAATCTAGGATATACACCTCAAAATCATGCAATTATTGGCAAGTTAATTGAAGCCTTAACTATAATATTAATTAGATATCAACTAAAAAGAAAAATCATATAAATAAATTTACTTTGATTACATGCTACGCGGTTAGGTTAAACCAAAATCATAAACAACAAACCTAGCCACTCATTTTTCTAAACATAATTTACAATGGACTAAATTAGGTCATGAAAAAAAAAACCTAAATCAATAAAGAGACTATTATAGAATTCTAAAGTGAAATTAGGCTCTAGTCTTGATTAATCTTTAATCCCTTACAATGGCTCATAATTGTTGTCTCCTTGCTCTGAATCATAGACAAGATAGAAGTGAAATATTATGTTCCAAGCTGCTTCTAATAAGGTCAAAATGACCTAATCTTGACCCGTAAATGTAATCCATGAAATCCAATGGCCGAGATTAAAAATTCTAGTTAAAAGATAACATTGTTATGAATGTTGTTAACCTGCAAAACCCTTGATTGATCGATCTAACTATGATATCATTCCAAATTGAGAGCCCTCAATAGATTAAGATCCTTATAGATCAATTGAGCTACAATAAGGAAACTTGCCGAGGAACCCTCATTCAAAATCAAGCTAAGCTCGATCAATTGAGTGAGTGACAATTTTCATAATTTTCCTAAAAAATGTTGTAATTCATCCATTTGAGCTCCAATTGATGTCGTTCCACTAACATTATCATATTTACACATAAGATAAACCTTTTTACAAATATTCACTCTAAAATAGGCCAAATAACTAGTTTTGAATTGCTAAAGTAGAGTTATCAATGATATTATTCTATTTGGTAGTGATGAAAAGAAGGTCGAGTCTTTTATTTTTGTGTTGGTAGTATATTTTCTCTCAAATATTTAGGACTATTGAGATATTTTATTGACATTAATGTGTAAAATCTACCAAATGGTGATTTGTTACTTAATTAGTCAAAGTGTATTAGAGAAATCTTAAGCAAGGCTAAGATGGATATTTATAAACCCATGAATACACCTATGACAACTAATTGTTCCTGAAAAACTTAAAATCATGTACACAACTATGGTTAAGGAGATATAGACTCTTCCCCATAAGCATTAGAAAGGATAACAACTTAAAATAGAATACTCAATAGAAGTTGTAACAATATAATATTGAATGAGCAGATAACAATCAACAACATATATTATATTAAAGCAAGAAAGTAGATAAGGAATATAAAAGTGTTCTAATCAGATTTTAAATGACAGTATATTTTAATATACACAATTTTAACTCAGATTATACTAATATAATAATATAGCATGCATAACACATGATATAATGAGATAAACCCATATAGAGACTGTATCTATGTGGTAACATATTCCGATTTCTTAAGGAAACCATTCATAAACAAATATTAGTAATCAATAAAATAGTTATAACTCTAAAAGAAATCACTACTACAAAATGTGACATTTAAGTCGATATGTAAAGTCGATTTTTGGAGAAAATCGACTTATAATCAATTTAAAGTCGATTCGATAAAAATCGACGCTACGTAATTTTTTTTTAATTTAAACATGCAGTTTAAAATATATAATTTTTTTTGTCAGTTATTATTTTATTTGAACTGTTTAAAATTGAATTTGGATATATATATATAGTATAATTTTTCTTATTTTTTTAGTCAATTGGTTTTTAAAATTATATAATTTATAGAATTTTATATATTTGTTTGGATTCATAATTTTATGTACATGTTTTTCATATGTAGTTATCGAATTTAGATAACATGAAAAACATAATACAGAAAAATTTTCAAAAAAAATATAAAAGGTCTATAGTTAATTAAAATCTTAAAAAATAATTGGCCAAAAAAATAAAAAAAAATTGTATTGTTTAATTTCAATTTTAAAAACTATTAAAATAAAAAAAATACACATGGATATGCACTTAATTTTATGTACATGTTTTTCATACGTAGTTATCAAATTTGGATAGCATGAAAAACACAATACATAAAAAGTTTTCAAAAAAATATAAAAGATCTATAGTTAATTAAAATCTTAAAAAATAATTGACCAAAAAAATAAAAAAAAATTGTATTGTTTAATTTCAATTTTAAAAACAGTTAAAATAAAAAAATACATGTGGATAGCGTCGGTTGACGTGTTGAACCGATGCTATTCATGTGTGTAGTGTCTGTTCAACACGTCAACTGATGCTATCGTGTATTTTTCCATTTCTCTTCTCTCTTCTCCATGAGAACATCATTTTTAATTTGTAGCACCCAAAAAAACTTAAAACTGAGCTTCATCTCCTCCACTCTTTCACATTTTTTGGCCACCTCCGACCACCATTTCTAATGTCATTTAGTGGGTTTTCTTCCTCTCTAAATTATCTTCCAGATCCCCTATTTTTTGAGAAAAATACTCAAAAAATTTGTACCTATTTTCGCACTTAAAAAATACCTTTTTTTTCTTCATTTCTTTCATTTTGTCACTTCATTTCCTTCATTTTATGTATCTTTTGTATTATGCATGTTATTATTTGTTTGACTGATTTTCTATGGAAATAATATATCGATGTTGTGGGTTTTAGGGACTAGAATATTTACCGTACATGGATAAATTTATTTACATATAAATAATTATATTTTATTAAGTTAAAGTAATACAATTTTAAAATGATTAAAATGATAAATTTTTGTACTATGTATGTTTTGGTATATATTCTAATATGAAGCTATGTGGAATCAAGTTGGTATTTTTAATGCTATAATGAGCTCTAAATATGAAATCAAGTGTAACTCCAATTTGTTACTTGGCTTGGTTGAGTTTTGGTGCCCATAAACGTATTATAGCATTAAAAATACCAACTTGATTCCAGATAGCTTCATGTTTATAGACAAAAGATTAATAAAATGCTAATATGATTTTGAAGGGATAAGATTATTATTATATCACTCGGATGTCGATGTGGTAATCTCTTTTACTAATCTTTTAACATATATAAGTTATTTTTTTGTGAATTCATGATATTACATTCTTGTTTTGAATTTAATTACGTATATTTCTTTGGTTGGAACAAATGGGACTATAATATGCATATTTTGATGATTTACAAGAAGAATGGACAAAAAACTTTGTTTAAATTATAACATGAGGAGAAGAATACGATGATCTTGAATAACATAGGACAAGACCATGGTAATATTTATAATGCTTTAATTTCTCCATTCATATTTCTTTGAAGTTTAGACTGCTTGTTTGATGAATGTTTACGTGCTCATGTATGTAGAGGAATGAATTGTTATATGGACCAGCTATTTTTTGCCCAGTTTCCTTGTCACTATGCTGGTGATTCTAAGCCAACCAAGCTTGCTCTCTTTGAAATAAAGTGGGAATATCACAAAATTCATGACACTTTGACGACATCATTTTATTTGTAATTTAAGTTAAATATATATATGTATTGTATATAAATTATTATTTTTATAATAAATTTAATTATCAAGTAATTAATTATATTTAAATTTTCAATTATTTGTATTATTATTTAAACTTTGTTAAACAGATTTTAGTTTTTTTATACTATATGTGATCGAATATAGGTTATTAGTAGAGTAGAAAATGAGTACAATATGTAAAAAAAAAATTAATATATATTTTAAAGTCAGTTCACGTGTTGAAGGGACTTTAAACGTAAAGTCGGTTCAACACGTGAACTGACTTTAAAGGCCCGTTACATTTAAAATTGGTACAACGAGTGAACTGAATTTATACGTAAAGTTAGTTTAACGTGTCAACCGACTTTAAAGGCCCGCTTTGTAGTAGTGAATAAAACTACTACTACCTCTATCAGCTGTGACCTCTATCTGAATTACCTATAGCTATTCTTGTTTGCTGCTTCCGAAATGAAATAGTTTGACACACAAACTTGGCCTTCCTTGACAACTAACACCACCTAATATGATGTGATCAAATACTATATAACAATAATGTATATAATAAACTAACATAACCCTTAAATACTACTCATATAGAGATGTACTTATTCACCATGTAAAAATAGTTCCTATCACTATTCTATACTCACACAAGTATATCACAATTACTGAAGCACATTCAAAGTAATTAGTGAATACGAAATTCAAATCAATAGAAATTTTGATAGAGTTTCAATAGGTTTCCAAATTAATTAAATAATTAAAGAGGGGGATATTTATAGCACTCGATCAGCCACCTCACCAAAGGTGGTAGTGAGTACCAAAAAATATTTTTTTCCCAAAATTGTAGAGTAAAATCCATGAATCCCCATACCCAGGATGAACCAAAATTCACCACTCTCGACCTACATGCATACTAAAACAACTAATCCAGTTATATATGAAAACATGATTTTAATCATAGTATTCCTAACAATATATGTGTATGCACTATTGATCTACAATGACTAACCTTACATAGAGGAAGACAGAACAATGAATAAAAATAAACAGACATCGTGTTTTGTACACAGGAAGCCAACATAGAGAAATTGAGTACAACATGACTTATAATCTCCCCATTTGGCTTTTCGTGTAAAAACACTAGACAATTGAATACATACACACATCTGTCATGAGATGATCATGAAGATGTCCTAAAGATGTTTGTTCCTATCAACAAAACATTGACACACACTCAAACCTGAAAGATACACCTACACCAAGTGCATCCATCTTATGCACTCCATTCATCTTCATATATCAACACATCCACTCTATCACTTTGAAACCCGAGGGTTTCAACACACTACACACACACAACACACGAGGCTCGAAGACTTCAATTTATACATGTACCTTACACATACAAAACAAACACACACCTTATTAACATGTCATGTAGAAGCAAAATTTCATCTAGCCATATACTATCGTGTAACTACATATTATCATGGCATCCCTATATAGGTAAACACCAATAGGCAAACAACATATGAAAAATACATAACTCTCCCTGAATTCATGCAACACTCCCCCTAAGTATATGTAGGTCAGGTATACAGATGCATTTCAATTCTATACATATTTCTCATGCAACATATAACATGGTAAAAATACATATTTATGCATACAAACTTCTTCCCTTTTGACACAGAAAATCAAATCAAATCCCCTATATTAGGGAGAGAAGGAATATAAGCATAAAATATAAAAAGAAGAAGCAAACTGAGCAAGTTTAAAGAACAAGAATGTCCTTAGATTAAACAATACACTTAATATAAAATTTCATAAGGCCATCAATCCATAATGATTCATGTAAAATATGATTAAATATTTGGTTTCATGCTCAATCTGCGTTGTGCTAAACTTGTTTATTTTATATGCTATCAACAAATGCTTATGTGAACCCAGCAAATAGAAATATAGACTCAAATTATACCAAACTTTATAATTCCACATTTAGCCTCTCTCTCCACTAATGTGGGTGCCAGGCAAGAAGAAATCAAAAGATCTTTCAAAGCTTGTAATGATAGGCCAAAGTTTGGGTAGATGAAAAGAGGCATTTAAAAGCTTAAGTACACCTTTAGACGATCAAAACAAACACATTAAGCAATGAGCTCACAACTATAAGTAGAAAACCTTTAAATTAGATTCTTTTCCTCTTACTTTTCAATTTTTATACACTTACATTCCCAAACATAGGATATTTTTCCTTTACATCTTAGCATCTATTTGTCAATATCCCTCCTTTTCTTTTCCTTTCCTTTTACACGATGATAAAATAGACAATTCCAAAAACATATTACTTCAATAGGTAACATACTTGAAATTCAATTGAATGTGTTGGTAAGTGGAATTTATTATTTTTGCTAAGCTAGTAGGTGCAAAGAAATGAAGGGATAACATAAAGGCTCAAGAAAGGAAACTAGGGATAAGAAAATATTGATAACAAGAAAAGATCAAACGATTCAAAGATGGCTTGTATCCTCTTTCTATCTAAGCAGCACCTGGCTTTCACCTTAAGAAACACTAAAGTAGATTCTAGAGCTTGTTAGAGACATACAATCATTAAAGTCAGAAATCCACTCTTACTTCCTAAAATAACCATATAAATTCACAACATTATTGCATGTGTAATAGAAAAAGTTCATTTTAAGAAGACTACACAAATTTAACATACGCTCAAGAAATACACACACTAAAACAACCATATTGCAATTTAAGTCAAAAGTATGGCAATAATAAAACATCAATGGTCCTTCAAACCAAGTTTATTTCACAAGTAGAAAATTGGACATAAGCGTAGCACTAAAGAGTAACACACATAAGAAAACAGGAAGTATAAGAGGATAAACATAGCATGCAAATTTTTTTAGGATCATAAAAATATAAGGAACCAACAAACCTCTCAAGGAGAGATACATACACCAATAGCTTTTCTAAGGAATTCAAACCTTTGAAAGACTAGAGGTCGAGTAAAAATATTAGCAAGTTGGAAATCAATGTTGATATGATGCAAAGTTAAAGTGTTTGATTCAATAAGATGTCTTATAAAATGATGATGAATATCAATATGTTTGGTCCTTCAATGTTGGACCAGATTTTTTACGATACATATAGAACTAGTGTTGTCAAAATGTAAAATAAGATTTTTCATTTTGGTACCATATTTGCATGACATCTATTTCATCCAGAATAATTATGAACAACATAATCTGGTAGCAATATATTTAATTTCAATAGTTGAAAGAGAAATCATAATCTGCTTTTTACTCTGCAATAAAATTAAGGAATGTTTCAAATAGAAACAACCGTTAAATGTAATTTTTCTTTCATCATTATCTCTAGCCCAATTAGCATCAGAGAATCCAACCAATTCTATAGTAGTATCCCTAAGATACACTAATAGCCTTTCTAAGGGATTCAAACCTTTGAAAGACTAGAGGTTGTGCAAAATACCAACAAGTTAGCAATTAGTGCTAATATGCTACAGATTCAAGGTGTTTGATTTAATAAGATCTTTTATAAAATGATGATGAATATCAATGTGTCTAGTCCTTGAATTTTGGACTAGATTTTTTGTGATACATATAGCACTAGTGTTTTCATAATGTAAAAGAAGATTTTTAACCTTGATATCATAGTCAAATAACATTTGTTTCATCCAGAATAATTGTGAACAACAAAATATAGCATCAATATATTTAGCCTCAAAGTTGAGAGAGAAATTGAACTTTGCTTTTAACTATGCCATGAAATCAAGGAAATTTCGAAATAGAAACAACCTCTAAATGTACATTTTTCTTTCATCATTACATCTAGATCAATTGGCATCAGAGAATCCAACAACCTCTATAGTAGTATCCCTAGGATACCAAATACAAACTTCTGAGGTACCCTTGACATATTTGATGATTCTTTTAACTACAATGAGGTGTGACCCTTTGGGGATATCTTGGTATCTAGCACATAATATTACACTTAAAGAGATGTTAGTTAGCTAGTAGTTATATAGATAACACTCCTAATCATATTTCCAAACAAAGTCCGCTCAACATCCTTTCTAGAAAAGCCTTGATGAAGCTTAAGATTGGTGCTCATAGGGGTCCGAGTAGGAGTGAAAATATCCAAACTAAACTTATTAACCAAATAATTGGCTTAGCTTGAGATAGGAAGATCCTCTCCTTAATTTATTTTGATCTAAAACCCGAGAAAGAAGTTCAATTCTCCAACTAAACTCATCTTGAACTCACTTTGTATGACGGATGCAAATTTTTGAGCTAGATCATCTTTAGTAGATCCAAAGAGGATGTCATCAACATAGACTTAAGCAATAACAACCTTACCTTGAATTATTGAAAAAAATAAAGTCTTGTCACCACCTCTTCTTAGAAAATTATTATTGAGGAGAAATTTAGTGAGACATTCATACCAAGCACGTGGAGCATGTTTCAACCCTTATAATGCTTAGTTTTATTACATGGTTTTGAAAGTGAGAATCTTCAACCCCTTTCAATTTTTCCACATAAACCTCTTTTTTGATGACTTTATTTAGAATAACACTCTTGGCGTCCATCTAATACATCTTAAACCTAAAGAAATAAGAAAGACAAAGAAGTAGTCTAATAAACTCAAGACATGCAATAGGGGCAAGGGATTCATCAAAGTCTATTCCTTTGATCTAGCTATATCCTTATACAACAAGACAAGACTTATTCACAGAAATGACCCTATGTTCATGTTCCTTATTTTTATACAGCCAGTAAGTCCTAATAATATGCTTGTCAGAAGGTCTGGAACCAAGTGCTAGACATATTTTTGCTGAATTTGATTATGTTCCTCCTAAAAAGAGTTGACCCAATTTACAGCATGTAGTGCTTCCTTAATATTTTTATGAATGATGGTGAAAGTGAGACACATATAGTTTAGGGTTTCCTATAGCTAATGTCTTG
This sequence comes from Hippophae tibetana, assembly GCA_037013495.1. Lineage (NCBI taxonomy): Eukaryota > Viridiplantae > Streptophyta > Magnoliopsida > Rosales > Elaeagnaceae > Hippophae > Hippophae tibetana. The sequence goes on from CM072808.1 coordinate 20,313,627, forward strand.
TCTTAACTCTACCTTATATATTATTGATAATATCATCTATATAATAGGCATTCTTAGTCCATTTAAGAAGGGAAGAATCCTCTTGTTCATCATCTTTTTTCTTCTTTAGTGATTCTAGAGGAATCAATAATAGTAGTGGAGGGTACATTAACATTATCTACAACATTTTTATGAGTGTCTGAAACTTCAAATATTTCATTACCATTGGATTCAACAAGTTTGGTTGCTCCAAAGTCATTTATCATGACAATGATCGATTCTATAATAGTTGAAGTTCTTAAGTTATAGACTCTATAAGCAGAGATGTTACTAGAGTATCCAATGAAAATCCCATTATCAATCTTAGCCTCAAACTTATTAAGATTTTCTCTATCCTTGAGAATATAACATGTACTTTCAAACACATAAATGTGCTTAACATTTGGTCTTTTTCCATGCACGAGTTCATACAAATGTGTATAGATTCCATGGTTAAGAAAGCAACGATTCAATGCATAGCAACCAGTGTTAACAACTTTAATCTAAAATTGTTTTGCTAAGTTTTTACTTGCCAACTTAACTCTAGCCATATCTTACATAACTCTATTCTTCCTTTCAATAATGCCATTTTTTAGGGGTCTTGAGAGTAGATAACTCATCTAAATTCCCATTTCATCACAAAAGGCACTAAATTTATAGTTCTCAAATTCTTTTCCATGACTACTTCTGATTCTAATGATTGTTCCTATGGATTCAAATTTTTCATTATGTAGCTTCATACATAAGGATTTAAACTTATCAAAGGCTTTAGATGTTTCTCTCATAAATAGAACCCAGGTGTATATAGAAAAATCATTAACAATAATTAGAATATAATTTCTCCCAGCAATACTTGTAGTTTGATTAGGACCTATTACATTTATATGGAGAAGTTAGAGTGGTCTTGTTAAAGATAAGGGTTGATTTTTATTTTCTTGGCTTTTACTTTTCTAGACCATCTAACAAGGACCATAATCGTGCTCAAGAATGGAGGAAATAGATGGATGACCCTGGACGACTTTAAGGTTTGAAATTTTCTTCAACAATTTATAGTTGACATGACACATTCGTTGATGTCACAATTCTTCAATACTTAAAGTTAGCTTGTTACATACGACTTTGGGAGGGTTCCCACATAGTAGAAATTATCCTCAAATTTGATAACTTTGACCAGATCTTTGCCCAACTCATCATACATAATGCATTCTATTTGAGTGAACTTAATAGTGTACTTTTTATCACAAATATGGTTAATGCAGATAAGATTAGCCTTGAGTCCTTCCATATAGAGTACATCATTGAGATCAGAGATACCAAGGGTACTAATAAATCCTTTACCCTAGATCAATGCCTTATTACCGTCACAAAATTCAATAGATCCAACATTGGTGAGAGTTACCTTGGTAAAGAAAGACTTATTATTGTTCATGTGTCTGAATCAACCACTATCAAAATAGTATCAATTGGAAGCTTGTGCCTTTAAAGAAGTGTAAACCATATTGTAATTGAGATCTTGGACATATGTAGCAATACCAAGAGAAAATTTAATCTCATTTAAAATCAAAATTGCATCATTATGTAGGGCTATGGCTTCATTAATCAATGTGATAAAAAGTCTCAACATTTTTTCCACATGACTCAACATATCCCTGTAATAAGTAGGATGATAATTCTATGAAAGTAGAGTTATTTAGTCACTTTTGAACCACTTATTTATCTTTCTATGTGCTAAAGTATTATGAAAAAGCATAATTAATGTTTAATTATGTCAATGTAGGTGGAATGATGGTAAACGAGATGAAAACGAGTTAAAATAGGAAAAATTAGAACCATACTATAATATATGATCAGAAATTCGTTGAGAAGATTATGTTATAGCATGTCAAAACCATACCATGATATGCATTTGTAGTTGGGCGTGAATCCTATTTTTAATCAAACAATGATTCTCAGCTTTAATCCTCAACCATTAGATCATTTTAAGAGATGATCTAATGGTCCATATTAGGTCATTTTTATTTTAAATAAACTCCATTCTTGCAAAAATAAAACACAAAATTAAGCATCACAAAACCTAGTAGCTAGGAAAAAGAGAGAAAAAAGAGAAAAGTTCAAGAGAAGAATAAAGAAGATACAATTTTGTGAATATTAAAGAAAGGATTAGTGCTATAAATCAAGAGATTGAGTGTAGCTCTTATTCTTCTCCTTTTCCTTTATCAATTTTTATGTATTTCTTCATTAAAAATTTGAGTTTTATGAACTTAATTATGTCTACCTAATTTACTAATCTGGGGATCTTATGAACCCAATGTTCTACATGTGATGATTTAATATTTTATATCTCGATTGTGATTTCAATTCAATTATATTATTTAATCTAATTTTATGCTATTAATTATTTGGCCAATAATTTATCACTAGAGGCAATTAAATAGATTTGAGAGAATTATTTAATCGTTTGTCTTGATTAAATAACATGCATAGGTTTTAGGAAGAGATGTATGATTCATATGTGTGTGATCTATAATTGATGAACTTAATGAGTAATATGCAATCTAATTAACATGAGAGTGTGATTAGATTAATTACGTTATCATGTGTAGATTTCTTGAGAGAGAAATGCACATTAGGTTATATTCAATTGATCATGTAATTGATTGGTAAATATTTTGGGGGAATTTTTAGTGTTTCATATGCTTAGAAAATTGGGGGATTAAGATTCCTTGGTCATTTTCTTATATATACTCGTAGTTGTTGAGTTTTGCGATTTAAAATTAGTTGTTATTTATTTTTTAGTTTTTATAATTTGCTATTGTCCAAATAGTATTCGTAATAATTATATTTGTACTCAATTACGTTACATAACACCTTGAGGGATCAATATCCATATTTAGGTATATTATATTACTCGTATGAGCTGTATACTAGCAATTAGCATGATCAATTTTTTGGCACTAATGTCGGAGAGTTTAGTACTTGTAACAAATATCAATAACAATTATTATTATACTAGTTTAGATTTTTTAATTTTTGTTTTAGTGTTTCTTTTGTATGCATAGATTGATAGGTAAAATCTTGTACCTTTTGATCAGAAATAAAGGGAACCTTGCACTGCTTAAGAAGGAAATGGTTAGCACGGGATCCGTTAGGGGTTATGGTACAATACTAGGATTAACGAGTTATAGTAGTCCTTAAACCTTTAAGGGATTTTACAGTCCCACAAGTAGATAGAGCCCAATCATCTATCAATAGACCGGGCATCAATGCTAATAATTTTGAGCTCAAGTCAGGTGTCATTCAAATGGTAAAGCAGTTGAGTTAGAAGGGTTGGTCAATAATGACCCAAATCTTTACTTGACTTCATTCTTAAAAATATGTGACACCTTGAAGATGAACAATGTATTAGAGGATACAATTCACCTTCAATTGTTTCCTTTTTCACTGAAGGATAAGGCTAAGGCTTTGTTACAGTCACTACCTATTGAGTCAGTCATTACATGGGATCAACTCACTCAAGACTTCTTAGCAAAGTACTTCCTACCTTTAAAGACAATTAAGCTAAAAAATGACATCATATCTTTTTAGCCATTTAAAGGGGAATTACTTTATGAAACTTGGGAATACTATAAAAAACTGTTAAGAATATGGCCACACCTTGGTCTTCCTGCTTGGTTGTAAGTAAAAACATTTGATAATGGATTAATGGGGCAACCAAGGATCATAACTGATGCTATAGGTAGATGAGATTTAATGAATAAAACTGAAGAGGAAGCTTTTGTACTACTTGATGAGATGGCATCTAATAATCTCCAATGGCATGTTGAGAGGCTAAACCTTAGAAGAGTGGTTAGAACAGTAAATGTAGACACCATGGTAGCATTACAAGCCCAAAAAGTGCCTTGCAATTAGGTTTAACTAAGATGTTGGATGGTGGTAGTGTGGGGTTAAATATGATACAAAGTCCATTCGTGGTATGGACCTCATTATATGGAAGCATTTAGGAACCATCCTAAAGTAGTAAACTATGTCAACAATCAAAATTTCCAAGGAAACCTATACTCTAATGCATACAGCCTAGGATGGAGAAAGCACCCAAATTTCTCTTAGAGTAACAATAACAATCAAGGTGGTAATAAATTCAACCGTCAACCCTTCCCACCACTAGGTTTCAACAACCATAATAATCATAAGCCCAAAAAAAGCGATCTAATGAGGATAACACAAGTTCTTTAATGGGAATGATGAAATGATTCATCCATTCAATAAATACAAAAGTGGATCATATAGAGTCCACTCATGGGGATTCTATTAGAAATTTAAAAACTAAAATTAGGCAACTAGCCTAAGCTATAAGTCAAAGGCCTCAAGGTAACCTTCCAAGCGACACATAAGTCAACCCAAAATAAGAAGGTAAGGAGTGTTATAAAGCAATAGCCTTGAGAAGTGATAAAAATTTAGAATAGAAGTAGGAAGCTATAAAGGATGAAGAGGGAAAAGTGGACAAATAGATTATTGGAAAGGAAATAATTTATCCAAAAATAGTAACATCTATAAACCCACTATTCTCTTCCCTCAAAGACTCTAGAAGCAAAAAATTAGACAATTAGATTTCAAAATTCCTATATTTCTTCAAGAAGCTAGACATAAACATACCATTTATAGATGCATTTGAATAGATGCCTTCATATGTCAAATTCAGAAAGGACATCCTACATAAGAAAAGGAGGCTTCGAGATAATGAAACAATAACCTTAATTGAAGGTTGTAGACTAGAAGATTTGTGTAGCTTTAACATCCCTTGCACTATTGGGAATATACACTTTGGGAAGGCACTATGTGACTTGGGTACAAGAATTAACTTGTACCATTATCAGTTTTCAAGAGATTGGGGGTTGGTAAGGCCAAACCTACTTCAGTGACATTTCTCTTGGCATACAAGTCAATCAAGAAACCTCAGAAGTGGTAGACGATGTGCTAGTAAAAGTGGACAAATTCATCTTTTCGATACGTTTCATTGTACTAGACATGGACAAGGACCATAAAATTTCTACCATACTTTCTCATCCATTTTTAGCAACCAAAAAAGCACTAATTGATGTAAAAAAATGTGAACTTACAATGAGAGTGAAGAATGAATAGGTAATATTTAATGCTTTTAAAGAAATTAAATTTTTTGATACTGATAATATTGGTGATTGCTTTAAGATAGATGTTACTGATGAGATATCCAATGATGTGCTTCATAAAATATGCCCTAATGATGTTTTATAATATGTGTTTCTTAATTCTATGAACATACATATTGATGAACACCATGAAAATCACATAGGCGTACACACTTATGATGATAATTTAACTAAATCTATTGAACCATCCACACTTGACACTTTAAAACATGATGTTATGAACAATGAAATCAATTAACTCATTAGAAAATAACTTAGCTTACTTTAATTATGAAACTGTGGAATATATGATACAAGTTGATATTGTTGACTAAATGAACTATTTGGAGGCTATGCCTCCCATATGTGTATCTAATGAAATTGTGAAGTGTCTTGAGATAGGTTCTAGGATCAAACCATCCATTGAAAAGCCACCCAAATTAGAGCTCAAACCTTTAGCAAACCATATCCATTATGCATTTTTGGGTGAAAAAAACACTTATAGTCATAATTTTTTCCAATCTAAGTTTGGAGGACGGAACTAAGCCTACTAGGGATGCATAATACCTATTAAACACTATTATGAAAGAGGTGGTAAAGAAATAAATTGTTAATGGATGGATAGGGGTGTTATATACCCAATATTAGACAATGAATGGATAAATGAATCAAATGAGTTAATACCCATAAGGACTATCATGATATAGAGAGTAAGTATGGATTTTAATAAGGTGAATAAAGCTATAGGAAAGGACCATTTTCCTCTCCCATTCATGGATCAAATGCTTGACAGATTAGCTAGTTCTTCCTTATTTTCCCTTCTAGATGGATATTCTACCTATAATTAGATCATTGTGGCACCTAAAGACCAAGAAAAGACTACTGTCATGTGTCCTCATGAAACTTTTGATTTCAGGAGAATGCCATTTGGGTTATGCAACATACCTATAACATTTCAACACTATGTGATGGTTATTTTCTTAGACATGGTAAAGAAGAACTTAGATATATTCATGGATGACTTCTTAGTCTTTGGGAACACATTTGATAGGTGTTTACACTATCTCTCCCTAGTGCTACAAAGATGTGAAGAAACTAACTTGGTTTTAAATTGGGAAAGTGTCATTTCATGGTACATGAGAGTATTATCTTGAGCCACAATATCTTAGCTAAGGGTATTGAAGTGGATAGAGCTAAGATAGAAGTAATTAAGAAGTTACTACCATTTTCTAGTGTAAGAGGAGTTAGGAGTTTTCTTAGACATGTAGGCTTTTACCATATATTTATCGAAGAGTTTTTCAAAGTCTCCAATCACTTATGCAATATATTAGAGAAATATGTGCCTTTTAGATTTTATTATAAATTCTTAAAGGCATTTCAAGTGCTTCAAGAGATATTAGTGCAAGCACTAGTTGTATTAGCACTAGATTGGAGTAGGCCCTTTGATTTAATATGTGATGCAAGTGATTTTGCTATTAGGTCTATTTTGGGGCATCGTAGAGGTAAGATGTTCCATGCCATATACAATTCAACAAAAATTCTAAATGATGCTCAAATAAACTATCCTACTACAGAGATGGAACTCGTAGCCAATGTGTATGCCTTTGAGAAATTTGGATCATATTTGGTTGGGACCAAGGTGACTATCTATACAAAACATTTTCCAATAAAGTATCTCATGAAAAATAAGGATGCTAAATTAAGACTAATAAGATGGGTTCTATTTCTTCAAGAGTTTGACTTAAAAATCCTTGATAAAAACTTGAACATTTCTTGTAAGAATTTTAAAAACTTTTGGGCAAATCTCCCCTAATTATTGAACTATCCTCCCTGTGATAAAATGAAGAAAATTCTAAAAAGATCATTTTTCACAAATGAGCAAACTTTATACATCTAAAAATGGCCCCAGACCATACATAACTACATCTTGTAAGATACATACTATACACCATATAAGACATTGTCACTAGCTCAAAACATAATAACTATAATACACTATACAATATGACAAGGAGATAAAAATAACTTAGATTGTACAAGAAAAAGTGGATCCTAAGCCTCCATACTCGTGTGATGTGGTCTCAAAATTTGTCACCTAAGGGAGGAAAATAAATATAAAGGATGAGCTGGAAAGGTCAATGAGTGGATAAGTTTATAAAATAACATAATAGCTATGTAGACTATAAATGAAATGCTTATGAATTATCTAGAAATACATGCTGATAAAAATCACCTGCGTATAATCTTTATGATAAAATAAGGTATTCATAAATACATAATATGAGTTTCATAAAATAACTATAATTTGGTACCTGTGAAAGCTGTAAATGATATGCTTATGACTTATAATGAAATGACATTATGATAAAAATTATCTATCCATGATCTTTAGAATATAATAATGTGTTATGATCAATATACTATATACCATGAAAAATTAATTTTGTATTTCCACGAGCACTTGGCATACAAAGGATACATTTAGCATTGGTGCTAGCTCTCAACTACATGTGTGGGGAACTTTCTTGATATAGCCATTACAATGGATCAGTTGGTTCTATTGATACATGAATGATGTGTTCATTGACTTAATTAAACTTTTAACATCGTATTGAGTTGGTAAACATCATAGTGAACTAAATCTAGACGAAATTTTTTCGTTATAATGTTTTACCAAGTCACAACATATCTGAATACTGAGAATAGCCAACTATCATGAATACATGAGAGGAAGTACTTTAACAATTGTAAAATATTTACTAAACTTGCAAGTTTGTATAAAAACTAGTATACATAATAAAATTGATTTAATCTTAATTTTCTTGTAAATAATCTTGCATGTATATGATTGATTCTAATAATGAAAATAAAATATATTCTTATGGTGTATATGTTTTTGAAATGTATTGAAATTGATATATAAATGTTTCTTCCAATACTAGAGAAAATGAATACACTTTTCATAAACATGTAACTTGTAAAAATTGGATTTTCTTGAACATGAGTGCGGTTTAAAATAATGATATCAATACTTTAGAAAATGTATTGGGTATCCATTCACTATACTAAATCATCATTGGTTCTCTACCTGCACTGTAGGGTCTACTTGCTCAACTCTACCTAAATAATTATACTTGTGTTAGAACATGATTAATGCCACAACTTGTTTATATAAGTCAAACTGAAAGGAAATCTAACACTTCCAAAATATGGGTCGCTATAGTTAATTTTTGCAAGTTAAATAATTTTAGGATACTCTTGAACCTATCTTTGAAATTTCAAATATAATTTTTTTTAGAAATGTCTAAATTCATTTATATAAAAACATACAAAAACTAAACATTTCAATCTTTAACATAAGATTTCATGCACTCAAATATCACATGGAAAACCCTTTCATTCCATATAATATCGTTTAGTTTCAAAACTAAATTTTCAGCACAATTTCAACAAATATGCCTTTAGTTAATTTGCTATAAATATGTTTAGAAAACTCGGAATAACAAGACATAAAATCCATATTAAACTATACATCTTAAGATTTAAAACAAGATATAAATCATCCAATTTCAATGAGTGAAACTATTTCAAGTAAAACAAATATCGATTGGGTTACAAGTAGTTTTCCCAACACTAATCTTACTTGACATATCTTTGGTGAAATGGGCATAACTTTTTCTAAAAAATTCAAATTGACAAAAAAATAAATGTTTCTAAAACAAGACATATCAAGATTTAAAATAAGATATAATTCACTTAATTTCAAAATGTATAACGATTTCAAATAAGAAACATATAGGTTGGTTTTGTGCAGGATTTTTAGCATGATTTCCATAGAAACACCCTCAGTTAAATATATATAACTTTGAGTAAAAATATTAAAATGAAAAATTGTAATTTTTTTTTCATAAAATAGATGTTTATATATTTCTACAGAGATTTTATTCAAGGCCTAATTCATATTTCAAGGTCTCTAGTTTCTATTTCTTTCAGTCAATACAAAATAATACCTATTATCCTTATCTATTTTTCTATCTCGATCTCCCTAAGTACTTAATGTTTTTTTTTCTCTAGTCCAATGTGAGAGAGAAGAAAGATGACTTATAAAATAAAGAAATAGCCTATGCTCAGCAACTAGAGCTATTTGATTGTGAGCCATAACATTTATCCTTATAAGACTATGTGATAGTATAGTAAAGGCAAGTGTCCTAGCTAATTTAGTTTAGCCCCTTTCTTTTTCTTTTTATTTTTCTTTCTTTTTTTAATTATGCTATCATGTGTCACTTAAGGAATAAGAGAGGTGATACCACATGCTAAAAAAATAATTAAATAAAAATTGAAATGCCCTTGCCTTACCTAAAAATATTTAAAAGTTAGGACATTTTAATAATATTGAGGGTAAAATTGTAATAAACTAAGAATATACACTTAAAATTAATGTTACATTAAAACAAGGGAGGGGATGTTAAAATTCTCTCCTCTTTAAAACTTTTTCCTCGAAATTCACATACCTTGGTTAAACAAATTAGGGTATTGGATGTGCATTTGTTCTTTAGGTTCCTATGTTTCCTTTTCCATGCTGTGATTTCTCCAAAGTACTTTTACTAGTGGAATGGTTTTTTTCTATAGTACTTGTTCTTTGTGATAAAGTATTTCTACTGGTTTTTCTTCATGGGTCAAATTTGCTTTTGTTTGGATTGGTTAGTGCTCAATGATATGGTACAGATTTGAGACGTATCCACAAAGCATAGAAACATGAAGTACATCATGGATTCTAGAAAGTTTAGGTGGTAAAACTAAATGATATGCCATGAGTCCAATTTTCTCTATTATCATGTAAGAAAAAATATAATGTGGGATAAGCTTGCTACATCTCTCAAATCAAGCAACACCTTTCCATGGTGATAGCTTTAAGAAGACTTTATTTCTAGCTTCATATTCATGCTCCTTAATATTATTATATGTATAGCTCTTTTATAGATCTTGGGCTATCTTCAATTTTTCTTTACTACTCAAATATTATTAGTGAGCATTCGTACATACTCAATGCCTAAATTCCTTATTTCACCTACATCATCTCAACATATTAGAGTTCTACACTTTTTCTACCATATAATACTTCATATGAGGCCATCTAAATGCTTAAATGGTAGCTATTATTTTAGTAAAACCCCATTAATGATAAGTGATCATCCTAATTACCCTTAAATTGCAAAACACAAGCACATAAAATATGTTCAAGGGTTTGAATTGTTTTTTTTGAATGTCCATCTATTTAAGGATAAAAGGTTGTACTAAAATGTAACTTTGTTCCTATAGTATCTTGTAGTTTAGACCAAAATTGAGAAGTAAATCTTAAATTTCTAACATAAACAATAGACACTAGAGTTCTATGTAATCTCACAACTTCCTCCATATAAAATTTGGCAAGTTTTACCAATGGAAATGTTTGTTTAACGGGCAAAAAGTGTGCATATTTAATTAAATGATCAATAATTACCCATATCTTATCATATCCATATTGGGTACAAGGAAGATTGTACCGAAAATCCATTGTTTTGTGTCCCTATTTCCATTCAGAAATAGAAAGTGGCTGAAGAGGTCTAGTGGGTTTTTGGTACTAATATTTGACTTGTTGGGAAATTAAACACCTTGCTATAAACTTTGCAATTTCTCATTTCATTCAATGCCACCAATAACGTTCCTTTAGAGTTCAATACATCTTAGTACTACCTGGATGCATATCATAAGCAGAATTGTGTGCTTCTTCTTGTATCTCCTCTTTAAGACTTTCATCATTTTGTACACATAACATATTATTGAAAGTCATAATTCCATCATCTCGAATTCAAAAATCAGTTTGGTGTCCACTTTCTATTTCACCCTCAATTTCATCAAAAAAGAGTCTTGTGGTTAAGCTTCATGAATTATATAAATCAAAATAGCTATCACCCTAAAGTTTGCAAGCAGAATTCCTAAATGATATGTTGATAGGTCCACATTCATTTTTCTTAACTTTACAAGTAGTGAATGATGGACTATTTTTAGACTTGCTAATTAACTTGTTGATTTCCTACAAAGAGCATCTGCTACCACATTTGTCTTTCTTGGATGATAGCCAATAACACAATCACAATCTTTGATTAATTATAGCCATCTTCTTTATCTCAAATTAAGCTCCATTTGGGTTTATGAGTACTTTAAAATCGTGTGCTCTGTGAATATTTGACATTTTTCTTCATATATATAATGCCTCTATATTTTTAAGGAAAAAACATCATTTCTAACTTCAAATCATTGGTTCCATAATTTAGTTAATGTTTCTTGAGTTTCCTAGAAGAATAAGCAATTACTTTATCATCTTGCATTAACACACAACCTAAACCTTGATGATAACTATCATTATATACTACAAATCCCCCACCATTGGAACAATATGTAAGCATAATTGTAGATGTCAACCATCTTTTAAGCTCTTAGAAACTTTCCTTGCATTCACTTGACCAATCAAATTTGGCATTTTTCTTAGTAAGATGGGTCAATGATAAAGCAACTTTGGAAAAATCCTTAACAAAATGACAATAGTATTGAACTAACCTTAGAAAAATCCATATTGATGTTATTTTTTTTAGGTCTTTTCCAATTTACCACTACTTTCACCTTTTTTAGATCAATATATATGCCTTCACTGAAAATAACATGTCCAAGAAAAACCAAGCTATCAAGCCAAAATTAACACATACTAATTTTTGTCTTAAAATTTCTAAGACAGTTTGAAGGTATTCTTCACGTTCCCTCTCATTATGGGAATACACCAAAATGTCATCAATAGGAGCTATACCAAATTTATCTAAGAAAGGTTGAAATACTATATTCAATAAATCTATGAATACTGTTGGAGTATTGGTAAGTCCAAATGGCATTATCAGAAACTCATAATGTCCATAATGAGTTCTAAATGCATCCTTTGACATATATGAATTTTAGATGTGGTATTGGTGATATATCTTAGATCAATTTTAAATAATACCTTTGCACCTTTCAATTGATCAAACAAATCATCGTTATGTGATAAAAGGTACTTATTGCATACAATCACCTTATTAAGTTGACTAAAATCAATACACAGTTTCATGATGCCATCCTTTTTATTTATAAAGAGAAAGGGAACACCCCAAGGTGATACACTGAGTCTAATGAAGTCTTTATCCACTAACTCTTTTAATTGATTTTTTAACTTCTTTAAGGCCATACTATATAGGGCATGAGATATTGGGGTCTTTCCTACCATTTGGTCGATGATGAACTCAACCTCACGATTAGTTGATAACCCCAAAAGATCATCTAGAAAAACATTTCGAAATTCAAAAACTACTGGAATATCTTCCAACTTTATATCACTTACTCGAGCATCAATGAAATAAGTTAAATAAGCCATACAACTATTTTTAAGCATTCGCTTAACAAGAATTATAGATACTAAGTAATTTGGGAGAATTTGATGTTCTCTAAGAAAGGTTATTTATGGTCTCCATTCTTTAATATTGTGGTGAAAACACAAGCTAATTCATAATTAGGGTCTGCAATCTATGATACATTATTTTGAATAGCAGCAACATTTTCTACATGGGGCAAATCTGGTACAATAATTGGGTGTTGTGGCAACCTAAGTAGGTTAGCATGCAATGATGGTACACATACATTTTCTTCTACTACTAAATCTACATAAGTGTCTATGTTAATGTCATCTCTTTGAATAGTAGTTGGTTTATAATGGAGAAGTCTCTTAGGATGTGCATGACCTTGGCCACATGGAGACATACTTCTATCTAAACTAGAATTTACAAAAGAAATTACCATCAAATCTCTTATCTATCTGTACATCACAAACCTAACCTGCTCTAATACCTAATTTTCAGAACCTACCCTAACTCAACTCTAGAGCATATAATGTGTCCTCATGGATCATGATAATTAGTATTCGAAGAATTTTAAAAACTTTGGTTTAACTTGAAAATTTCTTGATAGAATTTTTAAAACTTTTGGGCAGAGTCTCCCCCAATTATTAAGTTATCGTATACATAATAAAATTGAATTAATCTTAACTTTCTTGAAAATTGTCTTCCATATACCTGATTGATTCCAATAATGAAATTAAAATATATTCTCATGGTGTACATGTTTTTGAAGTATATTGAAATTGATACGTAAATGTTTCTTCCAATACTAGTGAAAATGAATACGTTTTTCATAAACATGTAACTTGTAAAAATTGGATTTATTGGAACATGAATGTGGTTTAAAACAATTCTATAAGTGCTTTATTAAATATATTAGGTATTTACTCACTATACTAAATCACTGTTGGTTCTCTATGTGCATTGTAGGGTCTGCTTGCTTAACTCTTCCTAAATAATCATACTTGTGTTAAAACATGAATAAATTCATAACTTGCTTATTTAATTCAAATTTAAAGGTACTATAACACTTCCACAACAGGGGTTTCTAATAGCTAATTTTTGTATTTTAAATAGTTTTTAGGTACTCTTAAACCTTGAAATTTCAAATATAACTTTTGGTAGAAATGTTTAAATTCATTTATGTAAAACAAACAAAAACCAAACATATTAATCTTTAAAATAATATATCAAACACTCAAATATTACTTGGAAATCCCATTGAATCCATAGAATAATGATTAGTTTCAAAACAGATTTTTCAGTACAATTTCAATAGAATATACCTTTACTTAATTTGTTATAAATTTGTCTAGGGAACTTGGAATAACAAGCCATAAAATCCATATTAAACTAGACATCTTAAGATTTATATCAAGATTTAAATCATCTAATTTGAAACTATTTCCAATAACAAAAATACCAATTGGGTTCCACAAAGTTTTCCTATAACCAATCTTACTTAACATATCCTTAGTTAAATGAGCATAATTTTGTCTAGAAAATTCAAAACGACAAACTGAAAAATGTTTCTAAAACTAAATATGTCAAGATTTAAAAAAAGATATAATTTACTTAATTCAAACTATGTAACTATTTCAAATAATAAAAATAAATATTTATTTCAAATAAGATTTTTCAGCATGATTTTCATAGTACCCTCAGTTAACTATATATAACTTTATATAGAAAAATAAAAATGAAAAACCATAAAATTTCTCATAAAATAGACATTTATACATTTTTAGAGAGATTTGATTCAAGTATAATTCCTTCTAAAATGTGTCCAGTTTCCATTTCTTTTAGCCGCTACCAAACAATACATATTATCCTTACATGTTTTTCTATTTTGATCTCTCTAAGTATTCTAATATTTTTTGGGCTCTAGTCCAACGTGAAAGAGAAGTAAAATGACTCATAAAATGTGGAAAATAGCTTATGCTTAGGAACTAGGGTTATTTGATTGTGAGCAAGGACATTTGTCCTTTTAAGACTAAAGGAGAGTGTAATAAGGGAAAATGACCTAGCTGATTTAGCTTAACTCCTTTCTTTTTGCTTTTTTTCTTTTTAATTATGTTCTCATGTGTCGCTTAAGGAATAAGAGAGGTGATAGATCATGCTAAAAAATTATTAAGTAAAAGATCAAAATATCCTTTTCCTATAACCTAAAATTTTTAAGAGTTAGGACATTTTAGTAATATTGAGGGTAAAATTGTAATAAAACTAAGAATATATACTTAATAATAATGTTACTTTAAAAAAAGGGAGAGGATTTTACACTTCCATGATGTACTCTACAAAGAATGTAATGATGGTATTTTGAGAAGGTATATCCCTTATGATGAAGTTGGAAGTATTATTCACCATTGCCATAGCTTATACTATAGAGGCCACTTTGGAAGCACAAAATTGGGTTATTTTGTCATACAATATTTAGAGATTCGTACCTTTATGTAAATACATGTGATAGATGTTGAAGGATATGTAATATTTTCAAAAGAAATGAGATGCACCTAAATAATATACTTGAAGTGGAATTGTTTGATGTTTGGGGCATTGACTTTATAGGGCCATTATATTCATAAAATGGTAACCAATATATATTAGTAGGTGTGGATTATGTGTCAAAGTGGGTAAAAGCCATAGCCAGCAACATATGTGATGCCAAAGTTGTCTTAAAAGTTTTGATAAAAAACATTATCACTAGGTTTAGAACTCCTGGGATTATCACTAGTGATGGAGGTAGTCACTTTTGTAATGGAGAGTTTAATTCTTTATTGTCTAAGTATTGAGTTAAACATAAGATATCTACCCCCATCATCCCCAAACAAGTGGGCAAACGGAGGTGTCCAATACATAGGTGAAAAGAATTTTGGAGAAAATAGTGAATAATTTTAGAAAGAATTGAGCCTCTAAATTAGATAATTGTTTATGGGTATACATAACTACATTTTATAAAACAAAACCACCACATACAAGCTAGTACATGAAAATGCATGTTACATATTGATAAAATTGGAGCATAAAGCATATTGCACATTGAAACAATTATATATGTCTATAGATAAAACTGGTGAGAAAAGAATGCTAAAATTAAATGAGCTATAATGGAATGCTTATGAGGATTCCAAGCTATACAAAGAGGGAAAAAAAGATCACATGATAAGATAATTGCGCTTCATACTTTTGAATTGAGACATAAAATATTACTGTACAACTCAAGATTCAAACTGTTTTCGAGAAAACTCAAGGGTAGATGGTCAGATCCATTCACCATCTTTAAGGTAACCAACCATGGAGCCATTTAATTATAAAACAAAAAAAATAACGGTTTATGGTTAATATCATAGAGTAAAGCACTATCATGGAGATCCATTATCAAATGAAAAAGTTGTGATGGCTTTAGTGGATACACCTTAAGAGCTTATATGATCATCTAGTCAAGGACGTTAAATATGGTGCTTGTTGGGAGGTAGCCTAATATTATTTTACTTATAATTTTTTGTTAAGTATGTGAGTAAATATGGAGGCCAAAGAAAAGTTGGACAAATTCATCAAGGAAATTTGTTGTGCCAAGGTTAACAAAGTTTTCTCTCCTTTCACTCTTTTTCATATCCATATATATGCACACTGGGGATAATTTAAAATTTAAATGAGGGGGATGAAACTTTATTCTCTACTTTAGTGTTTAGTATGAATTTTCTTCTTTTTATGATGTTTTTCATTTTTTTAGGATGTGTTTGTTCATGATTTGAGTAGAAATTGATGAATACATGCAAACAAATGCATGCATACTTGATATGAAACATATGAACCCAATGAAAAAAATTAGTTGTCATGACTAGGATAAGGAACATGACATGCTCGTTAAGATACTTACATTAATCATGTGATATGTTTGTTAGTTTTGATTGAAATGATTTATATTTTTATGCACATGCTCATGATTGAATTTGATAGTCTTATTAGGAGAAAATTTGGAGTGAGTTATGCTAGTTGATGGAGGCTTACTATGTTTTAAAATCTATTTGATCATTCTTTGAGGCGAAATCATGAGAAATGATTTAGACCTTAATTGGATTGATTGAGCCTTTCAAGAAAACCATTGTTTATATTCTCAGTCACCCTTTTGAGCCTAACTAAGAACCATTCATACCTTTAAGTCACATTTTAAGCCTAACCAATAAGCATGATCTTTACCCTTACATCTTTAGCTTGTATGAAAAATGCAATCATGTTCTATGCTATTAAGTAAGGTGAGATGTAATGCAACCTAATTTAAAAAAAAATAACTCACAATAGAATTACCCCTCTAAACAAAAAGAAAAAAGTAAAATTAAAGATAAGTATGGGGGTGTGGAAGTAATATAAAAAATATATGGAATAATAGAATGGTAAGATAGCGTGCACAAGAACATCAAATGAAATCTCAATTGTTCTAAAACATTTCATGATGAATAAAATGAAAGCCAAGGTGTGGAAAAATTCTAAATGTCTCCATTTATCTACCCCTACCTAATTCTTACATTACAAGAATGCAAAACCTTATTGATTTTTAGCTAAATACATATTTAAATTAGCGGAGAGGAGTGTGAAAAATAGACCTATTAAACTTATTCTAAGAATTTTTTTGTTAGCATGCTCATAGAAGTTGATTTCATGAGTGCATTGGATAGTATCATGTAAAACAAATACACATGAATCAATTCATCAAAAACCTTACATATCCTTGTATTAATGGAATATTGATTGATGGATATGTGAACCTCATTGTTATAGAATTGTACAACCTTTGAGGGGAACAATTTCTTCATATTATGAATGTATTAATAGATATGTGTTTATGAATATGATGCCTATATCATTTTAGCTAGTTAGACTTGGCTTTGTTTGAGGACAAGCAAAGAGTTATGTTTGGGGGTATGATAAATATAAGAAAGTAGAGTTCACTTATGATAAATATAAGAAAGTAGAGTTATTCAGTCACTTTTGAACCACTTATTTCTCTTGTTATGTGCTAAAATATCATGAAAATTTTAATTTATGTTTAATTATGTCAATATAGGTGGAATATTGGCAAATAGGATAAAAATGAGTCAAAATGGGAAAAATCAGCATTATACCGTAGGGGGCATTTTCTTATGCCACAGCACGGATCATACCATGGAAGTTGGTTGGTGTTCAGAGGAGACCATGCCATGACATACATTCATAGTTAGGAATGAATCCTATTTTTAATCAAACAATGACTCTCAACTTTAATCCTCAACTGTTTTGATCATTTTAAGAAATGATCTAATTGTCCATATTATGCCATTTCTTTAAATAAACATCATTCTTTCACAATTAAAACACACAATTAAGCATCATAAAAACCTAGTAGTTTCCAAGAAGAGAGAAAAAAGAGAAAATTTCAAGAAAAGATTAAAAAAAGACAATTTTTTAAAGATTCAAGAGAAGATTAGTGCTACAAACCAAGCGATTGAGTGTGTCTCTTATTCTTCTCGTTTCTTTATCAATTGTTGTGTCTTTATTTATTAAAAGTATGATCTTTATGAACTTAATTATGTCTTGCTAATTTATTAATCTTATGGTTTTATGAACCCAATTTTCTACACGTGATGATCTAATATTTTAACCCAATTGTGATTTCAATTCAATTATATTATTTAATTTAATATTTATACTATTAATTATTTGGTAAATAATTTATATATAGAGGTAATTAAATAGATTTAAGAGAATTATTTATCTTAATTAAATAACATACATAGTTTTTAGATAGAGATATATGATTGTTATATGTGTGATCCATAATTAATGAACTTAATAAGCATGATGCAATCTAATTGGCATGAGAGTGTGATTATGTTAATTACTAAACGGTGTGTAGTTTACTTAAGAGAGAAATGTGCACTAGGTTAGATTTAATTGATCATGTAATTGGTTGGTGATTATATTGGGGGGAAATTTAGTGATTCACATGCTTAGGAAATTAAGGGATTAAGATTTTATAGGTCATTTTCTCATATATCTTCTTAGTTATTGAGTTTTACGATTTGAAATTAGTTGTCATTTATTTTTCAGTTTTTATGATTTGATATTGTTCAAATAGTATTTGTAGTAATTATATTGGTACTCAGTTATAAGTTGCATAATTCCCTATGAGATCGATATCCGTAATTAGGTACATTATATTACTCGCATGAATCATATACTTGCAAGAAATATGGGAGAAAGATAGGCACTAAGTACTCAAAACATCATCGATGGAATCATTGAAAATCTCAATGATAAGAGAATGTTTATGAAAAGTAGACAAAGTAGAGGAGGAGGGATGAACATCATTAAGTTCTAATAACTTTTACAACAAGTATATCCAAAGGCCCATTTATTACCAATTTCAAGTGATTCTTTAACTTTTTCTCTTAAAGTCAAATTGTTGAAGATGGAGAGTCTCAACCAATTCATATTTTTCTAGAAGGGTGGATTCAAGAAGAATGACTTTAGTAGTATTAGCTTTAACATTAGCATGAATTCTAGTCAGTTCAATAACACAATCTTCCAATAAGGACTCTAGGATAGCCTCTTTTTCTTCCAAGATGCAAACACCTTTCTTAAGTTTTCATATGACATCTGTATTAACGGATGAATCATTTGCATTACCAGATGAATCATATGTATTACAAGATGACTTAGACGGGCAATGATCTCTAAGAACATCGGGCTTTCTATCCTAAATCATCTTCTCAAGCTCACTTATCTGAGCAAGATAATTTTCATTATTACGTAGGAGAGTCTGAAGATACCTAATATGATTGTCTAAATTTAATTTCCAATTATTCACAAATTTATCACCATCTAATGTGAGTTTGAGCGATTGATTAGAAATATTCAAATTCTCCTTATCTTTTCCAACAATATTACAATGGGTCTTGGTCATAATCTTTTTCAACTTGAGATTATCATACACAAGATAATCATAGGAATTTGTATAGAGAACTAGTCATTTTAACCAATGTCAGATCAATAAGAGGAACTAGATGGTGCATTCTCAAAGTGGGAAGCCATAAGAACCAAGCAGTCATGAGTGACACCCTTTATCTTTTCTAAAGAAGATACACTTTTCTGAGAAATGCACCCAACTTAGTTCTTTTTTAGGAAGTCCTATGCTTCGTTGACAATCGTAAACTTGACAATAAAGCAGAATCCTCTACAGTGACTGAATTGATAAGAAGGTGTAGCCCTGACAGTTTAAATTACTAACATGAAGCTCTTCTTTATTCTAGGCAATGACTGGTTTAGGTTCGACAACACCAATCTTAGACACATGTGTTGGGAACATCCATCCATCCTCAATAAAAACCAAACATCATTTTTGGTATACCTTAAGTAGGAACATATGTGAGATCTCTAGTAAAAGTAACATAATCCATTGAATTTAAGTGGATCACTAACCAACCCTATCATATCATCCATTATAAGAGATTTGAAAGAATTAAACAAAGAGAGTAAAGGGAAAGGATTAACACCATATCAAATAAGCGCAAATAGAGTGTATTTTGCTCTGATACTAATTGAAAGACTTCAAAACCAGTACACATCCAGGGTAAGGAGATACAAACTTCTAACAGACTCGTCCCCACAAGCAGGGAAAAAGACAACAACTTAAATAAAACACTCAACATAAGTAGTAAAAATATATAATATTGAATCAGTAGATAACAATCAATAAACGATATTATATGAAAACTGGAAAGCAGATAAGGAATATAAAAGTGTTCTAATTAGATTTTAAATGATAATATGTTTTAACACACACAATTCAAACTTAGATTATACTAGCATAACAATAGATCATACGCAACACATGATATAACGAGATAAACTCACATAGAGACCGTATCTATGTAATAACGTACTCGGGTTGCTTAAGGCAACCATTCAACAATGAACAATACACTAATCAATAAAATAGTTACAACTCTGAAAAAATAAAACCACTTTCCTCCACAGCTGACACCACCTAATGTAATGTGATTAGATACCACAGAACAGTAATGTGTAGAATAAACTAACATAACCCTTAAATACTATTCACACAGAGATGTACACACTCCTTACATAAAAATAGTTACTCTTCCTATTCTATGCTCACATAAACATATCATAATTATTGAAACACTTTCAAAACATTTAGTGAATATGGAATTCCAATCAATAGAAATTTGGTAGAGTTTCAACAAGTTCTTCTAATTAATTAAACAATTAAAGAGGATTCATTTATAGTACTTGATCGACCACCTCACCAACCACCTCGTCAACAACCTTGCCAAAGGTAGTGGCGAGGTACCAAAAAATAATTTTTTTTGGTTTCCAAAAAGGTTGAGTAAAATCCATGAATAGTTGCATCTAATACAAATCAAAATCCATCACTCTCGACCTAGCATGCATACTAAAACAACCAATCATGTTGTGTGTGAAAGTACACTTTTAATCATAGTGTTCCTAACTATATGTGTGTGTATTATTGATCCGTAGTAATCAATCTTACACAAAGGAAGACATAACACTAAGTAAAAAAATAGACACCGTATTTGTACATAGAAAGTCAACACATAGTAACTGAGTATAATATGACTTACAGTTCCCTATCTGCATTTATTGATGATAACTATAATAATCCTTTATTGGTGCACTCTAATATGATTCATTGATTAGACCTCATATTTCATTTCAGTCAACAAGGTGTGACAATTTATAGCTAAACCTCTTCAAACTCATTGGTTTGCTATCAAAAGGATCTTAATATACCTTTAAGGTACTATAATTCATAGTGTGATGTTCAAACCCTCGTCTCAACTTTTGCTTCAAGGATTCACAATGCTGATTGGACATCTTGTCCTAATGATCGAAGATCCACCTTGAATATTGTTCTTTATTATAGAGTTATTCCTATGTTTTAGTGTTCAAGAAAGCAAGCCACTGTGTCTAAATCAAGTTTGAAGGTTGAGTATCAAATGTGATAAATACTTCAGAAATCATGCGAATTAAATCCCTTCTTTTAGAACTTTATCTTTGTCTTGCTACCCTACCAACTTTGTAGTGTGAAAACCTTATCTCTATTGCTTTAGAAGTTAATCTGGTTCTACATGCTCATAAGAAGCACATTGAATTAGAATTACATATTTAAAAAGAATGAGTTCTCTTAAGTCAACTATTGGTCTCTTATATTCAATCCTCGTGACAGATTGCTGACATCTTTATTGTTGACATCTTTATTAAACCTCTTTCTCAACTTTAGATCAATTTTTTGTATAGCAAACTTAATGAGTATGCCATTGAGTTTGCGAGGGGATGTTAATGGTAGTAGTGCAAATAGTAAGGATGTTGGCAACTTAAGTGATATAAGTTCATGTACGGTAGACTGACATGGTAATTGTGTTGATATTACAATATGTGGCAACTGTTAAATGAGAGGTGCTGATGTGGCAGATTGAATGGCTTTGATGTTCAGTTTAGGAATGGGAGATGCACGGTTGAGATTCCTTTGATTAATTAGAATACTGAAAATTGTAAAATCAGTTATGAGTTTGTTATTATATGTTAGTAATATGCTTACTGGATATAGTATATAACACCATTATACCATCATTCTCATTCTCGTGTACTTGAAATGAAATAACATAAGTATTCAAGATTCATTCTCCTTATTGTTTCTCTTACTCTTTTTCTGCATTTTTTTCTACAAGCAAACACTTATACAAGATTCGTTTTTCTTTACTTTCAACCATCTAATTGCTAGAGAAGCTACTCTTACTTAAGCAACTTCTGCATTAGGTGCCTGCACATGTCACTACAAGAATGAAGTTAGTACTTGAAAATAGCACAATTAAGGACAAAAATTTGATATTCATCCTTAATAATTTTGACCATAAATTTAACAAATAAAAATTAAAAAGGATAAAAAGTTAGGACAAAATTTTTGTCACAAAATAAATTTTAAGGACAAACTTTAAACATTTTTGTTGAACAATCGTGATTTATCAATAACCGTAACTATAAATTAAAATATAAAAGTTACTTAAAAATAAATAAAATTATATAATCACAATTATTAAATTATCGTAACTTAATTAAAATAATAGAGTTTATAATATTTTTAAAACCGAAATTAAATAATATATCGTATACGTGTATTATTTATTTAAAAAAAATACTAAAATTATTTTACTATTTTTTCATTTCTATATTATTTTAATTTCATATATTTTCTCTCTTTTACACTGTAGATTAAATTTCTTTATTAATGTTTTTCTTTTTCTCTCCTAATCTTTTTCCCTCTCTTTTTTTTTTCCTCTCTTTTTTTTTTCATTTTTTTTCTTTCTCTTTCTTTTCCCTTTTCCCTAGCTTGCACCACCCTGGCCTCTCTCCTTTTCCCCAGAACACACCACCCTGGCCTTTCTCATTTTCCCCAGCGCCCACCACTCTGACCCCTCTCCTTTTCCTCACCGTGCACCACCCTGGCCTCTCTTCTTCCTTTCCTTCCCTCAAGCACCTCCCCTTGCCAGCCATTTCTTTTTTTTTTTTGTCGCTCCGGCCATACCCATCTACGACATTACCTACCTCAGCGAAATAGTAAATCACATTCGTAATGTACTTTCGACTTCGATTCTAATGACTTGAGACTCGACGCTTGTGATTGTTATAATGTTGCTCCCAATCATCGAGTCTGAGTGCGAGTTTGTACCGAGTGCGCAACTGGGGCTCTTCTATTGCTATGTTCTTTGTTGGATGATAGCCAGATTGACGCTATGGTTGTTAGAGTATTGAATCAGTTGCTTTTATTGATTCAAAGCGATTGCACGGATAGAGGTAAGATAAAGGCTTAACTACTCTTTTTTCCTTTCCTATTGTTTCTTCTGCTGTGTTGTTGTATGCCAATAAACAATACTCTGCTAGGATACAACATGAACACATGGGTTCCATTGATAGGGCAACTTTTGATGATCAAATTTCTCAAGTTTCTAGTTGGAAATACAAAGAAATCGACAACAAGTTGGAGGTCAAAAATGGTACGGACTACAATTCAGACTCATCAAATGAAGATTTGATAAATCTTTGATTCATCATTCTTTGGAACAACATACATATGCCTAAGTTTTTAAATATATTCAAAAGCAATTGAAAGGTCATTATTGTTTCTATTTACTTTGTTATACACAGGAATATTGTATCTTCCTAGCCAAATATAGAGAGAAGGAAGAAATGAGACAATTGTTGTGCTCACACGTGTTTCATTCCAAGTGTGTGGATGAATGGTTCAGAATTGTATCTTGCTGTCCTCTTTGTAAGTAAGAGCTGTAGAGGTAGAAATGGAGAGACACATGTCTGTGCCTTTAATTTCCTTTACCTTTTCTTTTCAATTTTCAGACATAAGTCTCTGCCATCCTTATTGTTTGTATAGTGGAACTCACCAGTAGCCAAACTATACTTGAAGCATATTGTCCTTTTTACTACACGAAATCCAGCCAAAGAGTATTGGACTTTACTTTAGTAAAGAGTGATAAAATCCATTGTTTTTAAGCTATATATGCAAATACAAAAGATTTTAGTGTAATATGAATAAATATGTTAGTAAAGGTACTAAACAATGTTCTGCTTTTAAAACCATCTCATCTATATTCCACGCATAATGTATAATTAATCATTACCTGTCTCACAACTTATACATGTACTTTGATTAAAAGTTACTAATGTCATCATAACCCTGAGTGTAACCAATCATCTAGATTACTTATGACTTTATGCGGCCTGATTTTGTCCTAAAATTATCAGTTTTAAACAACAAAAATTGGTTTCAAAAATGTTACCAAGAGAATCAATATGTTTTAAGGACATATTTATTTCAATTTAAAACAAATTTGTTTGTATTATAAAATAATTTTTAAGGATAAAGCTTTAATTTTCAAAGACAAATATTATGTCTTTAAAATATTTTTTAGTAAGATATCTATGTTTTCGAGAATAATCTTATAGAATTTAAGGACAAAAATGTTTGTCCTTAATACTTTTGTTTTTTTAAGATAAAATTTAATTTTGTTCCGGTAGATTTTCTATAGCTCCCTTTAAAACAAAAAAAAAATTGACAATTTTTTTTTCCTTAATTCTCATTTGGGACAAAATCTTAGCTTTTAAGAACAAAATTCTTTATCCCAAAAAAGACGTTTTCTTGTAGTGTGTTTACACCATATGCCAACCATATTTTCAAAATTATCCTTTCCTATTACTGTTATGTCTGAATTAAAATTTTGAAAAGGAACATCAAAGTTGAATTAAAATTTTGAAATGTTTGCACATTAGATCATTTATATCATTTGATCATTTAAATTATAGATGATATTATTATTTTTTTAATTAAATTATTATTTTTAAAATAATATAAAAATATTAAAATAACGTAACTTATCTTTAATTGGTTCATTTAAAAAAATTATTAAATGATACTACTTATAATTTAAGAGATTAAATTACATACATAATTTAATTTAAGAGAACTTTATGATATTTTTCTTCACTTTAAAATTTGTTTTAATAGAAAAGCCTACTTTTGATCCTAAATTATCCTAATGTTTTATTTATAAAAAAATCATTGAGTCATTAAAATTATACTACTTTGGAGAATTATTTGTCTTATATATAAGTTTTTATTTATTTACTTGAATTGTTTGTATATTCAACCGATCTACTTTTCCATATATTGAATCAAGATACTTCAACATTTATATTTGGTTTCTATAGTAACAAAAAAAAAACCCAATAAAAACCTAACAAGATCTAAATTCAAAAAAAAAAATGATAATTTGATTTGAAAAAAAATGAATTTTATTGATAAATATATTTTTTAATTATGCTACGACCAAATAATGAACTTTTTGTCAGAAAATAATTTGAAATTTAACAAGTTAATTTTTTAAAATTAAATTTGATATCCTTACCTTGGCTGCCAAAGCTTGGCATATGGCTTTTGTCGAGTTTCGTAAGGAGTTACTAATAACTATAAGAAAAAGGCAAGAGTCCAAAAGTAGACTTAAGAAGTAGCCTTATTATGCTTTATGCTTTCTTTTTTTCTTTCCCAGTACACTTAGTTTTTCATAATGTTGGCGTTGATTTTCTAAAAGCAGTGTCTCCTCAACTCATTTGTATATAATAATTAGTTTTTGATATTGATTTAAATTTAATAAATATGAAATAATATTAATAATTATTATTATTATAAAAAATAAAAAAATTCTTTAAATACAATTTTTTAGGTTATTTTTATTATGATAAGATGAAAAATTTATTAATTTTTTTATATACCAAAAGTTTTAAAAAAATATTCTTAAAATGAATAAATAATTAATTTATTATTTAAAAAAGGGTAAATATATAAAAATAATATTTTATTAGTAAATAATTAATTAATTTATTGTTTTAATAACAAAACATATATACAATAATAATAACTTTATGAATAATACATAATCTAAATATGAGTAATATTTAATTTAATAAATAAATAAAATATAACAATAAGACACTTATAAATTTTACATGATTATATAAAACTTAATCTAACTTTATGAATATTTTTTTATTAAAATTAATATTGTTAATTACTACTCTTTAATTGATATTCAACATAAGAAGTTGATTACTTAAACACAATTATTACTCTTAAAATAATAATTCAAGATTCATAATATAAAATTAATACAAATAAAATTATTAAATATAAATTATAAAATTATTATTTATTTTAATATTTATTTGAGTAAAAAAATAACGTTAAAGTTTTAAAATAAATACCAGAAGGAATTAAAAAAATTAGAAAAAACGCCAAACCATAACTTTGGAACTTTTTATATACAATGAAACGGTCTGATATAATTGTCACGACAATAACTCCTACTATGAAATAAAAAAAATATTTTTAAAAATAAAACTTTTGCTTTGAAAATATTTATTGTTTTAAAAATAATAATTTATTAAAATAAAAGTAGGAAAAAAGATATTGCAAAATAATTAAGGGCTTTGTCCAAAGACATTATGAAATTAATTTATTAACTTGATTAATTTACCTTTAATAAAAGTTATAGAGTTAAGAAAGACAATAACAATTCTTCCAACTATTAAGATTCCTAATCTATTTTCTAATTTACATTTATCTTATTATTTTATAGAAATTTCTCACTTTTTAAACAAAATATATACCTTATTGAAATATAAATTTCTTCCAACTTTTAATATTTTTTCTAATTTTTACAATTAGTTGAATTTTTAGTTGAACTTTTTCCCTAGATTTTTTTAACTCTTTTTAAGAATAAAAGTATCATATTGTCAATGTAAATAATTTTTTCATCCACAAATATTAATTTTCAACTATTAGGTTAAAATTTAGGGGAAAAAACATAATTATTATATTAAATGCAAACTATAAATAGTTTTTAATAAAAAAATATTAAATTTTAAAACAGATCTTATTAGATAAATGATCTAAATTTTGCTTTATTTTTATAATACTTTTATATGGTTAAGAACTTTTTAAGTTATCATTTATTTCAATGTATTAACAATTCAGTTCTTTTATAAAGAATAATCAATTAAAGAAAGAAAAAAATCTCTCAAACCATGTAGGACCTTTTTTCCTTTATTTTTCATTCTCTCTCTTAAAATGCATATCCTGTTATTGTCTTCCTTAACTCTGTAACTTTTATCAAGGGAAAATCATTTAAGCTCGTAAATTAATTTTATAGTATCTTTGGACAAAACCTTTAATTCCTTAGTAATATCTTTATATTATCATCATAGTTATTTGTTTCATTATCACAATAAAAATACATAAAAAATTAATTTTATTTCTATTATTAATTACAACTTAATACTAATATTATTATTCCATAAGGTTATCATTAATGAATTATTATTATGATAGTATCAATTTAGATTCTGATAATATTGAGAAAACATCACTAATACATTTGAGATTTGCATTTTCTTCACAAAAAAAAAAAAAAACTCATGACTTCAAAAATGTCAAAAATATTCTTCAATTTTAAGAGAAGTTAGACATAATAATTATTCCATTATATTTTTATAATATATTTAAAGTTAAAGATTATCATAAAAATAATTAATTTCTCTTATTATTTTTTACTAAACTAATAAAATAAAAAATAATGACTTTTTTATTTATTTAACAAAATAAAAATATAAAACCAAAATAAATAAATAAATATGTGGTCGTATATTTAAAATATATATACATGTGCTTTGAAAAATAAAATTAATATATATATATATAATAAATAATTGTTTTTATTAATTATCACGAATGATTACACGTAATAAAATTATTATTTTTTATTTTATTTTTCATATTTTAAAAAGGTTAAAGATATAATTTTAATTAAACTCAATCACATATGACTCTCGATGTAATGATAAAAAATATAACATTAAAATAAGAATTAATAAAAAATTTAAACACATTGAAAATATAAGAAAACAATGTTTATGCACTAATTGACTTATATAAATTATAATTACCTTATTTATAATAAATTTTCTAATTATTATAAATACATAATTTATTTGTTGAATGAAAAGTAATTTTTATCTATGTAAATGGTAAATAGTATTTTTAATTATTTTAGGTAAATCAAAAAGTATATTTTCAATTTTTAATTAGTGGTTTTCAAAAAATTTAAAAGTTAATTAATTTTGTTATCAATAAATGTAAGCAAAAAGAAAAAAAGAAGTTTAGATAATGTATCAAAATGATAAATATATATTCAAAATATTAATGAGGAAAGTAAATGATATGATTTATGAAATAAATCAATAATAGATATTAAATTTTATATCTATTTTTAATTTTAATAAACTTTTAATCTTCTATGTATTTATTTATTTATGATAGATTTTTATTTTTAAACACCATAAATAAATAAATTTATAATTTATAATTTAAAAAAAAAGATATTTGAGTAATTTTTAAAAAAATGAAAGTGTATCTAGATAGAAAACTTAACATTGTTATTATTGAGTTCATTAGAAATGTTTTTTCAAAAGTTAGGCATATTTATGAATAAAAGGTAAACCTTAAGGGAATTTTGACATTTTTTCACAATATTGCCACCCTAAAATAAAGGATAAATATTATATTTTATGCCATAAGTTCTAATTTACTTTCAAATTATAACCTTATGTTTTGTCAATTCTATATCATTCAAGTATTTTAGTTAATACAGAAATTAAATCATGATTTGATAATTCACTTTGAACAATTAAAATTAGAGAACAAAGAATTTTTATTTCATTAGGAGGGAGGAGTTGGTTTTAAGCGGTTAAAATTAAATATAAATATCAACTAAAATATCTAATTTATATAAAATTAAAAAAATAACAAAAATAACACATTTTAAAAATTATAATTACAAGAATAGCACTTGTTATGTTCAA
Organism: Hippophae tibetana; assembly: GCA_037013495.1. Classification (NCBI taxonomy): domain Eukaryota; kingdom Viridiplantae; phylum Streptophyta; class Magnoliopsida; order Rosales; family Elaeagnaceae; genus Hippophae; species Hippophae tibetana. Next base: position 20,342,773 of record CM072808.1, read on the forward strand.
TTCATGTGTGTTTTACAACTAAAAAAAGTTTTGCTTGTTATTTTACATTAAATGCTATCCAAATTGAAATATAATCATTTAAACCCGTTTAATATTGAATTCTATCTAATTGAATCAATTGAATATTATATTATAGTATTATTTTTGTTGTTATAAATCTTAAAGGTATTATTTTAAGCTATTTAAAAAAAATACTTAAAATAATAAATTCAAAGTAAATCAAAATTTTTAATTGAAAAAGTTTATCTAAAACAAAATACCATTAGGATTTTTATTTTTTTTCTACATTAATATCAAATGAAAAAAATTCTTGTGCCTTGTAAGTTGATTCTTACTTGTGTGCAAAATTTATATACATGAACAAACCCATTCAATCTAAGTTTAATTAATTTTAAGTTATTATATTTTCTTTTTTATTGGATTTTTTCGATTCTACAAATTACAAAATCTATCTAAAATAGGTTGTATCGATTTCTCATACTAAATTTTTTATAAGAGTTAATTCAACCCATCCAAATATTAACATTTTTTATATACTATTTCATTAAATAAAAATTAAAAACTAATAGTGTTATGTTTGTATTACCCTATTAGGGTTTTTTTATTAGTCCAACCTTATTCTTTAATCCTTAAGTATTTTCAACTTCCATATGAGTACGACACAAGTCCCAAGTTGCACCAATCTTGTGTCTCTATCATTGGAAGCAGTTTGTGGTAGTTTCTGTTAAGCATAAAATAGTTTATGTCAAGCGGGTGTAGTATAAGAGATCTTAGTCAACAAATAATTTATAGGCTAGTCCATTCAATGCTAAGTGAACAGATAAGTATTAATATCACTTAAATATCTAACATGATATACGATCAACATTGAAACCTTTAATTATTTGATAGTGGGATAATTAAGCGGATAACACTCTGACATTTAAATGTAAGTATATTTCTATAGGTTTTAGATCATCAGAAAATATATTATTTCCTATAAAAATTCACCATTGCTCACCATTAAACACAATTACTTCTACACATAACTTCTTAACTTCACATAATTGGAGATAACTTTTTCTTCTCTCAACTATAGACATTAAGATCTATGCTCTCTCCCTAAATATATATATACATCTCTTTGCATGACAAGAAGATACACTAGTCTCCTCCTTCTTCTCACTACCCAAACTTACATAAGCAATGAAGAGTCAAAGGCTACCATACCCCATGGTGATCCAAGTTCCTAAGAATGTGTTATATGTTCTCAGGTATACAAGAAGCAAAGGTGCATCCAATCCCGATGTTGACAAAAATCGACATCAACTTCTAACATCGTCTGTGAGAATGATTGTGCTCTACTAATTAAATCACAACTAGAGAGGAAAAAATTTACATTTTCCTCTAACATTTTTAACTAAGTGGTCCTTGAAAAAAGATCCTAAAAGTTCAGAGGAATATTGCTCTAAAAGATGTTTACTTTTCACTATCTTTAAAGGCCACACTTTTATGTCCTTTTAAGATGACCCAACCTCTTGAATCAAACAACCAAATTTTTGGAAGGGACAATAAGGTCCCATATCATGTCTAAAAATTTATGCAACCACTTATACACATTATTACTCACATGCATGTACACAATGAACCTGAATAGAGCATCGAACAAGGGCACAAATAGAAATTCGCCTGAATGCAGTGGATCAAAGTTCGTTTATTTAGTTATGGATCTAAATATCTAATTAGTGAAAGTATGAAAAATTAAAAATGCGCAAGCAACCAAACATGCAATCACGTGTCAACAAAGTAATGCACAAATATAAATATCAGACACAAGATTTTTAGGTGGAAATAACCTAGTCCACACTAATGAGCTAGGAGGAAAACCATTGGTCCATCAAACTACCTAACTATCCACTATGAAAAATAAGTATCCATTTACAAGACTAAGACTCAAACTACCTATCAAGGTAATGTCCTCAAGTAATTTACTTACAAGCTACCTCTTTCATTATAATCTCTACAAGAAAAGCATTCGGATCTGGTTCAACATTCTGAAAAACTCGAGTCATACGAGTTAAACGAACTCATACCATTGTCGCCTGAAAATGTTTGACAAATTAACAACCCTAACTAGTTAATTTAAAAAAAAACCCTAACTAATTAATTTAAACAATATATTAGAAAAATTGAAAACAACTAACAACTCTAGAACAATCAATTTAAAATCGCAATACGAAATTACCGTGTGCTTGTTAATCCATCAAACACAACCACAAAATGTTTGACAAATTAACTTAATAAAAAGCTCACTTCAATAGTTTTAGCAAAATAAGAAACAAAATAAAATATGAAGTGAATAAGTATAATTAAGCTCTTATGCGATTAGTTTCAATTTGGGCTTAGGTTTATATCTATAGAATATTTTGAAGCACTTTAGGTCAAATTAAAATTATCATCTTGATCATAAAATTGGTTTAATGAGTTTTAAGGAATAATGAAAATATAGTGAAAATCCAATCCAATTCATATTTAAAATAGATTTTAAAATCAAAGCCTTGACAAGTCGATTGATCGAGTATATAGTTCAATCAATCGAATGTCCTCTTTACCAATCATGTTTATCAATTAATTAATTCTAAAAAATGGGTCGATCTAGTCTTAATCTTGATTGATATAATTCTCGGTCGATATAGTCATATAAATAATTAATTCAACAAGTAATATAACTTATTTAATCACTATTTGAACGATTGAGTAGCTTATTTTCAAATTGTTCTTATGTGTATTATTGCAATCTAACTTTCACAAGAACAGAGATATTACTAAGACGTGATCATTGAGACTTGTTAACTTCTTCGGCTTGAAAATATTCTTGTGAGACACACCTAAAAACTAAAATTACAATTATATATTTTGTTCACAAATATTGCCAACACTCATATAAACCTTACAATGTCCACCTTTAACATATTCTTGTGACGAATTCTCTCTCACTATATAACACTCATAGGAAAATTAATTTTTTTACATAGCGGTACTAGCCAATGATCTAGTGAAATCATCTTTGCTTGAATCTTAAAAACTCATGTTAACAATGAAAGAAAAAAAATTAAATATACAAAAAAATTATCCCAAAAGACTCATTGTTCATTAGTTAAGTATAAATTACAATATAAAAAGGAAAAAATATTCATGAGAGTAAGTAATTATATAATAGAAATTAAAACAATAACTCCCCATATGTGTAATATCTTTGAAAAAAGATTTTCAAAATAATTTTCTTCCTAAATTAGCTCTCTTTTTTTGTTTGTTCATTAGTTTAGTTTATATTACATTATAAAAAGAAAAAAAATATTAAACAATATAATCATGAAGCAACTACAACAATTTGAGTAAACAAGTAGTGTATTTAATGACTGAAAAGAAAAGTACACATTTTGAAACTGTAATAGCATGTCAATTAGTCCATTTATGATTAGTTATGAAGGATTTAAAGGAAAGAGTATCATTTATCATAAAAAATTACAACTAAATTCATACTTGCACAAAATAAAATTTACTAAATAAGAGAGAACTTTAATCTATATTTTTTTTGTATTCCCCTCTTGTATTATTATTATTATTATTGTACGAGGGATTGGTTATTTATTTTCTTTTTGTATAACTAATTATGGCTCTTTATTTTTGTGCATGCAAAATCTTTTGTATTTTTCTTTTTTCCTTTAATATTATTATTATTTTTTAAGGAAATATACATAAGCCAATATACCTAATATAATGACTTTCACACTAGTTATGAGATAACACTCTCTATTCACTATAATAGCTTTCATACATCACAATAGGTAGCCCTCTAAAAACTAGGTGTCTCTCTATAGTAACATTTTAGAAAAGTGAAAGATAGATCTCAAAAAACAATTTACAGCCAAGGTTAGCTCATTCTATAGAATCTCACAAAATCAATCATAAACTTCAAGCATGACATACATATATGTCCAATGAGTATGTGAGCAGGTTAATGTCAACATCAATTACTCGATGTGAAAAATATGTAAATGCATAAGTCAAAATATTCATTTGTATAATGTATAACCAATAAAAATAAATATGAAGGGAATATATAACGATCATGTCAATTTTAAAGCATGTCTACTTTTCTATTTTTTAAAACTTTATTTTTTATTTTTTTAAACTAAAAGAAACATCAATAAAAACAAATAAGCTAAATATTCTCATCTAGGGTCAATGAAGAACTCAAAAAAAGTATATAGGTTAAGAATAAATGACGATTATGTGATTAGAAAGAGACAACATTTCATAATCCAAATTTTCTTGAATGTTTGTTTTTTATATCTTTGGGATGGAAATCAACTACCTTAGTTTTCATTGACATGGACTTACCTTAGATTTTTAATTCATCCTAAATGAATATGTAACATGCATAGTAGGATAATGATAATTAATCCTATAATAAAATGCATTGAATTCACTTTCCACTTTGAGCCACTAGTTTCATGCTTTCTAGTAGGATTTTTTATCATGTTACCATAATTTTCATTCATCCTAGAATATGATGCAACATGCATAGATGGATGATGGTTATGAGCTCTACTATGTAAAGTATGGAAAGTATTATTACATTTAGGAGTATTTATCAAAAATATACATTTGGGCCTAACATGACTTTTCATACCACAATGATGAAAAACAAGCACAAACTTAATAGATTTTTCAATAACATGTGCAACTGTTCTTTGTGTATAATGGGTAACATAAGAAACAGGGTTACAAGGCCTTACAGATGTGGTTTTTGATGTTGAAGAAGTGGATTTCTCATCCTTATAACTAATGTCATGTGTATGATGTGAGGAGGACAAGTTTAAAGGTTTGAAAAATTTAGTTTATTTTGACGATGATGGCATAATGTGCTCGTCTACATATAACGCATTCTCTTATCTCTAGCTGGCTTTCCATAATCTAGATCTCTATACAACCTTGTAGCTCTAATTGTTAACCTCTTTACCCCTTCCTTTGATTGGTCAAGTTCTTGAATAAGATTCTTGTTTTCTTGTTTAACATCTACAAGACTTGAATTCAAAATATTAGCACTTTCAGATAGTTCATTTTTTCTTTTTCTATAATCGAGGAATTTATTTCAACCGATTTAAGGTTGTTATTTAGTTTAGCTACTTCCCTTTTGCATCTTACATAATCTATGAACACTTCATCAATACCATGGACATTAAATTTGTTGAGTAGAAATTCAACATCACTTTTCTCATTATCTAAATCAATGTTAGACTTACTAGGTTGTCCACCAGTAGTTGTAGTAAATGCTAAATATTTGGTGCCAAACTCAACTGGATTATCATTATCATTTTCAGAGTCAATAAGTGTAGCATTGAAAGATCTACCATTTTGGTTCTTCTTTTTTGCACAATCAGTTGTGAAGTAACCACATTTGTTAGCATTAGATATTATTTGTTAATTAAACAAATCAAGTTGACACTTATGGGTGGTGTCGATAATTAATTTGGTTAATTAAATTAATTCTTTTTTTTCTAAGATATTGAAAATGAACCATTTAAATGACACCTTTGGCGAGGTTAGAAATTTTAAATTTTATTCAAGATGTCCAAATTAAACCTAAAAATTTAATTATCCGAGTAATAACTTTTAAGTTTTAAAACTATTACTGAAAATATGTTGTCAAAATATTTTCGAATAATAGTTCTTATAAAAACTTTTGAACTAGAGCTTCACTCTAACTTCCGGGCAATTGTATCAACAAATAAAAGAACACTACTCTAAATCAAACTGAACAATTAAACCTTAAAATTTAATTTTCAAATTTAAGTTTGTAATGAAAAATAATATATTTCTCTCTAATATCTTTAATATAAAATCTTCAATAAAAACAAAATCAATTTATTTTATAGAAATGTTTTACCTATTTAATATTTCACAAGTATAACAACGTTATTATCATATCATATTTACAAATAGCTAGTCATATTAAATTCAATTACAAAAATATTAAATATAACATATAAGAATAAAATATAAAAAATAATTGTAAATAATTCATTTTAAAATTATATCATAAAAGAATCCTTATAGTACTTTGATACTAATTCTGTTGCTAGAAAACCTCCAAACAAATTTGCATTTCTGGTATTGAATCAAAAGATAAAATTTTACAAAAACATAGCCAGTTCTTCTTAAAAAAAGAACTTCAAAACTAAAAACTAAAAAAAATTCTAGAGAAAGAAAGTTAGAGAGAGAAAAAGCTGAGAAAATTACTTCTTAAGGTATGATTTTTACAATGGGGGAGATGGGGTTTTTATAGGTGAGAAAAGGCTAAAAAAGTGGGAAAATGTCTATAAAAAATGATGATATATGTATATTGGACAAGCCGGTATGCATGTGGGGCACAAACGGGCAATATTGGGCTGGATTCATTGTCGAAAATGCGCTGATAGGTGTAGAATTTGGGGAGTGGACAGTGTTGATGTAGGCACTGACGCGGGCATAATTCGACGTGATGCGGGTGGAATTGCAGTGTGAATGGGCACGGTTATGTGTAGACTTGAGGTGTGATTGGGCACAACTATGCGCGGACTTGCGGCATTATTGGGCATAGTTGCATGCATTTTTCCAACGTAATATGCGTAGCCTTTTGGCGTGATGCATGTGCGGCAAGGCAATTTTGTCCATTTTTCCATTTTTTTTAACTTTTCCTCATTTATTTCTCAACATAATTATAATGTATTGCCTCCAATATTATTCTTTGAGTCTTTAAATTATTTTTTGAAGCAAAAATACCTAAAAATAATAAAAATATTTTTGATTCCGAAAAGATAAATTTATATAAAAATATGATAAAATCATATAAATATAAATCTTTTTAATCAATTAAAGTACATTAAATCATTTGTAATTTTAGTGCTTTTTAAGGATTGATCACAACCCCAACCAGCTTCTTGCTAGTCTCTTAGCAAGAGAAGCGATAAAAAATAAAATAAAAACTAAAAACTAAATTATCTTAAATCACTTCCGTAAATTGACACGGTTGCATTTAGCATATATAACAAGCTTTTAAACTCCTAGGTTACTCTAGTGGATGAGTTTGAGTCTTGTGAGGGTTTTCACTAATGATACCCACAAACATTAAACTAAATAAAATAAAAATAAAACAAATAAAATAAAAACTTAACTAAAATTTAATAAAGTAAAAGGACCAAATAAAATACAAAAAATATAGCATGCTTATAATCTCTTTTAAATTTCATAATTAAAATCTTAAGAATAGATCATTTCAACATTTATGATTTATTATAATAAGTAGTTGAAAATCATTTTCATATTTTAATAAAACAATTTCACACAAATTCAATATTAAGAATCTGAATTTGCTTCAAATCTATTCCTCACAAGTCAATACTCTCAAAAACACTCATAATATTTTATATGCGAAAAAGTTGATGTATATAAATGAGCTAATATGTTCACATATATATAAAGAAGAAAGGCTTAAAGTGTTATTTTAATGTTGATCCCATAAAATGAGTAAAATGTATAAATTATAAAGATATCATAAATAAAAAATATTTTTATGCATCAATCAAACTCATTAAGCAAAAATTTCAAGATATATGTCTTTTAGAAGTGTAGGAAAAATAAATGCAATCACTTCTAAGGATTTACTTCCTATAAATTTCTTTTGTAATTAGCCTTTACTCATAACTTTATAGACTATATGGATCATAATATGTAGATTATACTATATATTCTTTATCTTTCTATTTTTTAATATATTTTTAAATATATATATTTTTAGAGAGTGAACCTATGTTAGATTGTACATTTTTGTAGGATTTTGGTGAGTGGTTAATTTTGTAGATTTTTCTGTAGATGTCATGTATGAATGAGATAAAGGCATATACTATCAATTTTACATGCGTCAGCATCTGCATTAGCACCCATCCATTCTGTGAATCTCATGCACGTTAGCGCATTTTCAGCCACAAATCCCACCTAGTCACGCACATCATCACCTCACATGCATGCCAGCCTATCCAATATGCATCTATGATCATTTTTTAAGATATGTTTCCATATTTTTAGGTTTTTCCTCACCTATAAAAGGCTCATCTCCCCCATTGTAAACATCACTCCTTAAGACACAATTTTCTCATCTCTTTCTCTCTCTAAATTTCTCTCTCTAGAAAGTTTTTTTTAGTTTTAAAGTTCTTCTTCTTTTGAGAAGAAGTAGTTATGCTTTTATAGATTTTTTAGTTTTTAATTCAATAAACGTAAATGCAAATTCGTTTGGAGGTTTTCCAGCAACAGATGATAAAGAGGTTCATTTATTTATCAATCAACATTCCATCAATACAAGGATATGCATGGTTTTTGACAAATTGATTTGTGTGTGTGCTGCACATGATATCATCTAATGCACTCATGAAATAAACCTATATAAGCATGATAATCAATTCAATCTTAGAACAAGTCTCATAAGTCTATTTTTTATATCCCTCTCCACTAATATAAATATGCACTTAGCTAAAGATCAATAAGGACTTTACATGGTTGTAATGTAAGGCTTAGGTAAGGGGTCGATAAATGAAGACATTTAGGCTCTTTACACACCTTAGCTTTCTTTTTTTTATATCATGCAATTTTTAATTGTAATTGAGCTTTAACTTGATATTTCAGTGCACTCTCTTTTGTCATTCTTTTCATGTTCTTTTATTCCACATCTCTTTTCTCTTTTTTTTTATAACTTCACTACACCCCAAACTTATTTTCAATTCTATTTTCTTTTTCTTTAAAGGGATAATTGTGTTGTGAGTTTTTCTTCTTCTTTTTCTTTTTTTATAAGGTGCATTACATTTCACCTTACTCTATAGCATAACACATGATTGCATTTTTTTTTCTTTTCATACAAGTTAAAGGTGCAAGGGTAAAGGTCATACTTATTAGTTAGGCATTAAATGTGGCTTAAATATTTCAAAGGTTCTTTGTTAGGCTCAAATGGGTGACTAAAGATATTAATAGTGGTAAGTTTGAAAGGTTCAATTGATCCAAATAAGGCCTAAATCATTTCTCTTACTAAATACTATTCAGAATTTCGCCTCAAGGGATGATCAAATAGATTCTAAAACTTGGTAGTTCTCATCAAATTGCATAACTCAAGACAAATTTCATTTCAATAAGAACACCAAAATCGATCATGAATATGTGCATAAAAATTTGAATCAATCTAATCAAAACTAACAAGCGTATCACATGATTAATGTAAATATCTTAACAAATATGTTATATTCCTTATCCTAGTTATAACAACCATTTTTTATCATTGAGTTCATATGTTTCATATCAAGAATGCATGCATTTAGTTTCCATATATTTATTTATTTTCTACCCAAATCATGATTAAAAACATCCTAAAAAATTCCCTAAAAATTTAAAATACATGGTAAAAGAAAAATGTAGAGAATGAAGTTTCCTCCCCCAAACTTAAATTACACATTGTCCTTAATATGCATATATAAATATGAAAATGTAAAAGAAAGGAAAACTCCCTTAATCATGGAAAGCCACATCTATTGTTGAAATGTTCATTCTTATTGTGTGATTACTCTCCACATTTATTCAACTACAAAACAAAAACAATGAAAACATAAGTAAAATAATTTCCTCCCAACGAGCGTCACATTTAACGTCCTTGACTAGACGGTCATATTAAGTCCTAAGGCACATCCCTTTGTGTCCATTTACTTTTTATTTTGTCTAGAAATAACTTGAGTCTTGATTTGTTCAATAATACTATATGTTTTGGCTCACAAACATGGTGCTTAAGTCTCTTCTTCTATCATATTTTTGTTTTAATTTCGAAATTTTTGGCATTCTTATAAGAACTCCACCGTAACTCATCCAATTTATGTATTTCTAATAGCTTTTTCACCTCTCCATTGGACTCTTTCACTTTCATACTTGATTAGGGATAAAAGGGTAAAAGTGTGGGATTTAAACTTGGTGGCTTTTCAATTGATGGTTTGAGCTTAGATTTTATCTCAAAATTTTCCATAATCGCCTTTGATACATACATGATAGGCATATCTTCCAATAAGTTCACACAGTTCACAATATCAACCTTTGATTCCATACTTACAAAGTTAAAACATGATGAGTTTTTTTTTGGTGAGTTTATGTCCTTGTTCATAGCATCATGTGTAACAATCTTAAGTGTGGGTGACTCAAGAAATTATTTTAAGTTTTCTTCACATTCAGTAACATTTATCTTTAAGCATCCATTTGCACTATCAATGTTAGGAGGTTCAGATGCTTTAAAAACTTTAAACATTACTTGTTCATCTTCCACTCTCATTGTAAGTTCACCTTTTTGTACATCAATGAGTACTCTTCCTATTTCTAAGAATGGATTGATAAGTATGATAAGAACGTCATGATCCTCCTCCATGTCTAATACAATGAAGTTTTCCAGAAAGATTAATTTTTCTACTTTTATTAGCACATCTTGTACCACACCCCAAGGTCTCTTAATTGTTTGATCTATTATTTGTAATGTTACTGAAGTGGGTTTGGCTTTACCAACCCCCAATCTCTTGAAGACTAATAATGACATTAAGTTAATGCTAGAACCTAAGTCATATAATGCTTTCTCAAAGTAGATGTTCCCAATTGTACAAGGAATGTCAAAATTATTTGGATCTTTCAACTTTTGGGATAGTTTTCTAGCAAGGATGGCACTACAACCTTTAGTTAAGGTTATTATTTCATTATCTCCAAACCTCTTTTTCTTAGACAAGATGTCCTTTAGAAATTTGTCATAATAAGGCGTCTGTTCAAGGGCATCTACAAATGATATGTTTATGTGCAACTTCTTAAAGACTTCCAGAAATTTTGAAAATTATGTATCTGAATTTTTCTTTTGCAGTTTTTGAGGGAAATGAATAATGGGTTTATAAAGGTTGCTCTTTTTGACTGAATTATTTCATTTCCATTACTCTTTGTATCCTCTAATTCCTTCTCATCCTTTTTAGTTTCTAGTTCCTCTTTATCCTTTTGGATATCATGTTCTTCCTCTAATGTTTTACTACTCCTAAAGTCTTTGGCGTTGCAATGGTCCTTACATTCTCTTCTTGGGTTCACAATTGTGTCACTTGGAAGGTTACCTTGAGACCTTTGACTTATAGCCTAAGTGAGTTGCCCCAATTGGCTCTCCAAATTTTGAATTGAAGCCTCTTAAGTTGACACTTTTGTATTAAATGATTGGATGAAGTCTTTCGGCATCCCCATTAAGGAATTTATATTGTCCTCAGTAGGTGGCTTCTTTTCTTAGGCTTGTAATTTTTATGGTTGTTAGAAATTAGGTGGTAGAAATTATTGATGGTTAAATTGATTACCACACTGATCGTTGTTATTCGAAGAGAAATTTAGATGTTGTCTCCATCCTAGGTTATATATGTTTGAGTATGGATTATTGTTTTGGTTCACATTACCCACATAGAAGACCGATTTAGGATTATGTGGACAATTATCAAACAAATGGGCTCCATCACAAAACACACAAGACACCCTTGAATCTTGGACCTGGTTTATGCTCGTTGGCAAGTTTTGAACATTTAAAAGATTTACCAAAGATGACACTTGAGGTGTAAGTGTCATGATATCATTTACCTTATGCATTCCACTTACTCATCTTGTGGATATCATTCTGTGCATTAACCATTGATAATTATTACTAGCCATTTTCTACTCTGTGCTTCTAATAACACTAAATGACGTGTCTAAATTAAAAATAAATAAAAATAAATAACTAAACAACTAAATAAATAAACTAAAGTAAAAAAATAATTAACCAAAATAAATAAATTAATAAGTCAATAAAATAAAATAAATAAATTAAAATTAAAGTAAAATAAAATAAATTAAGAAAAATAACTAAAATAAAAAAAATAAAAATAAAAATTTAATTTCTAATATTTATAATCTTCGACAACGGTACCAAAAACTTGATCTCCACACATGAAGTGTATGCAATGAATACGCAAGTATGTGTATTGCAACAAGTAATATAATGATAAGAAAAGATCGTTCATAGAGAGATTATTTTATTATAAACAAATTTTTAAAACAAAAAAAATCAAAATTTTTTAGTGTTTTTATATTTTAAGGAAGCAAAATTAAAATAACTAAACGTAAATATCAATAATTAATTAAATCAGATTTGATAACTAAGAAGATATATGAGAAAATATATAGGAATACTCAATCACTCAATTTTTTAAACATACGAATCACTAAAATCCCTCTAATATAATTATCAATTAATTACATGATCAATTGAATCTAACCTAGCATGTATTCCTCTCTCAATTAAACTACACACCATATAGTAATTAATTTAATCATACTCTCATGCAATTAAATTGCATACTACTGATTAAGTTCATCAATTATGGATCACATATATAAGAATCATAGATCTACGCCTAGAAACTATGCATGTTATTTATTCAAGATAAACAATTAAATAATTCTCTCAAATATATATTAATTGCCTCTATAGATAAATTATTAGCCAAATGATTAATAGCATAAAAATCAAATTAAATAATATAATTAAATTATAATTGGGGTAAAATGTTGGATCATCACATGGTGAAAATTAGGTTTATAAGATCCCTAGATAAATAAATTAACTACACATAATTGTGTTCATAAAACTCATATTTTTCATAAAGAAAAACATAAAAATTGATAAAGAAAAAAGTAGAAGAAGAAATAAAATCAATATCTAAAATTGTGGTTTTAATCTCCTATTGAATCTCCACCAAAATTGTGTCTACTCTTGAATTTTTATGTATTTTTTTCTCTTTTTAGCTCCAAAATTGACCAAAATTGTGCTAATGATGGCTCCTTAAGGTTTATGGGATGACTAGAGGCTTAAATATAGCTCAGGTGTGATCTGGACCGTCAGAACAACTTTAGATCAAGGGTTGCGATCATAACAAGCAAAAATGATAGTGCCATCCAATCACAGCACGACACATGTCACACAGAATTCACTAGGCGAATCAGAGCACGATGTGTGGTAAGGAAGACTGATCATAGTCAATGCACACTAAGTCAGTTCCACACGACGCAACGTTATTCACAGAAACGAATGGTGTGGCGCACGAGTTGAACGTGGGGAGCAATGGCGTGGTGACACGTGGAAGTGCAATTTGATCAATCTTGAAACTCGGATTGAACACCGTGCTGACAAGTAGTGCGCGGTTCATCCTTCTCACACACGGCATAATGTGATTTGTTGTCCCTACTTGTGTGGCATCTGTGTGGTTTGCCTAGTCAGCTCCTCTACTTGCGTGGCAGGCCGCGTGCCAGCTTCTAATTGGCCTTAAGTTAAAAATTCATAAAAAATTCTAAAAATTATATTTTCACTCATTTTCACTAAAAAGTTTATATTTTAATCTTTTTGACCCCAAAAATACTATTTATTATATAAAATAAGTAAATATTAAGTTAAAAAGTGCGCTAATGACTATACTTTCATAGAGTCATTAATAACACATATTTTCTAGAACCAACTGCCCTACCGTATATTTGTATTTCTCTTCTAGTAGTTCATGTTATATTACCTTAAAGAAAAAGAAGCATAGTGAGGATGAGTATCTTAAAGATATGGCAAGTAGAATGCTTATAAAGTTTGAGAAATATTTGTCTAATTTTAGTATTATTTTGTCCATTGCTTTGATTTTAAACCTATAATACAAGTTGAAATTTGTAAAATTCACCTACAAAAAGATTTATAGATAATCAAGTTCTCAATATATTGTTTTCTTAAGAAATCTCAAGAATAAATTGGATAAAATTTATAAAGAGTATGCTCAAGATGCTACTTCTCATATCAGCAACAAAATTTATGGATAGCAACGATAACTCAAAAGATGATGTTATTTATAGGAGAGAAGAAGATCTATTAGAGGTACATCTTATAATAATTTATTTAACTTATTTATTTATGACTAAAAGTTTATCATATTTATTTTTAACTTTTGTTTTGTTGCTTCTTTTAGAGTTTTAACTATTGGGGTTTTGTCCATAAAAGGACATATTTTATAAAATAGTTTAAAAAAAGTCTAATATGAGTTTTAATTTAAAAATGGGTAAATTATAACTTAATGAACAATTTGCCTGTCATCTTCTGCTTTTCTAACTCCCACTAACTCTCTCTCCTTCACTAATTGTTGCCATTTCTCTAATTTAAATTTTTAATAAATAATAATTTTTTTTATTATAAATAAAAAATAATAAAAATAATTTATATTTATATAATAAATAATATATAATATATAATTTTTTTATAACAAATAACTTATCAAAATTTTATTATAAAATAATAATAATAAATTATAAAATAATTATAAAATTTTAAATTATTAAAATTATTGATATTTTAAAAAAATAAATTATTTAAGATTAAAAAATTAAAAAATAGATTACATTGAACACATATATCTAATATTTTTATAATTTTAATTATTACTAAAATAAAAAATATTTATTAATAATAACTTTATTTAAGTATTAAAATATAATTAATTATATATAATTTATATATTTTACTATATTAATAATAAAAGTAATTATAATAATATTATATTAGATAATATTTTCATACAAAATTTGAAATATAATGTTCTATGTTTATATTGTATCTTGTAGAAAGTTGAATTGCTAGACTTAACAATGTTTTTTAATAATTTAATTATTTTTTATATCATAATTATAATTAATATTATATTATTTATGAATTATCAAAATGCGTAACATATCATTTTTAATATATGTATAAATTTCTATTTATTATATTATAAAATAATTATTTTTTATTTTTTAAAATAAAATTTTAATACATGATATAATATGATATGATAAAATAGATTTGTGTATTTAAAATTAATTATAAATTTATAATATCTTAATATTTTTTTTATGTTTATAATAATTATGTTTTGCAAAATAGAGTTAACATATCTTTTTTATTTTTTTTAAATAATGTGATTTCAAGTTTAAGGTTAAATTTTGCCTATTTTAAAAAAAAATCCAACTTATGCCCATTTTTAAACTATTGTCTCTTATAGACAAAACCCCTTAACTCTTTTGATGAAAACACTCTACAAAAGTGTCAGTTGGAGACTTACTTGGAAGAACCTTTAGCTAGATTAGAAAATTTTCTTTTGTTATCCTTGAATATTGGAGGGAAAATAGTTTTCGATCACCTCAAGTTGCTGCCATTGCTCGTGATATCCTAACCATTTTTGTTTCAACAATTACTTCAGAATCTGCATTTGGTGTTAGTGAGAGAGTTCTAAATGAATTTTGCACTTCACTTTTGCATAACACGGTTAGGACATTAATTTATACTAGAGATTAGTTTTATGGTGATAAAGGTACTGTATAATTTTTACAAGAGTTGTATGATTTACAATCTTCTTATTTTCTCTACATTTGTTTTAGATAATAAACCAGCTTTGGATGAGTTAGTAGAAGATTTTATGAGCAAAGTTGCAAATGAAGCTACTACTTAAAGCTAAAATGCTTGAGAAGTAATGATTAATTGTATATTTTAAATTCAAAGTAGAAGATGCAGATATTGAGTATTCTATATTTGCATATGTTGTCGTGTTAGAAGTTGACCTAAACATGGGCTGAAAGTGATTAATCTTATGGAGGGCACGAACAAAGTGGTGACAATGGTGATGGTGGAAAGATTGAAGCAGAAAAATGGAACTCCCACACATTCTAACTCACACACATTCTCTCTCTCTCCTTTTTTTAATTAACAATCCATCAATCACGTTTTTTTAAAACATAAAATATTTTGTCTTTTCCTTCTCTCTCTTTCACTAATTTCAAGAACTTTATTTTTTTATAATATATCTATTCATCAATTTTTAATAAATAACAATTTATTTTTATTATAAATAAAAAATAATAAAATAATTTATATTTATATAATAAAAAATATATATTTTTATAATAAATGACTTATCAAAATTTTATTATAAAATATTTAAAATAATAATAATAATAATAAATTATAAAATTTTAAATTATCAAAAACTTTACAAAATTTGTGATACAATGTTCTATATTTGTATTATATCTCGTAAAAAATTGGATATAGAGGCTTTACAAATTTTTTTAATAATTATAATTATTTATTAAATATAATTATAATTAATATTATAATTATTTATTAAATATAATTATAATTATATTTAATAATAATAATAATAATAATAATGTATTATATTATTTATGAATTATCAAAATATTTAGCATATCATTTTCAATATATGTATAAATTTATATTTATTTTATTGTAAAATAAATTATTTTTTATTTTTGAAAATAATTTTTTTAATATATAATATGATAAAAAAGATTTATATATTTAAAATTAATTATAAATTTATAAGATGTTAATATTTTTTTATGTTTATAATAATTATGTTTTGTAAAATAGAATTTTTAAATAAAATTGATTAAAAAATTTTCATTCAAATTTAAGGTAAGATTTTGCCTATTTTTAAAAAAAATCCTTCTTATGCCCATTTTTAAACTATTGTATATGAATTGGCTTTTATAGACAAAACTCCTTTTTTTGATATGGCAAAGCATATGGATATTCATATCGGTATGTTGCAGAGCCTCCCATGCAGGTTCATCCACCATGAGAACCCAAAGGTCTATCTTATAATTACCATCAGCTAATGAGTTTGAGAATTAAGACATTATATAAGAGTATGGATGAGATATAGACTTAATTAATAGTAGTAGAAATGGAAATTTCTGATGGGTTGGTCCAGATTTTGGTTGGCACTGGTATTTTAATCTTGTTAAATACAGTTATAATATTTAATATTAATTATGAATGTCTAGTTAGTTGGTTATATTAAATCTACTGATTTAGAAGGGTTTAAAAATCCACCTATTTGTGATCGATTGCTTACACAGCACATATGTTTTCTTCTCTTTTCTTATTCTCTTATATTCATTTGCTCAAGTTACTTGCTTTTGTTTTTGTTTACATTCCCTTCTTTTCCTATATTTGTATAATGTTTTTTTTCCAATTCTGGGTTCATAAAATTTAATCTTTAAGAATTCCTAGCTTTGCCCATAAACTATTACAGTGTACGATGGTTTCGACTCTTCAATCTGCTTTCATTGTATCTGGAATTTGAGTCCCTTGCATATGCTAATCTGAAGTGACAAATTTAGATTGAATAGGAGGTGACTTTACTTTTGTAATTTATTTTTTTTGTGTTAGTCAACAAGAATGTTTATTTGACTGAGCTAATTTCTATGGAATGAATGTTTTTTTCAATCTGGGTCACTGAGATTTCATGGCTTTCGAGTTCTAAGCAGGAAAAAACTTTAAAAAATTATTTGTGGGGTTTGAAACGGTGTGAGCATTGCGGCTTAGAATTGATGAATACGGCTGATTGAGAAATGGGTTGAATTTGTTTTTGTTGAGCAGTGTCGTATTTGGGTGTTTCAGAGCTGACGGTTTGTTTTTCGAAATTTTGTAACAATGCCCATAATAGAAAGTTCAGGTTTTTCCCCTTAGGCCTCATTTGGACGCTCCCTTATGAGTCTTAAGCGAGACCAGGTTCATTCCATAGACCCTAATCATGAACCTGGTGCATTGGATTTAGAGCTTGAAGCCTTTCAACAGCAAGTGGCCAAAAGGTTCAAGGATTATATGCTGTTAGCTCTAATATTGGGTTACTCTCTTCTGCATGGATGCAAAAGCTCTTGGATATGTTTGTCTGCTGCTTAAAGGAATTTAGGGTCATTTTGGTGAAGAACCAAGAACAAGCCTCTAAACCCATCTAGGTCCTCTAATTCTATTTTGATCATAGAGCTAGGCCTTGTCTTTTTGCATGGTATAGCTAGAGAATAATAGTACGTTTATGTGAACGGTTGGTATAAATAGAGAATAATAGTTTGTTCATTTTTTGCTGATTAATCTTATGCTTTTGCAGCCTTTATTCCTTTTTTCTTATTTAGACTACATTCAAACTTATTTTATATTAAATTTATGATATTATTTTATTAAGCATTTATCTTTTTGTTTATGTCTAATTGGTTTATGTTTGAGATCTTTAACCTTTCTTCTTATCTGCATAAAGTATAATTTTTGATTTAATGCTTTATCAGATTTGTTTTAGTGATGCAATTGTTTTCAAAAGTTTGTTTTTATGTTTACTTGATCTCTATCTACAGATGACGTGCATGTGATTCCTTTTAATTTAATCACAATTGTTACAAAAATTACCTTGTTCTATTGTTTGTAATAAATTAAGCTTTGGTGTTTTTAAGACCGTTAATTGCCATGGGAAAAACTTGTTTCTACAGCCTTGTTGGCACTTGGGCTTCTAAGTTCGCAATTAATAGTGGTACATTTGGTTCAACCAAATTGGTTGTTTTGATATTTTCTCCCACTCAATCCATCCTTTTATCTTTAAATGCATCGGCTAGTATGTGCAAATTAATGCATTTTTCTTTCCACATATTGAAGAGATAATGAAAGACATTGTCATAGGAACAATGGAGTGTTCCTTCAGAATTGTTAAAATTGCTTTAATATAAATTCAATAATGGTTTGTGTTTAGGTTTGGGTGTTACGAGTTATCGATTTGTGTTTGGGTTAAGGGTTTGGGATACGATTTTGTGTTTAGGTTAAAGGTTCATGTTTGGGTTGAGTGTTCGGGTTCAAGTTTGAGTTCGAGTAGAGTATTTGGGTTCAGGTTCAAATTCAAGTTTGGGTTTATAGAACATGACCTGAATAACTATCAGTTTGTAAACGAGTTAGTGTATATCATGTCTAGTTAAAATTGGCTTGACCCAAACATGATATGAATAACCCAAATTTCCAACCCTACCTACATGTCTGGTTACTTCTGGCTAGTTGAATACTATCCTAGCTAGTCAACCACATTCTTGGTTGGCAAACTACATTCTTGGCTAGCCATTTCCTGTCTATCCGACCACGTTCTTATTCGACCACATTCTTGACCATCCAATTCTTGTTTGGTTAGACATATTATTGGTTGGCCGACCACATTCTTGATCGGTCATATTCCTAGCCGGCCATTTCTTGGTTGGTTGGATATATTCCTAACTAGTAGACCACATTCTTGGTCGAACACTTTCTGACCTATGCTTTTGTTCGGTTGGGAAGTTAATTGCTTAAAGTTTGGGTATTTTCAACTTGTTTACTTGTGGCCTTACTTTTCTATTCAAGCCTTGCCATGTTTGCTTGATATTTCTAAGCTAGTGGTGACTTACTGGGCCAAGTGTTGCTTAGCTAAACCCTTCAATCTATCCACCCCTGTTTGGAGTGCTTGAATTTTTCCAAGTGAGTCAAGCATGAGATAGTTCAAAACTTAGGGAAATTTTAGTAATCGCTTCATTGGAGATTCATTGTCTCATCAATGAAGTCTTATGAGCCTAAGTTTGTTGTAGGAACTTTAATGTAGTTTTTGGACCTAAGGTGGTATGGATTTTGAGCCATGACTTTTCTTAGGGTTTGTAGCCAACTATGAAGCGATAAGGAACCTAATAGGTTGTTACTCGTGTTAGTCATGGCATAGACTGCATAGCTAACACGTTAATCTTCTACAGACAATTCCGTTGCCTGGCCTTAAAAGCACAGAGCTTACCTATTGGGATCCTTCTTATTCACTACCATAGTAGGGTTGCATACCCTGGTTGAGTACTGAGGTTTTTATTGCACTCAATCCCATTGTTGGGTAGTTTGAGCACTAGGGCACGTGACTCATTGGTTGGGATGCTTCTTACTTACTACCTTAGTAAGACATATGTTGTGGCTGTGTACTAAGGGCTTTATTATGACCATTCATAGGGTGGTGGAGCTTCTCAAGCCCTGGCCCCCTTTCATGCTCTAAGGTTTATTAAGAGGCAATTAGATTAAGTTAAGCTATTCTTAGAAATAGTTTTATCCTAGATCGTACTACCTATGATTAGGATGTATCCTAATTGTAACTTAACGCACCCAACTTTTGTTGATCATTTGGAGGTCTAGGTTCTAAGGTGAAGAACTCACTTACAGGGATGCTTCTTATTCACTACCTTTTGTAGGGGTGCATGTCCTACCTGGGTACAAAGGACTTTATTATGCTCAGCCCTTAGTAGTGTCGCAATGAGGGTCTGGACCTTTTCAAGTTGAAATGGATCATGCCCATTTATCGTATACTTCGTATTCATTGCCTTTCGTAATGGTGTATTCCATGATGGGTATTAAGGGTTGTTTAATCCCAAGGTGGTAGAGCACTCGAGCCATGGCCCTCTTTCAAGGTGTAAGGCTGATTAAGATACGATTAGACCAAGTTAAGTAATTTTTTATTTTAGTTTTATCCTGGACCACATGACCTATGATTAGGGTGCATCCTTGTTGTAACTCAACGTGCCCAACTTCTATGAATAGTTTGATGGTTTAGGCCCTAAGGCACCTAACTCATCTATTGGGATGCTTTTTATTCAATACCTTTCATCAAGGTGCATGCCCCACATGGATATTGACGAATTTATTGTTCTCAACCCTTAATGATGATGCACTAAGGGCTCTAAACTCTTTCAAGTGTAGGAAACTCAGGCCTGCTTATTAAGTTAATGCTAGACTTTTTGTCTTGTCAAATCTTTCACATGTGGCTATACGAGTTCTAGGTACTTGCAAATATAATTTTTATTAAAATATATGTGTTGGTAAAGCATCATCTTTCCTTCTATCATAGTAGGGTTTTATTTCTAGTCCATATAGATAATCCAATACTACCATTATATTTGGAGCCTTAGATCGAGATGATGATGATATGTAAGAGTGACAACCTTGGACATGTATAAAAATTACCTTTTGAACTTCTTTTATGGAGCCTTCCTTGCTATTATTCACCTCTTAGGTGTATGTCTTTTAGGCATTGTGTGAATCTTCATAACCTATGAGGAGTAAGAACATGTTCTGGACTTCTATGCATTGTGTAAATCTTAATGGCCTAGGAAGAGTCAAAATATGTTCAAGACTTGGGAGAGACGGTACACGAAGGATGGGGCATGATTTCTCAACCTAAGACTCGAGCATGTTAGGTTGGCCATCTATCCTTCTTGTTATGTTTTTGGCTAGCTATATTATGGTAAATGTGCCAAAATATTGTTACCTAAAAAGTATGTAAAGGATGTTACACAAGTATATGTATCGAAAACAAGTAATATAATGATAAGAAAAGATCGTTCCCACGGATATTGAAATATTAAAAATCATTGTAAAAATTAACAAAATAAAGATTATTTTTTGTGTTTTGAATAGTAAAATAAAATAACATAACAAAAAGGAATTTAATAAATAACAAGTTTTTAGAAGAGTAAGTATACTCAAATGAGGTTCAACAAGAGAACTAACAAAGAATTCAAGTAATTAAGATAGTTAGGATTGCAAATGAAACAAATTATTACAATCAGAACACAATTGCTACAACGATGCTATAACAATGCTACAACAAATGTACCAATAACCAAAATTCATGAATTACAAGGGATTTTTATGAATTTGTGATTTTATATGTCCTAAGGGTGAATTAAACATATTCCTATATAAAATTGACTTTAAGAACATCATTATATGTGTCAATTCTTTTGGGTTATGTGAGACAATTATATATTCCTATATTAGTTATATTTTTAACTTCAATCTTTAGACTTAAGTTAAATCCACATTATCCAAACTTTATATAACTTCAACTAACCTTTCCAGACTTATTCTCATATACTATTAATTGGTGATCAAGCAACAAATAGTAATCAAACAATAAAACAAGCTTTAATAACTAGAACAATTGCACCAAAGCATAGCATAGATTTTTATAAAAATCAGAGATATTTAGCCCATCATATTCACCAAATCAATTACAAATTTAGAAATAGAAAATTTTGTGTATAAATATGAGATTACAGAGAATTGAAATGAAAAGAAGGAGAAAGAAAACTTTCAATAATACAACATCTTTCTTCACTATTTTCAATCAATTGAATACAAAATCTCAAATAATCCTTTACTTTGCTAAGTTATGATGTATTCTTCCTTTGCGTCTTTTTCTCCCTCTTTCAAGAAGGAAAATAGAAATCTCAATCCAAGACAACCGTTCTGCTATTGACGTCATTTTTTTTCTTTTATATGTTGGTTTTAGGTTTAAATGATGTAAGGTGATATTCTTGTGTTAGCTCCCAAGTTTCTCCCTTAGAAAGTGAGTCTTCAACTATCCATTTTTGTCCTTTTACTAACCCAAGTCCATCTATCATTTGTTTTTACTCTTTTATTCCTTATTGCTCAATTCCTGGGCACGTTTTCTACAACAAATCTATGGCAAACTATAAGCCACACTAGTTTTTTATCATTTTAGTCCATGTGATGGTAGTAAGTGTAATTTCCATGAATGAACTTTAAAATATAATTTTTTAATGAAATATAGAATAAATTCATATTTTATAATAAAGAGTTCACTCGATTCCAAAAGGCACAATCAATGTCCATTTAAGCACAATGTGTAAATTTTCTCAAATAACCGAGCAATATTACTCTAATAAATTAGAGTTATCAATGACCCTCATTGCCATCCACACTTTATTCTAGTTGGCCACTCTTGGTCCTATCCTATCCAGCCAGGTGATAGTTGGATGTCAAGGTGTTCTTTGATTTGTATGCTCGTGAATTTATTTTTTCTTTGAACTTTGTTATGTCTACTTGAATTTTTGGGTGATTTATTGGCTCATGTATTGCTTGGCTAAGCTTTGATCTATCAACCCCTTCTTGGAGTACTTGAATTTATTAAAGTAATCCAAGCATGCAATGTATCTTAAATTATAGAAATATTTGTAGTTGAGTTGATGAGCTATCCTCTTTTGTGGGGATGTTGAATAACAAAGTTCAAGACTTCTAGATTCCCTGGCCATACTCTAGGAATTGGAAGATGCCACATGGATGTTCTTCGGATGGGAAGTAGGCTAAGATCATGTAGCCCTAAGATGCATCCCATGATGGCTTGGAGTGCATTCTTCATCATTTTGAGAAGGGTATGAGTATCCGCTTGAGCTCTTTATATATGAGTCTATCAGGCCCATTGTGGGTGAGCTAGAGCAGTTGCAGGTTCTATCACTCTGGTAGGCTGTGGCCAGAAGAACTAACGGCATGTTGGGCCTTATGATTTTCATCTAATTGTTGGAACTTGTTGATTATTTTATTCTTTCTAAAAATACTAGCGGTCTTTTTTTTAAGATCCATTAAATAAAGATAATGTAAAGAGCAAGTAATCTTTTCATAAAGATTAGGTAGGCTTTTTGAATGTATGGAAGGATAGACCATCATTTTTCCATAAATTTTATTGACTTTGATAAGTGAACGATCTTTTCATACACATATTCTTACAATCTCATCTCCATACATACTCCAAAAGATGTCAAAAATATAGTTGTTGGAATTGTCTCATCGAGAGGATTTCAAAACAAACTCTAAGAACCAATATGAAAGTGGATGAACCGAACCTAAACTGCTTTCACAAGTTGGCCGACAAATTGGACCATTTTTGGGGTTATCTTTGTGCGACATTGTTCTCGTAGGCATCCATTCACACTAGTAGTGTGAAGTGGTGCATACAGATCACCCTAGAGTTCGTTAGCCATATGTGCTCTTTTTGGTGGTGTTCTTGGATTTTTCAAGCGACACATAAATTTTTAGATCCATCCAGGGTCGAACGGAAATTTTCATATGGGACCTACTTTGGGTTATGCCTCCTTAGTCGTTTGCCTTGGCTTTTATGTTTGGTGGTTGAAGAAGCCTCATTTATTGAAAGTGTCAAAATTTGAATCTTTATTTGGCAGTGATGACCATGATACATATATGTCCAACTCATTAATCAAGTGATTGCATCGAATGATCTTTCGTTGACTGCCTTGGGAAAAAAATCCAGAAACTTAAAAACTTATCCTTTGCTTTTTTTTAAGCACAGAAATTCAACTTCGAAGAGACCGTGTAGAACTCTAATTTGGATGCTAAGATACGTGTCTACTTAATTGGTCCAAATGTTAGAACATATCCCTAGCATGGGTCAAATTCTTGGTCCAGTATGATGATGGATGGCATCTATGGGATAGAAGTAGCTCAAGTTCACCTAGCATGACCAGAGGATGGTTGGTCAGTAAAGGCTGTATGGTAAGAATCGACCTGGCAGGTAGTTCTAGTTGGACTACACCATTATCGATGATGCATATCCTAGGTAACTTTTCGTGGTTGCCCATGTCTTGGCTAATGGTGCTAGTCTGGGGAAGCAACTTCTAACTGGCCATGTCTTGGCCTATGGTGCTTAACTTGGGACTTGGGTCCTATCATGGACTGTCATCTTGTGGTCAAACCTTGGATGGCCTTGGGCCAAGTATCATACACTATAGGCATTAAATGATGTTGTAGGGATTTTTTTGGGGACAATGACTGGTCCAGGAGTCAGTGACTTTATAGGCGCTCTAAGATGGCAAGCTGAGGCACAGGTTCGCCTAGCCTTATGGACTTACTAGGCTCGTTATAAGAAGGCAAGTCCAAGTGCAGTACCTATATTTCTAAGAGGTTGAGGCGAAGCTAGAATGATGACCTTCTAGTTGGTAGGCTAGACTTCCTAATTAGTTATTGGGGTCTGAGAGGCGGAGCTAGCTGTCTGATCCATGACCCTTTTTAAAAGTCAAGAGAATTAGGTAGAAAATAGTTGTAGACTAGATGATTCCGAAGTTCTCTTTTCATAAAATACTGTTACTAAGGTCCACCGTCTTTTTTAAATATTTTTTGGTAGATTAAGGACTTGATGAACTTTTTTGAGAGATCTACAATTTTGATTTTGTTAGCTTGAGTATAACACTCATTTCCCATACGGTATCAAATGTTGATATCAATTTTGTTAACACTACATAAGATTGTTTTTTGTGGATCTACTAGATGAACAAACTATTAAAACCTTGGATCACCTTGTAAAGGGTGGTTTTTAACGCTCTGATACTTAAATCATTAACTATAAGATGAAGATTAGAAGAGATCTATAATTTCATTATAATATTATATAAAAATAAAATATTTAATTATGATTCTCTTTCAAGAGATTCAATTGATATTTAAAGTTATTATAATTGTGTACCTATGATTCTTTATCATGATAAAATTAATTTATCATAATTTTATAGAATAATTAAAAGATAATAATTAAATTTTTATTTATTTAAGATAATTAAATGATAATCATTACTTATTTTTCTTTTTAAGGTAATTAGCTTTACTACTATACTTATATAATTACTCGATATTTATTAAACGTTATTCATAAAACTTCTTAAATGACTTTTTAATTATCACAAAAATGTATAAAATTAACCTAATTTACAGTGAGTATGAAGTTATGAAATGACGAGACGTTATGATTATGTTTTTACGGGTTTATTATTCTGTTATCACATACATTAAAAAGCGCCCAATGATGCTTATAATTATTGTCTTCATTGATTAAAAAGTGAAAGATAAATAATAACAATATAAAGTTATTCATAATTTGATCAAATAATTACTATATGAATTCAAAATAGCATGAATGATATGAATCATGATTTGATGATCAGGAAAAGAAAATGATATAAATGAATATTTTCTTGGTTAACGAGCAAAGACAATTGACTGGAATGACATGCTTCTTTCAAAGTTTATTTGGATGTCATGTTTGGTATTTTATTAAAAAATCTAGGGGTCATTTTTTATAAGATTTGACATAAAGTTATATTTTATTGTGTTTAAAGTAGTTTTAATTAATTTATGATAATTATTTTTGTTTTTGCATTTTAAATATAAAAATATAACAAATTTTAATTTTATTTTATGTTATGCTTTCTATTTTTATTTTATATTCGATACTATTTTTTGCTTTTTACAATCTCAGTTTTAATTCTATTATTATTGATAAAGGCGATAAGAAAAAGGTAAAGTCGGTGTAGCCATGACATTGGAAAAATGAGGTCCTAGAGTATGATAATATATTTTTAACTGTGTAAGTTTATAAAGAAAACATAAATAAGTTTTACTTTTTTAAAATTTTTAAAATTAAGGCAACTTATTTTCAATTAAATGATCACACAAAAACAAAACAAGTTAAAGCCATCAAACAACATTAAATATTCAAATACTTGATATTTAACATAAAAACTGAAAACAAAACAAATTTTACTAGTCCAACCCCTGGCGTTTGGTTCGTGGAATGGAATCGGAATCGGAATCGGAATCGAAATGGAATGGAATGAAAAGGAAACAATTTTGTTTGGTTTGACCACTGGAATCAAGCTCAGAATCAGGATTATAGTGTTTGGTTTGCCACTGGAATGGAATGAAAAAAGCTATAAATGACCTTAATACCCCTACATGTTGTAAAATTCAAATAATGTCATTTAATTACTATTTTTTCGTCAGACAAAATACATTATTGAAATCATTATTTTTCAAAATAAGTATTACTTAATTAAAAAGAAATATATTATTAAAATTATTATTTTTCTAAATAGGGTTTAGGGTTTTGAGGTTTGGGATGTGTGATTTAGGGTTTAGGGATTTAGGATATGGGTTATATTTGTAGGTTAAGGTTTAGGGTTAAAATTATTATTTTTCTAAAAATAGTTTAGGGTTTTAGAATTTTAGATTTAGGGTTTAGGGTTTTAGGGTTTTAAGGTTTAAGGTTTAGGGTTTATGGTTTTAGGATTTAGAATTTGGGGTTTAGGGTTTTGGAATTTATGTTTTAGGGTTTTGGGTTTTGGGATTTATGTTTTAAGGTTTAGGGTTTAGAGATTTGGAGATTTGGGGTTTAGGGTTTTAGGGTTTAAGGTTTAGGGTTTAGGGATTTGGGGTTTAGGGTTTTAGGATTTGGAATTTGGGGTTTAGGGTTTAGGGTTTTGGGATTTATGTTTTAGGGTTTTGGGTTTTGGGATTTATGTTTTAAGGTTTAGGTTTTTAGGGTTTAGGGTTTAGGGTTTAGGGTTTAGGGATTTGGGATTTGGGGTTTAGGATTTAGGGTTTTAGGATTTGGAATTTGGGATTTAGGGTTTAGGGTTTAGGGATTTGGGATTTATGTTTTAGGGTTTTGGGATTTATGTTTTAAGGTTTAGGGTTTAGGGATTTGAGGTTTAGGGTTTAAGGTTATAGGATTTTAAGATTTGGATTTAGGGTTTTGAAATTTTGGGTTTAGGGTTTAGGGTTTAAGAATTTTGGGTTTAGGGTTTAGGGTTTTGGAATTTTGGGTTTGAGAATTTTGGATTTAAGGTTTTGAAATTTTGGATTTAGGGTTTAGGGTTTTGGAATTTTGAGTTTGAGAATTTGGGATTTGAATTTAAGGTTATATTTTAGGTGAGGGTAAAATTGGGAAAAAAAAAGTTTAGATGGGAATGGAATAATGATTACTAAAGGTGGGAGAAGGAATTGTGATTCCTTCTCTTTTAGTAATCAGATTCCAATCCGCCCTCCATTCCGTCCAACCAAACACACAAAATGAAAGGAATCAATTCTGATTTCATCCCATTCCCTTCAACCAAACGTGGGGGTTAATGGTGATTCGATTCTGTTTACTCAATTATTTAATAAAAAATTATAAAATAATAATTGATTATTGTATCACCACGTACTCTTTCGTAGATAGTATAAATAGAATCAACTTTTTTATTTTATTTTTTGGTGCAGTTAAATTTATCATTTTTATTCATTAATAAAATTTTCATTCACTTATTTTTCATATTTAATAATTTTAATTTTGTTTAAAGAAAATAGACTTTAAAAATTAAAAATTTTAACTTATTAATTTTGAATATTATAATACAATTTAGTGTATTTTTTTTAAATATGAAAATAAAGCCTATAAAATTATTTTCTTCAAATTATATTTCATGCTATGCTTTCTATTTTTATTTTATATTTAATACTATTTTTTGCTTTATATAATCAGTTGATTCTATTTATATTGATAATAGGATAGGGAAAAGATGAATCACATGGATTCGAAAAATGCGTTAAAGTATGATAATAAATTTAAAGGTTATATATTGTAATAATTTTATATTAGTTAAAATTATGTATGAATTCTTTTCATTTGATTTCTTACATATTGTAACAAAAAAGTTCTTAATTTTTATTGATTAATTATTATTTAATTTTAATTAAATATTTGTTTAATTTGATGGAACAGAATTAGATGATTCTCCAACTAGTTAGAGTTTGATTGGCTAGTGATTCTAATTGTTATAATCAAGTTTAACACATGTTTAACTCAATTAGATAGTGGTTTAACATGTTAGATTTTAATTGAATGATGATAGTATTCGTTGGAATTGAATTGGACACATCCAACTAAATTGATAGTTGTCCAATTGGACGGGATTTGATCGAGTGACTACTCGTCGAAGTATAATTGAATACAAGTCCAATTAAACTAGTCAATTATTCAATTAGTTAAATTTTGATTGGTGAGTGATCATACTCACTAAAACTAAGTTAAACACATAAGTAACTGATCGAATTTTAAATAAAAATATGATAACAATCGTTGGTTAATATCTATTTAAATAACTGATCATACATATTTTTTTTACATTTATTTATATATTTGGTTAAATAATTGTCCAACTTTGTTATATATAATTAATTGGATATATATCCCTAATTAAAAGAAGGTCCCTAATTTTTCAAATTTATACGAGAATTCAATCTAAAACAAAAATAATGATAGAAAATCATATGAGACTATTTTCCTAAATTTAATTATGCAAGCTTGAAAAGAAAACATAAAACAAGGTTTAATTTATTTTTTTTACTTTTTAAAATTAGGTTAGATAATATAACTTATTTTCAATTAAAATAAACACACAAAACAAACACAAGTTATCAAACAACATTAAATATTCATTTTGGAGAGAAACATTAAATATTCAAATACTTAGACATTTAACATAGAAACTGAAAACAAAACAAATTTTACTAGTCCAATCCCTTAGTGGTGATTCGATTATGCTTACTCCAAGTATTAAGGGGTTTTGTCTATAAAAGAGATCATTCTTCTTATAGTTTAAAAATAATCTTAAGTGGGTTTTAGTTTAAAAATAGTTACATTTTAACCTTAAATTTGAAAACACATATTTTAGTTAATTTTATTTAAAAAAAATAAAATAAAGATATATCAACTCTATTTTACAAAACATAATTATTATAAAACATGAAAAAATATTAACACCTTATAAATTTATAATTAATTTTAAATACACAAATCTCTTTTATCATATTATATATTAAAAAATTATTTTAAAAAATAAAAAATAATTTATTTAATAATAAAATAAATATAAATTTATACAAAAATGATATGCTAAATATTTTGATAATTCATAAATAATATAATATTAATTATAATTATGATATAAAAATAATATTCATAAAAATAATTAAATTATTAAAAAAAATGTGAAGTCTCTCTATCAAAAAATTTACAATATACAATACAAACATAAAATATTATATCGCAAATTTTGTGTAAAAATATTATTTAATATAATAGTATAATAATTATTTTTATTATTAATATAATAAAATATATAAATTATATCTAATTAATAATATTTTAATACTTAAATAAAATTATTATTAATAAATATTTGTTATCTTAGTAATAATTAAAATTATAATAATATTAAAGATATATGTTACAATGTAATCTATTTTTTAATTTATTTAAACTTAAATAATTTATTTTTTTAAAATGTTAAAAAATTGCATAAAATTATTGTAACTATTTATTATTATTATTTTATAATAAAATTTTGATAATTTATTTTTATAAAAAAATTATATATTTTTTATTTATAATAAAAATAAATTATTATTTATTAAAAATTGGTGTAAAGTTAGTGAAAAAGGTGGTTGATAATTAGAAAAGTAAAGTTAAGATAGGAGAGAGAAGAAGAAAGAATTTGCACGGTAAAAGAAAAAAAATTAGGGAAGTAGAGAGAAGAAGAAAAAGTTTGACCGAAAAATTGTTAAAGAAGTTATAATATGACTATTTCTAAATTAAAATCCACTTAAACTTATTTTTAAACTATAATACTATATGTGCCCTTTATAGACAAATCCGTATTATTTAATAAAAAAATTATAAAATAAAAATTATTGTATCACCACTCTTTAGTCGATAGGATAATTAGAATCAACTTTTTTTTCTTCTTTCAAAAGTCGGATTATTATCACAAATACCTCTAAGATTTTGCGTTTTTTTAAAATTATCCTTAATTTTTATTTAATATAAAAAATGTTCATGAACGTTATCAACTTTATATCTCCGTTTAACATTAGGGGCAAAATGGTAATCTCATTCCTATACATATATTACTCCCGCGGGATAAAAAATCAAAAATACCCCCGAGGTTTTCAATATCTTCATAAATACCCTTAACGTTTAAAAAAACTACAATACCCCTGAGGTTTAAGGTATCTTCAAAAATACCCTTATTATTTAACATAAGTATCAAAAAGTCATGAAAAATCACATCAATATCTAAAAACTTCTTTTCTACCCCTACTTATATAGCTTTTTAATATTATCGTTGAGAATATTATCGCAAATACCTTTGAGATTTTGTTTTTCTTCAAAAATACTTCTACTATAATAATTAATTTAACTTTATCAAAAATACCTCTACTATAATAATTAATTTAACTTCATCAAAAGTACCCCTGCTACAATAATTAATTTAACTTCATCAAAAATGCCCCTGCTATAATATTTAATTTATTTTCATCAAAAATACCCCTACTTCTCAATAACACAATATAAAATATTTTCCAAAAATATTTAACTTGATATTGTGTGCTTTATTAACTTAATTTATCTTCAAGGTATTTTTGAAAAATATTTTATATCGTGTTATTGAGAAGTAGGGGTATTTTTGATGAAGATAAATTAAATATTATAGTAGAGATATTTTTGATGAAATTAAATTAATTATTGTAGCAGAGGTATTTTTGATGAAGTTAAATTAATTATTATAATGAGGGTATTTTTAATAAAGTTAAATTAATTATTATAACATTGGTATTTTTGAAAAAAAAAAAAAACCTCAAGGGTAGTTGCGATAATATTCTCAACATTAATATTCAAAAATTTATATAGGTAGGGGTATAAAAGACTTTTCAAATATTGATATGATTTTTCACGGTTTTTTGATGCTTTTCTTAAATAATAAGGGTATTTTTGAAAATATCTTCAATCTCAAAGGTAGTATAATTTTTATTTTAAATATTAAAGGTATTTTTGAAAATATTAAAAATCTCGGGAGTATTTTTAATTTTTTCCCTCACTTCGAATCCTGCAGCCATAGGTGTATTTGGTACGTTGCGTTTTATATAAATTTTTTTTATCAAATCGATTGTTGGCAAGATTCATGACACGATAAAAAACAATTTTAAAACAGCTAGTAGCTAGTGCTAACAACTGCAAAATAAATTCATGAAAAAGAAATGAATTTATGCATTTTAATTTTTTTAAGAATCTTTTTTTAATTGATAGCATAAGCAACATATACAAGTGGTACGTAAAAAATTTGGGCACATCGGCTTGGCCCTTTAAAAGCAACTTAATTATGTATAACTTGAAAGTGCATGTTATATAAAGCATAGACTAAAATTTCAATAACATGTACTTTAGCTTGTTATTTTTCCTTTCCTCATGCATTATGCCATATTAAATTCTTTGGGATATGGATAAAAATAACATAAAATTAATAAAACCTTCTTTTTTTCTCTAAAATAATGTAATCTTTATATCTTATTCAATTGAACAATCGAAAACGACTTGACTTTGAGATCGATTTCATCCAATTTATTTCGACTCAATAAGATAAAGTCCACCAAATATAGTGAACTACCAGGTTGTTCGAAGCTATATATTTAACTAAGGTAAATAATTAATCTAACTCTAATTATAGTTTGCCACACTCATGTTCAACAAACAATCAACATATATTAATAAAGTTAAAGAGACATGGTGTAAATATAGGTGATTTTAATTACAGAAGACCATAAGTTGTCCTTATAAGGATACGATGATGCTCTAAAACAATATAGTGATTGTGGCGTCATCTAAATGGAAAACGATTATCATGAAAAAATTGTAAAAAACTAGATGATTATTGTATAAAATATTTATTATGATATTGTTTTTAAAGGAGAAATCCAATTTTAACCTACACAAATATTTTCTTTGACTTTTTTTTTTTTTACAATTGTGTTCTTAGTTGATCTTATTTAAAAATTATTTTACTAAACTTAATTTAAAAAAATGATTAAAATGCAAATGTTAAAGAACTATAGAACTAAAATGACCCTAATCACATTCTAGTATGTTATTTTTAGATTAAACCAGAGTTGATATTGTTAAGAGATCGAAGGTATGAATTGAAATAAAAAAGAGAGTGAGTTTTATGAATTAGTCCATTAGGTGAACGGTCAACCATCGTTATTTACTTATTAGAAGTTTCAACTTTTAATATCCAAGAGCCTGCTCAGTTTCAGGCCTCATATCTCTCTTTATTCTTATCCAGTTGACTCCTATTCAGGTGAAGTCTAGCTAGTCTCAATAACTACATATATGGTCATCCCTTTGTGCAAGTGATTAGGGAGGAACGTGTTTATATTCTCTTCTTTATTCCAAGTTTGTATCTCCCCTAAAATCAATTTGAGAATAAAATAGTCAGGGGTGACTCATACAAATGAGGCGGCCATCTTAGATTCGTATTCGATGAGGCCCCAATTTTTATTAACATCTATTATAAATACTTTTAAAATATAACATTACAACAAATAAGTAAGTGATGAATCTATAAAAATAAAGTTATCAATTCACTTTTCTACTTATTTTATTCTAGAAGTAGTATTTTAGAGTTAAAAATATTAAAATATAAAAATTTTAGTAAAATTTAATAAAAATATAATTTTTAAAAATTATTTGGATTTTTTTTTATTTTTATGAATTTTTTAGTGCAGAACTAATCAAAAGCTGCCACGTGTATGTCATGCATGCTTACGAGCTGACACAACAAGCCACGTGGATGACATGCAAGCAAAGAAGGCCAATCACACAACACTATGTGTACGGTGTGACGTAGCGCCATGTCACATGTCAGCATAGTGTTTATTCCGATTTTCACTATTTGGTCAACTAGCTCACCACGCATCACCACTTGATTCATCTATTCCTTCCACCCGTGCGCTATGCAAGCCTTAACCACAAATCATAGACACCACTTGTCGATGACTCAGCATGTGTTGACCAAGACTAGTCACCCGTGCCACACGTAGCGCATTCCTATTGATATGAAAATGATTTGATGGTCCAAATTCTATCTTAGTCTAATTTAACTTTCTAATTGCCCCATAAACCTAAATGGGTCAAAATTAACATAATTTTTATCAGATTTTGGAGCCAAGAGGAGAGAAAAATATAGAAAAATTTAAAAAGAGATACACTTTTGGTGGTGATTGAAAAAGAGATTTATGTTATGATTCAAAAGATTTATTGTATTTCTTCTCCTCCTCTTTTCTTTATTAATTTTTATATATTCTTTATAAAAAATATGAGCTTTATGAACAAATTTTTATCTAGTTAATTTATTAATCTAGAAGTCTTATGAACCTAATTTTTAACATGTGATGATATAATATTTTATCCTAATTATGATTTCAATTTAATTATATTATTTAATATAATTTAATATTATTAATTGTTTGTCTAACAATTGATCTATAGAGACAATTGAATAGATTTGAGATAATTATTTAATTGTTTATCTTGACTGAATAACGTGCCTAGTTTTTAGATAGACATGTATGATTCTTGTGTATGTAATTCATAATTGATGAACTTAATGAGTAGTATACAATTTAATTGATATGAGAGTATTATCAAGTTAATTATAATATGGTGTATAGTTTTCTTGAAAGAGGAATACATGATATGTTAGATTCAATTGATCATGTAATTAATTGATAATTATATTAGGAGATTTTATTGATTCGCATGTTTAGAAAATTAGGAAATTAAGTATTCCTATATAATTTCTCATATATCTTCTTAGATGTCAAATCTAATTTAATTAATTATTGCTATTTATTTTTATTTTTATTAATTTTTTCTTTTTTAAATCATAAAAACACAAAAAAAAAATTATTTTTATTTTTTTGTTTTAAAAATTAGTTTCTAATAACATAATCTCTATGTAAATGATATTTTTTTATCATTATATTACTTGTATAATATGTATACTAACGTCTTCATTGAATACAATTCGTGCTTGAACAAGTTTTTGGCACCGTTGCCGAGAATTATAAATATTATAATTAATTTTTTTAATTTATTTAGTTATTTATTTTTAACTTAGACATCTCTTTTAGTGCTATTTGGAAATAATTGAGTCTATTGCATAAGGAGAGTCCATAAAGAAGAAGTTTTTCCTTTAGATCCTAAAATTGCGAGCATTTTAAGATCAATAAGAAAACAACAAGTTGTCACCTAAGTGAAAAAAATGTCTAATCCATTAAGAATAAATAATAATGAGTTAAATTTGAAAAACTGCATACCTGTAATGGATGATAGGGACAAGGTTATGAATAAATATGTAATACCTATGTTGGAAGGGATGAATTCAAGTATGACAAGGTCAAACATTCAAGCTAATCAGTTTGAACTAAAGTCAATGATGTTTCAAATACTACAAATAGTTGGAAAATTCAGCGGATTACCAATAATGGATCTCATTTACATTTCAGATTGTTTATTGAAGTTGGAGATTCATTCAACTTAGAGTAATAACAACAATCAAGGTGGTAATCAATTCAATTATCAATCATTTCTACCACTTGATTTTAACAACCATAGCAATCACAAGCCTAAGTTAAGAAGCCACCTACTAAGGATAACATAAATGCTTTAACGGGGATGAAAGAGGCTTCAATTCGAAACTTAGAGACCCAGATGGGTCAACTTGCCCAGGTCATAAGTCAAAGGCTTCAAGATGACCTTCCAAGTGAAATAATTGTAAATCCAAGATGAGTTGAAATGCTATAGCCTTGAGAAGTAGTAAAACTTTAGAGGAGGAACATGAGACTTAAAAGGATGAGGAGGTACATGAGACTCAAAGTGATGAAGAGGAACATATGAACAAATAGAGCACTAAAAAGGAAATAATTCAGAGAAAAAAAAGAAACCTCTTCAAACCCACTATTCCTTTCATTCAAACACTGCAACCGTTTTTAGCTTACTCTGGGTATACCCAGAAATCTTGATTTCAATATTTCACTACCCAATAAGCCCTGCTACTTAAAGGCCCTTCTATGATAAGTAAAGAAATAAAAGAATATCAATTTTATGACAAATCTAGTTAGATAGGAAATTTTCAAAATTTCTAGATGTTTTCAAGAAGCTACACATAAACATATTATTTGTAGATGCACATGAATAGATTCCTTCTTATGAAAAATTTCTTAAGGACATCCTATCTAGGAAAAGAAGGCTTGTTGAATATGAAACAATAACTTTAATTGAAGGTTGTTATGCTATCATTGCTATAAAATTACCTCAAAAATTGAAAGATCCATGTAGTTTTGAGATCTCTTGCATTATTGGGAACAATATTTTTGGAAAGGTACTATGTGATTTGGGCTCTACCATTTCAAGAGATTAGGGGTTAGTAATACCAAACCCACTTCAATAACATTACAAATGGAATATAGGTCAATTAAAAGACCTCAATTTGTGGTAGAAGATATGCTAGTAAAAGTAGACAAATTCATCTTTTCGGTAGACTTCATTGTGCTAGACATAGAAGAGGAGCGTGACATTCCTATCATACTTGGTCATCTTTTCTTAGCAACCAGAAGAGCACTCATTGATGTACAATAAGGTGAGCTTACAATAAGAGTGCAAGATGAAAAAGTAACATTTAATGTGTTCAAAGTAATTAAATTTTCTAATGTTGATAATGCTAGTGATTGCTTTCGAGTGGAATATATTGATGAGTTAACCATTGATATGCTTTATAACATGTGCCCTAGTGATACTTTAGAGTATGTGCTTGTTAATTCTATGAACACACATGCTAATGAATATCATGACACTCATGTAAGTGCACAAATTCATGCTGGTAACTTGACAAAACTTGTTGAACCACCCTCATTTAAAACTTTAACATATGATGTTATGAACAAGGACAAAAACTCACCAGAAAACAACACAACCTATTTTAACTTTGAAAGTATAGAACCAAAGGTTGATATTATGAATTGTGTAAACTTTTTGGAGGACATGCCTCTCATGTGTGTATCAAATGCGTTTATGGAATGTCTTGAGACAAGCTTAAGGTTGAAACCATCCATTGAGGAGCCACCCAAATTAAAGCTTAAACCTTTACCATCTCATCTTTGTTATGAATTTTTGGGTTATAACGAGACACTTCCAGTCATAATCTCTGTAATCTAAGTATGGATCAAGTAGAAGCACTACTGAAGGTGCTAAGGAACTTCAAAAGAGTTATAGGTTGGTCATTTGTTGACATCAAATAAATAAGCGTATCTATATGCATGGAAAAAATCTTGCTAGAGGATAGAGCTAAACTAACCAAGGATGCACAACATTGATTAAATCCCATTATGAAAGAGGTGGTGAAGAAGGAAATCATCAAGTGGCTAGACATGGGCATCATTTACCTAATAACAGATAGTGAATGGGTAAGCCTAGTTCAATATGTACCAAAGAAAGGATGAATCACTATGGTGAAAAATGAGTCAAATGAGTTAATACCTACTAGGACTATCACAGGATTGAAAGTATGTATGGATTTTTTCAAAGTAAACAAAGATACAAGGAAATACCATTTACCTCTCCCATTTATGGATCAAATCCTTGACCGATTAGTTGGGCATTCTTTATTTTGCCTTCTAAATAGATACTCTAGTTATAACTAAATTTTTATGGCACCTGAAGACCAAAAAAATATCATCTTTACATGTCCTTATGGAACTTTTCTTTTAGGAGAATTCTATTTGGATTACGCAATGCACCTATGACATTTCAACATTGCATGATGGATATTTTTCAGACATGGTGGAAAAACATCTAGAAATCTTCATGGATGATTTTTCATCTTTGGAAACACATTTAATGAATTTCTACACTATCTCTCCCTAGTGCTACAAAGATGTGAAGAAACGAATTTGGTTTTAAACTAGGAGAAATGTCATTTCATGGTACATGAAGATATAATCTTTGGCCACAAAATTTCAACTAATGGTATTAAGGTGGATATAGCTAAGATAGAAGTGATTGAGAAACTACCACCGCCTACTAATGTACAAGGAGTAAGGATTTTTCTTAGGCATGTAGACTTTTTCCATAGATTCATAAAAGGTTTTTCCCAAAAATCTAAACCCTTGTGCAATCTTTTGGGAAAAAAACATGCCTTTTAAGTGCTTAAAGAAAAACTAATGTAAGAATCAGTTATAGTCACACCATATTGGAGCAAGCCCTTTTAGTTAATGTATGATGAAAGTAATTTTGCTATAAGAGCTATTCTTGAACAACGAGGAGACAAAATATTCTATGCCATATATTATGCAAGTAAGACATTGAATGAGACTCAAATGAATTATACTACTATAGAGAAAGAGCTCCTTGCCATTGTATATGACTTTGAGAATTTCATATCTTATTTGGTTTGAACTAAAGTGACTGTCTACATGGATCATTTTTCAATAAAGTACCTCATGACAAAAAAGGATGCCAAACTAAGATTGATAAGATGGGTTCTCCTTGTATAATAATTTGACTTGGAAATTTGTGATAAAAAGGAATAAAAAATAAAGTAGCAAATCATCTGTCTAGATTGGAAAGGAGAGAAAAAATGGATGGCAATACGATGATTAGGGAATCCTTTCCATATCAGCAACTATTTTCTATAGCTCAAATATAAATCCTATGGTATGAAGACATTGCAAAGTTCCTAGCTGCCAACATTCTTCCATCAAACCTCACTTGACAACAAAAGAAGAAATTTTTTCATGACATTAAACAGTATTTTTGGGATGACTCTTACCTTTATAAAGAATGCGGTGATGATATTTTGAGAAGGTGTGTCCCTTATGATGAAGTTGGAAGTATTCTTTACCATTGTCATAACTCAGACTATGGAAGTCACTTTGGGAGCCAAAAATAGTAGCTAAGGTACTTCAATATGGTTATTTTTTTCCCATACTGTTTAAAGATACTTACATTTATGTAAAGAAATGTGACAGATGCCAAAGGATTGGTATGTTTCAAAAAGAGATGAGATGCCTCTAAATAGTATACTTTAAGTAGAACTATTTGATTGTTGGGGTATAGACTTTATGGGATCATTCCCTTCATCATTTGGTAACCAATATATACTTATAGGAGTGGATTACGTGTCAAAGTTAGCAGAAGCCATTGCTAGCAAAAAATGTGATTCCAAAGTTGTCATGAAATTTCTAATGAAAAACGTTTTTACTAGGCTTGAAACTTCTATATTAATGATAGAGGTAGTCACTTTTGCAATAAACCGTTTAAGTCCTTATTTTCTAAGTATGGGATTAAGAAAAAAGTGTCTACCATCCCCAAGCAAGTGGGAAAGCATAGGTATACAATAGAGAAGTGAACAGAATTTTGGAGAAAATTATGAACATCTCCTGGAAGGATTGGTCATCTAAGTTGGATGATGTTTTATAGGCATACATAATTGTAATTAAAACACAAATTGGTACCACTTAGTATAAGCTAGTTTATGGAAAGGCATGTCACTTATTGCTAGAATTGGAATACAAAGCATATTTGGCACTAAAACATTTGAATATGTCAATAGATACAACTAGTGAGAAAAAACTACTTCAAATAAATGATTTGGATAAACTATGGTGGAATGCATATGAGAATGCCAAGCTTTACAAAGAAAAGACAAAAAGATGGCATGATAAGAAAATTGTACACTGTATCTTTAAACCGGGGCAGAAAATGTTACTGTACAACTTAAGACTCAAATTATTTATGGGAAAATTAAAGATTAGATGGTTAGGTCTATTCATCATCACTAAGGTAACTAACTACACATGGAGCCATTGAATTAGATAACAAAAATAAAGAGTGGTTTATAGTTAATGGACATAGAGTGAAGTATTATCATGGAGATCAATTATCAAATGAAACGTCTCTGATAACCTTGGTGGATGCACCTTAAGATTTGATATGAACGTTTAGTTAAGAACGTTAAACATGACGCTAGTTAGGAGGCAACCCAACATTATTTTACTTACTTTTTCATTGTTTTGGTTTTGTATGTGAATAAAGATGAAGAGAAATGACACAACAAGATTGAGCATTTCAAAGAAAAATGTGGTTTACCTAAACTAAGGGAGTTTTCCTTCCTTTTACTTTTTCATATTTATATGTACACATTGGGGACAATGTATAATTTAAGTTTGGGAGAGAGAACTCCGTTATCTACTTTAGTATTTAGTACACATTTTCAATTTTTATAATTGTTTTATTATTTTTAGGATATTTTCAATCATGATTTGGGTAGAAATTGATAAATATATGGAAACTAAATGCGTGCATGTTTGATATGAAACATATGAACTCAATGATAAAACTGGTTATCATTACTTAGATAAGGAATATAACATGCTCGTTATGATACTTACATCAATCATGTGATATGCTTACTAGTTTTGATTGGATTGATTCAAATTTTTATGCACGTGTTCATGATTGATTTTGTTGTTCTTATTCAGAAAAAAATTTATAGTGAGTTATGCGAATTAATGAGATCTACCAAGTTGTAGAATTTATTTGATCATTCCTTGAGGCAAAATTCTAATTAGTATTTAGCAAAACAAATGATGTAAGTCTTATTTAGATCAATTGAGCCTTTCAAGCTAACCATTGTTAATATCCGTAGTCACCCATTTGAGCCTAATTAAGAACCTTTTATATCTTTAAGTCACATTTTATGCATGACTTATAAGCATTATCTCGACCCTAGCACCTTTAGCTTGTATAAAAGGAAGAAAATGCAATCATGTAACACTATAGAGTAAGGTGAAATGTAATGCACTCTATGAAAAAAAGGAAAAAAAAACTCACAACATAATTATCCTTCTAAAGAAAAATAAAATAAAATTGAAAATAAGTTTTGGGGTGTTGTAAAGTTACAAAAAATTGATAAGAGAGGGTGTACTAAAATATCAAGTAAAAGCTCAATTGTAGTTAAAATGTGCATGATTAATAAAAAGAAAGCTAATGTGTGAAAAGATCCTAAATGTCTTCATTCATCGACTCCTACCTAAGCCTTACATTACAAGCATGTTTATGAGATGTGAAAAATAGACTTATGAGACTTTTTCTAAGATTGAATTGAATCAATTCATCAAAAATGTTGTATAACTTTGTATTAATGTAAAGTTGATTGATGAATACGTGAACCTCCTTATCATAGAATTGTACTTTTGAGGAAGATAGCTTTTGCTAAACATACATGTATTAATATATATATTTATGAAAATACTACCCATATCAATTTATTAAGTTAGACTTAGCTTTACTTGAGAAAAAACAAATATTTAAGTTTGGAAGTATGATGAATCTATGAAAATAGAGTCATCAGTGCACTTTTTTACTTAATATTTGCTCGCTTTATTCAATAAGTAGTATTTTTGGGGTTAAAAATATTAAAATATAAATTTTCTAGTGAAAATGGGTAAAAATATAATTTTTGAAATATTTTTAGAAGTTTTTGCAATTGTTTTGAATTTTTTATGAATTTTGTACTGTAGGACCAATCAGAAGTTGCCATGTGAACTCCACGCATGTAGAGGAACTGACAACAAGCCATATGGATGACACTCAAGTAGAGAGGGCCAATTGTGCAACACCACATGTATCGTGTGACGCAATAACATACCATATGTCAACATAACATCATTTTGATTTTCATCGCTTGGTCAACAAGCTCACCATGCATCATCACCTGATTTGTCTATTCTTTCCACCCATGCACCAAGTAAGCCTGAATTGTGAATCATAAATCACCATGTGTCGATAAGTCAACGTGTGTTGATCAAGCTTTTCCCACTCTTATGCAATTAAAATGAGCTAATAAAATACATAATGTTTTCCATTATGTATTGACTAATAAAGGAAAATACAAAATAATCTCACAAAAATGTTGCTTACAACTCTTGAAATTTTATCTCAAGAGGATATCTCTCTCACATACAATATGGATTTCTTTATTCTCTCTCAAGCACTTAAGCTTCGTATCTCTCATATATATATTCTTAGGGATGATTATAAAATATAAAGTAATCATCTTTTTTATAATATAACATTTATTATTATAAATGTAAAAATGGGAGAGAGAGAGAAACTCTCCTTATTTTTCTCGTTCATTAAACTCCATATTTCTCATCTCGTACGCTTTTTCTATGTTTTGACATTTTATTTTTATTTTTTCATTTCCTCTTCTCTTATCTCCTCCAAAATAGGAGGGAATACTTTTCAATCTACCCCTTTCAACTTATATGAAAGTATCTACCATGCTTCTTGCTTTTCTACATAGTTCAAACTTGTTCTTAGGTAAAGACTTAGTCATCATAAATGAGACATTGTATAACATATAACATATCTAGTGATATCTAGCATAAATGTGCTTCGACCTTGAGGAAAAACTTGGATTCTTGCTTAAGTGGATAGTACTTTGACTATCACAATATAAAACACACTTTTATTTTTACTATCTCAATTTTGTAAGAATCTTTTCATATCATTTCTTTACACACTTCAGTAGTAGCAATAAACTTTTATTTTATAGTTGACAAAACTATACACTTTGTAGCTTTGATTACCATGAGATAGTTTCACCTGAAAAAGTAATTAGGTATCTAAAAGTAGATTTTCTAGAATCAATATCTTCATCTGTGTATCCATTCAATACAAGTTTACCACTTCTAAAGCATAAACTCATTTTAGAAGTACTCATAAGGTATCTCAGAATCCACTTCACTACATTCCAGTGTTCCTTTCCTGAGTTTGACAAGTATCTGCTAACAACACCAATTTCATATGTTATGTGTGGTCCTGCACACACCATAGCGTATATTAGACTACCAATGGAGGAGGAATATGACACCATAGCCATTTATTCATTGTTCTTCTGACATGTAGGACTGCACTTTGAGCTCAACATGAAGTGACAAGTAAGTGGAGTAGTGATGAGACAAGACCGGCAATGTCGATCTTACAGATACTTTAGTTTTATATTTGTAAAACTCTCGTAAGTGCACGAATCATTTTATAAAAAAAATGAAAAGTATACTTCCAAGGTCGATCTAAGGAAGAAATATATGTGGTTTTTTATTTATTATTCAAACTTTTAAAAATTAAATTAAATCATAAACATCATGTCATGATATTTTGGTCTTTTGTGTCCTAATCTAATAAAAAAAAATAAACATAGATATGATTTAATAAACAATAGTGCAATTTTTTTATCATTCATAACAGTAGAGTATTTATAGATATAATAATTAAGTTAATTATGCTTACTCATATTATTTAAGTTATTAAATATATAAATTGATATTTATTGATTCTCTCTTTTATATATGAATATCATTTTGGTGTGGTTAGATATTCTTTGTTAATTAAACAAATCAATTAACACATATGAGTGGAATCGATAATTATTTGGTTAATTAAATTAATTATTTTTTCTAAGAGATTGAAAATGAATAATTTAAATGCCACATTTGGTAGGGTTAGACATTTTAAAATTTATTCAAGGTGTCCAAATTAGACCTAAGAATTTAATTATCTGAATACTCATTTTCAAGTTTTAAACTTATTACTAAAAATATGTTGTCAATACATTTTTGAATAATAGTTCTTATATAAACAATAAAGTTCCACTCTAACTACCGGATGCTTGTATCAACAAATAAAAGAACACTACTCTAAATCAGACCAGATAATTAAAACTTAAAATATAATTTTTAGATTTAAGTTTGTAATGAAAAATAATATATTTCTCTCTAACATCCTAAATATAAAATCTTGAATAAAAATAAAATCAATTTATTTTATAGAAATATTTTACCTATTTAATATTTTGCAAGCATAACAATGTTATTATTTTATCATATTTACAAACAGTCAACCATGTTAAATTCAATCATAGATAAATTAAAAATAACATATAAGAATAAAACATAAAAAATAACTGTAAATAATTTATTTCAAAATTATACCTCAAAAGAATCCTTACATAACTTTGATGTTAATTTTGTTGCTAGAAAACCTCCAAACGGATTTGCATTTTCATTTATTGAATAAAAAACTATAAATCTATAAAAGCATAGCTAATTCTTCTAAAACGGAGAAGAACTTTAAAACTACAAACTAAAAAACTAAGGAAACTATCTAGAAAGAGAAAGATTTGAGAAAATTGTGTATTTTATAATGGGAGAAGATGATCCTTTTATAGGTGAGAAAAAGGCCAAAAAAAGTGGAAAATTGTTTAAAACATTATTTTGATGCATTTGGATAGGTTGATACGCGTAGAGGATGTGAGAAAGATCACAGTCCTGCTATATATGAAATACTTAATAGTTAACGACCATATGGAATCTATCCATCCACACTAAAGTTTTGGAGATAAAGGGGTTGGATCAAGGTCCTAGGTCAATTGGCCGAGAAAACGTTCGATTTGTTGTGAAAGTTCCCCTTTGTCGGAAGGTAGGGGAAAAGATAGAAATAGTTCATTTCTAACCTAAAATAAAAGGGCATGGAGGCCCTCTGCTATATTTGGTGAGTATTGCATGTCAAACACTCGATTGGGTTGAGAGCTGACCATTGCTCTTTATACATATTTTTTACAACACAAAAAAAAATCACCTGCATAAAGCGCCTTCGCT
This sequence comes from Hippophae tibetana, assembly GCA_037013495.1. Lineage (NCBI taxonomy): Eukaryota > Viridiplantae > Streptophyta > Magnoliopsida > Rosales > Elaeagnaceae > Hippophae > Hippophae tibetana. The sequence goes on from CM072808.1 coordinate 20,386,952, forward strand.
CTTCTATCACATTTCAATTGGATATACGATATCGCAAAACGTCCTTTCACGTTGGCTATAGTAGTCAATTCTGGGAGTCATTCCCCTGGGATACTCACAAAAAAATAGGCAGCAGGCCGAGAACGTAATTCCAGCCATTGATGACCTCTTTAACAGCGAACCCTTTATGAAGGGACTTTTGCTTCCCAGCCAGAAGCAAGCATGGCTTAGGCATAGGATTCCACATCCGCATCAGAAGCGGAATGCTTCTTTCATATGAATAAAAAAAGGTGAGGCTTTTGTTATGCCACCTGAATTGTGTAGTTATAGTTCACTGGGAGTGCTGCTCAAGCGCTAAGCTAACTACAAGTCTGGATCTTTCATCGGATGATGAATTCTCTTCTGGAAAAGGAACTACAACCTATGCCCACTAAAACCTACCGCTCTTATGTAGATGAGCATTTGGTGTATGGGACACAGCGAAGGCGGGTCCTAGCACACTCTGGACACGACGCAAGCGTGTAGTGTCACGTGCGAAAATCGACGCAACATGTGTTGGGCATACGCGGGGACATGTGTTGGGCTTGTGCTGACTCTATATGCTGGCAGCGTAAGTGTGGGCGTTTGTTGGGCATGTACTGGCTATATGCAAACATGTGTTAGGCATGCGCACACGAGCATGTTTCAAAGTGACTATGTAGCTATGCGCAGGATTTTAGTCCTTTTTTATATTTTTGACACATTTTGTCCATTTTTTTCATATTTTTAACCTTTCTTCATTTTGTTCTCAATATATTTGTGATGTATTATTACCAGTATTTTTCTCTGAGTCTTTAAGTTATTTTTGAACGAAAATACCTGAAAAACAATAAAAATACCCGTGATTCATAAAAGACAAATTTTATATAAAAATATGATAAAATCATATAAATATAAATATATTTAATTAATCAAATTACATTAAATCACAGTAATTTTATTATTTTTTAAGCACTCATCAAGTAGTAATTGGCTTTGCTTCAACCATGTTAAACATCACCAATACCTTCTTGATATATTTTTATTGTGATAACTTTAACTTCCCTTTCTTCTGATCATGGGAGATTGTCACACTAAGAATCTATTTTGTAGATCCTAAACCTTTCATGGAAAAAAACTTACTAAGTTATTTCTTTAGCTTTCCAATCTTGTCACTATTTGGCCTTACAACCAAAATATCATCAACATAAAGAAGAAGTATGATAAATTCATTATCATTGAATCTTTTTTATAAATACACAATGGCAAACTTTGTCCTTCGATATCCATGATTAATCATAAAGGAGTCAAACTTATTGTATCAATATCATGGTGCTTGCTTTAGTCCATATAGACTCTTCTTCAACTAAAATACCAAATTCTTTTCTTTGACTTTGAGTGTTTATGGTTGTTCCATGTAGATCTCTTATTCTAGATCATCGTGAAGCAAAGCAATCTTAACATCTAGTTGTTCAACTTCTATATTCAAACATACATTCAAACCAAGTACTATCATGATGGATGACATCTTCACCATGGGTGAGAAAATTTCATCAAAGCCAACTCCTTTTTTTTTCTAATTAAACCCTTGCATGACTAACCTTGCCTTATATCTAGGCCATAAGCTATTTTCTTCAGTCTTCAATCTGTATACCATTTGTTTCTAAGTTCCTTTCTACCTATTAGTAGTCTCATTAGGTTGTATGTGTGGTTCTCATGTAAGGATTTCATTTCCTATTGCATGCCTTTGAACCATTCCTCCTTATGTTCACTTGTCAAAGCTTCTTCGTAGCACTTTGGTTCTCCCCCATCAGTGAGTAACTGATGAGTGCTCAAAAAGCACTAAAATTACCATGATTTTATGCACATTAATTGATTAAAAATATATATATTTATATGTTTTATCATATATTTATATAAATTTATCTTTTTCGGAATCACGGGTATTTTTATTGTTTTTCAGGTATTTTGGCTTAAAAACATAACTTAAAGACTCAAAAAGGAATACTGGAAGCAATACATCACAAATATATTAATAAATAAATGGGGAAAGGTCAACAAATATGGAAAAAATGGACAAAAAGGTCAAAAATGTCAAAAAAGAGAAAATCACGCCGCCATGCCGTGCCGAGCCCCGCGCGTGCTGTTTTCCACTCCCACACGCGCCTGCTTCCAGTTCCGCGCGTGCCCCAGCGCGCTGCTCCTGCTCCCGCATGCGCCTGTGCTCACCTCAGTTGCCCTCCGCGCGCGCCGCTATCATTTCGCCCCATTTTCACGTGCAGCTACCCCCACGTCATGCTCACGTCATCAAATGATGTCAGCAATCACCACTCCACGTTTTCACAAATTTTTAACATTTTTTCCCCTACTTTTTCTCTCCATCCTCACCTATAAATATCCCCCTTCTCTTCACTTCTAAACACACCTCAAAACCATTCTTCTCTTCTCTTTCTTTCTCTCATTTCTTAGTTTTTAAGCTTTTCTTAGTTTCTTTCTTAGTTTTTACTTTTTCTTAGTTAAATTCTCTTAGTTTTAGAGTTCTTCTCTTTTTGAGAAGAACTAGTTATGTTTTTGTAATTTATTAGCTTTTTCATTCAATAAATAGGAGTGCAAATTCCGTTTGGAGGTTTTCTAGCTACGGGAATAGCATCGAAGTTCTATAAGGATTTTATTTTCTTTACAGTTATTTTTTTATGCTTTATTCTTACATGTTATATTTAATTTATCTGTGATTAAATTTAACTCTGCTGATTGTTTGTAAACATGATATAATAATAACGTTGTTATGCTTGCAAAATATTAAATAGGTAAAAATCTCTTAAATGAATTGATTTTATTTTTATTCAAGATTTTATATTAAGAATGTTAGAGAGAAATATATTATTTTTCATTACAAACTTAAATCTGAAAACTAGATTTTAAGGTTTAGTTATCCGGTCTGATTTAGAGTAGTGCTCTTTTATTTGTTGGTACAATCGCCCGGTAGTTAGAGTGAAGCTCTATTTCAAAAGTTTTTATAAGAATTATTATCTGAAAATGTATTGACAACATGTTCTCAGTAGTGGTTTTAAAACTTGAAAGTTAGTACTCGGATAATTAAATTCTTAGGTTTAATTTAGACACCTTGAATTAAGTTTAAACTGTCTAACCCTACCAAAGGTGGCATTTAAATGGTTCATTTTCAATCTCTTAGAAAAAAGGAATTAATTTAATTAACCAAATTAGTTATCAACCCCACCCATAGGTGTTAATTGATTTGTTTAGTTAACAAAGAATATCTAACACCACCAAAGGTGGTATTCATATAAAAAAGAGAGAATTAATAAAATATCAATTTATATCTTTAATAACCTAGATAATATGAGCAAGCATAATTAATTTAGTTATTATATCTATAAATACTCCACTATTATAAATGATAAAATTTGCATAAATATTTATTGAATCTATATCTATGTTTATTTTTATGTTATTAGATTATATTTATTGAATCTATATCTATGTTTATTTTTATGTTATTAGATTATATTTATTGAATCTGTATCTATGTTTATTTTTATGTTATTAGATTAGAAACAAAAAAACCAAACTTTCGTGACAGGATGTTTAGGATTTAATTTCATTTTTAAAAGTTTGAATAATAAATTAAAAACCACATACATTCCTTCCTTAGATCGACCTTGGGAGTATACTTATCATTTTCTATGAAATGATTCGTGCACTTGCGAGAGTTTTATAAATATAAAACCAAAGTATTAGCAAGAATCGGCGATGCCGGTTTTCGCTCATCAGTAACACAAACTCAATTTGAGAGTATCTTGTATAGAGTTTGGGTACCCCTAGGTGATCTTTTAGTTGAGGTCCAACAAATAGTTCTTGAAGAGTTGGTGCTTCTTCCTCTTCATATTTAGCTTGGTCATCAATAATACCATTACTTCTAAAATCTTCAATTGCATTGAAGGATCATTTACTACATCTCCAACATATTTCATTGAATCTCTCCCATTAGCTTGCTCTATAGAAGGAAAAACTATATCTAAGTTGAATTGACCTTCTTTTGAGCGATCAAGTTTTTCACCTCTTTGAATATCTTCAATAATTTGTTCTTCAAATAATACAACATCTCTACTTATGGAAATATTTCTTTGACAAGATCCTATAGCCTGTATCCAAATTTTTCATTACAATATCCCAAGAAGATGCATTCCTTTGACTTGGAGTCAAGCTTTAATCTCTCATCTTTTGGAATATGAACAAATGCTCTACAACCAAACATCTTCAGATGGTTGTAGAATACATCTTTGCATTTTCAAACTTTTTTGGAACATTACCATTCAATTGAGCTGATAGGGAGAGATTGATCAAATTAACCACAGTTAAAAGAGTTTCACCCTAGAAGCTCTTGGGTAACTTAGCATGAGATAAATTGTTCTCCCTCTTTAATAATAGTTATATTCATTCTCTCAGCTATGCCATTATGCTGAGGAGTCTTTGGAATTAATTTTTTATACCTAAATCCATTTCTCATGCAATAATTCTTAAAATCCCCCATATATTCCCCCTCAATTACCTGTGTGGATACACTTCAAATGTCTGTGAGTCTCTCGTTCAACACTAGTAGGAAACTTATTTAATACATCAAACACTTGATCTTTAGTCTTGAGTGTAGTAGGCCCAATCCTTCCTAGAATGATCATCAATAAAGTTAACAAATTACCTTGCTCCTCCAAAAGTACTAGTGGCCATCAGATTACATATATCAAAATACACAACCTCTAAAACATTGGGCTTTCTTTGTGAGGTTCTGTAATAAAATGAAGCTTGATGTTTCTTTCCAATCAAGCAATACAGACATGGTTTAAAATACATACCTTTTCCTTTCACCCTTATTAATACCTCTCTTTTGGCTAGAATTTGAAGTCCCTTCTTATATGACTGAGCCTTTTGTGCCATAACACAATTGAGGAATCTTCTTCGAGAGCATTCACACACACATTACATACTTTTTCTTTGGTCATGTAAAGACTATCTTCCTTCTTCCCTCGGGCTATTATTAAAGAACTTTTAGTAAGCTTCCACTCACTGATGCTTGAGTTATGTATTTATAAAATAGCTCGCAAGTACATGAATTACTTTATAAGAAATTATAGGTATACTCCCAAAGTAGATCAAAATAGAAGCTACATGCTTTTAAAATAATCCAACATAATTGTTAAAAATAAAAATTAAACCTAATAACATAAATTTAAAGAAAGATTCAACAAACATTAGATAAATATAACACTTAATGAAAAATTTATGGGATAAATTAGTTAGTTAATCATATTTTCTCAATATTAACTAGATTATTAAAGACATAAATTAAGATTATTGCATCTCTCTTACATGTACAAATAGTGCCTTCATTTGGGTTTACTATTTATTATTAAGTAAAATCACTTATGCCTTCGGTCAAGTCTATTAGTTAATTTTTATTAAATTATGCTTCCTTTTTAAGAGATTAATGAACCATTTAATTCCACCTTAGGTTGTGTCTAAGAAATTAAACTTCATTCAAGGTTTTCCAAGTTGGATTTAAAATTCAAATATATGGGAACTAACTTCAGATTTAAAAATCTACTACAAAAAATATGTCATTCATATATTTTCAAATAGTAATTCTTATAAAATCTTTGAAGTAGAGCATGAATCTAAATCAAATTTAGATAATCAAATATAACATCTAAGAGTAATACTCTAAATTAAATTCAGATAATCAAATTCTAAATCTAATTTTCATATTTTAAGTTTACTACAAAAATTATATAATATCATTTCTTTTGTAATACAATTTGTAGAATTCTTGAATAGAAAATAATACTTAATTCCTTTTATAAAAATATTTTCCTACTTTAATATTTCACAAGCATAACAACATTACAAATATCCCACAGTATTTTTAACTAGACATGCTTAGCTTAACAAATGATGAGTAAATTAAACATAGCATTCAGAACAACACATAAAATTAATCTAAAAATAGAATAATACATTTAATATTTATACCTAAAGCATATCCTTACAAATATAGAATTTCAGTACTAATACATTACTTGGAAATCTCCAAATAGATTTGACAATATTATTTATTGAATTAAAAGAACTACTACATAGACTTTTTTCAACTCTCAAATTAAGAGAAAAAATTAACAAAAAATTATAAAAACCAAGAAATATATAAGAAAAATCTTAGAGGGATATATTTTACAAAAGGTGAAGGGTCTTTTATATAGGCAAGAAAATGTTATAAAAAGGAGGAAAATGAGAATTGTTTAGTCCTGTGATAACTCTATGAAAGTAGAGTTATTAATTCACTTTTTTACATAATATTTTCTTTTTTATTCAATAAGTAGTATTTTTAGAGTTAAAATATTAAAATATAATTTTTTTTTGTGAAAAGAGGTGAAAATATAACTTTTAAATTTTTTTGGGAATTTTTTTTGCCACACGTTGCTCTTTGATTCGCTTAGTAAATTCTGTGTTCCACATGTCACACAATCATTGGTGAGCACTGTTAATTTTGCTTGTTTTGATCTCACCCCTTGATCTAAAGTTGATCTGACTATCCATATTTCGCCTAAGCTACATTGAACCCCCTAATCACCCCATACACCCTAATGAGCCGTAATTAATATTATTTTTTATCAATTTTTGGATCGAAGAAGAGAAAAATACAAAAACCAAATCATAAGAAGAAACAATTTTAGTAGAGATTGAAAAGGAGATTAGTACTACAAATCAAGATATTGATTGTATTTCTTTTTCTTTTTTCTTTGTCATTTTTTATGTCTTTCTTTTTGAAAAATATGAGCTTTATGAATGAAATTATGTCTAGCTAATTTATTAATCAATGGGTCTTATGAACCAAATTTTCAACATGTGATGATCTAATATTTTACCCCAATTATGATTTCAATTAAATTATATTATTTAATTTGATTTTTATGCTATTAGTTGTTTGGCCAACAATTGATCTTTAGAGTCCATTAAATAGATTTGAGAGAATTATTTAATTGTGTGTCTTAATTAAATAACATGCATAGTTTCTAGGTAGAGATATATAATTCTAATGTGTGTGATCCATATTTGATGAACTTAATTAGTAGTATGAAATTTAATTGAAATGAAAGTGTGATTAAGTTAATTACTATATGGTGTATAACTTACTTGATAGAGTAATACATGTTATATTATATTCAATTGATCATGTAATTGATTGATAATTATATTGGAGGAAATTTAATGATTCACATGTTTAGAAAATTAGGGGAATAAGTATTCTTAAATATTTTTTCATATATCTTCTTAGTTACTAAATTTGATTTAATTAATTATTTTTATTTATTTTTAGTTCTTTTAATTTTGGTTCCTTAAAATATAAAAATACAAAAAAAATTGATTTTTATTTTTTGTTTTAAAAATTATTTTATAATAACATACTCTCCGTTGGAACGATATTTTCTTATCGTTATATTACTTCTTACGATACGTATACTTGCATATTCATTACACACAATTCGTGTGCTCATCATCAAGCACCAAGTTGTACATTTATCTCTGCCATGGCATGCATCAATCCTATACAAATTCAAATCTCAATCCATAAGTGTCATCCATGACACACAATAACAACCACTGTTGCCAGTGTTGATTTGTGTTTCTAGAAGTTCTTTTGTATTTCATGATTAGTGCTTAAAAAAACTAAAATTATCATGATTTAATGTACTTTCATTCATTAAATAGATTTATATTTGTATGATTTTATCATATTTTTATATTCGAAATCATGAGTATTTATATTGTTTTCAAATATTTTCATTCAAAAATAATTTAAAAAGTTAAAGAAAAATACTAGAGGCAATACATCACAAATATGTTGAGAAAAAATGAGGGAAAATAAAAAAATGGAAAAATTGGACAAAATGGGTCAAAATTCAAAACAAATGTCAAAAATTTCGAGTCCGGTGCGCACCAGCACCATTCTACTGCAAATCTTGCCCCCTACACGCGTGCAAGCCTGTCCAAACACATCTAATATCAATATTTGAGATATTTTTCTAATTTTTAACCTTTTCTCACTTATAAAAGGATCTCTCCCCTATTGTAAAAATCATCCCAAAAATCACACATGCCTCTCCCTTTCTCTAGAAAGCTTTTTTAGTTTTTTTAGTTTTAAAGTTCTTCTCTTTTTAAGAAGAACTAGTTATATTTTGTAGATTTCTAGTTTTGATTCAATAATAAAAAAAATGCAAATCCGTTTGGAGGTTTTCCAGAAACAGTATTAGCATCAAAGTTCTGTAAGGATTCTTTTGAGGTATAATTTTAAAATGAATTATTTACAGTTATTTTTATGTTTTATTCTTATATGTTATATTTAATTTGTCTATGATTAAATTTAACATGGTTGGTTATTTATAACTATGATATAATAATAACATTGTTATGCTTGTGAAATATTAAATAGGTAAAACATTTATTCAACCTTGACCCAAACCGAAGAAAAGGAACTTATAAAAGTGCTTAAGAAGTTTTAAAAAGCCATAGGTTAGAGTATCGAGGATATAAGAAGCATTATTCCTACCATGTGTATGCATAATATCAACTTGGAGTATGGTGTTATACCCTTACGAGTGGCCCAAAGAAGACTAAACCCGAACATGTAAGAACGTGATAGTAAGTGGGTTAGCCCCAGTGCATGTGGTACCTAATAAATCTTGGATAACAGTTATTGAAAATGACAAAAGTGAATTATAGCCCAGTAGAATAATCATTGGATGGATGATGTGTTTAGATTTCAGGATACTGAATTTATATACTAAAAAGGATCGATTTCCTCTTCCATTCATTGATCAAATGTTGGAAATATTAGCTAGGCACAAATTTTACTGTTTTCTAGATGGATTGTTAGGATATTATCAAGTACTCATAGCACTAGAAGATCAGGAAAAGACCATATTTACATGTCTTTTTGGGGAATTTTCTTTTCAAAGAATTACATTTGGGTTATGCAAGGCCTCCGTCATGTTCCAGAGATGTATGATGTCTATCTTCTAGGACATGGTGGAAAAATTCATGGAGGTTTTCATGGACTATTTCTCTTTCTTTGGAAACTCATTTGATGATTGCTTACATAAATTGACTTTGGTTTTAGAAATATGCATTGAATGCAATCTAACCCTTAGTTGGGAGAAAAGTCATTTTATGGTTAAACAATGGATAATGTTAGGACATATAATTTCAAACAAAGGTATTAAAGTTGATACGGTAAAAGTTGAACTGATTTCCAAATTACCGCCACCTACATATGTTAAGGGGATAAGAAGTCTCTTAAGACATACAAGAGTTTACAGATGATTTATTAAATATTTCTCTAAAATAAGTCATCCTTTATGTAACCTATTATCAAAAGATGTTTATTTTGATTTCAACGATTACTACCTTATTGCCTTTAATACCTTGAAAGGGAACTAACATCTACCCCGTTTTATTATGGCACCAAACTGGTCTTTACCCTTTGAAATAATATGTGATGCTTTCGATTATGCTTTCGAAGCAGTCTTGGGATAGAGAATGGATAAGTGTTTACATGTCATCTACTATCCTAGCAAAACACTCAATGACGCCCAAATGAATTATACCACCACTGAAAAGGAATTCTTGGTTATAGTGTTTTCTTTAGAAAAATTCAGGTCTTATTTAGTAGGATCTAAAGTGATTGTGCATTCTGATCATGCTACTTTAAGATACCTATTAAGTAAATCAAATTCCAAGCTAAGATTAATCGAGTGGATCTTACTCTTACAAGAATTTGATCTAGAAATCAAGGATAAGAAAGGCAATGAAAACTAAATAGCAGACCATTTTTTTAGGTTGATTTCTGACTTCAATTCTCTTAAAGGTGAGAGTAATGAAGATATAGTTGAAACTTTTCCTGATGAACAATTATTTTCAATAGATCCAAACCTATGGTATGTTGATATTGTAAACTACCTTGCCACTAGTGTTTTGAAACCTAACACTTCATATCAAAACAAGAAAAGGTTCTTAAAAACTATTAAGGACTATTTCTAGGATGACCCTTATTTATACCAGATTGGTCAAGATCAAGTCATCTGAAGATGTGTACCTGAATAAGAACATAAGAGCATTCTAACTTTTTGTCATAAACAACATTTTGGGGGCCATTTTAGTGGCGAAAAGATAGCCTGTAAGGTATTATAATATGGATTCTTTTGACACATTCTTTTTAAAGATGCTCATATGTTTTGTTCACAATGTGATAGATGTCAAAGAATAAGCAACATCAGTAAAATAGATGAAATTCATTTGACATCTAATTTAGTTGTTGAACTCTTTGATGTATGGGGGATTGACTTTATAGGTTCTTTTCCTCCATCCAATAGTCTTCAATATATTTTGGTTGTTGTGGATTATGTATCCAAGTGAGTGAAAGCTATCCCTACTAAAACCAATGATGCTAATGTTGTTGTAAAATTCTTGAAGGATTCAATATTTAGCAAGTTCAGAATGCCTAAAGCTCTAATAAGTGATGGAGGTATCAATATTTGTAACAAAATCCTTGATGGAGTACTAAAAAGGTACAATATCACACATAGAGTAGCTACTTCATATCATCCTCAAAATTCTGGTTTAGTGGAAGTAAGTAATAGGAAAATGAAGGGAATATTGGAATGCATTGTGCATCCTTCAAGGAAGGATTTGGAATTTAAGTTAAGTGATGCCTTATGGGCATACCACACAACTTATAAAACACCTATTGGGATGAGCCCTTATCGATTAATCTTTAGAAAAGTGTGTCACCTTCTCATTGAACTTGAACACAAGGATTACTGTGCAATTAAAGAGTTAAACATGGACTTAGATAAAGTAGGAGAAAAATGGTTACTACATCTTAATGAGTTGGAAGAAATTAGGAACAAAGCCTATGAGAATGCCAAATTGTACAAAGTACGTACTAAGTGTTATCATGACAAGAGGCTAGTTTCTAAGAATATTCACCCTGAAATGAAAATTATTTTATTTAACTCTCGTATGATATTATTTCCAGGAAAATAGAGATCAAAATGGGATGGACCAATCAAAATAATCCAAGTTTTTGCACATGGAGCAGTAGAACTATTGGATTCTATGACACAAACAACATTCAAGGTCAATGGGCATCGTGTGAAGCCTTAATTATAAGGACCACATAACACTACCAAAATTAATTGCATTTCATGAGTAATCCTTAGTACCATAATGATGTTTCTTGCTAAGACGTTAAACTAAGCACTCGATGGAAGGAAACCCATCATTGAAAGGTTATTTTATTTTATTTTAAGCAATTTAGTTTGTTTTATTAATTTGTTTTCTTTTATGAGAACTTTGTTTATTTTATGGCATAAATTAATTAATTATTAAGATATGTTAGAGTACCTATTTGTATGATTCAAATCAAATCTAATGTTGGATGCAACTAGCATTCTCCATCAAAATCCTTAACACATACAGTAATTTGGTAAATTTTCCATTCCTTCTCTTTTTACAATTTGCATTTGTTATATTGAGGACAATGTAGATTTTAGGTCAGGGTGATAGGATTTAAAAGTTACACAAATTAGGAATAATTTAAAAAATTTATAAATAATGTGCCCTTGTTTTGCTTATTTAGTTGTTTATTTTCATATTAATTGTTTCCTTTAATTTATTTGTTTTCTTTTATATACGTGTGTTATTTTGTTTATTTGTGTGGTTAGGTAAATTAGAGTAGTGTTCAAATTTTTGTCACAAAAATAATCATGTTTTAAAAATTAAGTTTAAGCAATGATTGAGCCTTTTTGCATTATTAGATTAATTTTCAAAACAATATCAAGGAGTAATATGATAATTAGTAAATTTGTGTCATAACTAATATTTTATGATAAAATGTTGAAATGAAATGACCCAAAATCAGAGTGTAAGAATCAAATAGTGGAGACTACCCTTGTCAGATATTATTTGAGCCTTAATTTCCTTTATTTTGAGTGAAATATTTTCTTTATACTCAAAACACTTATTCTATTTCTTCAAAACTTTAGATGATCTATATAGGTATTAGAATTGAATGTATAAATTTTCTCATCTTAATAAAATATCGTATATTTATTTTTCAATTGCTTAAATTAAATGATTTAAGTATAAATTGATAGTATATGCCCGTGCGCCGCCAGTACACACTAGAACCGAGTCTAGAGTGTGCAAGCACATGCCAATCCTATCACACACATGTCACGCCTAGTCCCAAACGTGTCAGTGCCTGTCTGCCACAAATCTCGCACTAGCCTATCCAAACGCGTCCAAAATCAATTTTGAGATATTTTTCCACTTTTTTAGCCTTTACCTCACCTATAAAAGAAACTCCTTCCCCATTCTAAAAATCATCCCAAAAATCATATATTTCTTTCTCTTTCTCTCTCTAGAAAGCTTTCTTAGTTTTTTGTAGTTTTTTAGTTTTAAAGTTCTCTTTTTGAGAAGACGTAGTTATGTTTTTGTAGATTTCTAGTTTTTATTCAATAAATGGAAATGTAAATCTGTTTGGAAGTTTTCCAGAAACAGAATTAGCATCAAAGTTCTATAAGAATTCATTTGAGGTATAATTTTTAAATTAATTCTTTATAGTTATTTTAATATTTTATTCTTATATGTTATATTTAATTTGTCTCTGATTAAATTTAACATGATTAGTTGTTTATAAATATGATATAATAATAACATTATTATGCTTAAGAAATAATGAATAGGTAAAACATTTTTATAAAATAATTGATTTTGTTTTTATTCAAGATTTTATATTAAGAATATTATAGAGAAATATATATTTTTTCATTACAAACTAAAATCTAAAAATTAGATATCAAGGTTTAATTATCCGGTCTAATTTAGAGTAATGCTATTTTATTTGTTGGTACAATCGCTCGGTAATTAGAGTGAAACTATATTTCAAAAGTGTTTAGAAGAACTATTATTCAAAAATGTATTGACAACATATTTTCAGTAATAGTTTTAAAACTTGAAAGTTAGTACTCGAATAATTAAACTATTAGGTTTAATTTGGACACCTTGAATAAAGTTTAAAATGTCTAACTAAACCAAAGATGGCATTTAAATAGTTCATTTTCAATCTCTTAGTAAAAAGGAATGAATTTAATTAAGCAAATTAATTATCGACTCTACTCATCATTTCACCCACTTAAATTTGGTTGAAACATATGTAAAACTTACATTTATTATTCTAACATTCTCCATGGTTGCAATGAAGTATTTTTAGGTATGATTATTCAAGTGTTAATCAGTTGAATTATTTTGAAACTAAAAATAACTTTAAAAAAATGCATGTGATTTCAAAAACATAGATTTGCTAAAATAATGAAAATATTATGTAAATACAATTATATTTCGATACTAAAGTGCATATAAATCATATAATTCTTGTAAACCTTTATGTCATTATTGGCTTTACATATGCAAAACACAATGGCTGTTTTATTATATTGTTATGTGTGTAAGGTTATGTGGATCAATAATGTACATACACACATTTCAAGGAACATTGTAAGTATGTTTTACACATACCATGGGATTGATTTTTGTAGTGTTTATTCTAAGTGAAGTTTTGGTTTTCAACAAACGAGGGTGCAAGCAAGCCAGCATTGTCGCTTGTATTTTTAATTCATTTCGAGTGTAGTTATTTATGAAATTTACTCGATAATTTTTGGAATGAAAAAATGTAAATTTCTAGCACCTCACCACCACCCTTGGCGATGTGGTTAGCGAGATGCATGGCAAGGTGGCCAAATAAGTGTTATAAATACCCCGTCATTAATTACAAAATTAATTCAAAAAACCTATCAAAACTCTATCAAAAAATTTATTGATTCGAATTCCATATTTACCAATTATTTTGAATATGTTTTAGTAATTGTGATATGATTGTGTGAGTATAAATTGTGAGTGTGAATATTTTTAGGTGGTGAGTGAGGATGTCTCCGTGTGAGTAGTATTCAATGGTTGTGTTAGTTTATTCTATACATTACTATTATATGGTATCTGATCACATCACATCACATCAAGTGGTGTCGGTTGTGGAAGAGATCCGGATTCGTATGTGAACTAGGTCATTACAGAGGCAGAAAACAAGAGCAGCAATAGGCTATTTGAGAGGTTTCAATTGATCGAGGTAATAGTGGTTTGATTTTTTTCAAAGTTGTAATTGTTTTATTGATTAGTGAATTGTTTGTTGTTGAATAGTTATCTTAAGCATCTCAAGGACATTACCACATAGATATGATCTTTATGTGGATTTACCTCATTATATCATATGTTATTCTTATTCTATTATTGTGCTAGTATAATCTGAGTTTTAATTATATATTTTAAAAAATACTAATATTTAAACTCTGATTAAAACGTCATTATATTCCTTACCTACTTTCTAGTTTTCATATAATATTTTTTATTGAATATTATTTTTTTGATTTGATATTATATTATTACTATTACTGGTGAGTATTATATTTTAAGTTGGTATCCTTTCCGCTGCTTGTGGGGACAAGTCTATTAAGAATCTGTATCTTTTTACCTTGGTTGTTTACCGGATCGTTGACTCTTTCAAATCACGTTATATTTAGTACTTTTTAAGCACTCAACACAATCCCCAAGTAGCTTCTTTCTAATCTCTAGCAAGGAAAGAGAAAACCTAAAATAAAGTTAAACTATCCTAAATTATTTTCATAGATTGACACGGTTTCATTTAACATATGCAACAAGCCTTTAAACCCCCTAAATTGCCCTTGTAGATGAGTTTAAGTCTCGTGAATACTTTCAAAGATGATACACACAAACATCAAACTAAAATGTAAAAAATATAAAATAAATAACGAAACTATTCAAATAACAAATTAAAATTTGAACAAAATAAAATTTAAAATAAACAATAATTAAATAAAATACCGAAACTTCTCATACTTTTATCTCTTTTAAGTTCACAATTCATACTCTTAATATCACACTGATCTTATAGGTTTAAGCACTCAACCATAGTTATATGCTAATAGAGTTTATGTAAAGAAATGAATTAATAGGTTTGCATATGTTTAAAGAATAAAAAGATTCAAAGTAGTGCGTCATAATTGATTTAATGAAAGGAATCAAATGTAAGTATTTATAAAGAAATAAAATACCATTTTCATGCATCAATTAAAATCATAAAATAAAATATCAAATACATGCATTAGAGATGCATGAATAATGTAATAACTTTACGGAACATTATTTTCTATCTTTCTTTTGTATTAGTCATTTCTCACTACTATAGAAATTTTTGGAATACCATTTGATTTTTCTCTCTTATTTTTTTTTCTCTTTCTTTTTTTAAGAGATATGCACCCATGTAAATTTTTGTTGGATTTTGGTTAGCGACAAATTTTGGCTTTTTTGTATATTGGTTTTAAGAAATTCCATATATTTCTCTTTTTAGTAGAAGTCATGTATGATTGAATAAGTGCATATACTTTTAATTTCTACTTGAGTCATTCAATTTAAGTAATAAAAACAAGTATGACACTTTATGAGATGTAAAATCTTAACATTCAATGCAAAAATATATAAAGATCATCTAGCAATTTAGACTAATAAAAAGAGTATTTAAAATAGCAGAAACAATATTATCACTTATAATGAAAAGATAACATCTCAAAATATTCTCACAATATAATCTCTACTATTTTATTCCTAAATACTAATTTTAGATTTATCTCAATTTTAGTATTTTAGCATGAAATATAAATTATAACAAAAACTAAATAATTATCACATTATTCTGTGACATGTTCAAAATGTTAACTTAACAATGCAAAGACTTAATCATTTACTTAAAAATAATTATAAGACATGATAATTTTTCCATAATGTTTTTAAAATTAAACCTAAAATCCCTAAATCAATAAAAACAAATAAAAGGAAATAAAACAAGTAAAAATGTAAATATATATTTAATAAAAATATTTAAAAATTGCTCAAATTTATGTAATGTAACATTTTCACCCACAATTTATAATTTATATTACTCTCAATATAACAAGTTCAAAATAAGGATAAAGAAGAAGAAGTTAAAGTTATCAATTTATTGTACATAATCAAATATTTGATATGAAAATTCACGTGTATCCATCACCTCAAACATATTAATCTACACAAATAGAAGATAATATACTTCTTACATATCTCAACAAACACTTACAAATTCAATAGTTCTAAATATAATAAATATTGTTCGCATAAACAAGAAATTAAAAACAAATTACATAAAAAAATCCAAAATTAAAAAACAATTAAATAAACTAAAAGAAAATACATAAAAACAATAAAAACTTGTAAAAACCCTGGAGTAGCTCAATCATTCACGTCATCCAGTTCTTTTTGAAGCCAAATAGTATTTGGGGTGAAAGAAAATTGGGTTTAAGGAAGAAGGAGATAAAGTTTGTATGAGTTTGATTTGAAACGCGTATTCTAGGATTTTTAACTTAAAAATTCATTGCAACAAAAATAAAATCCAACGTGTTCAAACAAGGACCTATATGTATATATGTCTTCTCTTAACCCAACTATATTCTAAGAACCTCGCTTACACAAGAATCAAACCTCACCTCAAAATATTTTTATCACAATAAAAATAATAAATAAATAACAAAAAATAATAAAATAAAATAGATTAAGAAAATGAAGCAAATTATAAAAGAAATAAAATGGGATAAATAAAAAATATATAAATAACAATGTAAATAATATAAATACAATGCATATGATACACATAATTTATGATACAATAATATAATTTATTATACAATAATGCAAGTTAAATAAATAAATATAACAAGTTGAAATATATTAGACAATAATTAAATAAGTACATGGAAATACTAAATAACACATGGTTAAAAAAGAAAAAAAAATTAAATTTAGTAAATAAATAAAAATAAGAAAATAAAATAATTTAAAATAAATATTAAAGTTAGTGGACAAAAATACTAAAACAATTCAAAACAATTAAGTAAATTAATAACTAGAATAAAAATAATATTTTTTTTATTTAAAGATCTTTAAGTTTTATTTCAAAATATTTCAAAATTTATTGATTGATTTATTTATTTATTTTTTCAAAATTTATTATTATTATTTTTAAATATCTTAAGTCAATTAATAACTTAAATTTTTTTTATTTAAAAATATCTAAAGTCAATTAATAATCTAGATATAGTTTTTTAAAAAAAATTGATTTTTTGTATTTAAAAATATATAAAGTCAATTAATAATATAGATAAATATTTTTTATTTTAGGATTTTCAAAAAAAGTTGAATATTTTTTATTAAAATCTCTTAAGATAATTTTTTAATTTCTTAAGTCAATTATTAATTGGACACTACTTTTTTATTTTCAATTTTTTTAAAACTCGTTAAAATCTCATTAATATTTTGACTTGTTTTAAAGATTTTATTTTATTTTAAAAAATAAAAAGAAATCACAAATATTTAGAAAACAAAAAATGTTTAAGATTTTGATAATAAAAATTTAAAAATATTCTTTCTCCCGATAACGGCGCCAAAAACTTAATACTCGAGTGCATGAATCACTTTATGAAAAATTATTAGTATACTTCCAATGTTAGTCTAAGGAGAAACTACGTAGTTTTTAAATAATTCAATAAAATACTTAAAAACAAAAATTGAACTTAAACATCATGTCACAAAATTTGGTTTATAAATATATAAACTAATAACATATATTTAAAGATGGATTCAACAAACATGAGGACAATAAAATTTAACACTCAATGAAAAATTTATGGTATATATTAGCTACTTAATCATACTTGTTCAATATTAACCATGTTATTCTCTTATATATACGAATAGCGCATTCGTTCATGTCTATTGTTTGTTATGAATTAAAATCATTCAATGCCTTCGATTAGATCTATCAGTTAATTTTAATTAAATTATGCTTCTTTTCTAGAAGACTAACAAACTATTTAGTTATTGCCTTCGATCGTGTCTAACAAATTAAACTTCATTCAAGGTGTCAAAATTAGATTTTAAATTTAAATATTTAGGAATTAATTTTTAGATTTTAAAATCTAGTACAAAAATATGTCGTCAATATATCTTCAAATAGAAATTCTTATAAAAATCTTTCAAATAGAGCATGATTCTAAATCAAATTTAGATGATAAAATCTAATATCTAAGAGTATTACTCTAAATTAGACCTAGATAATCAAATCGTAAATCTAAATTTTATATTTTAAGTTTAATATGAAAATTGTGTCATTACTATATTTTTTGTAATAAACTTTGTAGAATTCTTGAATGAAAAATAATATATAATTAATTTTATAAAAATGTTACATACTTTAATATTTCATATGCATAACAACATTACTAACATCCTTTAGTATTTTCAACCAAGCATGCTTAATTTAATAAATGATTAGTAAACTAAACATATAATTTAGAATAGCACATAAAATTAATCTAACAATAGAATAATACATTTAAAATTTATGCCTCCAGCATGGCCTTCTAAATACATAATTTCAATACTAATTCATTTTCTAAAAAACCTTCAAATTGATTTTTCAATAATGTTTATTGAATTAAAAGAACTACTACATAAACTAAACTTATTCAACTCTCAAATTGAGAGAACTTAAAGAAAAATTATAAAACTAAGAATTCTAAGAAACAACTAAGAAATAGCTAAGAGGAATATATTTTACAAAGGGTGAGGGGTTCTTTATATAGGCAAGAAAATGTTGCAAAAGGAAGGAAAATTTGGATTGTATTATAGAGCAATATGGTGCACATTTATCTCTACTGCAACATGCATCAATATGATACGCATTTAAATCTCGATCCATAAGTCTAGCACAACGGCACATAATAATGACCGTTACAACCTGTGTTGATCTGTGCTTCTAGAAGTTCTTTTGTATTGTACTCCCTTGCATTTGGTTTGAATATACGTAAGACTTGCATATATTATTCTAACATTCTTAATAGTTGCAATGAAGTGTTTTTATGTATGATTATTTAAGTGTTAATCAATTGAATCATTTTATAATTAAAAATAATAAAATATACATGTGATTTCAAAAACATATATTTGCTAATAAATCAAGTAATATTTTTTTTTCAAGCATTCATCAATTACCACCACCAAATACACTGGTGTAACTATTATCATTGAGTAGTTTGTTGGATGTCAAATTCATACGCATGTCTGGAACATGTCTTAAATCCTTGAGAACCAAGCAATAACTTATGTTGGTTGCAAGGGAAATATCTCATCTTCCTACCATCTTAGACATTTTATCATTTCCTATTGTAATGTTACCAAAATATCCATTTGTATAGGATGTAAAGAAGTCCCCCAATGAGGTTACATAATACAATGTACTGGAAACAATGATCCTATATATGTCTTGCAATGCTAAATTAACAATAACAACATCACAAATAACAATAACCTCATTTCCATTAGACATTGTTGTAGTCGTGCCTTTTGCTTCACCACTCCTTTACTTTCTTTTGAGTTGTTTGTGTTCTTTTTTCATATGGCTCTTTTTTCCACAATGATAATATTCTATATCTTTCATCATCCTTTCTATTACTACTTCTTCTAGCCACAAGTACCTCAAACTAAATTGATGTTTCGTTCTCCGTGCTCCTTCCTTTTCTCTTCTTCATTGAATATGCTATCTTTTACTATATCCAATGTAAGAACACATTGTGGAGTTTAGTTACTTAAGGACGCCACCAATGTATCTCAGGTATCTAGTAAGAAGATGAGTTACAATAGTGATTGTAATTCATTACCAAACACCATTTTCATATTTGTCAATTAGTTCACCAACCCTTGGTAGTCACTTAAATGTATAGAAACACTTTGATTGTCTTTTTACTTTAAGTTAACAAGCTATTAGATAATAAAAGCTTTATTCTAAGTAGTCTTTCTCTTATACATAGAATCCAAGTTTGTCCATAATGAGTAAGCAATAGTTTCTTGTGCTATATAATGAAATATGCTCTATCAATCCATTATCAAATTCGTCTGACAGTTTTTCTGTTCATTAAGGTCCAAGTAGCATCAAATTTTCCTTCTGTTTTTGCTTATTCATTTAGAAATGGCTCATACAAATCTTTGCAATAAGAATGACCTCCATCCTTGGCTTCAAAATTGAATAATTTAATATCGTTAGTTTAATCATTATTGCAAGTGAAGTTGATGTTACCTCTTCCATTTTTGAAATACACAAGGTTATTACAATTAATAATTAGATTACGTGACTTTGGCACCACTTGTTGTGAAAGATAACAAATAAAATAATAATAGCCAAATAGAAATTTGGAGAGGTCCTTGGATCTATCTTTTCTCACTTTTATGTAATTAAAATGAGTTAACCAAATATATAAAATCTTCCACTATATATTGACCAATAAAATAAAATACAAAACAATCTCACAAAAAATATGGCTTATACTTTTTTGGATTTTTATACAAAGAGGATAGTTTTCTCACATATAATAAGGATTTCTTTACTCTCTCTCTCTCAAGCACTTGGGCATAGTTTCTCTCATTCTTTTTATATATATTAATATGTAAATTTTTTTTAGGAAAGATCATAAAATGTAAAGTAATCACATTTTATAATATAACATTTACTATTATTGTAAACGTAAAAAGTGGGAGAGAGAAATCTCCTTATTTTTGTCTTTCATCAAACTCTTATTTTTCTCTTTTAAATTTTGTCCAAAATTTTAATTTTCATTAAATTGATTTAACGATGCTATGGTTAATATCTTTCACTATATATTGACTATAAATGAAAATACAAAACAATCTCATAAAAATGTGACTTATACTCTCTTAGATTTTTATTTCAAGAGGATATCTCTCTCACATACAAAGATTATTTCTTTACTCTCTCTTAAGCACTTAAGCTTAATTTTAACTATGACATTACTTTACTTTCAATTTATTTGATCCCTACTTATTTCAAATTACATGATTTGGTCATGAACTTATGATAAATTTATAATTTAATCCTTAATATTTTAATCATGTGATAGTTAAGCATAACATATTAAATCAATTTGATGAAAAATAAAATTGTAGACTAAATTTGTCAAACTTAGAAATGTTAGGAACTAAATGGTGTGAATTTAAACTTGTAATAGCAAAAAATGATGGGAATAATTCACTTTTTTTTTCATGGAAATGGGTAGGTAAAATGACACTATATCTCATTTAAAAATAATTATTACATGTCATGTGATCTTAAATGATCCATATATATAATTTTGTCCTTATATGCTCACTTTAAAAGAAAGGACTAAAGTGTTATTAAAGTTAAGTGTAAGACCTAAATGTTATTTTTTAAATAAATATAAAACTAGTACGGTCGCCCTCCCACAAATGTTTGTATAAATACATTTATAAATCTAAATATAGATGTATGATTCATTATTGGATTGGCATAAATTCTCCCTTACTTGAAAACACTGGATGAATGGTGAGTGGTAAATGTCATATTGTTCCAACAAGATAGGATCAATGTGGTGGAATTCATCTCCAATAATCCAAATGTCATTGATGTCAATACGTCCTTTCCAATGAATAAGAAAGTAGCGAAACTTATCAGTGGGAGAGGTGACAAGGTGATCCTCAAGGACATATACAGTCTCCTCACGGTTCTCGTGTTATGTGAGAGGCATTAGCAGTGTGGGCACTACAAAGGTACCTAAAAAGACATCATAAAGAAAACAAGAGAGACTCAAATGTGACTTGATAAGGATACAAATTTATCACACTAAAAATCAGGCTACTAGTTAAGTTTGCAAGTAAATCAAGAAAATATATATTGGATTCGAGGCAACGAATAAGTCGAAAAGGATTAGCGAATCGGTCATGCAACCTTTTGGAACCAACTTCTATCTACTTGGGTAGATAGAAAGAGAGATATTTGTTCAATTATATGTACTATTTGCATCGCTTAAATTTTCAATATGTGATCCAATTTTGGCCTAAGTGTGTCCATTTTAGTATTAATTTTCCCTTTAAAACTGTATACTTCCTTTACAAAGGTTACATATGTAGCTTCTAAGTCTTTAAAAGTGGTGTTTATGTTTTTTTTTCAAGGAATGAAAAGAAAATTAGGGTTGAATTACCTCGAAGAAAATCAAAATTTCCTTACTACTAAACCCCACCTAATAGACAATAAATTTAGGACAAAAGATAATTATTAAAATAATAAGATTAAAAGGAAAATTATAAAAATTGAAAGGAAGTCAGGATTTTGTTTTTTGTTGAATGTTACAAGCACACAACTTGAAACCAACAAAATTATAACTACTTGATTTTCAAGACGAGAATTTATTTGACCTTGGACACTATGGTGTTGGTTGCTCCTCAAATTATCTGAAACAGGTCAAAAAGTTTCAAAATCGGGTTGAAAAATTGGTGAACTAGATTTTGTTGCACTATTGGGCCAAAATAGACCAAACCGATTCAGTTGGACCGCCTCAAATTTGCTTAGAGGCCCAGTCAGGTACGATGGTGGCTCGGTTGAAGACTTCTTGGTGGTTGGTGGAACAGTCAGACAAGACAAGGCTTACTGTGGCAGTGGGGTGCTGTGGGATCACTGGCGACCGAGTTGACTATAAGGCTTGCGATGCAGAATTCCTGCTGTGCAAGGGGCGCTAGTGTGAAGGTTACGTAGCTGACGGTAGTGATTGGGGTGGAGATGACTGGGCGTTTACCGACGAGGCTGTTTGAGGGGTGGATGAAGTGGCGGTAGGCGTGGTGTGGAAGGCGGGCCAGCGACGGACTATCTGGATTCTTCCTTATTCTAATTTTTTTTAATTAGAAATTTCGTATAAAAAAAATTATTTCAGTTTTTATACTAAATTGATGTAAAAATGACAATATAATTTAAAAAGAAGATTAAGGAGAAAGAAAGAAAGAGAAAAATGAATGAATAATTATTGTTATTTATAAATTGTGTTCAATACAATAATCAAGCTTATATTTCTTCAAAAATATTATTAAAGTTTTAAAAAATTCAAAAATATTCTTGAAATATAACGCAAGTTAAAATAGTAACATGCAATATCAAAAATATTCTTAAAGTTTCAAAAAATGCAAAAAAAATTTAAAATAAAACAAAAAAAATAAAATAAAAAATAATAGATATAAAAACATAAGACATCTTACGATGTTTTTCACAAAAAATGGTAATAAGTAAAAAATAATTTGAATAAATTCAAAAAGTAAAGTTAAATCTTAAAAAAAAGACAAATTTAAAGACTCATCATTTTTATTAAGAAAATTATTCTATAAGAAAAACATAAATTATTATGGCATACGAAAAAAAGAAATGAGTAATAAGATTACAGATGAGAAATGAAGATATAATATATCATTAATTGATAAAAAAACTATATAAACAAGTTATCAAAAATTTCTCATAAAGATAAAAAAAATTGGATACATCTATTTAGGAAAAATTCAAATATCAATAAAAGCTTATTTTATAGAAGGAATAGATACACTAATAAAAATAGCATTATTAGATAACAAAATAATAAATATACAAGATGTCTTATTATGAATGTTCCATGGTAATTTAGGATAACAAAAGTTAAAATTTACAACATATCCTAGATTTGATATAAATATATATGATAAAAATCTAAATAAAATATTAAGTCTAGGTTATGAATTTGAAAGAGAAGATTTAATGAAAGAAGAGAATTATTCATTTTCAATACATTATCTAGTAATATATTAGTTAACAAATAGGCATAATAATTTAATATATGGACAAAATGAATTTATAAAAATAGATAAAACTTTTAAGAAACTTGGACAAATAATAAAACCAGAAATATTAAACGACTTTGAAATACCAAAAGAATGGAAATTAGTTATTGAAGAAAAACCCTTGATAATAGGAAGAAAAAGTAATGTTGTTAAAATTAATAACATGTCAAGGTTTACTTTTATAGATCAAGGAGAAACTTCTAACCAAGAAGAAGTTAAAAAAACTAGAAAATGAAGTCAAAATAATGAAGACTTCATGATTGTATATTAGGGAAAAATAATGTTTAGAGATAAAATAAAAAAAATATGCATTTAGAAGTAATGGAAGTTAAGTAGGTGTAGCAAAAACTCAAGCAACATTATTTGAAACTATACAATTATTAATAGAAAAAATGGATTTAGTACAAGAATTAAAAACAAAATATGTACAAGAAATAATAAATGTACAAAAAGAATTACTAAAGGAAATAAATGGATGTGGTTATAATAAACTACAAGCATAAGGAATTTTTAGAATTAAGAAAAGATATATATATAACATACATAGGAATAATGAAATAATAGGTTATAAATATGATCCATTAAAAGGACTAAAAGAAGAAACACCTAGTAGATCAGATTCCTTGACTTCTAAAAATGAGAAAAGGAAAAATGAGGAACAATCTAAGAACAAAGAGATAATTTCAATTTAATGGAATATAGAAAAAGAATTGGAAAGAAAATTCATGGACCATGAAAATAGAGATATAGAAACATTAGTCAGTTTATTGATATTAACAAATGAAGAAATAGAATAACATTATAATGAAAAACTTTGTACTAACAACGAAGATGATGATATGACAAAAATCAATGAAACTGATTCTGAACCAAAAAACATGACCTTAAAAGGTCATATGAAACCTATTTCATTACCAATCCCTTACTAAGAAGGAACATCTGACCCATATAGGGGAGAAATAAATAGATAAAGAACAGAACAACCTGATACCACAGATAGAAGAAGACAACCACCTAAAATGGAGGAAAGGTTTCATTGGGGAACTAGAGGTAGTATTCTACCAGAGTTCAAACTCCATGATAATTATAAGTCTGAACTTCTAGATTTAGACTGTATAAGAGATAAGAAGAAAGTCTTAGATGAATGGGCTAGTGGAATGAGTGTGCTTATACAAACTTCTCAAACTACCCAAATAAATCCTTCAACTTGTAGAGTGCTTATAGCATATAAAATGGCAAGATATGTTAAAGTTTGGTTTTCAAATTTAACATATCAACAACATTTGTTAATGTAAGGAAATGCTTCCACATGAATGAAATACTTGGATACAATAATAAATGAAATATACAAAGAATTTATTGGATAAGATAAAAGAAGAACTATCACTGAATCCAGTGAAAATGAAATCAATGAAACTAAATGACATCTAACAAATATGAAAATTTGTAACATGTGTTACATAAATTCTTTTAATTGTGAATATGAAATGTATTACCATAAATTTCCAACCTCTATACAAACAATTTAGAAAGAAATGTTTTTTTTCAAAAATTACCTGGAACACTATATAAACCTTAACAAAAAATTGGGAACAAAGAAATAGAGAAACTATACCAGATACTCTAAGAGGAAGAATAAGAAGCCTTAAAGATTGGATCATTATTAAATGCCAAGAAAGAAAAGAATATAAACAGATAAGAGGAAATGATAAAATCTTATGTGATACAAGAAATTTTAGAATACCAGAAAAATATAGATGTAATATAAAATCTTATAAACAAAAATATAAAATATTTTAAAAAAAATAAATTCAAAAAACAAAATTTCCAAAAATATAAAAATAGATTTAATAGAGAAAACTACAAGAAAATATATTTTAGAAGTAAAAATTATAAACCTTCTGAAAAAAGGAATTATTGCTCTTCAGGAAAGAAAAAATGCAAAGGTTGGATCTATAATGAAGAAGGACATTATGCTAACGAATGTCCAAACAAACTTCAACATAAAAAGGAATTTAAAAAAGAATTTCCACAAAAAACAAAAATCTTAGAAGAAACTATCAAAATGGAATTAGAACCAATCGATGAATCTGATATAGATGATACTTATAATATCTATCTATTGGAAGAAATTGAGGACGAAATAACTGACTCAGAATATGAACACTCAAATTATGAATATTCTTCATTAGAAGATGAATGATTTGTATAGTATTACAAATCCAAATAGTACTTACATTAAAGTAGGACTAAAATTTGAAGGCTATAACACTTATCATTTACATGCATATATAGATACAAGAGTTAGTATATGTGTAACCAGTAGATATGTATTTTCAGAAGACAACTGGAAACAAACGACAAAAGATTTAATTGTAAGAATTCCTAATAATACTACAATAAAACTTAATAAGGTATTAAAAGATATTGATATAATGATATGAAGAGAAAACTTTCACATTCCTACCATATATCAACAGAAAACAAGAGTAGATTTGTTAATAGGAAATAATTTCCTAAACTTATACCAACCGTTCACACAACATTTCGAAAAAATAAGTCTCACAACCTTAGAAGGAGATATCATCTATGTCTCCAAAATTAAAAAAAAAGCTTTAACCGTTTCAAACCCAACTTTTATGCAACAACATAAAAAGGTGAAAATGTGGTGAGATAGAATACTAACAAAAATCTTATGTAAAAAATATTTCATTAGATATACAAGAGAAACAAAACTCTTTTCTCAATGAAATAAAAGAAGACAAAGCCCTAACAGACATTAGAAAACTATTAAAAATAGTCATTTCAGAAAACCCTTTGGATCCAAAAATAAATAAACCTACAACAATAGTCAACATAAAATTAAGAGATCCTAACAAGATCATAAGAGTAAAACCAATGATTTATACTCCAGAAGACAAGATTGAATTTGGAAAACAAATTCAAAAACTTTTGGAATTAAAAGTCATAATACCAAGTAATTCACTTCACTCAAGTCCAACATTCTTAGTTGAAAAAAAAGCTAAGAAAAGAAGAGGAAAAAATAAAATGGTAATAAACTTTAAAGAACAAAACAAATAAACCATTGGCGATGGATACTTCATTCCAAAAAAGTAAGAACTACTATCATTAATAAAAGGAAAGAAATATTTTTCGAGTTTTGATTGCAAAAGTGAATTTTGGCAAATAAGACTAGATGAAAAATCTCAAAAATTAATGATATTTAGTTGCCCCCAAGGACAATTCCAATGGAAAGTTATACCATTTGGATTAAAACAAACTCTAGGTATTTTTCAAAGATATATGAATAACATCTTCAAGAAATTACAAGATATTTGATGTGTTTACATAGATGTTATTTTGGTTTTAAATAATGAATTAAATAAAAATTATTTGGATATTATAAATATTCTACAAGAATGTAGAAAAGAAGGCAATGTACTCTCTGAAAAGAAAACAGTACTTGCTCAACAAAAAATTAAATACTTAAGGTTGGAAATTGAAGATGGAAAACATAATCTACAATCACATATACTAAATAATATTCAAGGTTTTCCTAGTGAATTAAAAGATAAAAACTAATTACAAATATTTTTAGGATATTTAACATATACAGAAGCATACATCAAGAGTTGTAGAAATGAGAACACCATTACAAGAAAAATTGAAAAAAGATCATATTTGGAAAGACCACAAATGCATTCTCTGGATCAAAAGACTGGGAAGATGAAGATGTGTCATCATCAATGTCATCAAAGGAAATGTAGGTAGAAAATGAAAAAGAAAAATAAGAAAAGAAACTGTCAGTAGAAGACGACAAAAGAAATAAAGATGTAGACCTCTCATCTTAGTCGGTAGTATATGCCAATGAAAAAGTAATGGCTATCCTTTAAAGTAGAAAGACAGATGAATTATTAAAGTAAGGGTAAAATAATAATTTTAGTCTTGTAAACAGGAATTCTTTATTCTATAAAATAAATCCTTATTATCATTTTAAAGGACACACGAACACACAGAAATCTAGAGCTCTATACTCTGAAACACTCTAGCATAGAAAACCCCTCTATCTAGAAATCTTAAAACCAATAATTATGAGCGGCTAAGCACCCCTTTCAAGGATCTTAGTTGGCCTGAAGTTGTAATAATTATTATTATATGAATAAAATGGAGTTTAGTTATTCTTCTTTAGTAAGTCAACTATTGTACACCATTTATGTACGAATGCAGAAGGCTCACTATTGCCAAGAAGGCATTGAGGTTTTAGCAAAGCTGAGATATAACATGTGTAATAAAAGAAGATGAACAGAAGGGAAAATTATGATGGACCCATCAAATTCAGGTATAATAATTATAAATTTAAGCCAATTAAGAATCTTGAATGTTTAAATATTTTCTTACAAAAGACATAATATTGTTAAAACAGGAAAATGAAAATTGTTTTTAGAAATAAACAACTAATAATTTCAAATAAAATCAAAGATAAAAATCTAATTCTATTAGAAACATTTGATAAAGGTTATCTCTACCATTTAAATGAATATTTTAAAGATGAAGATTATGAAACTTGTTTTGAAAATTTTAAAATATTTAACAACTTATTGGATATCTATATAGATTATATTAAAACTATCACAAGCATCATAAATCATCCTATTTCAAGGACATTAAAATACTATTTTAGTCAAAAATATGTAAGAATAGAGGAAAAAAAATTCAACAACTTAATGTTTGGATACTACTTCTTTGAAGATTATAAATTCACTATATGTATACAAGAAAAACCTATTTATATACTACGAATAATACAAAATAATATAAATTCAACACATATGATTTATCAAGATAATACTCTATGAACATCGAATCATTATTACATAAATTAGAACTATTAGATATAACAAATGAAAGAATAATTTTTAATTTTAAAAGACAATTAAGAAATTCAGGATTAGAATTAAGCAACCAACATAATGAAGAATATAATATACTATGCAATTGTAATAAATATAGAAGAAAATTAGACATATACAGAAAAATAATAAGCTTTTTAGACAAATTATTACTTTTAATAAATAGACAAAGATCATCAACTAGATCGATATTAACCCCTAATTAAAAATTGTAAAACTTGTATCTATCTGCAAAAATTGGTATTATAACCTAGGAATAGTAATCTAAATAGTAATGGATGAACAATTAACACCATTAAAATCTAAGAATATTTTTGATATTTTATAAACCTCAGGGACATATTTAAAGATATGTCAAATCTCAAAGACATTTAAGAGATAGTGTTCCTATATAGACAAGACCTTTTATTTTATATTATTTGTTTTCTCTTGTACACATTGAAATTAATTTTATTTTTAAATATTTGACACTTATTAAAAAATATATTTGATTATTATCTAATTTTACAAAACCGTGAAATGATTTTTTTTTGGAGTTTTATTTATTTATTTTCTTTTACCATTATTTTAAAACATACTTTTTCATTACTATTAAAGTTTAATTTTTTTAACAAGATTTCATACTTATGTTTTTTAAAATAAAATTATTTTATATTCCTATATTTTTATATAAAAATAGAAATTGATTTTGTTTGAAGTATTTTTTTAAAAGAAATTTCTTTGACAATTATTTGAAAACTTGCATTTTTTTTACTTATCGCTTCTAACTTAATTTTACAATTTGATCATCTAAATTTTTTCGATAAATTTGATCATTTAACTCCTATGGTCCAAAATTAGTTCTTTTTTAAAACATTTTTACCATTTTCATTTTAATGTTACCCTTTTTTAAATGTTGTACGAGACATATATAAGTAGATGTATAAGGACATCAATCTTTGTAACATCCACGTCATGAAGTTCAACTCCTACAAATTTTATTAAATATAAGTGAAAATAAAAAATAGGCATTAAAAACAAACAATTTAGTAAAACCTATATCTAAAAGAGTTATTAAAATATGAAAAAAAAAATAAGAGAACGCATAAATATGGACATCCTACCACCAAGTCGTAGTACAAATGCTGGGAGCCCTAGAGGCTATAATATCAACTACAGAGTTACCTTTCCTAAATATATATGAGCAACAAAACTCTATGTGAGTAATCATTTCCAAGCAATTAGCCCAAGCTAGGTACCAATGCTAGGGCACCAAAAGAGAGTTGGTCCGAAAAAGTGTAACCACATATGTCGAATCTAATTCCAACCAAACAAATCAGTATATCTCACTACATGAATAATAACTGCAAGTTCTGCCCTAAAAGTATGTGCAATGGTAAGTGAAATACAAAAATAACCCCGCACAAAAGCTCAAGAAGTCTTGAAAACTCCCACACATCCCACTAAACCTCATGCTCCAAAAGTTGTACCATCAGTGTTAATATGGAACCAATCTTGAGGGGGTGGCTGCCAAACAATATTTAAAATTTGAGAGGCACGGGGTGAAATAACTAGAATTTAGAGTTATGGAGAATTTTAAAATCAACCATTGTATTCTTTATTGCACCACTTTGTACCATACTTTTTTTCTTAATAAATCATCATAAAGTAGCAAGAGAATTTTAGAGTGAAATGGCATTATAATCAAAACAATGATGGTTTCGAGTTGATAAAAAAAGCCAAATGGTATAGGTGTTACCTACCTTCCAAAGATTTTGAATATGTAGGCTAATATCCATATATAGCCAAAGGTCCAAGACTATAGAATCTATGTAGGGATGAATGCTAAAAAATGGAGAAGAAGATCCAAAAAGGCACATACAAAAGGGCATCTCAAGAAAAATATGAGTAATAGTTTCCTCAGTAGAACCACATAAATAACATCTTAAAGGATAGGAAGTTCCACACTTTTGAATATTATGATCTGTTGGCACCTTTCCATGAACCACTATTCAAAACAAGATGGACTAAGAAGAAGGAATAAAAAGGGCCCAAATCTCTTTGGCCTAACTTTTGTTTTCCCCCACCAAACATAACGAGTCATAAGCCTCCCAAGTAGAGACACTCCCTCAAACAAAGCTCATTAATATGCATATCTTAGTACCAACACTCATGTTACTGATTTGATTTTTGAAGTTACTTCCGGGTGCAAGGCCTCAAAAGAAAGATGTAAATGCCACCCATATTCCTGCAAATAATCACCAATTATGACATTAATAGATATTCATGTAGGGATATTATGAATTCTCTCAATTAAGGGATTTCCAAGCCAATTATCATACTAGAAACACATAGGGGAATTCCTACCCCAAAACCACTGAGATTCCTCCGAGATTATGTAGAAATAAGATCGTAGATCGGGTTATATAGAAGAACAAATATAGGAACCTCTCGAAATATTATTTCCATCCAAGTACCATCTTTGCAAGTAACATAGGGTAGCAGTGTCCCTAATAATTAAACGCCAGGTAACTTTTTGCAACATGGCTTTGTTCATAGTCCTAATGTCTTTCAAACTAAGTCCTCTTTCAACTAAGGGGTGACAATAATAATGCCAAGCTACCTGAATTAGTTTGAGTTTGTCAATAAAACTAGACTAGACACTACTACAAAAATGGGTATTTAAGTTGATATGTAAAGTCAGTTTTTGAATTTTTTTAACTTATAATGAATTTAAAGTCGGTTTGGTGTAGAACTGACGCTACACATAGCATTGATTGACGTGATGAATAGACGCTACACACGTGGATAGAGTCGGTTCACTATGTCAACCGAAGCTACGTCCTACATGTGTTTTTTTATTTAAAAAATGCAGTTTAAAATTGAAATTCATTATATAGTACAATTTGTTTTGGTCAATTATTAATATTTTATTTGAACTCTTTAAAATTTAATTTGGATATATATATATATATATAATATAATTTTTTCTTTTTTTAGTCAATTGGTTTTTAAAATTATATAATTTTGTGTATTTGTTTGGATACTTAATTTTATGTACGTACATATATGTTTATAGTCAAAATTAAATAAAATAACAATTGACCCAAAAAAACATTATACTATATAATTAATTTCAATTTTAAATTGCATTTTTTATAAAAAAAATACACGTAGAATGTAGCATCGGTTGACGTGGTAAACCGACGCTACACACGTGGATAACGTATGTTGATGCGTAGAACTGACACTATCCACATGTGTAGCGTCGGTTCACCACGTCAACCGATGTTATCCATACATATTAATCCATTTCTCTTCTCTCTTCTTCATCAGAAAGTCTTTTTCAATTTGTGTAGCCAAAATCGAGCTCATTTCCTCCACTCTTTCTCATTTTCTGGCCACTTTCGACCACCATTTCCAACGCCATTTTATGGGTTATATTCCTCTCCATATTATCTTTCAGATCCCCTATTTTTTTGAGCAAAATACTCAAAATTTAATACTCATTTTCTCACTTATTCTCACTTACAAAACACCCATTTTTTCTTCATTTCCTTTATTTAGTCATTTCATTTACTCTTGTAAGTATTTCTATTAATCCTACGAACTTATTATTCAGTTTGCTTTATTTTTTGTATAAATTTTTTATTTATGTATGTTTTGTATTATGCTTGTTATTATATGTTTGGTTTATTTTCTATGAAAATAATATCTGAATGTTGTGGGTTTGTGGGACTATAATATTACCATACATGGATAAATTTATTTATATATAAATAATTATATTTTATTAAGTAAAAGTAATACAATTGTAAAATGATTAAAATGATAAACTTTTTTATTATGTATGTTTTGGTATATATTCTAATAATTAGGGAATTCGTATATAATAATACTTGAAATATATTGATTGGATACATAACTAATATGCTTAATTAATGTCATTAATAGAAAATGAACAAATCTTGGATATCAAAGTGTAGAATTGAACAGGACTACATTTCTGGAGTTGAAAGTTTCATGGAATTTGCTTGTAGAAATAGTAATAATGGAATTAGTATGATTCGATGCCCATGTGTTAAATGTAAAAATGACCGATTTCATGAAGTTGACAAGGTTAAGTATCACCTTATCCGTAATGGTATTCTTTTGAGCTATAAATGTTGTTATTATCATGGAGAAAATATTGATAATGCTTATAGGGAAGAGATAAATAAGAATATGAGTGGATTACATACATCTTATCATAATGTACAGATAGAAAATATGTTTCATGGTGTTGAAGATAAACTACATGAGGATGATCTCGAAACCTTTAAAAAATTTCTAGAAAATGCCAAAAAAATGTTGTATCCAAAATGCAAGAAGTACACTAAAATGTCGGGATTGGTTCATTTGTACAATGTGAAGGCAAACCATGGTTTTTCTGACAAGGGATTCACATAATTACTAAATATACTAGTCGATATGTTTCCTAAGGGTATCGAATTACCATCTTCAATGTATGAAGTGAAGAAATTTCTTAGTCGATTTGGCATGGAATATCATAAGATTCATGCTTGTCCAAATGATTACATTCTATATAGAAAAGAATATGAGACATTAGATGATTGTCTGATGTGTAAAGAATCAAAATGGAAGCATGCTATAAATGAGACGACACCTAAAAAAGGCGTGCCCGCAAGGGTTCTTTGGTACTTTCCTCTGATTCCTCACTTTCAAAGGTTGTTTAAAAGTAAAGAGACATCAAAAAAATACACGTAGAACGTAGCATCGGTTGATGGGGTGCTACGTCATCCTTGTGATTCTCCAAATTGGAAAGTAGTAGATAATTTATCTTCTCAATTTGCATCTGATCCGCGCAATCTTCATCTTACCATTGTTGTTGATGGAATTAATCCACATAGTTCCTTTAGTAGTAGATATAGCTATTAGACAGTAATTATGGTAACATACAACCTTCCTCCCTAGTTGTGTATGAAAAGAAAATTCATAATGTTAACATTATTGATCTTAGGACCGAAACAACCCAATGTTGATATTGATGTATATTTATAGCCTCTAATAGATGATTTAAAGACGTTGTGGAATGATGGTGTAAATGTTTACGATGCACATAAAGAAGAACACTTTAACTTGATGGGGGTCCTTTTATAGAAAATTAATGATTTTCCTGCCTATGGAAACTTATCAGGACATGCAACAAAAGGTTACAAGGGATGC
This sequence comes from Hippophae tibetana, assembly GCA_037013495.1. Lineage (NCBI taxonomy): Eukaryota > Viridiplantae > Streptophyta > Magnoliopsida > Rosales > Elaeagnaceae > Hippophae > Hippophae tibetana. Next base: position 20,421,019 of record CM072808.1, read on the forward strand.
TTTATATGTAGTGATGAAACTTCTGCAACTTATCTTATTCACGAATGAAAGATGTCTTATAGAAGACATAGAATATTTTTCCATCTGGACACAAGTTTAGATACCAAAAGAAATCATTTGATGGTGAAGAAGATCATGATCATGCACCCCGACCTATGCGAGGTGTTGAGATATTAAGGCACTTGAATGGTATGACATTCAAACGATATAAAAATATGAAAAAAAGAATACTCATTAAGGTAGGGAAACGAAATAGGTCAACTAATGAAATGGGTGAAAATGAAAAAGGAGGAGAATCAGTAGACCATGGTTGTTGGAGTAAAAAATCAATATTTTAGGAATTATCTTATTAGAAACCTATGCTTGGTGAAAGTAAGAAATTGTTTATTGATTGCACTCGATGGGAAAAAGCACACCAAATCATTTTGGTAAATAATAATGAGGCACAACCGTACATAGAGTAAGTGATGTTAAACCTTTTCATTTATGAAAAAAATATTTTTTATTTAACTATTAATGATGATATCTACTTCATATATCTTTAATAACATTACAAGATGTATTTAAACTTATTGAAGATCGATCCTCATTATAAAAAAAGGAGAAAAATGGTTGTATGATGAACATAAGCAAGAGCTTATTAATTGGTTTCCCAACCATGTAAGTGTCACATATAAGAATTCATTAGTACTTAGATCTATGCAATGTTTTAAAACTTTGCTTTAAACACATTTCATGTTTTTGTATACATAGATTCGAGATGAACTCAAGAAACCCAATCATAAAATAACAGAAAGTTTAGAATGGCTTGCACATGGTCCAAAGTTTGATGTCAAATCATTTTCTAGTTTCACAATAAATGGATTGAGCTTTACGACTTAAGCTAGGGACAAAGTCTGAGTAAATGAGAATAATGGTGTGAAGATGTTTGCACAAACTATACAATTTTCCAGTTCAAAATATGGTAATCTTGTACTTTCTGATAGAACATATTATGGTATAATTCAAGAGATTTGGGAATTGGATTATGAGGTCTTCCATGAAACAGTTTTCTTGTGTGATTGGGTCAAAGATGTTATCAATGTTGGATATAAAATAGATAATTTTGGATTTAACCTTGTAAATTTATCCAAGATAAGTCACACTGGTGATCCTTTCACGTTAGCACTTTATGCAAAACAAGTATTTTACGTGAGTGATCAAATTGACACAAGATGGTCTGTTGTGTTAATGCCTCCATAAAAATAGTTTTACCATTGTGATGCTTTATAAGATGATGACCTTATGCTTGATACATTAACCAATATTAGTAATTTCTCAAACAAATTGCCTAATGTATGTGATGATCTAGTTGATGACGATGATTCTTCGTCATGAGCTCGAAGTGATTGTGATGGAATATATGTATACGATCAACAACCTAATTAAACATAACATATGTTCTATATCATTGTAATAACTCTTGGATGTTTATATATATGTATGTTCCTAAAATTGTCAATTAATTTATATTTCTTCATTGTTTGTAGATATTTCATGGATCCTCGGGTAACAGAGCTTGTAAATCCAAATGATCCATTGTAGCATTTGAAAAGAAGGGGTTGAGCGAATATACCTTATGCTCCACTTAACCCAGATGATGGAGTACTTGTTCTATTTGATGCTACTGGTAATCCAATAGGAGAAAATGGCCAACAATTGAAATCCTCTATTGGTAGACTTGTAAAGTCCAGTATACCAATAAATATAAATGATTGGACTCAGGTTGACAAAGATGAAAAGTTCAAAATATGGAAAATCATTTGTGTAAGTCTCTTATATTTTATAATCAATTACATATATTATATCTTTTTTGTATTATATCTAATCTTTTGTAGTGTGTTTTTACAGAATCGTTACAAAGTCGATGACACTTGGAAGAGCAATTATAAGATTGCAAATAAGGCGTGGAAGGAATACAAGACTTTCAGATTGGCAAGAAATTATATGTTTCCATATTTGGAACCACTTGATGAGGTAGAGCTCTACAAAATCCTTGAAGGACACCCCTGGATTGCACCTCATGTTTGGAAATACTTTGTGGATTATAGACGTATAGATGAATTTCAAATTATTAGGGAAAAACATCAAAATATACAAATGCATAGCATTCTTTCTAACCGTACTTAGAGGTCTTCAAATTATGAAGTTAGATATAGAATGATATTATTAATTTGTGTTAATTTATAAATATTTTTATATTTATTTTCCTCAATTTAATTTCATGTCATGGTTAATAAATTTTTCATAATTTATGTAGGAAGCTGAATTTGGGTAGACCGGTTACCTAATCTGAATTGTACATAAAAACAAAGACTCCCAAAACGAAGAAGTCAAGATCGATGACTAAGTGAGGAGAAGAACAACTGAATAAGTTGGTTAGTAATTTTGGTTGACACAAATTCCATATGATTTTTAATAATTGATGTAATAATGTATGATATGTTTGTGTGCTTTATTATTTGTAGAGAGCTGTTCAAGAACAAATATCTAGGGATGAAATAATCAAAGAGGCTGGAAGAGATGCTATATATCATGCATTCGGATGCAAGCATCCTGGTCGTGTTAGGGGAGGTAGCCAATATGATGGTTATATGGAGTATTTTAACATTCCAAAACAAAGCCTCAGATGGTCAGTAAGGAGAAGTATACTAAAATTGAAGAAGAACTCAACTTCTTTAAGGCCTCAATGTTAAGTGAGATTGCCACTATAAAAGAATATCAAGCAAAACACATGTTAAGCATGCCACCATTCATGTCAAGCATGCCACCATTCTACAATCAGGGCATCCCATATTGGCCAAGCATGCAACCATCCATGCCAGGTATGCCACCATTCATGCTAGACATGCCACCCACACAATCTTATGACGCTAAAACTATATCCAGTATGGGATATAGTCATCCTATTTGTCCCCTATATGCCAAGAATGCATATGCAATCAAGTAGTGGTTCATTTTCTCCAATGAAATCTACGAATTCTTACCATCAATCACATCACAGTGAACGTTTTGGTAAGAATGTACATCCAATAGCTACTCCATATGGAAGTCCTTCTATATTTGATGAATTATGTGTGATAAGATTTTAATTTCTGGTGTAGATAATCTATTATTTTTATTTCTTATATATAACACTTAAAAAATTTACAAAATATGAAATGTTTGTGGAAACATCCTTCATCAACGGACTTTGTTGCTATTGGAATGGTACAATAATTGAGCGATGATCGGATGATTCATAATCAATATTTTCCTAATCATTAGTGAATAGTAATTGATCAATCATTTCTCCATGATTGTCCACTACCTGTGCCTTCTGATGCTACCACAGTCCAAGAGGCGGTTGGATAGTATGTGGCTTGGCCGTCGATTCAAGTTGTTTTAAGTTTTAATGTGGTACTATTTTTTAACTTAAAAGATAACACTTGTTTACTACTATTATTTTATTATATCTTTTATTGTTACTCATATACATAATACTTTTTCTTTAGTCTATTATACTAGAACTCTTAAATACGGTAGATTTAAGAGATACGAAGCAAGTATCTCGTGCTAAATCTATGTATAGTGGCCAATCATCATGCACTAAGTCATTCAAGAAGAAGCATTGGAAAAAGTATAGTTATGATTATGCTTTAAACTTCAGTAAAAATCTTAGTGCTTTGATGACTATTGTTGCGAGGGCATCTAGCATAAAATGATGGATGAACTGTACCACTTCCTATAGAAATTTTTGGTGTAGACCTCGGCCAAACTTATATATCGATTGAGTGCATATTGTAACTATTTGAATATCAAATGATCGATTTAAGTATAATTCAAGTGTGGACAAGGTGAGTCCTCAATCTGTTCATTTTCTTTCATTTATGTAGAACATATATAATTATATTTATATTATCTAATTACTTATATATATTTCTTTTATATAGGGTGTGTTATTATCGACTTCAACATAATCACTCATCATATTTAATAATATTCTATGATTCTTCGTATGTCAATTAATATCAAGAGAAGAATGTTAGCATCAGAGCTAAACAATTATGTGATATAACATTAACGCTTAATAGAAATCCAAAATTGATAATCCCTTGGATATTAAGGTTTAAACAAGGCCAAGATCATTGGATGTTGGTAATCCTTGATTTGTTCAATAATCATGCTTGGTACTGTGACTCAGCTTCTATAGAACTGAGTAAAGATACAAAAACAGTTGTTAAAATGTAAGAGTTATAGCTAGCTATTTTTCTTCTCTTGTTTTTTGTAATATTTAATAAAAAACTAACCGTTTTAAACCTTGATAGGGCATGGAAGTTGTGGAACAAGTTTAGGGGCATTGCCCTTAAAAAATCTCATAAGCTTATATGGAATAAAGTTATGGTATGTACAAGAATTTTACTATTGAATAATAATAAAGATGTTTGAATATGGAAAATCATGTACACTTGTTTTTTTTAGGTTCCACAACAAAATAATGGAGTCATGTGTGGTCATTATGTCATAAAGTTTATGAGCAAAATCATCACAAATATCAAAATTCCAATTGATGATGTGGTAATATCTTTTACCCATATGTAGAATTTTTTTTAACATATATGAGTTATTTTTTGTGAATTCATGAAATTACATTCTTATTTTGATTTTAAATACATGTAGTTCTTTGGTTTGAACAAGACAGGTTATTACCAGTAAATTTTTGATGATTTACGAGAGGAATGAGCAGAACATATGGTTCAAATTATATCATCACAAGAAGAATCAGGAAAAGATTCTAATGATCTTGAATAGCATATGAAAACATAAAGGTAATTTTTATAATGATTTAATTTCTCTATTCTTGTGTCTGAAGTTCCTTGTTTGATAGATGTTTTGTTTGATGAATATTTATGTGCTAATGTATTTAGGGGAATGCATTATTTTATGGACTTTTTTTTGCCCAAACTTTATCTCATCTCTCTTGCCTACTTTCCTTATGACAACATTATGGTAGCACTTTATTAATCATTTGTCTATAAATATGAAGCTATCTGAAATCTCTGTTGGTATTTTTAATGCTATAATGAGCTCTAAATATGAAGTCAGATGTAACTCCTATTTTGTTACTTGGCTGTATGAGTTTTGGTGCCCATAAACGTATTACATAATTGTTCCGTACGTTTCAGGGCACCAAAACTCATACAAGCCAAGTAAAAAATTGGAGTTACACTTGATTTCATATTTAGAGCTCATTAAAGCATTAAAAATACCAGCTTGATTCCAGATAGCTTCATATTTATAGACAAAAGATTAATAAAGTGCTAATATGAGTTCGAAGGGATAAGGTTATTATTATATCACTCGAATGTCGATATGGTAATCTCTTTTTGATGATTTACAAGAAGAATGGACAGAACACTTTGTTCAAACATCATGACAAGAATATAATCTTGAATAACATAGAACAACACCATGATAATATTTATAATGATTTAATTTATCCATTTGTATGTCTCTGAAGTTTAGACTGCTTGTTTGATGGATGTTTACGTGCTCATGTATGTAGGGGAATGAATTGTTATATGGACCAGCTACGTTTTGCTCAATTTCCTTGTCACTATGTTGGTGATTGGAAGCCAACCAAGCTTGCTCGTACAATCCAATTACAGTTTGACAACATTATTTTTTTTTTGTAATTTAAGTTAACTATATATGTATTGTATATACATTATTTGTTTTTGTAATAAATTTAATTATCAAGTAATTAATTATATTTAAATTTTCAATTATTTGTATTATTATTATTTATATTTTGGTTTTTTTATGCTATATTGAATACAAGTTAATAGAGTGAAAAATGAGAATAAAAATATAAAAAAATCAATACACGTAAAGTCGATTCACGCGTTGAACAAGTTTTAAATTTTAAGTCAGTTAATTTAAATTTGATTAAGAGTCTATTTTGTAGTAGTGAGAACAAAGTTTCTTATGGCCTTCGTGAGATCATTTAACAAAAAAATAGCCACATATAGACTTGAAATGAGTGTAAATACATATTGTGAATAACAGAAGAAATGAGACAATGATGTCTAACTAAGGATAAGAAAAGACCTTTCCAACTGTACAACCTAGTAAGGACGTGATTCGCCAAACTATGAAACCAACTTCTCTAGGGTGACCCTCAAAACAAGGTAATTCCCAAACAAGTCATGGATTCCCTACCCAGATGCATATAGATGCATCGAAAAGAGGAAATATTTTTTCGAGAGACCCCCTAACCAATATAGATACAAGATTTATCCAAATTAATTATCTGACTCAAAAGTCTACCATATAAGTTATAAGCCCTGGAGAGATTCTGAAGAGAAGAGAGGGAGCCCCTGTAAAATATAAGATTTGCATAGAAGAAGTGAGTAGGAGCTTTGATACCTTGCCAAAAGATATTACAGAAAGACTACCCTCACCTATTATAACTAAGAGTACCTACTGAAGAAGTCACATGCAATACAAAAGAGAAAAGGGAGACAAGATCATCCAACCACACTCTTCACGAGTACCAAAACAAGAAATTACCCAGAGCAATAGGCCTATACTGATGAACTTTGAGAGCTTGGTTTTCTTTAGAACACCCTAAACTAACCATTACCCACAATGCTCCAACTACATTGAAAAAACTTACAAGTAAAACCATCAAGTCTAGGGACACTCAAGGGGTTCATATGAAAAATGGTGGACCTAATTTCTTCATTGGATGTAACTTCTTATAGTAAAGTATTTTCATCATTAGAAACTATGGTAGGAATTATTAAATCAATAAGAGAATAATCAAGATACAAGTTAATCTTCATAGAAAAAGATCTTCATAGTATCCTAGTATATGTCTCTCAATCACCTCGGATGCATGGCTAATGACCATATCAATCTCCAAGTGTGATAAGGGTTTCTTAGTCTATAAGCGACGTAGGATACCATGATAGAAATTAGTGTTTCTGTACTTATCCTTAAGCCATTTGAGTTTAACCTTTTTCCCAAAATAAAGCATTTTATTGAACTAGAAGCATAACAAGGTCAACAAAAGCATCAGACTCTTATTAGAAGTAAATGTTACCTTATTTACACATTTATTATATAAAAAATACAAGTGGGATTAGTAGCAGAGCCAGAAAGTACTTTTTGTGTGAGCTGACATATCATTTTACAAAAATATTGATTGCACGAGGAGTTTTAAATTAATAATAAAATTCAAAATTGTACACAAAATAATTCTTAGACATCAAAATTATTACTATCAAATATATTGTATTAAAATTATAATGATTATACAAGTACAATAAAATACTACCAAAGTAGCATATATATTATTTCAAAACATAAAATACATCTATTATGAAATAGTACTAACAACGTTACCAGCTATTTATAAATATAAATAGTCAACTTACTAATAAGAGCTTAAAAAAGGTGAGAGAAAATAGTAACAAAACAAAAGAGATGAATCATTAGTGAGTTTTTTTAACTTAAACATATTGAAAAATAAGAGAAATTAATAATATAAAGAAGAAAAATAAAAAAAAGAAAAGTAAAAGATGGAACATATGGAAAGATAAAAGATGATATTTTGTTTCATGTTTTTTGTTCATTTGTAGGAAGTTTTTATTTATTTATAGTTTTCTATAACTTATTTTAGTATTTTGATTTAATATTTTTTAATTTAAATTATGATTAGGTTGATATATTTATTTTTTAGTTGGTTTAAAGAACGATGAATTTTTAATTCATATAATTTAGTTACTAACGTTTCTAAATTTAATGATGTTATACTTAACTATTATATTATTGAAATAACGAAGGTAAAATTATAAATATTGGCATATGTTAGAGACCAAATTATATATTTTGAAATAGGTTCAAGACCAAATAAATTAAAAATTCAAGTCTCATCAAACATAAATATAATGTCATTAAATTAATTTAACAAAAAATAAATTTTAAATTAAACTTGTGAAATTTAAAAATGTTAGAGATTAAATTACATTATAAATTAAATTATGTGAATGAAAATATTACGAATCAAAACCTTAACATATTAAATATGTTGAGAATAAAAAAAATGTGAAGTATAATTTAATCTACTACGTAGAGTAACATAAGTCTATTATCTTTATAAAAAGGATTACAATAGTCTATTTTGTAGAGATAATGAATTTGTAATGTCCTACTTTTGCAAAAATGATTCCATTACTTTTATAAAATGTTTTTTTTGTGAACTTTTTGTAAAGATAACAAACTTATGTTATTCTATCTTATATGTAAAGGTCTAAAATATTGTTTTATTAAAAATAACGAACATATATGATCATTTGGATTACAAAAGTTTAATCCAAATGAGAATTTGTTTGTCCACTTGATATGACATCATCTAATATTTCATGTGAATATATATAAATGGTTAGTTTTGATGATAAATAATATTTAGATTAAACTTTTAAAGATATAGATATTAATAAATCATATTAACATTTAGATGAAAATTTTAAAGATATAGATATTAATAATAAATATAAAAATTTAAATCAATGAGTGATTTTTAAAATTAATGAAAATATTTAATTACAACTAGAAATACATATAATGTTAGATTATATTTATTCAAAAGCTAAAACTATTTGGTAAAATTATTTGTTTAAATAATTTGTTTTTGGAGTGTTTTTCATATGCTAAATTTTGAGGTTTGTTACAAAAATACAATCAAATTTGATTTTTTATCTTTATATTATTAAACTTTTTTAATTGTTACAAAAGTATCGTCAAACATTTTTTCGTTACATTCATACCATTAAATTTTACAAAATAATCTATGAGTAAACACATTTAAAGTTTAAACAATACTTAATATTGTTTAACCAAATAAAAGATTTTTTTTTGAAATTTTTATCAAACTAAACATTTTATTATTAGTTTTTTTAAAATAACAAAAATAACATTATTAAAGTTTTTAATATAAATAGTATATTTTTATGTCTCACATATATATTTTTACTATTGTAAAAAGTTAAGCCCATTATTTCATTTTAATTATTGTTTAATTTGACATCGTTTAAGTTAAAATAAATTCAGTTAGGTATGTTTAATATTAAATTTTATTTAATTCGATATTGTTAAATATTATTTTTTATATTATAAATTTTAAATGTGTTATTTATTAATTTTTTTAGTCCAATACTCTTCTCTTATTATTTCTTCTTAAATTTAAAACATATGTGTTATCATCACAAAACATATATGTGGACAAAATTTAGAAAAATTGAATCTTATTGCCTGAAAATTAGACCAATATCTATTTTATTTTTATTATTAATTAAATATTAATGTTATGGTTATTATATAAAATATTATTATTGATAAATTATTTTTATGATAATAATAAAATGTATTATAATAATATCATTAATTTTTTTTAATTAAGTAGAGAGATAAATATCTTAGGGATTATTCTATTTGAATAAAAATGTTGTTTGGTCTTCTAAATTAAAAAAATATATTTATTAATCATTTTATTTATAAAAAAGATATTAATTAGTGATTAAACTTATAATAAAGATTAGGATTTTTAGTAGTATTAATAAATTTTTTATTGATAATTTTTTTTAAAAGATAATACTGAGAATATTATTGAACAGTAAAATTATTGAGGATAGCTCCGATAATTTTTTTTATAAAATTCATTTAAAATTAATAAATATCATTTGTAGAAATGTTTAAAATAATAATTAAATTATACATTCTTCAACTTAAAAGAATGAATAACACCTTTTACGAAATTAACCATCTAACCTTAGTAATATTAGTATTCCAAAAATCAACTTAAAAAAAGTACATGTAATTTTATTTAAAAAAGAATAAGATCAAATCTGGTGTTATTGATTTTTTTTTTCCTTTTTCAAAATTATTAGTATTTGTAAGAAAGAAGGACATAGATACATAATAAAATAAAATTATATTAATTATTTATTTTTATAAAAAATATAACAATATTAACTATTAATATTAATAAACATAACCTGTAACTTATGTACGATTTTTCCTTTTGTTTGGTACTGGTAAATACAGTAAGTTTTGAACTGTTTTCCATGAAAGAACCAGGGACTGAGAACACCGGTTTTAACTTTTTTTTTAAATAAAAAATGATAATTTGAAGCCAATGGTATTTCCCAAATTAGCCATAGTATATAGTTTGAATTATCGAAATTGCCACCAGCATTTTAAAATTGACACGTTAATTTTCTAACTCATGGAGTTATAAACGTTCGTCGTAGGGCAGGAACAAAGGCAATTATTTTCTCCTTTTCTTCAACAATAAAGTGAAAGTCAGTCTGGGTCCCCTTTTTATAGCACACCGGCTATTCCGGTCACCCGTTGTAGTTACCGGCCGATAATTTGTTGAAAACGTTTAATAATCGCCGACTTAGCCAAGTACAATATTCTGACAGTTGGACCGCGTTTTCCTTTATTTTCTGTGAAAGCACTTCTCTTCTTTCTCGGTGTCTCGCTTTGACGCTCTACGGAGAAAGAACACAGAGAAGGGGAGAAAGAAGAAGAAGAGGAAGAAGAAATAGTAAAACGGTGTTTATCTATGGAGTACCAAGCACCTTCTGTAAGTTTTACCAGAAATGAGCTCTCTAATAGTCATAGTTTCTCTCCAAAATCCATGTACGATGGCGTATTTGGTGCTCCGTCAAAGTTTGGCGTTCCCACTTTCTCCGCCAGAGTTGATGAGTATCGCGACATTTTCACTGGTTCTGAGGCTTCTGGAGGCTCGTCGATTCCCATCCTTGACATTCCGGAGCTCAATGAACGAAAAATTTCGGTGGATGATCGAAGCTCAAAGGTCGATTACACTGATATTTTTGGTGGCTTTGCCGATTCAGATTTTGCAGAGCCGTATGAGCAAATCTTTGTGGATCCAAAGAAAAATGAAAATGTTCCTGAGGAAGCAAGGTATTCTCAGTCATCGATCCTTTTTTTTTCCACCTTGTTGTCATTCCGTTGATTCTGTAGTTATTAATGGCGTTTTGGTGGGAACACTATGCATTTTAATTGAGAGAATGACCTATTTCTCTCTCTTGTTGACTCTTGCTTTTTGAGAGAAGAGAAGAGTGAAATTGATGCTTGCGAGAATGACGTAGAACCTCAGCTTAATCTTTGTTTTTTTGTTTTTTGTTTTTAAAAAAAAGATGTCAGTTGAGATCACTCCTTTATTTTAGCCCTTTACCTCAATGGTTTCTTTAGACTGCTCCCTCTCTCTTATAGTGTGAATTTGTCATGTAATAACATTGACAGAGAAGAAGTTCTTACTTATACTATTTGACGTTTTTGTGTTGAACTTTGCGTTTGTATTCTGTTCATGTTTAGTTACTTTCTAATTTCTGGAAGCTTTTTGGTTGCTTGTTTCTTTATTATTGGTCTTTATGATATCAAATGACGTAACTGGCTGCAAGTTGAAAACCTGCAAGTAGGGAATTGGGCGTAAGGTTTTTCTTACGCTTCCTTTTCTTTTGTTTTGCCAGTGGGAAACCAACAGAAAAGGTTTCTACTTCAGAAGTATTTGGCACTTATTCAGAAGGAAATCATGATTTTCCACTGGAAACATATGAGAAACCATTAAACGATATCAAGAAGTTCAACATGTCATACCATAAGGTCAACAATAGAAAAAATGATGGCACCAATGGAACAACTCATGTAGCTCAACTTCATGCTGTCCCGGGTTACACTTGTGTATTTGATGAAGTTGCTCCCCTGCCCGTGAATAAAGGAAACAAGTTCGTATCTTCAGATGTAAATGATTCTTGTCCTAGTAATAATTTGAGAGAGGAGGCGGTGATAGGGAATCATATCAGGAAAACCATGGCAGATTTCCCCACGAGTGTTACTAGCAATGGGACTAGTGTTAAGTTATTTGATACACATGAAAATGCCCATGGAACTCATCAGCCAGAAGTATCTACTACACCTTCAAGCTTAGATAATAATAGTGGCAGTTCAGAACGACCAATGGCTTGTAGGTTTTGGAAAACTAATACCGATACTTTTGAAGGTTCTAATATTTATTGCTCATCAAGCTTTGATGAAGAAGTAGACAAAAATTCATTTGCTGCCACTTCCGTGGCTGCTTTGAGAAAAGCAATAGAGGAGGCTCAAGCAAGGATTAAAATTGCAAAAGAGTTAAAAGGAAGAAAGACAGTTGGGCTTCAACATCGAGTGAAGTTGAGCTTTAAGGGTGGCATAAAAGATGATGAAGAAAAGAATGGTCAATTTGTAGATGAAGTAAACATATCTAGAATCAAGAAAGCTCATGAATCACATGAAGAAATGGATGCTTTGTCACATACTTCTGCTGGGATGACAAATCATAATTTAATCGGACCAGACCAAGTAACTTTAGGTATCAAGCCTCAGGAAAAAAATTCACATGCTAAAGAAGTTGAGAGAGAAATACTTGGGAAGAATTTCATATCTGTTTGCATGGATCATAGGCAGGAAGAAGCTGAAATTTCAGAAGCAGAAGAACAATTTTTCGAAGTTTATAATACAGGTGAAGAGTGGGCTACAGAGTTCAAGGAGGCCAAGAATGAAAATAGAATGACGCAGTCTGTTGGTGAGCACAAACAAATGGAGAAAGGAACTCTCAATGAGACGTATGAGAAGCCTGAACAAGATGCTGAGAAACTAAAACCAGCTGTAGCTGAATTAGCCGAAGTCGAACAATTTTTTGAAGTTTCTGATACAGGCGAAGACTGGCCTGCAACATTCGAGTTTAAGGAGGCTGAGAATGCAAACAACTTGATTGGTGAGGACAAGTTGGAGGAGAAGAGGAACATGGATGAGATATCTAAGAAGCCTAAACAAAGGGATGGGGAGCTAAAACCGGTTGAGGTGGATGGTAATTCTGAGGGAACAGAGAAGAAAATCAGGGTATGTGATGAAACTAGAGTACCACTTAACTATGAAGAACAAAGCAGCAAATTGAGGTCAGATGTGCATATAATTAATCAGGAAATAGTTGACAGTAGAATACAAGTGGCTCAAGTGCATGAAGAAACAGAGAAAATTGAACCAGTCCATGGAAGAGATAAATATGAAGAGAAATCAAGAGATATGCAAGAACCAATGAAACACGATGAAAGACTTGGAACTCAGAGGATGGAGGAGCTTGAATTTTCAATGAGACAATCTGCAGTTTTGACTTCTGTTGAAAAAGAGAAGGAAGTGGAGGAGGCCTGCAAACTGGAAGGATACAAGAAAGAACAAAATGATGCTCATTGGGAGGAAAATGTTGAGAATAATTTCGAAAAAGGCAGCAGACCAGAAACTATTGAGGCAACGTTGTATGATATTAACAGTGCAGGTGAAACTGAGAAGATACCTGGTGACGACAGTGCATCAGAAGAAAATGAGAAACTTCATGAGGATGTGAGTGAGGAAAAGATGTTTATGGTAGATGATTATCAGACAAAAGACTATCATAAGATACAAGAAAAGACTGGTCAATGGGTAGAAGATGGAACGATGGAAACGAATATTGTTGTCAGTGCAGGATGTGAGGAGACAATAAAAGAAACTAGAGAGGATCTCTTAGACCAAAATGGACTTGAGGCAACTGAAGACCTATATGGTCAGTATGAATCTGATAGCCTGAACATAATACCGAAATTCATTGTTATTGGTTTCCATGGCAGTATGGACAGTTCTCCTGAGGTACCTGCCTGTGAAGAGACCAAATACATAAAAGAAGGAAGCAAATCTTCATTGGAGCTCGAAGAAAAGGGGATGGAGTTGGAGCCAGTTGAAGAAAATAATGAAGTGGAAGAGAGAGAGATATTGGAGACAGATGGCTTGCCTCAAGGTTTCAAACTCAGTGAGATTTTAAAACAAATGGAAGATACAATGGGTCCTTCATTCTGGGGAATACATGAAATAAATTTAGGTGGAGCTGATGTGAACTTTGTGGAAAATCGAAAGTACAAGCATGCCTGGGAGTTTGAAACGGTCTGCAGTTCAGGAAATGGCTGGGAAGAATCAGCTCCTGAGTTGGAAGTGAAAGGTGTTATCAAAGAAAATGAGGAGGATGTTGGATTTGATGTAAAAGCACATCACTTATCTGATGTTTCTGAAAGAAAGGGGGAGAACTTGGGACTAGAACAGCCTATGGAAGCAGGCGCAAGTACTGAAAAATATCGAGAAGAGGAAGAAATCCCTATAAGCCAAAGTGCAGAAAATAATGAGGAAAGTCAACAAGAAACTGATTCAAGCCCTAGCTCTGAAAATAATGAGGAAAGTCAACAAGAAACTGATTCATGCCCTAGCTCTGAAAATAATGAGGATGAATTTGACAAAATGTTGACTAGCCAAGTAATGGAAACGAGTGAAGAGTATCATCAAGAAAGCCTAGCTAGCCAGAATGCCAAACCAGCTGAGGAAATCTATCAGACAACCTTGATTGCTGAAGAGATTGAATGCAACAACAGTTTCCAGAAAGAGTCTGAGCTGGAGAAGGAAGAACCTCAAAGAAAAACAGATGAAAAAAATGAAAGGGAGAGACATAAAGAGAAAGAGAAAAAGGCAGTTGAAAGAGCAATCCGTGAAGCCCGTGAAAGGGCATTTTCTGAAGCCCGAGAACGAGCTGCGATAGAGAGAGCAGCTGCTAAAAGTCGTCAGAGGGAGAGATTAGGGAAGACATCCATCGAGTCTAATAATAAGTCACTATCTGAGAAGGCTTCCAAGGAAGCCAAACTAAAAGCTGAACGTGCTGCTGTGGAGAGGGTACTAGCAGAGGCTCGGGAGCGTGCCTTGGAGAAAGCTATGTCTTTCAAGTCTTCACCTAGAGCAACGAAGCATGCTGAAAGATTTGTCGACGAGAAAAAGTCTGGTGTTTTTAGAGATACCGGAATAAAGCGTAGTGCTTCATCAGTTGTGAGTGTTTTTCTTCTTCTTCTTTCTTTCATTCATCTTGGTAATCTACAAGGATGAAAATGTCGATGACATTGTCGACATTGTTGTGTTGCAACAATGTCGCTATTTTGCACATCCAGACATCGAAACATGATATTAATATCTTTTGACTAAATTGTCATGAAATTGTCAAGAATGTCGATAAATTGTTGCTTAAATATTGTTATTGTTAAATTACCGTTTAAATGTTTTTCTTTGTTAAAATATCCTAGATATTGTTGCTAAAATATTGTTAAAATGTCACAAAAATCTACAAAATATAAAAAATGTCAATGAAATTTCTTTTCATACTATTGAGATTTATCTATTTATAATAGTTAATATAATTAGAGAGTCTACTTATTTTACAATATTTTAATTGATTGATTAATTTATTCATTAAATATAAAAATTATAAGTATTTAAAAATACATGTATTAGATAAAAATATAGTTTAAAATATAAGTAATTGATTGTTTTGATATTTTATAAAATTTTATAAAAAAGCTCGGCATTTTCATAAAAATTATATCTCGATATTTTGATCGACATCGACATTTGGCATCTCAATATAATACTTGATGAAATTTCCTGCAGGATCCACAGGACAAAGGTTCATGTTCTTCAAATCATAATGGTATGTAAATTCTAAATTGACTCTGTAGCACATGAATTTATCATAATATCATTATCCAGGAGACAGTATACATGCTACATTACTGCGGCTTCAGAATTTATTTTGTGCTTATTGCTGCTGCTTGCATTCTACAGAGAGATTTGATGGAGCTAATGGTGAATCAGCTCCGAGGTGTAAAGCAAGGTTCGAAAGGCAACAAAGGACAGCTGAACGTGCCGTATGTTCCAGATCTTGTTCATTTTAGAAGAACACAATCTTGGTGTGTGAAAGGCTAGCTTCATGCTTTTTTCTTATCTTTTTTTTTCCAGGCAAAAGCTCTTGCAGAAAAGAATATGCGTGACCTTCTTGTGCAGAGAGAGCAAGCAGAGAGAAATGTAATTTTCTGCTTTAATGAGGAGCTTTTCCTGATGATTTCACAGCCTTGATTTTTTTTTTTTTACTCACCGTCTTTTTAATGAACTTTGATGTGACAGAGGTTAGCAGAAATTATTGATTCTGAGGTCAAAAGGTGGTCAAGTGGGAAGGAGGGTAATATACGTGCATTGCTTTCAACACTACAATATGTAAGTGCTAGCCTTAATTCTTTTTTCTTCTTCTTGGTGCTGGGTTTCTGTATAAACGGGTCCAGAATCATTTTCCATGACATGAAGGGTTGGATGGTATACCAGTATTTGAAATGGCCTAAATAAAGGTCTATTTGCTACCAATAACATTCTGAATTTACATCATTGTTAAAATTGAAATATACCTTCCTTATGTTGGGATCCCTCATCTCAATTTCAACATAAAGATGCTACAGACATGCATTCACCACTTATTTTTTTGTTGGCATTGGTTGAGGTATCTTATGAAAGATGGAGGTACCACAGTGGTCTCCTCTAGATTCCACCACATTCTTTGTTTGGAAATGCCTTTCTAAGGCCAAAGAAAAAGAAAACTATTTCATTTCAACTAGTATCCAGTTGTCTGATAAATTTGCCAATTTCACTTGCTCAGTAACTGTTGCTCTACACTGCTACTAGCAGAATTTTTCTGTCATGCTTTACAAATTTATTGTGAGAAAAATTACCCTTTTATGTGAAGTTTTGTAGTGTCATAAGTATCATGATTTTCCATTCCCACAAGTTAACCCAATGGATGGTGTAAGCATAGAACTTGTAAACAATCATGCAGTCACAATGTGGGACTGCCATCTTTTTACCTATAACATCCCCTCAAAATGTGGGTCATTTGGCCCAATACGTTGTATTTACTTTTTGTCTATTTTACTTTATATTCTTGCTTTGGGGTTTGTGTCGCTGGTGTTTAAGGCACATGTAATTTTTTTGGTTATAAGATAATTTGAAACTTTAATAACACGTGAAGTTTTGTAATGTCACAAGTATCATGAATTGACAAGTTGTCATTCTAAAAGGTTAACCAATGGATGGTGTAAGCATGGTACATAAACACTGCTTTAGTGTCGTTTACTATAATAGTCATTCACAAATTAGGACTCATCTTTTTACCTCTAATATTGGTATCCTATTAAAAAAATTGGGTTTGAGTAAAGTGGAGGTTTTCATTTGGCAGATCCTTGGACCTGGTAGTGGTTGGCAACCAATTCCTCTAACCGATGTCATTACAACTGTTGCTGTTAAGAAAGCTTATCGCAGAGCTACTCTTTCTGTTCACCCAGACAAGTTGCAGCAACGAGGTGCAAGCATTCAGCAAAAGTATACTTGTGAGAAGGTTTTTGACCTCTTAAAGGTGTGTTGCTAATATTTTATTGCATCATAGTGATGTTGAAAAAGCATAAACGGTTAGCATTACATCTTGGAGTCACAATGAGATTTGAGACTTAAAGCGAGAATAATTTGAACATAGTAACTCCATTTGACATGTTCCTTGAAATCGAGGTGAATGTTCAACATCAAGGCAGAATAATTTGAACATAGTAACTCCATTCAACATGTTCCTTGAAATTGAGGTGAATGTTCAACATCAAGGCAGAATAATTTGAACATAGTAACTCCATTTACATGTTCCTTGAAATCGAGGTGAATGTTCAATATTAAGCGGGTACGTAGATGGAGTTAGAAAGTCAAATGTTCAAATAAGCTGAGATTGAGAGACCAATCATATGTTATCAACTTATCCCCCTCCTCTAATGTTGTCAAATTTATTGATTCAACCTATTAAGCCAATTTGAAAAATATGAACCCATCAGGAAAACAGTGAGCTTTTCAAGAAGACATGATTTGGGGTTCAACATTAAGAGTTTTTCACATATGCTCAAAACTACATTTATAAACTTTCTTACTAATTAATTTCCGGGTTTTGTTGCGTCCAGGATGCTTGGAACAGATTCAATGTGGAGGAGCGGTAGACATTTCCAGAATCTTTGGAAGAATGGTAATATTACGCTGCATTTGGTCTTTCAATTTAGTTTATGTTTTGCTTATTAATTTTGTTAGGCGTAGGTAAAAACCCCATTGTGCAGCTTTAGAATTCAAGCTGTATCTCCATGAAAAATGCCATATAAATATATAATAAAAGGCATATGTAGTAAGAACTTTGTATTTCTTACTGAGAAATACCAGTAAGAAACTGATAATGCTATTCCGAACCACTTTCAGAAGCTACATCATGATCGTGTAACCATTAAAGAAACAAAGACAAGAAGGCAAGAGTCAAGAGAATTGTAAAATTAGAATAGAGAAGGAATGATAATTGGAAAAAGAAAAAAGATTGACAACGCCAAGGTTACAAGTAGAGTCGTTTTTCTTTTACCCTTGATAGCTCAGGTAATATTTACCACTAATGTAACTTTGAAGTTACAGGATCAAGTCATGTTATGTTAAAAGCATGCGTATTACTTTTCTCAAATAATAATGAAAAAAAGCCGCTTCCTAGTTGTAGTAGCTGAAATTAAATCTTTGAGGAAAATGTGTTCAATTTAGATGAGTCTATTCTCCTTTGTTTATCGTATAGTAATCCATGAAAAATAATTTTTAGGTTTAGGGATTTGTCTGAATGATTTTGATGTAAATTTCAGTCACGTTTCTCTTTTTCTAACATTTTCATTACTCAAGTCACTAGTAAAATATCCAAATTTTGCAAAATTTCCTGGTAAAAAGTAAAAATTGAATGTACATTTTTTAAAAATTAAGTAAATGTTCGGAACCAACTAAAGTACTATTTTTCTAAATAAAAGTGGCCTCTATGTCCCGTCTGAATATAGATGAGTAAGAAGGGTGTGTCCACCAAATGCAAGCTATAATATGTTTTTTTTTTCTATAAATAAAGGGTAACAAAATTTGTTTACCTTTGATAAAATTGGACTTTAGATTGTAAGTCATTTGATGGGTAGTATAAATCTGTTATCTCTTATGAAAGGGTGATTGGAATTCATGTGAAAAATTTAGACTAAATTTTTGGGATAAAATTGTTATTTAGTAAAAATATTATTCTTTTATAAAAATAACGAAAATTAATATATGAAAAAGCTATTTTGTTATTCACAATTGTACGTAGTCTATATTCTTACGATATATATTTTTATTGATAATTTTTTAATATTTAATTAATTATTTATTATTTTATACCACAATTTATTCATTTTTTTAAATATTTATTTTCGTTATTTTTGGTAAAAAAATAATTTTTTATAAAATATTAATTTTACTCTTAAAAATTTGGTTTAAATTTTCAAGATGAATTTTGATGACCATTTTAAAAGAAATAAGAGATGTATTATCTTACTATATAACTAACAGCCTAAAATATATATGTATCAAAGAGCGAAATTTTACCAACCCTAATATTTTCTTTTTATAAGTTTACCTCCTAAAAATAGCTAATTCTAAGTAGTTCCCAAAATTCAAAAGTTTTTTGTTCTGCTGATGGTGTACAGCTCGTCTTAATTATAAAAATTTACCATGATATTTGGTTGGCTTATTCTACTTACATCAAGCCTTCAACTATATATTTGTAAAATTATTAAAGATGTGTCTTGAGGGTATATGCTTGAGCTTCTTTTGTAGGTATCCAAAATTAGGTTTGGTATTTTAATAATACTTCTATTAAGGGTATTGGTATTTTTTAATACCTTAATGGTACATTAAATATGCCCCTATTTAAAAATAGTATTATTTTAGTTAGGTTAAGTCACTTAGAGATACACATTTTAACTTATTGGTATATTTTATGTCTTATGTTATTAAAAGATTTTATTTTAATATTTTAAATTTAAGTATTGGTATTTTTTTTAGTCAATTTTAATAGTATTTTTTGTCAAAGTATGTCACATAGGTCTTATGTGATAAATTTTATTAAGAGATTGTAAGAATTTAAGAAAGAAAAAAAAATTAAAATTACCATACTCTAACAACTATCTCTCAAAATATTTCTGGCAAAAGAGTCATATACAATAGTTGAATTTTTATAAAAAGAATTAACATTTGACTGAATGAAATTAGTTTGATTATTTCAAAGATGATAAGGAAAATCAAGTTTGTGCATCCGATTAACTCTAATGCAGGCTGAGATTGTAATGTTTTGAAAAAAGTAACCATTGATAAAAATGGTAACCTTGATAGTCATAATACAATATCAATTTTGTTGAACTCTTAAATTTTCACAATTTCATTGTAAAATTTGTTACATAAGACCATGGCATATTTTGATAAAAAAATAAATATTACTTAAAATGGCTAAAGAAAAATTCAAATTTTTAGTACCATTATTGGTGATTAATTACGTGATTTTAAATAATTTAATAAATTTCTTAAAAACAAATACAACAATAAACTTAAACGATCTGTCACAGTATTTAATTTTTGAAAATATTTAATAACAAATAATTAAAGATAGGAATAGAGTTGATTCAAATGATTTTAAGCAAATAAAGAATTAATATTTAATGAAAAATTTATGCAAATAATTTGCTAGTTAATTATATTTTTTTAGACTTAATTAGTTTATTAAATATATAAATTAAGGTTATTGATTTTTTTATACATGAAAAGGTCTTTTGATAGGGATTAGTTTTTTTGGCAACCAAATCAATTAAATTTTTTTGGCGTATATCATTAACTTATATATTAAATTATGCTTTATTCCTAAGGAAATAACAAATCATTAAAATCAATGTTTTTGTCAGAGTCATCAATTTAAACTTTTATTCAATGTGTCAAAATCAGATCTAGATGGTGTTTATAAAATCTAACTTTTAAATTTTAAATTTATTATGAAAAATATGTTGTCAATATATTAATCAATAATAAATTTTGTAAAAAGCTTGAATAAAGAAATAATCTCAATTTATTTTATAAAAATATTCATCTAAATTCATCTTCATAAATATAACAACAAAACAAATTTTTCATAATAATAATCAGTCAGAGATACTTAGACTTAATAAATGGTCAGTAACTTAAAAATAACATTTAAAATAATACACAATTATTAAATCTGTATATAAAAATAATTGAATACAAATAAGATTATAATACCAATTAAATATAAATGGGTATGTCTTGATTCGTAACTATGATCTTGATCATTAATGTATTCTTCAATATATATATATATATATATATTGTATTTTCTATGATCTAGAAAACTTCTAAATGATCTGACTATTACTGTTATTGAATCTAACCTATTGTAAAATAAAAATTAAAGAAAATAAAAGTGGTACCGGTTGAAAACTAGAAACCTATGTTACACTATTATTGTTGCTATATTAAAATCCTAAACATAATATTATATTTATAGTTGAAGTTGGCATCAGAGGTCTTCAGGTGAGAAATTTTAATGTGTGCCATGACCCAATTAATCCACCACTACAGCCTGAGATACGTAATAGTTAGCAAATGTTAACCTTGAATAAGTTGCGCCACTGCTTAAAATTTCCACCCCATTGCACAAAACAAACATCGTGCCCATTGGTTTTGAGTAACGAGGAGTGTACTACAGCCCATTCTATTATATGTTGCGACGAAAGTTCAATTCTATTTTCACCCCTTACAAACTCGCTGGATTTACATATAAACCTTACATGTAATATTCTTTTAAGCTTCTAAGATGCAAATGAGTACTTCAGGTGTGATTCTTCATGTGTTAATCAATTTATCAATTTAAAGTTAAAAATACTTGAAATACAACAGAAAATATATGTGATTCCAAACATAGAGATTTGCTTAAATAATAATAAAATCATACATATTTAAATCTATTTATTACATGTAAATACAATAAAATGATGAGATATTAGTGTTTTTCAAATACTCATCACATACCAATACTTGAATTAAGGATTAAAACAAAATATTTTAATAGTATTGGATATAAATAGTACTAATGCATTAACATGGGTATTTGTAGGGTAGCAAACCACTTTTAGTCCCTTCATTTAAATAATGATACTTTTTTCTCCATTTTCGAGTTTTAGTTGAAAATTTTGAAGCATGTAAAATGCATGCAAGGGGGATTTAATGTCATTTTAATTGTTCTCTTCTCATTCCCACCAATAACCTAATTTTTTGCCTACATTGTTGAACCTTAAATGCATAAAAAGAAGCACTCTATGTGTGTAACAATCCTACCTTCGATATTGACACAATCAAATCCCAAACTCCATTATCGAGTGACTCCCAACTTTTAATTTTAAAGTTGTTGCTGCTCTGTTTTCATGAGAAGAATGACTAAACCAAATTTTTCAAAGAGTATATTTGGAAAAAAATTCCGAACTAAATTTCAAATCGATTTGAGAGAAGATATTGGGTGTAATTTGGTACATACCACATGGAAAACATAGAGTGGTCCCAATTAGTAAAGAGTCTTATGAGCCAAGCTCAATAAGCTTTGAGTCATTAGATAAATATGATTGTAAGATAATCTCAATAAATAGATAAAGTTTCAATAATTATCCTAAATATATAATTATGGTTAGATGTCTATAATGCTACAATAAGTCCAATTTCGGTAAGGAATAGCTATAATATTAACTCTTTCCCCTATATATTCTCACATATGCATAAATTCATGAATTCACAAATAACTATAACTTAACTTAGATATAATATCTCACATATAACAGATAATTACAGCCAAATATGATATTTCCTCATAATCATAGAACAAGACTGTTGATTTCCTATGGACTTTATCATCTTGTTAATAAATTAAGCATCGAAGGGCTAAAGACTACCCTTATAGTGGTTTGAGGTCCTAACATTTTATTTTATCTCTCAGATCTACAGAGGACAATCCTATCTAATGTTGAAAAAGATTGGCATCAACATATAGTGCCGTCTGTGGGAAAGAAGCGTGTTCTACTTGGCTAAAACAATCATAAAATTGTAGAACTCTCAAAAAAATCCTCAAATTTTCTCATTTGCAAAACAATTTACATAGGTGTTTGAAAAGAGATCGAGGAGCAACAAGGTTTTCTAAGGGAAGGCCTCATACTCATATGGTCTACAATTTTCATCAACTTGACTCTTTATACTTTTAAGAGATATTGTGGACCAGTCAATCAACTCCACTACTAAAACCCCAACTAATAATCAGAAGGTCCAGCCTGCCAACAAAAATGGCCATCCATCTGCCAGTCCTTCTAAGTTCATCACAATCTACTAGAAATGCATATACTACACCTAGATCCATCCACTATGAGCCACACGGGTCGAGAGAAGTAGAGCTCAGGCCAGAGTCAGTCAAGACCTAATGGAAAACACACTCTCAAACATCCTAGAGAGATTAGCAAAGCCACTAGTTCTTGAACCAGTCCTAGCCTTAGATAACATCCATGTGACATCTTCCAATTCCTAAAGTGCAGTAGACTAGACCCGTATCCATTCAGGGTCGGGCCAACAAGATGACAGTCCATGACAAAACCCAAGTCCTAAGCTAAGTGTCACCGACTAGGTCATGGGAAGCCAGGATGTGTCACCAAGGATATGGCTACCCAAATTCCACCCAAGATGGTGTCATTGGCTAGGAGATGATTCAACTAGATCCATCGTCTAGGAAAACCCTTACCTATATGCTATTGTTGGTCAACCATCCTTTGGTTCTGTATTGCAAGCACGAGCTGCTACCACCACATGGTGTGCTATTTACCATCAATCATGGATAGTAACTTGACCCTCGATAGTAGAACATTCTCACATCTAGACTAGTTAAATGGGCATGTCTCCTGGCATCCAAATTAGAGCTCTAAACGATCTTTGTAAGGCCAACTCTTTATGTTTTCAATAAAAAAGAAAAGGATAATTTATAAGTTATAGGACTTTGATCACAAGGGAGCCCAGGAAAAATCATCTTGTGCAATCAATTAGTTAATGAGCTGGACATACATGCACCATGATCATCATCTCCAAATGATGGTTCCCGTTTTTACACCTCCAACAAGTAAGGGTTCTACGGCCCTACAAGTTAAAGATGCATCACACGGGAATCGGTACTAATGACCCTTTTGAGCACATAGAAAACTTCAAGGGATGGAACCATTTTTCCTCCTTGACATATGAAAATACACTCCATAAAATTTTGGAGCGCCTTTCTAAGCTACAAGATTTGGAGCTACTTTCCATCAAACAAGACTCCTTATGAGATCTTCCAATGATTGGAATGCTATAGCATCCAATCTTTAATTGTACAGTCTAGACCACTACCTAACAGGTTGTGTGGTCCATGTTGATGTGCTCAAGTCCATATTGTTATCTTATAGGCCATGATGTCTACATTACTACTACTTAGGAGTCATATAATATACACTTCCCCATTTCAATTAGAATAGTCTAGGATGCATCCAACATGATAGTTTGTCGCCTTTTAGGATATTTCATCCCCTTAAAACATGATGTCATAGTTTAGACTATAGAGTTCCAAGAACCTTCCAGGTTTCATAGTACAAGTCACGTCTCTCAAAGGAGCACAATCCATCACATCACCTACTAGGGTCTATCAGATATGATAGTGTGCTACCAAATAGGCAACACCATCCCATATGATGGATCATATAGATTGAGTCTTGATCATCTAGAGTATAGCCATCCAGTCTAGAAGTCTAGGACTTCATTATTCAACACCCCTACAAGGGAGGAAAGTTTATCAACTCAATAACAAACATTTTTCTAATTTGAGGGATATCTTATGCTTAGACCACTTGACAAGTTCAAGCACTTCAAGCAATGGGATGATAGACACGAGGTTTAGCTAAGCAACACTTTGGCCAACAAATCATCCTAACTTAATAAAATTAATGTAAACACAACAAGGCCTGGATATAAAATGAGGCCATAAGTATACAAGTTAAAGATCACTTAGACATTGAACTGTCACTCAGCTAGATGGGATAGGACTAGACAAAGTATGGCTAGCTAGGATCAAGAGTGGTAGGCCAGCACCAAGTATTGTCGACCAAGACCAAATATGACTGACCGACTAAGAAGTGGTTGGCCAAGAGTGTACCCAACGGTCTAGGAAATGGCATGCAAGGATGTGGCTAGCTAGAAAAATGACCAAACGGATAGGTGGTCGATAAGATAGTCCCGAGCCATATGTTGAGAAATTATGGCCCATCCTGTATGCAACATCTTACCTCAAGTCATGGATCCACTATCCACCAGTATATCTTCATTTCCTTATACATCAACCTAAAGGCCCATAATCTCAAAAATAAGTGGGACCATGGTCAAGTGATCCATACTCAAAAACACTTAATATAAAATGATTTTATGCACTTTGAATGATAAAATCTATTTGTATTTGCATAGTTTTATTATATTTTAAAGAAATTTTTTATCTAGAATTACATGTATGTTTTGTTTCTTTCCAAGTATTTTAGCTTTAAAATGATTTAACTAATAAACACTAAAAGAATAAAACTTGAAAGCACTCCATTACAACATTGAAGTATAAAAGATAAACAAATGTAAAGCTTACATATGTTCCAAACCATTAAGAATGGTGTAAAAGAAAATAGAGTTCTAGAGGTTCAGGGAGACGCATGCCACAATATGGTATTTTGTGTGCCGTGGTTCGGGAGTAGTGGATCAAGTAATTCAACGCATACAAGCTATCTCATGCCACAATGCATAATTAATGTATGTTGTAGTGCCCGACCATCTGATCCATTTTTTTTTCTCTATTTTGTAGTGTTTTTAAAAAGTATATAAAGGACCCTCATCCTTCATTATAAAAATTATTCTTTTAATCCCTTAGCTCTATTCTAACTAATTTCTTAGTTTCTATCTAGTTTTTCTTTTCTTTTCTTTTCTTTTCATAGTTTTAAAGTTTTTCTCTCAATTTGAGAGTTGAACATAATTTATGTAGTAGTTTTACTTTCAATTTAATAAATGATGTTGACAATTATGTTTGGAGGTTTTTTAGAAAATAAAACAATACTAAAGTTCTATAAAGATACAATTGAGGTATAATTTAAATGTATTTTTTTTAGATTATCTTTATGTGTTGTTTTACATTATATATTTTATTTACTAATTATTTCTTAAATTAAACATGTTTGGTTGAAAATACTATATGATATTAGTAATGTTGTTATGCTTGTGAAATATTAAAATAGGTAAATATTTTTATAAAATGAATTAAATTTTATTTCTTCTTTAAGATTTAAACAAAATCTATAAAAGAAAAATATATTAACGAAGTATTTTTATAATAAACATAAAAGATATACTTATCATTTTCTATAAGTGATTCCTATACTTGAGAGCTATTTAAAAATATACAAAATTTATACACTAAATTTGAGCACATAAGTTTTTGGTGTCGTTGTTGGAAAATTGCTAACAACATCAAAAACTAGTTAAATTTTGTATTATCAAGTTTTTGACACCGTTACAAGGAGGAATAACGTTTATAAACTTCTATTATCAAAATTTTAAAAACTTTTTTTATTATAAATATTATGATTTTTATTTAAAATGTTAAAATATCTAAGTTGTTAACTAATCACTTTAGATATTTTAAAGTTAATTTTTTTTAATATATATATATAATATTCTTTTCTTTTATTTAAAAATATTCCTTTCTTTTATTTTAATAAAAAATATAAAAATATTTTATTTAATAATAATAATATTTTAAAATCTTAAGGCATTTGAAAAATTTAAGATTTTATTTATTTAAAAAAATAACTAATATATTTTTCTTTTCTTTTTTATTTATTTGAAAAAATTCTTTTTCTTTTCTTTTATTTTAAATTTTAATTTTATTTAATTTTATTGTTTTTTTGCTAATTCTTGTATAGTTTTATTTTACCTTATGTCTAGTATTGTTGTGTACTAAATTAATTCTTGTATAATTTATTTTCTTTTACTAACTTGTGTATCACTATATTCTTTTAATTACTATGTGTTTATTATTTCTGTGTACAAACATGTAATGTAATATACTTGTATATTTATTTTATATTTTTATTTTTCTACTTGACAAGTGATTTTTTTAATTTATGTTTTTATAAGTTTATGTGAGGTAATAAGGTCTTAGGGTATCCTCTCACACCTTACAAAAATATTATAAATAGACCTAATAAACTGTCAAGAAGGATGAACTTTGAGATCTCATAGCCTTTAGTTGAACAATTTTTTGAGGTAGACCTTGACCCTACACCAGAACCTATAAATATGAGAAAATCCATCATTTAGGAAAACAACCATGAAGGAATATGCAAGGCTAGTAATTGGTACTATTACTGCCTCAATCCAACTGAAATTTTTTGCTAGGAACTATGAATTGAGAAACATTCTTTTTCAATGTTACCTTCCTTCAATGGACTGTTTAATGAAGAATCATTATTTTTCATTAGGGATATCGATCCACAGTCCAATCATTCTTCTTTGGTGCACTTACTGAGGACCAACTTAGAATACGGTATTTCCCCTACACCCTAAAAGACATGGCCAAGGCATGGCTAATGTTACTCCCCCTAGGTTCATTGATAAGTAAGGAGGATGTTTACAGTAAGTCTATTAGAAAATTATATTTCCACTAAAAAAATTAGAATTGAGAGCAAAGATTGCTACTTTCTCTCAAATGGAGGGAGAATCTTTCCACGAAGCATGAGATAAATTCAAACTCTTTCTCACTCAATGCCCACATCATAGCTATCCTCTATAGCTACAAAAAAACTTTTCTATGATGGATTGACATAACAATGTTAGTTATAAAATCTCTTTGAGATGTTGAGTGCTAATTTCTAGTAGAAAATATTTTGAGTAAGGAGAGCTAGAGTCCATGACATAGACTCTGGTACTGAAGTTCCAATGTAGCTTGCACAAATGACCAAACAAGTTACGCTTCTCACCACACACGCCATAACGAATAAAGAACAATATGGCTTATGTAGTACTTTCGGACATGGTACTAATGCATGTCCCTATCAATGAGAAACAAGTGTTGGACCTGAATTGGTCATTGTATTAGAGGTTTACCAACTAATACCTAGGTGCGACCCCAATGAAAATACCTACAACCTGGGGTGAAGGAATCATCCCAATTTCTTTTGAAGGAAAACCAATCCTCTATTAGCCCAGAGCTCAAACCAATAGGGCTAGAAATTCCACCAACAAGTACCCATGAATCCTCCCAACAAACCAACCCTGGAGGATAACTTGAATGCATTTGTTCTCCTAAGCAAAGACAACCAATCATGAAAAAAAATCAAAGGCTAAAGCTATTGTGGTTTGCATTAAAAAAGTGAAAGTACAAGTGGATTAGTTAACCGTGTATTTCTAGAAACAATGCGAAGAATAGTTGAATGTGGGAATATTGAGTTTTCAAATGATGAAATCCCTTAAAGCAACGTCTCACTAAAGATAATAAATATAGTCCTCGATGGAAGGTAACCTATTAATTGTTTTTTCATTTTTATTTATTTATTTCTTAGTTGAATTGCTTTTGTTTTTGGATTTTATTTTGTTTTTTCGTTATTTTTCATTCCATGTAATTTGTTTTATTTTTTTTCTTATCATGTCAATATTATTTAGAATTATTAATTTTATAATTGTTTGTTGAAATTTGTGAGAAGTACACAGTATTATATCTGTGTAAATTTAATATATTTGGTTAGATGGATGCACTTGCAATTCCACATCAATACTTGAGTAGGTTAAGCTAATGGGAAACTTTTCCTTTAATTTACAATTATTATATTGAGGGTAATGTAAGTTTTAGGTTGGGATTAGGAAAAGTTGCAACTTATAAAATTGAGCTAATTTAAAATTTGATACGTTTACATTTTTACATTGTTTTTACATTTTTACTTATTTTTGGTTTAGAAATTTTATTTTGGTTTTAAAATTTTTCTTGCAAAATTATCATGTCTTTTATTTAATTTTAAATAAATGATTAATTCCTTGCACTATTAGATTAATTTTTTGAACATATCATGGAGTAATATGATAATTAGGTAGTTTTTTTCAATTTAATAAAAAATGTTAAAATTACAATAAATCCAAAATCAATGTTCATGAATTAAATAGTGGATATTACCTTGTGAAAATATTTTGAGCTATTATCTTTCCATTTTGAATGACAATATTTTTATACTCTTTTAAACACTTTTCTTATCAATTTTAAACTGTTAGACGATCTATATAGGTTTTACATTGAATGTTAGGATTTTTACATCTAATAAAGTGTCATATATTTATTTGTATTGCTTAAATTGAATGAGTTAAGTAGAAATTGAAAATATATGCCCTTCTTTTCATTTATACATGACTTCTAAAAAAGAGATATATATAGGTTTACCTAAGCCAATGGAAAAGAAAAGGCAAAAATTAACCTCACCAAAATCATACAAAAATATGTACAAATTGTACATGGGTCCTCTCTCTAAAAATGAAAGAGAACAATATTTCTAAAAAAAGAGAGATAAAAGAAAAAAAGAAGAAAAATGAATAGTCTGAGCTAAATACTATGACCTAAAATATAATTCAAAACTGTGAGAAATGGCTACATACAAAAAAGATAGGAAATAAATTCCTAAGAAGTCATTGCATTTTCTTCATCTCTTATAGACATATAGTTTGAAATTTTTATTTGATTATTTTAATTGATGCATGAGAATAATGTGTGATTTCTTTATAAATCTTTTCATTTGATTCCTTTAATGAGATCAATATTATGCACTACTTTGAAATTTTTTTCTTTAAATATATGCGAACTCAGTAGTTCATTTCTTTACATAACTTATATACACACATATATTTTATTGAGCGCTTGAACCAATAGGATCAATATTATTGAGAATATGCCTTGTGAGATTAGAGTTAAAGTGAATTCAGATTTCATTAATTGAAATTGGGCAAATTAATGTTAATACATTTTTTATTTGAATATGAATATGATTTTTCACTAATTATTATAGTAAACTGTGAATGTTTAGAATATTAAAACGACTTATGCTATAGATTTTAATTGTGAACTTAAAAGAGATTAGAAGCATGAGAGGTTTTGCTATTCTTTTTACATTGTTATTTTTTTATATTTTTTAATTTTGTTTTGCTTAAAATTTAGTTTATTATTTGTTTGCTTTTGTTATTCATTTTAAATTTTTGCATTTTTTTAGATTGATGTTTGTAGGTGTCATCTTTAAGAGCCCTCATGAGACTTAAATTCGTCCACTAGGGAAACCTATGGGTCATACACTAAATGCAGCTGTGTTTAGTTTATTATTTGTTTGTTTTTGTTATTCATTTTAAATTTTTTCATTTTTTTAGATTGATGTTTGTAGGTGTCGTCTCTGAGAGTCCTCATGAGACTTAAATTCGTCCACTAGGGAAACCTAAGGGTCATACACTAAATGCAGTTGTGTTAATTCATGGAAATGATTTAAACACTTAAATATTATTCTAGTTTTTTTTCCTTTCTTGCTAAGAGACTAGCAAGAAGTTAGTTGGGAGTTATGATGAGTACTTAAAAGAACTCAACATAATGTAATTTTATGCACTTTAAATGATAAAATAGATTTTTATTTGCATAGTTTTATTATCTTTTAAAGCAAATATATCTTTTCAGAATCAATGATATGTTTTGTTATTTTTCATGTATTTTAACTCATCAACACTAGAAGAATAGAACCTAAAAGCACTCCATTGCAACATTGAAGCATAAAATATTAATATATGTTTCAAACCATTGAAAAGAGTGTAAAAGAAAATAGGGTTCCACAAGTTCAGGGAGACACGTGTCTTGGCATGGTATTTTGTGTGCTATGATGTGGGAGTAGTGGATTGAGCAATTCAACGCATATAGGATGTCTCATGTTAATGTGCAAAATCAATGTATATTGTGACGTCCGACCATTTGATCCATTTTTTTTTCTCTTTTAGAGCATTTTTTAAAGTTAAATAAAAGACTCTTCCTTCATTGTAAAAATTATACTTTTCATTCTTAGCTCTCTTTTACTAATTTCTTTGTTTCTCTCTAGTTTTTCTTTTCTTTTTATAGTTTTAAAGTTCTTCTCTCAATTTTAGAGTTAAACATAGATTATATAGTAGTTTTACTTTCAATTCAATAAAAAGTATTAGCAATTCTGTTTGATAAAATAGAAACAATACTGAAGTTTTGTAAAGATGCAATTGAGGTATAATTTGAATGTATTCTTTTCAAATTATCTTTATGTATTGTTTTATATGCTATGTTTAATTTACTGATCATTTTTCAAAATTAAGCATGCCTATCTAAACATACTGTGAGATATTAGTAATGTTGTTATGCTTATGAAATATTAAAACAGGTAAAAAAAATTATAAATGAATTAAGTTTTATTTCTTCATGAAGATTTAAATGAAGTTTGTAAAAGAAAAATATATTGACGAAGTATTTCTCATAATAAACATAAGAGCTAGATTTATGATTTAATTATCTAAATTTGATTTAGAGTCAACTTTTTGATTTTGGATTTGATTATTCAGATATTTAGATAACTCTATTTGAAAGATTTTTATAAGAATTATTATTGAAAAATATATTGACAAGATATTCTTCATATATAGTAGTCTTAAAATCTAACTAATCTAGAAGTTAGATTTCAGATAATTAAATCATAAACTTAATTTTGTACCTTGATAAGAGTTTAAATCGTTAGACCCGATCAAAGGCTACAATTGAATAGTTTATTAATGTCTTAAAAAAGAGGCATAATTTAATTAAAATTAACTAACAGACCCGATAGAAGGCGTTAAGTGATTTTAATTAATAACAACTGGTGGACCTAATTAATCTCCTATTTGTATTTATAAGAAAAATCAATAATCTTATTTCATGTGTTTAATAACCTAATTAATATTGAGTAAGCATAATTAACTAAATAATCTATCCCAAAAATTCTCCAA
Organism: Hippophae tibetana; assembly: GCA_037013495.1. Classification (NCBI taxonomy): domain Eukaryota; kingdom Viridiplantae; phylum Streptophyta; class Magnoliopsida; order Rosales; family Elaeagnaceae; genus Hippophae; species Hippophae tibetana. Next base: position 20,453,020 of record CM072808.1, read on the forward strand.
TAAATGTAAATATTTATTTTCCAATTGTTTTGTTGAATTTGTCTTTATTTTAGAATTCTTAAACCTAAACTTTGTGACAAAATGTTTAAATTTAATTTTTGTTTTTAAGAATTTGTTGAATTATTTAAAAACTATGATTTTTCTTTAGATCGACCTTGGAAGTATACTTATAATTTTCTATAAGTGATTCGTGCACTTGCGAGCTATTTAAAAATATAAAAAAATTGAACACTAAGTTTTGACATATCAAGTTTTTAGCGCCATTACCAAGGAATTAGTAATAACATCAAAAACTAGCTTAATTTTGTATCATCATCAGGTCCAAAAATAAAACTACAATTAAAGAGATGCATGAATCGGGGCCAAGGATATATAAGTATATGTGTCCAAAACATCCTTGCAAGAAAGTAAAGTGTGTAACATAAAATTGCACCCCACCAATAAATTGGATTGTGACCCATCATAAGGATCCCAACCATAACATATTATATAAGGGTACACATCTCCCTAAGAAATTTTTTCAAAAGAGATGTGTGAGAGTATCCCAAGAGTGTACTCCAAAAATCTATCCAAGTCTCCAATACTAGCACTTAGGTAGGAAAGATACATCATGTCTAGAATATCTTCTGACTCTTTCTAGGCTATATAGATTCACATAATTCCCAGACGTCATACATTCAACAGGTGAACGTGGGATAACAAGGCCCCACAATAGAAGTTTAGAAACGTCACTTCTATACACGGCCATAGTTGTCGCCCCTACAGATCATCTTGTGCTAAGGCTCCAAATATAATGGTTGTCCTGAAAGTACAAAAACTAGAATATGATGCTATGCATAACGAGTCTACATGAGAAACAATGCCTTACTACAAACAGTGCTTCACCAACACTTTCATTCTAATAAGAATGATGTTTGCAAGTACTTAGGCCATTTATGGCCACACTTGGAAGATTTGACAAGATAGAAATTCTAACAGCAAATCAACAAGGGGGTCTGAGCTACCATTAGTACTACACTACTAAGGAATGAGCACCAGTAGCCCCTTAATAGCTTTCCAAGGCATGCATTCATACTAAAGTGGTGAATTATAAGCATCCCAATAGGTAAGATAAGGTGTGCTAAGTTACAGAGATGACACACCCTAATCATAGGCTTTTCACTCCAGACTATAACTAACATGGAGAAAAAAATAACTGGATCTATCACCCCTTAATTGGCTATAGATCTTGAAATGAGGTGTGCACCTATGCTAAAGTAGTGAATAAGAAGCGTACTGATAGGTAAGCTTTGTGCCTTAGGGCCTAAACCACCGAACAATTCATAGAAGTTAGGAAAATTAAGTTATATAGAGGAAATACTCTAATCATAGACTTTGTGCTCTAGATTACAACTAATGCAAAAAAATAGCTTAATTGGGTTTATCCCCTATTAATTGCCCATAGACTCTAAAAAAGAGACATAACTCGAAAGCCATATCACCTCAGCCTGGGACTAAGCACAATAAAATCCTCAATGCCCCATTAGGGCATGTGCTTCTACTTAAGTATTGAATAAGAAGCATCCCAACATGTAAGCTTTGTGCTTCACAATCAAGCCACCAAATAGTCTACAAAAGCTAGGTGTGTTAAGTTACAAATCGAATGTACCTTTAACTATAGACTCTACATTCCAGACTATAACTAACATTGAGAAAAACTTAATTGGTTTCCTATTGCTCTTTAATTGGCTATAGGTCCTCAAAATAGGCCATTGCTCAAAATCCATGCGCCGTAGGTTTGTGAATCATTTCAAGTTTTTATACCACTTTGAAAATATAAACTTAGGTTTGCGGGATTTCAAAAGGGTATGCACCCTTGTTAATGTAGTGAATAAGAAGCATCTTGATAAGTAAGCTCTATGTTTTCAGGGCCTAGGCTATCAAATGGGCCATATAGCCTTGTCCATCTTCTTTCCAAACTATGCCACAATATATGTCCTCTAAGAGAAAGGAAAGTCATTACGATGCATCTCAATGCATCCTTCTCTGTCAAGTACCTTCTAGTCATTCCTAAAGATTTAACCATATGTTTACATTCTAGATAAAGTATAGGCACAAGTCGAGTGCATAATTTAATAAAGAGTACTAGGATACTGGTCATACCAAAACTTAAGGTGCTCAAAATATGATTCCTACTTCTTGGACTTATCAAAAGTGTCATACCTTTTGTACATCCATGTCACTTCATTTCAATGAGAAATGGAAGTGCACAAGCCCAAGTGTTAGAGAATAAGGGTACCCACAAGAAAATTATCAAGGATCCCAATACTTATACAAATCCTTTTAGAAAGAAAGAGGATGTGTCATTAATAGATCCTACTAGGATCCCAGAATTACCGTTGTAAACGTAATCATAGGGATCATATGGAATAGAAGGACCAGACAAATCAAACGGTCTAGACTTCCTTGATTAGAACTTTACTAGCTAGAGAACAACTGGCTAAGAATGGATAGGCCAAGATATTGTAAGCCAGGATATCACTGGCCAAAATATCGCCAGCTAGAATTCTTCTAGCCATAACTTTGTTGGCCAAGACTTCATTGGCTAAGACATCATTGTCTAAGACTTTGTTGGCCATAACTTGTTTTTGGCTTGAACTTCGTTGGCCAGGACTTCGTTGACCATGACCGAGAATACAAAATGTGAAAGACACCATGTAACCCTTGAGTTGACTTCTTAAGTGCCAACTTTGACTTCGACATAACTCTCTAACTAGAAGTCCAATTGGAAATCTGAAAGCATCGCTAGTGATAGGAAACCACTGTACACGTTTTGAGTGGCGAAAAACAGTATAAAATTCCTTACTTTGATAGGTAGAAAAGCACATAAAAGTGAGTCTAGTGCCGCTAGTATGATTGAAAAGGTCATGAACCCAGGTATTGACAAAATTTACAATCAGACCTTGTCGTCCAAGGGCCAAAAAGTATGTGGGGGATGATTTTGGTTGTAATTTAGTGCATCCTACCTGGAAAGCAAAGAGTGATCCCAATTAGAAAACATCCTTATAGGCCAAGTCCAATACACACTGAGTCATCAAACAAGTATAACCATAAGATAATCTTAATAAAGTGATAAAAGTTGATTAATTATCCCTTAATTATATAAAGTGGTAAAAGCATAGTAACTATTCCTTAGTTATGGTTATATATATATATATATATATGACGCTATAATAAGTTAATCATATTCTAGTAAGGAATAGCTATCAAGTTAACTCTCTCTGCTATATATATACTCACATATGTACACTTTCACAAATAAGTAGACCTTAACTTAGATATGATATGTCACACATAATAGAGAATCACATCCAAACACAGTCTTTCCTTATAATCATAGAGTGAGACCGTAGACTTAATCATCTTGTTACTAACTTAATCATCAGAGTGCCAGAGACTACTCACATGATCTCATGTTTTAATGGTTTGTTTCATCTTGCAAATCTACGAAGAACATTTATACCTAACATTGACAAAAATCAAAATCAATAGAAGATTTACCTTTAGTTGATTGCATAAATTTTTCCCTCTAATATCATGTTAGTGCGAGTATAAGAGAGTAAAGTGATAAAAGTGGGAGAAAACAATAATAAATATTTTTTAATTCCAATTTTTTTTTAAAAAATAAATTCTAATTGTGCATTTCACATGCTAATCACATGATGTGAAATCATCAATTTAAACATAAAATCAAACTAAAACGGTATCAATTTTTAAATAAAGGTATTTTTGGTGTACCGATACAAGAATATGGATACTAATATATACCAATATCCCTAATAAAAATAATATTAAAGTATCAAACCTTTAGGAATTATCCTATTATGTTTTAGGACGATAGTTAAAGCATATAAAAAGAGCTTAGACTATGGTGGTCAGTCTCAACATTGATGCCCCGACTCATTGGTCATGGTAATGGATTATAATATAATTCCTTTTGTTATAATGCAAATTCAAGGGTATTTTTATCCACATTTAGCGAAAGATTTTAAATTTAGAGTAGTTTCAAATTCATGTTTAGATTGAACTAATTTTTTTTATATGTAAGTTTAGATTAATTGGGAGATTACGTTGTTTGCATTATGGTCCATTTAATATGAATAGATTAAAATTAAATATGGTTATATTTTATACAGTAACTTTTTCATTGACTTTTTATCATCTTTTCCCACTTAAATCAAACCTCTACACCCTAGAGAGAGAGAAAAGACAAATTAGATCAAATAGTCAAAAGCACAAAAAAGAGTTAGTGCCTTATATATAGCACTAATACAAAGAAAGTTTAAAATTTTAACTATTTATTTAAGGTTATATTATTTTAAAAAATAAAAATATTGTTATGATATTAGTGAAAACTACCCTTAAATGCAATTAAATGGCATAAAAGTAGAAAATGTATAAAGTAAAAACTTGAATTATATTCTATTTAGATTTTGGATAAAAATAGTATGTAATTATGAATAATTGACATATTAATTACATAATTATAATGAAATATTAGTCTTATAACTATTTAAGTGGGTAATTTTAGTCTAATAATTTCTAAAAATGGTTCACTAAGTCCAAATTTTTTAATTTTATAAAAATAAAACATTTAATTGATCATGTGCCTAGCATGTGACAAGAGTATAATTGGGTTTTGAAATTGAAATTTCCTCCCACCTAATTAACAGATTTTAATGAATTAGGAAAGTAACTTTTTTGTTTTTTTTATAAAATAACCACTTAATTTAAAAAGAAATCAATTAAATAAGAATAACAGAAAATTTAAAAATTTAGACTTATTAAGTTATTTTTAAAAATTATAGGATTAAATTTACCTACCTTAATAATTACAAAATTAATATGTTATTTACTCATAATTAAGTAATATTTTAAACCAAAATCCTATTCTATATGTAATTTATCTCAAATGATAAAAGTTATAGAAAGGAACTTCTAATGGTTTTAAAGATGTATTCAAATCCTAAGTTTCATACACTTTTTAACTTGTGATTATCATTATTGGAATAAATGTATTTATTTATGTGATTTAAAAATATGATTAATTAAGTCAAATTTTTTTAAAATTTAAATTTTTTAAAGGATAAAATAAAATTATACACTTTATTAATAAAAAAATTATAAAAAAACTCTCTTTCTTCCTTCCTCCATCTTCCTCTCACTCTCTCTCCTACTCACTCTCTCTCTTTCCCAATAGAATAGAGAGATGTTGACTTTTTAAAAAAAAATTATTAATAAAATATATCAACTCTATTTAATTCATAAAAAAATCTCATTTTTTAAAAAATTTATCTCAATTTATTATACTTTTAAATTATAAGACTAAATAAACTCATTACAATAAAAATATATGAAAGTTATAATCACAATATCCAAATTTTATAGAACCACTGGTTGTTTTCCTTCTCAGCCTAAGGTCTAAGGTAAGTACCACGTATTGTGGGATGAAATAAACTTGGACAAATAAATATCAAAACAAAAGGACAAGAAAGACCAGATCATTAAGAAAGATTTGATAATTTTAAGATAATCATGTTTCATCAAAAATTTCACAAATTCATCATATTTCACCCATAATTTTAAAAAAGTTCACGTTTAAGAATCATTATGTTTAAAAAGTTCTGATTTATTTCTATTTTAACAGTAACGAGTAAAAAACCCATTTTGAACTATTTGAGTAGGGATAATTACCGTTAACCTAAAAAAGACTAAACCATGACTTCTTAAACATAATGGTTAAACAAATGTAAACTTTTTTATTATTATGGTTATTAAATAATAACCCTTTTAAAACATAATAAATTTGTGAAACTTTTGATGAAACATGTATATTGAAAAGTACAAAACCTAAACCGCAAGGCCAAGAGTTTAGGTTAGGACAGCTGGCTGAACTTGATTGGGCTAATCAATGCATTAAAGTCTGATCCAGCCTCTCAATATACACTGTTCAAATAAGGGCAAGTCTACAGCAGCAATTGAGGATAAAGTAGAAACACCAAGTTATATGATCTCTCACAATAAAACGAAAAAAAGAAAACAGCCTTTACTAAATATATTTAAGCGCTGAAAGGGAGCTGCAAAAAGAGTCAGAGTTGGCCATGAGTTTGGCTCCTCGAACACGAGGGCTAATATGCAATCACAAGCCAAGCAGATGAAGCATGATAGCATTCTGGGCATGCATGCGATTCTCAGCTTGTGGGAAGACAATAGAATTTGGAGCCTCGATGACTCCATCGGTCACTTCCACTCCTCTCTCGGCTGGTAAACAATGCATGAAGTAAGCTTTTGGACCAGCTAACTTCATAAGATTTTCATCCACCTGCAAAACATGCAAAACCAGTGTTACCATTTACCTGTTTTTTTTAACTAGGTTTGAACTTCATGACACTATTCTTATCTTGTGACAGACAGGGAGGGAGGCAGGAATTTTTACATTTTACTCAAATGGACCATCATGTAAATTATCAATACGATTTTATTAATTAATTTTGTAATATATGAACATTTTAATGAATGAAATAGTGCCTAATTATAACCAACCCAACAAAAGTGTATGAACTGAATTTTTTAACCTTATAATTAATTATAATTTAATGTCATTATTGTTGAATAAAGTAATCATTAATGAAAAAATTGTGGTAATTATATTTTAAATTGTGATAATATTATCTCTCTAAAATGATAATAAATAAGTAATTTTAGATTTCTATGTCAATTTGTTAAAAAAATTAACCTTGTATGATTAGTGATAATGGTATTTATGTCTCATGTTATTAAAATGTTTAGTTTTAGTACCCCAATTTAATTATTGGTATCCCTTTAGTCATTAATTTATTTTTAATTTTTGGCAATTGTCCTTATCCTTTTCTCAAATTCCCACAAGTGTCTTTGTCCAATTTGACATGTAAGATACATGTGACCAGCTTTGATCAAAGAGAAGGAAACACTATTCAAAATGGATAAAAGAACTACCAATACTTGAAATGGGATACTAAAACAAAATCTTTTAATAACAAGAAACATAAAGAGTATTAATACATTAACTAGGTTACCTCTAAGACATTGAACTCTATAGTTAGTGTACAAACATTGTTATAAATAAAAATATAAACTAAATTGCACCAACACATGAAGTACTAAGTCTAAACTAAGTCAATATTTAATGTTGTCAAGAGGGTGCAATATATATTTACCACATGACAGATGGAGGTGCGAGAGTAGGGAAGCAAATTAGAATGTGCGATCATATTATGGGAAACTAGTATTTTACATGCCGAAAGGAGATTTCAAAGTAATGTGTTTTTTTTTTTTTAGGGGGGGTGAAGGAGAAATCAAAATTGTGGAGAATTCTAGGTGATGCATCACCTAGCATACTAACTAAAAAATCAAAAATAAAATAGCAAATTATTTATGTTAGTCATGTGACCACAATTTTATTAACTCCTACGGGTAGATATTTAAACCTAGGAGTGCTCAATTTGACAAATTGAAATATATGACAAATTCGAGATGAAAAATACATTTTTCTGTGGGGATACTAAATCAATCTCAAAGAAATGTCCCTAGTAAGAAAATTTTATGCTAAAGTTGAGGGGGGCACATGACCCCTTTGAATGCAATGTAGCTCCGTCCTTGGTGACAGAGGATCATCAATTGGCTGCATGACTAAGATAAACTTGAATGCAGAATCACAATATGCCAAGAGTAATAAATATCAATAAAATAATTAAGATGAGCATAACTTACGATCCCTTCTTTGCCTTTAAAACCATGAAATACAGATTCCAACTACTCAGTAAAACCATAATCTGTTAACTGACAAATTTAGAAATAAACCAAATAAAAATATTCATTAACATGAGTCAAAAATTAGGTACTACTATAGTGGAATATATAATTTCCTCAGTGATCTTTCCATAACAAGACCGTTTGAATTCATCCTACAAATAAGCCAAAAGCAAGTAAATTCTATGAAGACCCAGTGTCCCCTATGATGAAAGTTTGGATATCGAAGCTTTCTTGGAAAGTTTTGTTAAACTCCATACCTGAAATCCCTGAAAAGCTTGACGGCGATATGCAGCTTCCTCCTTTTGCCCCATGCTAGCCCACACATCAGAGTAAACAACATCAGCTCCTTTCACAGCCTCCTTTGGATCATTTGTAATCTCAATTTTGCTGATACCAGTTTGCTGTGCCTTCTCAACCGTTCTTGCATCAGGTTCAAAGCCTTTAGGACAAGCACAAACAAAGTGGAAAGGTACAATGGATGCCAGCAACATCCACGAGTGCACAATGTTGTTCCCATCTCCAACATAGACCACCTAAATTTTAAAATCAGATAGGACATGAAACAAATCATGATAACTTAAATCCAGATTGTAATATAATTAATAATAACCATGCCCAGTTTATAGTAATCAGGACTGACCTTAGTTCCTTCTAATTGCCCAACATGCTCAATTATAGTGAGGGCATCTGCCATAATTTGGACAGGATGGTTGTAGTCTGTCAGGCCATTGATAACAGGGACACTTGCATAATTAGCTAGATCAAGAAGATCCTGCAGTAGGTCATGTACAAAGCATGGATCAGCTTTACATATATATTGATACTAGAAGGGTTTAGTAAACTACTTCGACTTAGAACCCAAGTCTGTGACACCTAACTTAGTCTAATTAGAACAAATGAGATGAGAATTGAGGGTGACTCTTGATAGTGTATGCCATCATCTTCAATAAGTTCCTGTTCTATCTTCCAAGATCTCCACCCAGTGCATCACAGGAATAATTAATCTTTTACCCATATAACCATAAGAGTAGAAAGAAGATAAAAAGCACTTGAGATGTGTAAGCCCCCAACGGCAATCCCATATATAGGTGTTCAACAAACTGTGAAAGAGGATATGAAAAGATTCTCTTTGAGGGTAGAAAAATTGTGATTCTAGTTTGAGTTAATTCAATATTCATGTATAATGTATATTTAGTCAACACCAGGGATAATCCCAGTACATGCAAGGGATCCAAAGGAGCAATGTATGAGATTGTTGGTAAGTAGGCACTATTTCACCTACCCTCCTCTGTTTCTTTCTTTATTTTTGTTAACTAGAATCTTTTTTTTTTTGGGGTTAATACTTGTTAATAAACTTTTATTAGAGATCTCTAGTTTGATAATTGTACAGAGTTTCATAATATGTTAAAACTCATACACAGAAAGCAATACCCATTTCATGTATACAGTTAACAATGCGTATAATCTGCTGCTACAACTTCAAAATAAGACAATTATCATGCAGAAATAATAACAAACATAAGAACTCACCCGCATACCTGATGTGCAAAGACACGCGCCATTAGTATGTCATTATAACAGGACAAGACACGGGCAACGTCCCTGGTTTCCTCCCGCTTACCCATTTGGATATCATCTGGCCCTAAATATATGGCATGGCCTCCTAGCAAGAAAAACCCAGTCTCAAATGAAACTCTTGTTCTCATGGATGGCTTGGCAAAGATCATAGCCATTGTCTTCCCCTTAAAAGGGAGAAATGTCTTCTCTCCTGACTTTATTAGAGCCTTGACCTCTGCAGCTTGATCTAAAATCTTCAAAATAATAGCTTTATCAAAATCATTGATATGCAGAAAATCTTTCTTTCCCGGTTGTGCTGTAAAATTAAAGGGAAAAAATATATATGTTAGATCAATTACTGCAAATAGAAATATATTTGGGCAGATAAAGACAGACAAAGTCAACTATAAAACACAGGATATGAACCTGCTTGAACCCACATTATCCTACAACGACTCTCTGGGCAACTTATGTACAGCCACTCACTAACAGATGACTTAATTTTTTGAAAATTAGGGTGTCAATCTTGTTATGTTTGTTCGTTTTATGCGTCGTATTTTTTGACCAAATTAACATATTTTATAATATTAAAAAATTTAAATTTCTTATTATTAATAATAATATAGTAAGAAAAACCATATACCATAACATCATCTGAAAAGGTAATCACAAAATCGCTAAAGAAGTCCTTGATCTCCTCAACAGGTGCATCTAATTTCAAGACCTATCTTCATAAGAATTTCACGTACCATATATACATTTTCGTTAATTTCTTTGAAATATAATCTCTCTACCCATTCAGTGACAACTTTCAAACACCGAACCCAAATTCCAAAGCATCTATTTCCGAGCAAAAATGGCATATACTTACTCCCAAACGACTAAATTCTACATTAACATTCCCACATAATCTATTTCAATGCCTAAACCCCCAAAACCCCAGTCTACTGTATATTACTGAAATAGTACTTTAAAGCAGTAAGCACGCAGATTGGAGTCAATATTAACCTTTTACATTGACGGTATCGAAAGTAAGAGAGGCAGCAGAGGAGGTCTGGCATGAGATTCTTCGAAGATGCACCGGAGAAGAGAAGGAAATGGTGGAGAACTTTCTGGCAATTTGAGCTGAGCGGCGGAGACTCTGTCCAGAGAAAGATGAAAATGGAGGGGATAAAGAGGGTTTATCAGCTCGGATTACCCGATGAGATGAAATCGCAGCCATTTTCTGTTGAAAGAAGAGGAACAGTGTAGCTAAGTGTTCTTTTTCAGGGTGATAGTAACGAGGCAAATCATACAAAATAGATGCGATATATATGGGAAAAAATGTGACGTGCATCCTTGAATAAAAATGTTTTTAATCTTTTAATTTTAAAAATATAATAATTATTTTTTATTTATAAAAATAATTACTTATTAATCCTTTATTTAAAAAAAATATTTATTAATTTTTTACTTATAAAAATAAGACATTTATTAATAAAAAAATTTAAATAGATATTACTGAAAATATTTTCGTCATTTATTTTCATCTGACAAAATTTATAAAGAGTATTAAAGATTAAAATATCCTTAATATTTTTAAAATAAATTTAAAATTATTAAATATTTATTTTTGTAATATTTTATAAATAAATATACAAAATATTAACTTTTTAAAATTAAAAAACTAAATTACAAACATAATGTGCGAGAGTATTAACATTTTTCATCTTAGTTTATGACTAAAATACCCTTAAATTTTTTAAAATAAATTTAAAATTAATAAATGTTTATTTTTGTAACATTTTTAAAAGTAAATATACTAAATGTTAATTTTTAAAAGTTAAGTAAATAAATTATATATATCAATTTTTAATTTAAAACATTTTATTCTCAATTTTTTGCTTTGATTATAAATTTTTTTATTAATTTTATTTGTTATTAATTATAAATATAAGGCTATAAAAATATTATTTTTTATTTATTTTTATAAGAAATCTGATGTTTAGTTTTAAATTTTTATTCTAAAACTTCATTTGATTGAGGGTTTTTTTCAACTAAAAAAGTCTTTAAGAAAAAAAAAATTATATTAAAATAACTATTAAATATAAAAATAATAACATTAGCCAATGCTTTTACACTATTTTTTATTTTTATTTTTCTAACCAATTATTTTTAAATAAAAATAAAAAATAAAATTTACATACATAAAGACTTTTTTAGAATAAAAATTTAAAACTAAACATTTATTGTAAGTTTATTTTTTAAAGATTTATTTTCCTAAAAGAACTTTTATTCTTCATTATTATATTCTAATGGATTTTTACAAAATTAAATGAATAAATAATTAATACTTTATTTAAAAATTTATCCTTTTATTTCATGCATCTAACCAAGCTATAGTGACAAATTTAAATAATTATCAAAAAGATAAACCATTCTTATCATATGTATTTATTTAAGAACCATTTATCTTTTTGATATTTATTTAAATTTTCTCTTTTATTATATTATTTAGCACATAATATGATTTGTTTAATTTTATAGTGATACTTTGATTTTCTTTTTCTTTGCCACGTTTTCTTATGTAATGTCATATATTTCATCTATTTAATTCTGTCTAAAGTATAGACTTCTCATAAGGAGAGACGTGGTCCTTTATCGATAAGAATTTTGTTTACTTTTGTGCCTTTTTCTAATCTTTTTTTTAGCTTTGTTATGAAAAATATTTTACATATATATGAAGTGGAAAATCAAACTTGAAGTTTACAACTAAATTTTAAATTCTTTTTGTAATTTTAGAAACATGTTAACATTGAAAAAAATATTTTTCTTGCTCGAGTAAATTTTATTTTATTTTAAATTATAAATTTTAGTTTTTATCTTTATTGTATTAAACTCATCTATGCATTTTACATGGTATCTAATGATCAACAAACTATGGTTTTTCTTGATATATTAAAATTTGAGATTTGAAAAGAATATCATGTTAAAAGAAAGATTAAAAATATTCGAAGATAAATATAATTGAGCCATCAAACTAACAAATACCAATATCATAATAATACTTAAACTTATTTTGATACGGCTTAAAATTTTGTTTGTATATTGGTGTTAGTAAGACATGAAATCTTATTCACACAACTGCTCCCAACGGTGGAAAACTGATGGACTAACAAAAAAACCAAAAGGGGCTTGGTATCACAGAGTTACTTACGAATAGAAATTAATACCCTTTTTCACTTATATTTTTGAAAAGTTTCAATTTAATAACCTTATTTATTAAATGATTCTAAAATTATTATTTATGAATTTAATTTGGAAAATTTAACCCGCGTATCTATGGTAATTCGAAAGAGATAGGTATTTTTGTTATTTTATGTATTTAAGGGAGAGTTTGAAGGCTTTTGTTCCCTTCCTGTAGTTAGGCATCGATTGATCATCAAGTGCATCCTTAAAAGACTGTGTTCGATTCCTTCTTCACCTACACCTAACTAACCATTAGAATTTTTTTCCTAATAAATAATAAGAAATCAAGAAATAATAGAATTAAAAATACAATACATATCTCTAGATGTTTCTCGCAATGAATGGTAATTAATAAAAAAAATGAAGAAATACAAAAAACAAGATTAAATCTTAAGAAAAGAGATGGATTTAAAGATTCATCATTCTTAAAGTTAAGAAAAATATTATAATTTATTATGAAATAAGTAATAAAGAAATGAACATTAATATTGAAGATATAGAAGAAACGTATAACATATCATTAATTGATAAAAAAATTGTTATTGATAAACTATCTAAAATTTATCGAAAAGATAAAAGGAAGATTGGATAATTTATTTAAAATGAATCCAAATATTAATATAAGCACGTTTTAGAAAATGAATAAATATACCAATAAAACTAACACTCATAGATAATAGAATTATAAATAAGAAATATGTTTTATTAGAAATGATCCATGGAAACTTAAGATACCAAAAATTAAAAATCACAATATATCTTAGGTTTGTCATTAACATTAATGATAAAAACTTAAACTCGGTATTAAATTTAGCTTATGAATTTGAAAAAGGAGAATTAACGAAAGAAAAAAATCATTCATTTCAATACACTACATAATAGGATATTCATTAGCAAACATTCATAATAATCCAATATATAGATAAAATGAATTCATAGAAATAGATGAAAAAATCAAGGAATTGGACGAATAATAAAATCAAAAATATTAATAGACTTTGAAATACCAGACCAATGGAACTTAAATATTAAAGAAAAACTTATGATACCTAGAAGAAAAAGTAATATAGCAAAAAATAGTAATATATCAAGATTTACTTTTATAGATATTAAATGAGAAGTCTCTAACATTGAAAAAGATGTTACAAATCTAAAACAAGAAGTTAAAATAATGAAATAATTAGTTCATGACGTAATATTAGGAAGAAAATATTAGGGTGTACAAAAAAATTGTTGATCTGATCAATTAGCAAAATTCGTCTATATTTGAAGGATTGTGAACGGTTTCAATATGATGGTCAGATTGGATTGGATAAAGAATTTCAAAACTTTTAAGATATGGGTCGGATCATGGATTAGTATTTTCAAATTCGAATAAATCTAATCTGATTCTTATATATTAAAACATTTATTTTTTATATTTTTGTATAAATTCTATGAGAATCTTTATTAGATATTTTTACCATTAATTATTACATGGTAACTCACAATAAAATAATTAAATTAGATAAGACTTTGACTTCTCACATAATATTTACTATGATTCAACTTTCAAGTACCCATAATTCAATCCCACACTACCATTTTTTATATTATTTGATTGTTCATTTTTATCTACTACAACTTTCAAGTACCCATAATTCAATCACACACTACCATTTTTTATATTATTTGATTGTTCATTTTTATCTACTACAGCTTCTCAAATTTTGACATAGATATAGTATAATTTTCATAATTTTTCATTTAAAAAAATTATGTGGTCATGAAAAATATCATATAATGGATTTTTCAAATTGATATAAACTAATCCGTATGTACAATAGATTGGATTGGATTGGATTAGATGACTACAAAGTGAGGATCGGTTATGGATTATAAAATCATAAACTATATGGATCGAATCAAATTACATATATATTAAACTGTGCAAATTTGATATGATGTACACCCTAGGAAAATGATATTTTTGTTACCCCAATAATTATCAAAAATAACTTATAGAATATAAAATTAGATTTTGATAGAAGCCTGATACGTATATCAAAAAACCAAATGACAATAACGAAAGCTTTAATTCATTTAGTAAAAGAATGATTATGGTATAAGAATAAAATATCAAGTCCTAACAAGACATAAATGAATAAGAGATGTAAATAACATACACAGAGAAAATGAAATTATAGGTAACAAATTTGATCCATTTATAGGATTAAAAGAAAAACCACTTGGGAGATAAGATGTATTGATACTTAGGAATGAGAAAAATAATGAATGAAGAAAAACTCAAACATAAAGAAGAAACAATAATCCCAATTTAACGGAATATAGAAAAGAATTAGGAAAATAGTTTATAGACCTTGAAAATAAGGACATAGAAAAGTTAATCAATTTATTAATACTAAAAGATGAATTAGTAACATTTTATGATGAAAAACTTGGTACAAATAAAGATGAAAAAGATACGGCAATAATTAGTAAAATCGATTTTGAACTAGAAATATGATCCCAACAAATCATATAAAACTAATTTCATTACCAATTCCTTATCAAGAAAAAACATCTGACCCATATAGAGAAGCAATAATAGGCAAAGGCCAGAAGAACCAGACCTTTCTTATAGAAGAAAACCCTAAAATGAAAAAAAAAGGATTACATTAGGAAGCTAGAGGAAGCATCCCACCATAATTCAAACTTCATGAAAATTACAAATATGATATTTTAAATTTAGATTGTACATGTGATAGATAAAAGCCTTATATGAATTTTCTAGTGGTATGGGTGTAATCATACAAACTTCTCCAACCACACAATAAAATCCTTCAACATATAAAGTTTTAGTAGCTCACAAAAATGATAGGAAATGTTAAAATTTGATTTACAAATTTAATAAAATAATAACATTTACAAATGTAGGGGTATTCTCCCATAGGTTGAGATTATTTAGATATAATAGTAAATGAAATATACAAGGAATTTATTAGAGAATATACAATAGACAAATCACTAAATCTAGTGAAAATGAAATTGAGGAAGCCAAATGACATTTTACAAATATGCAAATATGTAACATGTACTATATAGATTCTTTTATTTGTGAATATGAAATATATTATCATAAGTTATCACCCTCTATGCAAGAAACTTATAAGGAAATGTTTTTTTAGTAATTATCTAGAACATTACATAAAACCATAACAGAATGATGTAATAAAAGAAAAACATTAAATGTCAAGAAAGAAAGGAATATAAACAAATAAGAGAAAATGATAATATCTATTATGATATAAGAGATTTTAGAATGCGAGAAAAATATGGATATAATATAAAATCTTACAAGCAAAAGTATAAGAAATATAAAAATTAAAAAACATTCAAATATCATAAATTTAGAAAATATAACTTTGAAAAATATAAGAGAATGTATAACAAATAAACTTATAGAAAAGGTAAAGCCATCAAAAAATAAAAGTTATTGTCCATAAGAAAAAAAGAAATACAGGTGTTGGATTTGCAACGAGGAAGGATATTATGCTAATGAATGCCTTAATAGGCTTCAATATAAAAAAAATTAAAAGGTATTTCCACATAAAATGAAAATCTTAGAAGAAACTTTTAAGATGAAATTAGAACAAATTGAGGAATTAGATATAGATGATGCTTGTAGTATTTATCTATTGAAAGAAACTGAGGAAGAAATAGTTGACTTAGAATATGAATGTTCAGAATACTTTACATCAGAAGATGAATGATTTTTATAGTATTATAAATCCAAATAATACTTATATTAAGGTAGGATTGAAATTTAAGGGTTACACAAGTTACCATTTATATGCATATGTATTCACATATGAACTCTGAAAACAAGCACCAAAAGATTTAATTATAAGAATTGCTAACAATACTACAATAAATCTTAATAAAGTCTTAAAAGATATAGATATAATGATAAGAGGAGAGAAATTTCATATTCCTACCATATATTAACAAGAAACAAGACTTGATTTATTAATAGGAAATAATTTCTTGAACTTATATAAACCTTTTATACAATATTTAGACAAAATAAGTCTAACAATACTAGATGGTGAAACTATTTATGTGTCAAAAATAAGAAAAACTTTGACTGTATCAAACTTAACTTTTATGCAAAAATATAAAAAGAAAAAACATGGTGAGATAGACACAAAGAAACAATCTTATTTAGAAAATATTTTATTATATATAGAAAAGAAACAAAACACTTTTCTTAATGAAATTTAAAAAGATAAAACTTTAAGATGTATTAAAAAATTATTAAAAATAGTAAGCTCATAACATATTTTAGATCCAAAGATAAACAAATCTAAAATAGTTGCTAACGTAAAAGTAAGAGGCTCTAACAATATCTTTAGAGTAAAACCTATAGTTTATACTCTAAAAGATGGGATTGAGTTTGGAAAACAAATTCAAGAACTTTTGATACTAAAATTCATAATACTAAGTGATCCACCACACTTTATCCTAGCATTCTTAGTCGAAAAAGAAGTTCAAAAAAGATGAGGAAAAAAAGAGAATAGTGATAAATTTCAGAGCATTGAATAAATAGACTATTGGTGATGGATACTTTATTCCAAAGGAAGAATAATTATTATTATTAATAAAAGGAAAGAAATATTCCTCAATTTTTGATTGCAAAAGTGGATTTTGGAAAATAAGACAGGATGATGAATCTAAAAACTAACAGCATTTAGTTGCCTTTAAGGACAATTCTAATGGACTTCTATACAATTTGTATTAAAACATACTCCAGGTATCTTTTCAAGGTATATGGACAACATCGTCAAGAAATTAAAAAATATTTATTATGTTTACATAAATTATATTTTTATTTTTATTATGAATAATATTCTACAAGAATGTAGGAAAGAAGGCATTGTACTTTCTGTGAAGAAAGTAGTAATTGCTCAATAAAAAATTAAGTATTTAGAGTTAGAAATTGAAGATGAAAAACATAATCTACAATATCATATACTCAATAATATTCAAGGATATCCTAGTGAATTAAAAGACAAAAATCAATTACAAATATTCCTATGATGTTTGATGTATATTGAAGCATACATCAAGAAATTTGCAGAAATGCAAAAACCTATACAAATAAAATTGAAAAAAAAATCATGTTTGACAATAGAAAGAACAAGATACTTTGTACATGGATAAGGTAAAAGTACAGGTAAAAAATTACCAGTTTTATATCATCCAGGTTTAGATAAGAAAATGATAATTGAAATAGATGCTTCATATGAATATTGGGGAGCAGTTTTAAAAGAAAAAGTAGATGACAAAGATGAATATCTTTATAGATATACTTAGGATCTTTAGATGGTTCATAATTAAATTATCATATTAATGAAAAGGAATACTTGGCTACTAAAAAAGCTATTAAGAAATTTACAATATATGTAATAAATTCTAGATTTTTTGTCAGAAGCACTTACAAAAAATTTGGTTATTTTTTAATAGCTAATAGTGCAAGTGATTATAAAAAAAATATTAGTCAGATGAGAATAGGGATTTAACCACTACAATTTTGATGTCAAACATCTTCTGAGAAATAAGAATAGTTTCGTAGATACCCTTAAAAGAGAATTAGCACCTTTAACTATTTTTGTTCTTGCAAGAATAGAATAGCTTGATATCAAAATCAAGATAAAGGAAAAAGAGATAAGAATTCTTTAGAAATTACTCGAGGTTTTATACATAGAGAAGTCTCTTTTGGAGACAAGAATTAAACAGGAAGAACTTAATAGTTCGAAATGACCATTAGAGTCCAAAAGCTTTTAAAAATGAATCCCTATTAGAGATTCTTTCTAAGGAAGGTAAAACTTTTGAAGAAGGAATTCAAAATGAGAAGGAAGAACCTAACAGTTCAAAAGAGAGTAACATCTCCGAAAAGAAAAAGGAAAAGCTCAATTAGGCTGAACATGCAGAAAAATAAGACAACAAAAAGACTTATATGGTTTATAATGGTCCAAAACCTAGAATTTATAACAACTAGCCTAAAGTAAGCAAAACTATTATCAAATTTAATGGAATAACTCATAGAGTTTTCAATAATAGAATAGAAGTTGAAGGTAGTTATGCCAACTCCATTGTTCCAAAACTACTAACTTCATAAGATATATGACAACTGTATTTTATATAGTTATTTTCACATATTTTATTAATTATAATTGCTATGTTCTTAATGATTTTAGTTAATTTTCGATGAATAAATTAGTATTTACTGTTTTTTATATTTTTTAATAAAAATTAAATAATTTGTATCGAAAACGTACTTAATTGCAAATTTGTGTCCAAAAATATAATTTCAACTAAAAGAGTGTTTAATTTTAATTATTAAAAGTTTAAAAATTTAATTTAAATTAGAAAAGGGCTAAACTGTAATTAAAAAAAGTTGAAAATGTAATTTGAAATAAATTTATGGGTCAAAATGCAATTAAGAAAGTATATTTTTCTGCGCAGGTGAGAAGAACCACGCGCGAAACGTGAACCGTCCGATCAAAGAAGAAATGGTTGAGATTCGCGCGTCCAGATCACACCCGACAAAATCGCGTGGGCGTAGATTCTGTTTCACGTGGCTCGGCGCCCGAGTAGGGCCCACTGGCCGCGCAGACTGGCGTGCAGGGTGGGACCCACATGTCGGCTACGCAGAATTTCCTCGAGGCACATCGCTCACCGTTGGATCAGTTGAACGGTCCAGATTGAAGCACGTGGATCCAACTGTCGCGCACCGAGCCGCTCTTCGACAAAATCGTGTGTGTTGCGCTCCATCGTTTCTCCATGAGCCTGACCTAACCGTCCAATGAAACGCTGCCACGTGTCTCTCAATTGCTCGCAGCCAATCACATGGCAACACGTGGCATACGTAGAAGAAAAAAATTTAGAAACGCGCAAAATTGTTTTCAGGCATGATGTTTTTTTTATTTCCCCCATTTATTTTTGTCCCCCACTAATATAAAAAAAATAATAAAAAAAAGGAATAATTGAAAAGTGGGGGATATATGTTACGAAAATTTTCATTTTACGCGTTTTTTGGTTTTGTTTTAGGGTTTTGTATAATTTTCTCTTCTTCATTTTTCATTTTTTTTGAGTAGAGAGTTCTCTCTCAAATTTTTCAAGGATTTTCCAGTTCTCTGATTTTCTTTAATTATTTACTCTTAAGAAGTTTTCATTTTTCCTCTCTGCGTGTCTCTTTTACATGCAGAACATTTTATTTTGACATTTTTGTTGTGTATTATCTTAGGGAAATTACAGAGAAAGAGGTTGACGAAGAAGAAGGAAATGGAAGAAATTATTTTTCGTTGAGGAATCGTGAAAGAGTTTCTCCTAACTCATTTTCTTTTAATTTTTGTTTCTTTGCAATGTTTTATTTTTGTGGTGTTGTAATTTTAATTTCTACTATGAACCAATCCTAGAATTTTCATAAAAATTGTTAAAAAGAAACAAAATTATTGATTAAGTCAAACTGCATAAAATTATTGGTTGTTTGAATAAAATTAGGTTTAAATAATTTTAGTAATTAACAAGAGTTGGTAACATTTCTCTGTGGGAACGATAATTTATTTATCATATTATTACTTGTGACCGTGTATACTTGTACGTTTTTTTGTGTGTTGTAAAACACACAACAAGTTTTTGGCGCTGTTGCCGGGGATTTTGTTTTACCATTTTCATTGTTGATATTAATTCCAATTAATCTGATTTTAGTTCAAAAAAAAAATAAAAAAAAATTAATATTTGATTTTATTGCTTACTGTTATTTTCTTAGATTTGTGTGTTTATTTATGTTTTTATTTATTTATTTATTTTTATTTATTTTTATTATTTTTTATTTTTATTAGATCTACTTATTTCTTATTTCTTGTTAGATTTTTGGATTAAGGGAAACGTTGTATGCGACGCATAAGAAATCTTGACATAGTTCCTTTAGATCTTGAAATCCATAGAACTATTTTGAATTTAAAGAAAAATAATAAACGAGATACCTTAGAACATCTAGTTGTGGATAATGAAATTCCAGAAGTAGAAGAACCAAAATCCTTAAGAGATTATGCAGTGCCTATGGTTGGCGGCATTCATTCAAGCATAAGAAGACCATCAATTCAAGCTAATAATTTTGAAATTAAGCCTGCAATAATTCATATGATTCAAACTTCGGTTCAATTTGGAGATTTACCCCATGATGATCCAAACTCCCATATTGCAAACTTTCTAGAGATTTGTGACACTTTTAGGCATAATGGAGTCACTGATGATGCTATTCGGTTGAGACTTTTTCCTTTTTCACTTAGGGAAAAGGCTAAAAATTGGTTGAATTCATTACCATATGGATCTATCACTACTTGGGAGGATTTGGCGCAAAAAATTTTGGCCAAATACTTTCCACCGGCAAAGACTGCACGGATGAGGAATGAAAACACCACTTTTATGCAGTTCGACTCAGAATCATTATATGAAGCTTGGGAGAGGTACAAGGAGCTACTTAGAATATGTCCTTACCACGGATTACCGAAGTGGCTTCAAGTTCAAACATTTTATAATAGTTTGATGGGACAAACCAGAAACATGATTGACGTTGCAGCAGGTGGTGCTCTAATGGAGAAATCAATTGATAAAGCTTACAACTTATTAGAGGAAATGGCTTCAAATAGTTATGAGTGGGCATCAGAGAGGATGTTGCCTAAGAAAGCAGCTGGAATTCATGAGATTGATGCTATGACCGCTTTAACTGCACAAGTATCCGCATTAGTAAAAAAGATGGATACCATGGGTGTCCATTCTATTCAGAGTCCTTTTGTGGCATGTGAAATTTGCAATGGAAATCATGCCAGTGAGAGATGTCCTCACAACGCTGAATCTGTCAATTTTGTTTCCAATTACAATAGGAATCAAAACAATCAAAACAATCCCTATTCCAACACTTACAATCCATGATGGAAGAATCACCCTAATTTTTCTTGGAGTAATAATCAAGGCCAATCATCTTCTATGAAGTCCACTCATCCTCCAGGTTTTCATAATCAAGTCCCACAACAAGAGAGAAAGCCTTCATTGGAAGATATGTTTGCTCAATACATGGCTAAGAATGAGACTATTCTCCAGAATCAGGCAACATCTATTAGAAATCTTGAAGTTCAATTGGGTCAACTAGCTACTACTGTCAACAACCGCCCTCAAGGATCTTTACCTAGTGATACCGAAGTCAATCCAAAAAGGGAAGGAAAAGAGCATTGTAAAGCAGTTACATTGAGAAATGGAAAAGAGTTAGAAGAAATACACAAGCCCATTTCTCCGCCAACTCTTATTGTTAAAGCTATTGACCCAGAAAAACAAGAAAAAGCTAATGAGAGGGTTAAAGAGAATGAATTAACAGAGAATCCTTTAAAAAACCATTTCCAGATAATCTCGATCCTTATAATCCACCAATTCCATTTCCTCAGCGCTTCCACAAGCAAAAGTTGGATAAACAGTTCTCCAAGTTTCTTGAAGTATTTAAGAAACTTCATATTAACATTCCTTTTGCTGATGCCTTGGAGAAAATGCCCAGTTATGTGAAATTTATGAAAGACATTCTGTCTAAAAAGAGAAGGTTAGGTGATTTTGAGACAGTTGCTCTCACAGAGGAGTGTAGTGCCATCCTTCAGAAGAAGCTACCACCTAAGCTGAAAGATCCAGGAAGTTTTACCATTCCTTGTACTATTGGTGAAATTTTTTTTGGTAGAGCTCTGTGCGATCTGGGCGCAAGCATTAATTTAATGCCACTATCCATCTAATAGAGACTTGGATTAGGAGAAGCACAACCAACCACTATGACTCTGCAACTTGCAGATAGGTTGTTGAAACACCCAAGAGGCATTATAGAGGATGTGCTTGTCAAGGTTGACAAATTTATCTTTCCTGCAAATTTCATAATTCTTGACATGGAGGAAGATAAAGAGATTCCTATTATTCTCGGGAGACCATTTTTAGAAACTGGTAGGACTTTGATTGATGTTCAAAAAGGAGAGCTCACCATGAGAGTTCAAGACCAAGAGGTAACTTTCAATGTCTTTAAAGCTATGAAATTTCCAAGAGAATCTGATGATTGCCTCAGAGTTGACATGGTAAATGCTTTAGTTGAAAGCAATTTCAGGGAAAATTTGAGTACTGATGCTTTGGAACTTGCACTTGCGAATGACAATATTATTGATAACTTTGATTCTCTTGAATATCTCAAGTTACTTGAAGCATCTCCACAACTCTTTAGTCTTCAAGCTGAAAAAAAGGCATCACAAGTTGTAGCACCGTCTAAGTTTACCTATGTGAAGCAATCTATGGAACAAAAACCACTATTAGAGCTTAAATCATTGCCTAACCATTTGAGGTATGCTTATTTGGGTGAAATGTCAACCATGCCTGTGATTATTTCAGCATCTCTAGATGAAGATCAAGAAAAGAAGTTGTTAAGAGTGTTGAGAAATTACAAGCTGGCATTAGGGTGGTCTATCGCTGACATTAAAAGAATTAGCCCTTCACTATGCATGCACAAGATCTTGTTTGAGGAAGATTTCAAGCCTACTATTGAGCATCAACGTCGTCTGAATCCAATCATGAAGAAGGTAGTAAAAGATGAGATCATTAAATGGTTAGATGCAGGTATTATCTATCCTATTTCAGATAGCTCTTGGGTCAGCCCAATTCATTGTGTTCCGAAGAAAAGAGGAATTACAGTGGAGGTTAATAGCAACAATGAGCTGATTCCCACAAGGAAAGTGACGGGTTGGCAGGTATGCATGGATTATAGGAAGCTCAATAAGGCCACTCGAAAGGATCATTTTCCTCTTCCATTTATTGACCAAATGCTAGATAGATTGGCAGGACATTCTTTCTATTGTTTCTTGGATGGATATTTAGGATACAACCAAATTGCTATCGCACCTAAGGGTCAAGAGAAGACCACTTTCACTTTTCCATATGGAACTTTTGCCTTTCGAAGAATGCCGTTTGGACTTTGCAATGCCCCAGCCACTTTTCAAAGGTGTATGATGGCTATCTTCTCAAACATGGTGGAAAATTTCATTGAGATATTTATGGATGACTTCTCAGTGTTTGGAGATTCATTTGATATGTGCTTGCATAACCTTTCTTTGGTCTTACAAAAATGCGAAGAAACAAACTTGGTTTTAAATTGGGAAAAGTGCCACTTCATGGTACAAGAAGGTGTTGTTCTCGGCCATCTAATTTCGTCAAAGGGAATTGAAGTGGATAGGGCAAAGATTGAAACCATTGAGAAACTACCGCCTCCAACCTCGGTGAAAGGAATTAGAAGTTTTCTTGGTCATGCAGGATTCTATAGGCGATTCATAAAGGATTTCTCCAAGATATCTAAGCCTCTTTGCAACCTTTTGGAGAAAGATACAAAATTCACATTTGACGAAGATTGTTTTGAAGCTTTCCGGGTTTTGAAAGAAAAGTTGATCATGGCTCCCATCATTATTGCACCAGATTGGAACCTACCTTTCAAGCTCATGTGTGATGCCAGTGATTTTGCGGTAGGAGCTGTTTTAGGACAACGAAAAAAGAGAGTTTTCCATACCATTTACTATGCCAGAAAAACTTTGACCGAAGCTCAACTGAATTATGCTACCACTGAAAAAGAATTACTTGCTGTTGTATATGCTTTTGAAAAGTTTTGTTCCTACCTAATCGGCACTAAGGTGACAGTTTATACGGACCATTCTGCTATAAAATATCTTATGGCTAAGAAAGATGCAAAACCGAGATTGATTAGATGGATCCTCCTACTGGAAGAATTTGATTTGGAGATCAAGGATAAAAAGGGAACCGAAAATCAAGTGGCTGATCATCTATCGAGATTGGAGAATAATAATGGAGCTGTAGACAAGACAATCATTGGTGAGACTTTTCCTGATGAGCGACTATTTTTCTTAGATCATAGAAGTGTGCCATGGTACGCAGACTATGTTAATTATATCGTAAGCAATGTGCTCCCACCTTAAATGTCTTTCCAACAGAAGAAAAAATTCTTACACGATGTTAAGTACTATTTATGGGATGAGCCTTACTTGTTTAAGCATTGTGCATATCAAATGATCAGAAGGTGTGTCCCAAGGGAAGAAATTGAAAATATACTTAAACATTGTCATTCTTCAGCCTACGGAGGCCATTTTGGAAGAGAAAGAACAACAGCTAAGGTTATTCAATCTGGTTTTTACTGGCCAAATCTGTTTAAAGATGCACATTTCTTTGTCTCACAATGTGACAGGTGCCAAAGAGTTGGTAACATTTCTATGAAACACGAGATGCCTCTAAACAATATTCTTGAGGTAGAAATATTTGATGTCTGAGGAATTGATTTCATGGGGCCATTTGTCTCTTCTTACAACAATCTCTACATTCTGGTTGTTGTGGATTATGTTTCTAAGTGGGTAGAGGCAATTCCCTTGCCTACCAATGATTCTAAAGTGGTGTTGAATTTTCTAAAGAAAAACATTTTTACTCGTTTTGGCACCCCAAGGGCAATCATAAGCGATAGGGGAACTCATTTTTGCAACAAATATTTTGAAACCCTCCTTGCTAAATACAGTGTCTCTTACAAGGTCGCAACTGCTTACCATCCTCAAACTAGTGGACAAGTGGAGATATCAAACAGAGAGGTGAAGAGTATTTTGGAGAAGACGGTAAATCCTTCAAGGAAGGATTGGTCTAAAAGGATGGATGATGCACTCTGGGCATACCGAACAACATATAAGACACCCATTGGGATGTCCCCATATCGGTTAGTGTTTGGGAAAGCTTGTCATCTCCTGGTTGAATTAGAGCACCATGCGTATTGGGCTATCAAAAATTTAAATTTTGATTTAGGAGCCACTGGCGAAAAACGTCTCCTACAACTCAATGAGATGGACGAGATTCGTTTACACGCATATGAAAATGCCGAGATTTATAAGGAAAAAATGAAGAGGTGGCATGACAACAAAATCTTGCATCGACACTTTGAACCAGGACAGAAAGTACTCCTCTTCAACTCTCGTTTGAAGTTCTTCTCAGGAAAATTGAAATCTAAGTGGTCAGGGCCTTTCATTATTACCAAAGTACACCCATATGGGGCTGTTGAGATTAAAGGTGAAGAATCACAAAAAAGTTTCCAAGTGAACAGGCAAAGACTCAAACATTATTGGGGGGGTGACATTGATCGTCAAAAGTCCACCATTTTCTTATCTGATCCAACCTAAAGCAAGGATAAAGGCAGTCAAGCTGATGACTCTAAATCAAGCGCTTCTTGGGAGGCAACCCATATATTTTAATTTTTATTTATTTGTTTATTGTCTTTTAGAACATGTAGTAGTTGCATATTTCTTCATGCTGTTATTTTGTTTTGATAGGTGCAAATCAAAGGAGGTAAAACGATTTTGGAATTCAATCTCACAAGTCAACTCACCATTCAGGGAAGTTTCTTTTAACACATCTCCTTTGTTCTTTAAATTTCCACACATTGGGGACAATGTGCATATTAAGTTTGGGGGTGTTGAGATTAAACTTATTGGAAATATTGCTTGATGTTGTTGCTTGTCTAGTTTTGTTTGTTTGGTTGATCGAACATTAGAAGATATTTTGCGTTTAATGGTGATCTAATTTTTGTTATGTTATTTCTTAATTTTAAGTAATACATAACTGATAAGCGAAAACCGGCATCGCCGATTCTTGCCAATACTTTGGTTTTAATATTTATAAAACTCTCGCAAGTGCACGAATCATTTTGAAGAAAATGATAAGTATACTCCCAAGGTCGATCTAAGGAAGGAATGTGTGTGGTTTTTAATTTATTATTCAAACTTTTAAAAACGAAATTAAATCCTAAACATCCTGTCACGATATTTTGGGGTTTTGTGTTTTTAATCTAATTACATAAAATTAAACATAGATTCAATAAATATTTATGCAAATTTTATCATTTATAATGGTGGAATATTTATGGATATAATAACTAAGTTAATTATGCTTGCTCATATTATCTAGGTTATTAAAGATATGAATTGATATTTATTGATTCTCACTTTTTTGTATGAATACCACCTTTGGTGGGGTTAGATATTCTTTGTTAACTAAACAAATCAATTAACACCTATGGGTGGGGTTGATAACTAATATGCTTAATTAAATTAATTCCTTTTTCTAAGAGATTGAAAATGAACCATTTAAATGCCACCTTTGGTGGGATTAGACAGTTTAAACTTTATTCAAGGTGTCCAAATTAAACCTAAGAATTTAGTTATCCGAGTACTAACTTTCAAGTTTTAAAACCACTACCGAAAACATGTCGTCAATACATTTTCAGATAATAATTCTTATAAAAACTTTTGAAATAGAGCTTCACTCTAACTACCGGGCGATTGTACCATCAAATAAAAGAGCACTACTCTAAATCAGACCGGATAACTAAACCTTAAAATCTAATTTTCAGGTTTAAGTTTGTAATGAAAAATAATATATTTCTCTCTAACATTCTTAATATAAAATCATGAATAAAAATAAAATCAATTCATTTTAGAGATTTTTACCTATTTAATATTTCGTAAGCATAACAACGTTATTATTACATCATGTTTACTAAACAGCCAGCACAGTTAAATTTAACCACAGACAAATTAAATATAACATGTAAGAATAAAGCATAAAAATAACTATAAAGAAAATAAAATCCTTACAGAACTTCGACGCTATTCCCGTTGCTGGAAAAACTCCAAGCGGAATTTGCACTCCCATTTATTGAATAAAAAAAAGCTAATAAATTACATAAACATAACTAGTTCTTCCCAAAAAGGGAAGAACTCTAAAACTAAGAGAAATTAACTAAAAACTAAGAAAAACTAAAGAAAACTAAAAAGAGAGAAAGAAAGAGAGAAAAGAATGTATTTGGAGGTTTTTAAGGTGTGTTTTGAAGTGAAGGGAAGGGGGGTATTTATAGGTGAGGATGGAGAGAAAAAATGAGTAAAAAAATGTAAAAACGCGTAATGGAAATGTTGAGGTCATTAATGACGTCATGGGGGCAGCTGCACGTGAAAAATGGGGCGAAAAAGCGTCGGCGCGCGCGGAAGGGGCTGCTGGGCGCAGCTCGGCGTGCATGAACAGTAGCCACGCGCTGGGGCGCGCGCAGGATGGGGCACTGGGGCGCGCGGGCGCGCGGCTAGGCAACTGGGCACGATTTTCTCCTTTTTGACATTTTTGACCTTTTTGACCCATTTTGTCTAATTTTTCCATGTTTGTTGATCTTTCCCCATTTATTTATTGATATATTTGTGATGTATTGCTTCAAGTATTCCTCTTTGAGTCTTTAAGTTGCGTTTTTAAGCCAAAATACCTGAAAAACAATAAAAATACCCGTGATTCCGAAAAAGACAAATTTATATAAATATATGATAAAACATATAAATATATGTATTTTTAATCAATTAATGTGCATAAAATCATAGTTATTTTAGTGTTTTTTGAGCACTCATCACAACCCCCAACTAGCTTCTTGCTAGTCCCTTAGCAAGAGAAGCGATAAAAACTAAAAATTAAACTATCCTAAATCACTTTCGTGGATTGAAACGATTGCATTTAGCCTATGCAACAAGCCTTTAAACCCCTAGGTTGCCCTAGTGGACGAGTTTGAGTCTCGTGAGGGTTTTCAGTAATGATACCCACAAACATTGAACTAAATGTAAAAATAAAAACAATCAAATCAAAAACTAAAATTACAACAAAATCAAAAATTAATTTAAGAATAAAAGAAAACAACATATCACAAAAATGTCTCATACTTTTTTTTTAATCTCTTTTAAGATCATAATTAAAATCTCAAGCATAAGTTATTTTAATCTCTTTAAACAATCATGATTTTATTATAATAATTAGTCGAAAATCATTTTCATATTTCATATCAAAAATGTATCAATTTAATTTTACCCAATTTCAGTGTCATGAATCAGAATTCGCTTCAACTCTATTCCTCACAAGTCAATACTCTCAAAACACTGAATCCTATGGGTTCAAACACTCATACTAATTTATATGCGAAAGAGTTGATGTATAGAAATGAACTAATATGTTCGCATATGTATAAAGAATAAAGGCTCAAAGTGTTATTTTAACATTGATCTCATGAAAGGAATCGAATGTATAAATTATACAGATATCATATATAAAAATAATTTCCATGCATAAATCAAACTCATTAAGAAAGAATTTCAAGATATATGCTTTTTACAAATGAAGAAATTGTAATGACTTTTTAGGGAATTACTTCCTATATCTTTTTGTAATTAACCTGTACTCACAACTTTGTAGGCAACGTGGGTCATAGTATGTAGATGATACTATATATATTTTTTATCTCTCTATTTTTTTTCTGTAGATATTTTTCAATATATGTATTTTTTTTAGAGAGTCAACCCATGTACAGATTGTACATTTTTTTAGGATTTTGGTGAGTGGTTAATTTTGTGGCTTTTCTGTTTGGTTTAGGTAACCCTAGATATGTCTTTTTGTTTTTGTAGCAGTCATGCATAAATGAGATATAAGCATATACTATCAATTTCTACTCAAATCATTTAATCTAAGCAAAAATAATAATCAAAAATATATGATACTCTATTAAGATGAGAAAAAATTCATACATTCAATGCTAATACCTATAGAGATCATCTAAAAATTTGAATAGATAAGAAATGTGTTTGGAGTAGAAAAAATATATATTTCACTCCGAATAAAAGAAATAAGGCTCAAATTATATCTCACAAGGGTAGTCTCCACTAAAAAAAATTCATAGACACCGATTTTGGGTTTAATATAATTTCCACATTTTATCAAGAAATACTAGTTATGACAAAAACTAACTAATTATCAAAAATAATTACAAAATATTTCATGATATGTTTTCAAAAATTAATCTAACAGTACAAAAGACTTAACTATTTACTTAAATTTGATTTAAAGAAATGATAAATTTTTGTGAGAATTTTTTTTTTTTTAATTTTTAAATTGTTTAAATCTTTTTTTTTCTAATTAAGCATGGTAACTTTTCACCACCCCCAACCTAGAACTTACATTGTCCTCAATGTAACAACTGTAAATTAAAGAGAAAAGAGAAGAAAGATTACCTATTTCCTGAGAAAGTGTAAGTAGTAATGGAGAAATGCAGGTGCATCCATCATATTCATTATTAAAGTGTATACAGACAGATCGCTGTAAACTTCTAAAATCTCAACAAATATTTTTAGTTTTAACAATTTAAAAATTATTAAACTAAAATAAACAATAAAATTAAGTAAATAAAATAAATAACAGAAAATTACCTAAAATGATGGGTTGCCTCCCATCCAGCGCTTAGTTTAACGTCTTAGCAAGACGTAACTTGGGGATTGCATTTTAAGTAAACTCAATGTCCCCTCATCATTGAGTCAATCATACCTACAAGTAAGACAAGGTTGTCTACCTATACTATTTCAAACATGCTCTATTGATTTTTAAATTTTTCTGTACCAAAAACTAAGGGCATGCTTGAGGGTTTTAGATAACCCACGTCTAGGTGCAAATCAAATAATTAAGGCATCATAACACAATTGTACCTAGATCAAGCAAAGAAACTAACTCTTGAGATTGTAATTAAAACTTTAAAATTTTGGAGATAGTTTCAAATTTTTTTTAAGTTAAAATAACATAATCAGTATTAACCAAGAGTGCTCCCAGGAAAGAATGGTTGGGCAAAGGCTCTTTAAAAACCATCCTCCTAGACAGAACAACGTTCCCAGGAAAGACTAGTGGCACAAAGGCATCCAGGAACTAGTCTCCTAGACAAAACTCCCTTAGATCTTTACTTTTCATGTTATTAAAGTTAAGTTAATTAAGTTATATTAAGTAAAAATTTAAGTTAATTAAGTTAAGTTAATTAAAAAGCTAAGTTGGTTAAGTTAAAAAAAATCTAAATTAAAAAAGGTAAGTTAATCAAAGTTAATTAAAAATTTCAAGTTAATTAAGTTAAGTTAATTAAAAAGCTAAGTTAAAAATCTAAGTTAGTTAAGTTAAAAAAAATCTAAGTTAATTAAAAAGTTAAGTTAATTAAGTTAAGTAAACTAAAAATCTAAGTTAATTAAGTTAAATAAAAATTAAGAGAAAAAAAATAGTTAAAGAAAAGAAAAGAAAATAATAAAATAATAAAAATAAAAAATAAATAAAATTAAATAAAATTAAAATTGAAATAAAATAAAATAAACTAAAAAAAAATAAACTAAAAAAAAATTGAAAAAGGTAAAGGAAAATAAAATAAGAATAAAAATTGATTTTTTTTATTTTGTTTTTATTCATTTTTATTATTATTTTTTAAAAAATAAAAATAAAAAATAAAGTTAAGATTTTAAATAAAAACTTAAAATTAAATGAAAATTAAAAATTAAGTTTTTTCCTTTTTTTTTTCAATTTTTTTTATTTTTTTTACTATTCATGAATGGTAATTTTATTTTGCTATCTACACTATAAATTTTATTTATTTATTTCAACTTAAAATTTTTGAAATTTTAAATTTTTTTTTTACTTTTTTTTTAATATTCATGAACGGTAATTTTATTTTACTATTCACGCTATATTATTTCTTATTAACTTAATTTTTTTTACTATTCATGAACGGTAATTTTATTTGACTATTTACACTATATTATTTCTTATTAAATTAAAATTTTTTTTTAAATTTTTAATTTTTTTTTCTATTCATGAACGGTAATTTTATTTAACTATTTACACTATATTATTTCTTATTAACTTAAAATTATTTTTTTAATTTTTTTTTACTATTCATGAACGGTAATTTTATTTGACTATTTACACTATACTATTTATTTTTTATCTTAAATTTTTTTATGTTTTTAAGTTTTTAAGTTTTGTTTTTTTTTTACTATTCATGAACGGTAAAATTTTTTATTTCAAATTTCAAATTTCTAAATTATTTTACAATTAAAAAAAATTATTTTTTATTTTTTTTATTTTTTTATTTTTTTATTTTTTTATTTTTTTATTTTTTTATTTTTATTTTTTTTATTTCTTATGAAATTTGAAATTTGATTATTATTTTTTTTATTAAAACAAAAAAAATCACAATTATTTACAGCACAAAAATGTTTTTAAAATTTTGATAAATAATTTAAAAACCGCTATTCCTTCCTCGACAACGGCGCCAAAAACTTGATAAGCGAAAACCGACATCGCCGATTCTTGTCAATACTTTGGTTTTAATATTTATAAAACTCTCGCAAGTGAACGAATCATTTTGAAGAAAATAATAAGTATACTCTCAAGGTCGATCTAAGGAAGGAATGTGTGTGGTTTTTAATTTATTATTCAAACTTTTAAAAACGAAATTAAATACTAAACATCCTGTCACGATATTTTGGGGTTTTGTGTTTTTAATCTAATTACATAAAATTAAACATAGATTCAATAAATATTTATGCAAATTTTATCATTTATAATGGTGGAATATTTATGGATATAATAACTAAGTTAATTATGCTTGCTCATATTATCTAGGTTATTAAATATATGAATTGAGATTTATTGATTCTCCCTTTTTTGTATGAATACCACCTTGGGTGGGGTTAGATATTCTTTGTTAACTAAACAAATCAATTAACACCTATGGGTGGGGTTGATAACTAATATGCTTAATTAAATTAATTCCTTTTTCTAAGAGATTGAAAATGAACCATTTAAATGCCACATTTGGTGGGGTTAGACAGTTTAAACTTTATTCAAGGTGTCCAAATTAAACCTAAGAATTTAGTTATCCGAGTACTAAGCCATTTTTGACCTTTTTGACCCATTTTGTCCAATTTTTCCATGTTTGTTGACCTTTCCCCATTTATTTATTGATATATTTGTGATGTATTGCTTCAAGTATTCCTCTTTGAGTCTTTAAGTTGCGTTTTTAAGCCAAAATACTTGAAAAACAATAAAAATACCCGTGATTCCGAAAAAGACAAATTTATATAAATATATGATAAAACATATAAATATATGTATTTTTAATCAATTAATGTGCATAAAATCATGGTTATTTTAGTGCTTTTGGAGCACTCATCAATAACTCCTTGAAAAATTCGAATATTGTCTAAGCGATGAATAATGTTTACACATGTCTCATTTTTACAAGAATAAATATTTATGAGCACTAGTCTTGATTTTTGAGTTTCCATGATAATTTAGAGAAGGTTTATGTGAGTATGGAATTCGATTGATATATGTGGTGTCACAGTTTTTTAGAATTTATTTGATTTTCTCTTGAGGCGAAATTATAGATAACATTTAACTAAGAAAATGATTTAGGCCATCTTTGGATCGTTTGAGCCTTTCTATCTACCTTCACATGCTTTATCCATAGTACCCCCCCTTTTGAGCTTCAAAGTTCTATATATATTTTTATTTAATTTCAAAAGCCTACTAATATATATATATATATATATATTTGTGTGTGTGTGTGTGTGCGCGCAGATATATCTATTTTTCTCATCGAACTAACATTTGACAGTTGTTAGTAAATATTTAATGATATATTAGAAAAAGAGGATACTGAATATATATATATATATATATATATATATATATATATATATATTCTGACAAGAAATAGAAAAGAAAAAAAAAGAAAAAAAAATTATTGTATGTGATGATAAATCCCAAATTGGGAAGTATCTGTTGTGATGATAGAAGATCTCTTGTTTCAATCCTAAAATGTTTAGGAAAAAATGAGCTAAATATATCTTTTATCCTACCTTTACCTAAGCCATACATTACAAGCTTAATAAAGTCCTATTGATTTTTGGTTGTGTTTGTCTACATTAGTGGAGATAGAAATGAAAAATAAACGTATGATATTTGTGATTTCATAAAAATCGGTTTGTTTTTATATTTGCATAAACTGATCCGGATTGCATGTGATGAAATATGAAAAGACTTCACACACACACTACAATTCATTGTGAAAATGGAATATATTTTTAAATTGATTTTGATATTTAGATAAAATTCTTTTATTTCTTTGAGTTATGTAATTTGGAATGACTAAAAAGAAATATTTTGAAAATTACTATTTTAAATGCAGTTATCTTTGTTTTATTTCTTTTCTTTTTGCTCGAGAACTAGAAAAAACTTAAGTTTGGGGGTGTTGATAACTGTATTTTATATAGTTATTTTCACCTATTTTATTAATTATAATTGCTATGTTCTTAATGATTTTAGTTAATTTTCGATGAATAAATTAGTATTTACTGTTTTTTATATTTTTTTAATAAAAATTAAATAATTTGTATCGAAAATGTACTTAATTGCAAATTTGTGTGCAAAAATATAATTTCAACTAAAAGAGTGTTTAATTGCAATTTATAAAAGCCGAAAATATAATTTGAATTTAAATCGGGCTTAATTTTAATTATTAAAAGTTTAAAAATTTAATTTAAATTAGAAAAGGCTAAACTGTAATTAAAGAAAGTTAAAAATGTAATTTGAAATAAATTTGTGGGTCAAACTGCAATTAAGAAAGTATATTTTTCTGCGCAGGTGAGAAGAACCATGCGCCATACCCACGTGCGAAACGTGGACCGTCCGATCAAAGAAGAAATGGTTGAGATTCGCGCGTCTAGATCACACCCGACAAAATCGCGTGGGCGCAGATTCTGTTTCACGCGGCTCGGCACCCGAGTGGGGCCCACTGGCCGTGCAGACTAGCGTGCAGGGTGGGACCCACATGTCGGCTGCGCAGAATTTCCTCGAGGTGCATCGCTCACCGTTGGATCAATTGAACGGTCCAGATTGAAGCACGTGGATCCAGCTATCGCGCACCGAGCCACTCTTTGACAAAATCGCGTGCGTTGCGCTCCATCGTTTCTCCATGAGCCTGACCTA
Source organism: Hippophae tibetana (assembly GCA_037013495.1). Taxonomy (NCBI): domain Eukaryota; kingdom Viridiplantae; phylum Streptophyta; class Magnoliopsida; order Rosales; family Elaeagnaceae; genus Hippophae; species Hippophae tibetana. The sequence continues at coordinate 20,487,613 of CM072808.1, forward strand.
CCCGTCCAATGAAACGCTGCCACGTGTCTCTCAATTGCTCGCAGCCAATCACATGGCGACACGTGGCATACGTAGAAGAAAAAAAATTTAGAAACGCGCAAAATTGTTTTCACGTGTGATGTTTTTTTTATTTCCCCCATTTATTTTTGTCCCCCACTAATATAAAAAAAATAATAAAAAAAAGGAATAATTGAAAAGTGGGGGATATATGTTACGAAAATTTTCATTTTACGCATTTTTTGGTTTTGTTTTAGGGTTTTGTAGAATTTTCTCTTCTTCGTTTTTCATTTTTTTGAGGAGAGAGTTCTCTCTCAAATTTTTCAAGGATTTTCCAGTTCTCTGATTTTCTTTAATTATTTACTCTTAAGAAGTTTTCATTTTTCCTCTCTGCGTGTCTCTTTTTCACGCAGAACATTTTATTTTGACATTTTTGTTGTGTATTATCTTAGGGAAATTACAGAGAAAGATGTTGAGGAAGAAGAAGGAAATGGAAGAAATTATTTTTCCTTGAGGAATCGTGAAAGAGTTTCTCCTAACTCATTTTCTTTTAATTTTTGTTTCTCTACAATGTTTTATTTTTGTGGTGTTGTAATTTTAATTTCTGCTATGAACCAATCCTAGAATTTTCATAAAAAAATTTAAAAAGAAACAAAATTATTGATTAAGTCAAACTGCATAAAATTATTGGTTGTTTGAATAAAATTAGGTTTAAATAATTTTAGTAATTAACAAGAGTTGGTAACATTTCTCTGTGGGAACGATAATTTATTTATCATATTATTACTTGTGACCGTGTATACTTGCACGTTTTTTGTGTGTTGTAAAACACACAACAATATAGATAAACATACTCTGTAGTATTGCAATAACAACAATCATCAGCAAACGGGTTGAAGACCCTAGGAAAGATAGTAAGACTACCGGTACTATTTAGAGAAACAACTTTCACAGAAATAGCAAAGATAGTAATCCACCAATACTATTTAGGAAAATATCCTCACAAATACATTGGTCATTAAAGATGAAAAATACTAGTATAGAAATATATGTAAACCACAATGGTTGAGTTTCCATAAATTAGCGAGAAAAATCTAACTAGGAACATATCGAAGATATGGAATTTTACATCATAAAAAAAGAATTTCCTGTATATAATAAATTTAATATTCTTGAAGGAACTAATCCAATTTTTGTTTATAAAGTTTTCTGTGCAGGTTTAATCAAGAGTATATATCCAAGAATTAATTTAACTGAATTAAATTATTTTCCTGAAAATTTTAAAAAGGCTATGAAGAACTTTAGGAAAAAGATTAGAGCAAGTGACAAGCCTGTTATTCTCATATTTTTCAGCTCACTTATCCATATCATTTTATCAAATTAGGGATTTTCAACACTAATAGAGAAGTTCCAAAACCAAGGGCACTTCTAGAAAATGAATTTAATATAGATGAACTCTGTATACTAAGAGGATAATTGTTTGATCAAATTTATCATGAACTCAAAACAATTGATAATTCTTCTAAAATCAAAGTAAAGTTATCACCATTTCCTATAACAATATGGTGAGAAAATCAATAAGTTTATGGCAAATTTTAATAGTAGTAACCTAAAAATCTTTCAAGAAACAAGAAAGGTGTTTTATTTTTACGCCAAGAAACCCATTAAGGATCACAAATGCGTTTATTATATTAGAGATAGAGAAAATGAAGATACATCATCGTCTATATCATCAAAAGGATTATTAATAGAAAATGAAAAAGTTGTAAGGAAATAAAAGGCTTACATTTAAAAACCAAAAGAAGAAAGTTTGGTAAATTATTAAAATAGGATAAAATAATGATTTTTTACTATTGTAAACAAAGATTCCTTATCCTATAAGAGTAACCCTTATTTTCATTAGTTAGACAAAGCTTCAGAAAGAGCTCTCTTTACTTTTAAAAATTATTCACCTAGTTGTTATGTATCTAGAAAGTATGAGCAGCTAAAAATATCTTCAAGGTTCTTGGTTGCCTTTGAAAATTTTAATAGCTATTAATATTATGAATAAAATGGAGTGCAATCACTCTTTTTTAATTTTCTAATAAGTCTAATTTGGACACCATACTATGTATGGATGGAAAGACTTCACCATTACTAGTAGGAAGGTCTGAACAAGCTAAGACATAACAGGTGTAACAAAAGAAGACAATGGTAGGGACGATCGTGATGGATCCATGAAATTCAGGTATGATAATTATAATTATAATCCAATTAAAGATATTGAATGACTCAAAATTTGTTTATACCATTTATAAAATTAATAAATAAGAAAATGAAAACAAAGAAACTTACCACAAGTCTCTATGAAATTAAACATAAGAAAAATACAAAGTTAAAATAATTTCTTAATAGTCTTTAAATAATAATTTGCAAGAAGCAATAACTAGCGTTGTAAACCAGCTAGCTTCAATTTGGTATCAATACCATTGAAATAAAAAAAATACATCATTGGATTTAAATATAACACCATTAACTAATCAGGAACCTAAGTGAAGATATGCTAAATGTCAGGGACATCAATGATATTTTCACTTTTATAAATGGTCATTTTAGACTAAATTGTATTATGATTTGGTATATTAGAGACCATAACCAAAAATGGTCATTATATATTGCTCAATTAGGTTTCCCATAATCTCTTAATTAGGACAAAATTGATAACTACTTAATTTGAGCAATCTAGGGACTTACTAAAATTAGATCACTTAATTTTAACCCATTAAATTAAATATCCAATATAATTGAATTGGAAAAATATATATTACCTATTTTACTATAGAAAATGTGATTTTTTTAACAATCTCTCACTTGGGCTACATATTACATCTGAAATAATTATATCACAAATATTTTTAGGCGCACATATGTATTATATTTATTCTTAGACTTCTCTTTAAACAATCTGGTTTATCTCATATATTAGTGATGGAACCACCGTGGCTTTTATCACAATGCAATCATGATTAAATCATTATGATCACCATATTAATACACTCGATGATGTAGATCAAATGTGGGTTAGTAGCATGAAAATTACATGCAATGTGATCTCAAACAAGCTTATTTACAACTGGTTCTTCTTTAGTCTTTATTGAGATTAATTCAAAGTCTTTAATTCAATGCAGACATTTCACATAGAAAACACATATAAATCCAGAAATATAATCATAGGCCATCAACTTTGTTCTGCACAAAACTATACGTTTTAATGTTTAAAGTAAAACATATATAACATAGAAATGATCCCTACTAAACCAAGGCATTGTCAGAAATAACACATATTAGCATTGTGCTCATGAAAGCCTTTAGGCATTAAATGATGTATTCAGATGAGCAGTCAATTTAAAGATTACCTTGAATTACTTAAGATGTTGCAAATTAGTATATAGCAAGTAAGGGTCTTTGCCGCAGAAGATTTTGGAAACTAACCTCTATTTATTAAAAAAGGAGATTTTGGTTTTATAAACTGAAAATTAAATTTAACAACCAAAGATTATCAAAGATAGCAACAAAATATAAGGATTATGATAAAGACTTGAATAAAATAACGATTGTAGGATCATTCTTCATCACTAGCATGTATAGTAAATCAACAAAAGTGTATATTATTCTCCTATTCTTCAATTATACCAACTTAGAGAAATTCACAAATGTAAAAATCTCCACTTCTTATTACATATTTATTGAATTAAATAAACTCTTAATCCAAACTCTTTTTAATAAAAAAACATAGAATAAGCTCTTTAAATTTATTTTATCAAATGCATTCAACTTTAAAAAGCCAATTGGATCAAGGTTAAACGCACAAGCTCAGTTTAATTATCTTGAATATTAATTCATTGCAAGCAATTTATCACTAATTATTTAAATTAATCAAGCGACTACATACCCAATAAACTTAATTGATTCATGATAAATTAATTTGATTATTTAATTGCATACTTAATAATCAAATAAATTCATACAAAAAATAGAGTATTAATACATAATAAAAAAGAATAGATAAATAGAATACTACATATCTTATTAAATATTACAATCTATATCCAGAGTTTTGAAATCACCCATAATGAGTTATAAAATTAACTACTCTTGAAAAATAATAAATTAAGAATATTAATCATGAAAAAAAGTAAGGTGAATAAATCTTGGGATTTTTGCTTTAATTATGATCTTCAATTCCTTTAAATGCCTCTTAAATCTTCTTCTCAATTGTTACCTCCAGTTTTATTCGATAATTTCTATTTTTTATTATTTATTCTTTTAATCTTTGTAGAATCTCGATACTCCTTACACTGTGTTTGTGAAGTAGAACATAAGGTATTATTGAACAAATCAAGACTCAAATTATTTCCAAGAAAAATCAAAAGTAAATGGACACAAAGTGATGTGTCTTAGGACTTGATATGACTGTCTAGTCAAGGATGTTAAATGTGAAACTGGTTGGGAGGCAAACCAACGTTATGTTACTTATATTTTTATTGTTTTTGTTTTGTAGGTGAATAAATTTAGAGAATAATGGTGCAACAAGATTGAGTAATTTCAGCAACAAATGTGGTGTGTAATGACTATGAGAGTTTTCTTTTCTTTTACTTTTTCATATTTATATGTGCACGTTGGGGACAATGTGTAATTTAAGTTTTAGGGAGGGAACTTCATTCTCTACATTAGTATTTACTATGCATTTTAAATTGTTTAGGGAATTTTTTTTAATTCTTAGGATGTTTTTAATCATGATTTGGGTAAAAATTGATAAATATATGGAAACTAAATGCATGCATGCTTGATGTGAAACATATGAACTCAACGATAAAAATTGGATGTCATGACTAGGATAAGGAATGTAACATATTTGTTAAGATATTTACATTAATCATGTGATATGCTTCCTAGTTTTGATTGGATTGATTCAAATTCTTTTTCACATGTTCATGATTGATTTTGGTGTTCTTATTGAGAGAAAATTTATAATGAGTTATGCAAGTCGATGAGATCTACCAAGTTTTAGAATCTATTTGATAGTCTCTTAAGGCAAAATTCTGAATAGTATTTAGCAAGAGAAATGATTTAGGCCTTATTTAGATTGATTGAATCTTTCAAGCTAACCATTGTTAATGTTTGTAGTCACACATTTGAGCCTAAAAAAGAATCATTCATATCTTTAAGCCACATTTTATGTCTAACTAATAAGCATTACATTTATCCTTACACCTTTAGCTTGTATGAAAAGAAAAAAAAATACAATCATGTGTTATGCTATAGAGTAAGGTGAAATTTAATGCACCCTATAAAAAGAAGAAGCAAAACTCACAACACAATTATCTCTCTAATGAAAAAGAAAATAGAATTGAAAATAAGTTTGGGGGTGTTGTGAAGTTACAATAAAAAGAGAGAAAAAAAAGATGTGGAATAAAAGAATATGAAAAGAATGACAAAAAGGGTGCACTGAAATATCAAGTAAAAACTCACATTTAGTTAAAAAGTGCACGATGAAAAAAAAAACTAAGGTGTGAAAAGAGCCTAAGTGTCTTCGTTTATCGACTCCCTACCTAAGGTTTACATTACAACCATGTAAATTCCTTATTGATCTTCAATTAAGTGCATATTTATATTAGTGGAGAGGGATGTGAAAAATAGACTTATGAGACTTGTTTTAAGATTGAATTGATTAGCATGCTCATTTAGGTTGATTTCATGATTGCATTAGATGATATCATGTACATGTGCAACAGACACACACGAATCAATTTGTCAAAAACCTTGCATATTCTTGTATTGATGGAACTAACTCCTAGAAGTATATTTATGATAAGGATAGTTTTCATGAAATATGCATGTACTAATAGAAGTATATTTATGAATATACTATCCATGTTATTTTAATTAGTTATATTTGGCTTTACTTAAGTACAAGAAAAATGTTAAGTTTGGGGGTGTTATGACTCTATGAAAGTAGAGTCATTAGCACACTTTTTTACTTAATATTTACTGTTTTATTCAATAAATAGTATTTTTGGGGCTAGAAATATTAAAATAAAAACTTTTTAGTGAAAAGGATTGAAAATATAATTTTTGGGATTTTTTAGATTTTTTATGAATTTTTAACGCAGGGTCAATCAAAACATGCCACGTGGCCTACTACACAAGCAAAAGAGCTGACTGGGTAAGCCACGTGAATGCCATCCAAGCAAGGAAAATGAATCATAGATCGTCGCGTGTGAAAAAGCGAAGTAGCATATGCCACGTGTCAACACAACGTTCAATATGAGTTTAGAGAGTCGTCAAACCTTCACGCCACATGTGCCATGCCACCCGTTACCGCAAATCATGTTGTGTCGCATGGTGCTAACTCAACATGCATTGACTCGGACTAGTCTCCCCTACCATTCATCATGCTCTAATTTGCCAAGTAAATTATGTGTGTCATGTGTCGTGCTATTAGTTTTGATTTTTTTTATCTCAACCCTTGATCTGAAGCTGATCTGATGGTCCAAATTGCACCTGAGCTATAGTTAAGCCCCTAATCACCCTATAAACCCTAATGAGCCACCATTAGCATGATTTTGATTAGTTTTTGGAGCTAAAAAGAGAGATAATATAGAAAAAATACAAAAGAAGATACAATTTTGGTGGAGATTTAAGAGGAGATTAGCACTACAATTCAAGAGATTGATTGTATTTCTTCTTCTACTCTTTTCTTTATCTATTTTTATCTTATTTTTATGAAAAATATGAGCTTTATGAAAAAAATCATGTGTAGTTAATTTATTAATCTACGGATCTTATGAACCCAATTTTCACCATGTGATGATGTAATATTTTACCCCAATTATAATTTTAATTTAATTATATTATTTAATATGATTTTTATGCTATTAAATATTTGGCCAATAATTTATCTATCGAGAGAATTAAATAGATTTGAGAGAATTATTTAATTGTTTGTCTTGATTAAATAGCATGCATAGTTTCTAGGCATAGATGTATGATTCTTACGTATGTGATCCATAATTGATGAACTTAATGAGTAGGATGAAATTGAATTGGCATGAGAGTGTGATTAAATTAATTACTATAGGTGTGTAGTTTACTTGAGAGAGGAATACATGTTAGGTTTGATTCAATTGATAATGTAATTAATTGATAATTATATTGGGGAGATTTTAGCGATTCACATGTTTAGAAAATAATGGGATTAAGTATTTTTAGATATTTTCTCATATATTTTCTTAGTTACCAAATCTGATTTAATTAATTATTGCTATTTAGTTTTAGTTATTTTAATTTTGCTTCCTTAAAATATGAAAACACAAAAAAAATTATTTTTTTAGTTTTAAAAATTAGTTTCTAATAAAATAATCTCTGTGGGAAAGATCTTTTCTTATAATTATATTACTTGTTGTGATAGGTATACTTGCATATTCATTACACACATAATTTATATAGCGATCAATATTGTTGATCCCATCATCCTTCATTATACATGTTAGAATAAGGATCATATATAAGCCTCTAGCTTTCAAATCTACTTATAGCATTAGCATAGTCCAAATTGCCTTGTTGATACTCAAACAATGGTGTAGAAAATTCATTGTATATAGAGTATACTACCTCCATATATGTATTCATGTTCCCTTGATAAATAATAGTTATAGATGAATTGATAAATAAAATAAATAAATAAATAGAATAAATTAAAAATAAACTAAACTTAAAAATAAAAATAAAAATAAAACTAATAATAATAAACTAAAGAAAATAATTGAATTATTAAAAAACATAAAGAATTTTTTTTGAACAAAAAATAAATAAATAAAAACTTGTAAAATAATTGTTAAACTTATCCCCCGACAACGGTGTCAAAAATCAATACGTTCAGATAAACAGTTAATTTAAACTTTACTTTGAATTGTTTAAGATGTCGTAAATTAGTAAGTAATGGTATTTCTAGTAGAGGATTTTGAAAACTAACTCATATTTACTAAAAAGGGACACAATTGAAAACACGTAAGTATACGTGATCATATATAAGTGATAAGTAATTTTAAGAAAAATATTTTTATACCAACGAGAATTGATAACAATATCTGCTCCTAATCACTAACTCATTAGTAAAATTAAAATTAGTAAAAGATGATTTTTATTGTTTTTGTAAACTGAAAATTAAATCTAACAACAAAATATTAATAAAGATAGAAACTAAATATAAACATATGATAAAATTTTGAATAAAAAAATGATTGTAGAATCATTTCCCACCAATAACATGTATTATAAATCAATAAAGTCATATCTATTCTCCTATTCTTTGATTATATAAACTTAGAGAAATTCAAAAATTCAAAAATCTCCACTTATTCTTACATATTCATTGAATTAAACAAGCTTTTAATCCAAACTCTTTTTAATAAACGACTTAAAATAAGCTCTCTAAATTTATTCTATCAAATGCATTCAATTTTAAGAAGAAAATTGGATCAAGGTTAAATACACAAGTTTGGTTTAATTTATCTTGAATATTAATTCATTGCAAGTAATTTATTAGTAATTATTTAAATTAATCAAGCAATTATGTACCCAATCAACTAAATTAATTGATTATGAATTAATTTGATTACGTAACTGTACACATAAATAGTCAAATAAATTCCTTAAATAATCAAATAAATTCAAACAAAAAAATTAAAACTAAGAATTAATACATAATCAAAAAGAATATATGAATAGAATATTGTAGATCATATTAAAATTTCAATCCATATCCAGGTCCTTGAAATCACCTATAATTAATTATAAAATTAACTACTCTTGAAAAAAATAAATTAAGAATATTATTCATGAAAAAAGAAAGATAAAGAAATCTTAAGATTTTTGCTTTAATTCTAATCCTTGATTCCATATACTACCTCTTGAATCTTCTTCTCAATTGTTGCCTCCAGCTTTATTCTATAATTTTTATTATTTTTTCTTAATTTTTGTGCAATTCTGATACTTCTTTTATTTTATAGAGTGTTGTTTTGTACTTATACGCGATATTTATGCTGCATCTAAAAGGTGAAGGCGTGCATGTGAGATGGTGCTAATCCATTTAAATGACATGTATTCTCTTTGTAGTATATATAGTCTTGCTAAGTAAATTTACCTACTTTTCTGAATACATCCAACTATCAAATAAAAGTCATAAAAAATCCTAAAAAAATCTAAAAGATCAATATTTTTTCAATAAATATAAAATAAATAATTTTAGCTTGTTATAATAACAAAATTTATAAATGTAAAGGAATTAATATTTAAAAATGTGTATAAAATAAAATTTATTATTAAGCCATTGGTTAATGGGTCTAGTAGCACATAATCTATTCCTATATGTTCTATGAAAATCTATCTATCTTGAACTCTCTTCTTCATCGACCTCATGTTGTTATTGGAGTAAAGCATTGCCTAGTTATTGTCACACAAAATCTTCAATGGCTGTCATCTATCACATGTAATCCAATGATAAAGTTTTATAGCCATATCCCGTAGTTGGATGTCTCTTAACAAGTAATGAACTTTGTATCCATGGTTGATGAAGCTATGAGAATATGCTTAGTAGACTTCCATGAGATTTCTTCTCCAACCAATATAAATATGTAGCTTGATATGGAGTGGTTTCTATCCTAGAATCCAATAAAATCATAGTTAGAGAACCCAATGACCTCTAAACTATCTGATCTTTGATAAATGAGTAAGTAGTCTTTTATTCTCCTCAAATAACACATCATGTGTTCGAATGCCTTCCATAATGTGTACCTAGATCACTCAAATATCTACCAAAAACTCCCACTATAAATGTTATGTTAAGAAGAGTACAAACTTGAGCGTACATTGGACCCACTACTACTAAAGCATAGAGAATCTTCTGCAACTCTTTCCTTTTAAGATCATTATTGGGATACTATTTGAGATTAAACTTATCTTCTTTAGTCATGGGTGTGTCTTCTGGTTTACTATATTTCATGCTGAATCTACTTAGAACCTTATAGATATATCTCTTTTGTGAAAAACCAAGGATACCTCGAGATGACACTTAATATTTGAATACCTAATACAAAAGTGGCTTCACCAAGATTTTCATCTCAATTTTTTTTCAAACTTTTCTTGGTTTCTTATATTAAGCCTATATTTCTGCTAATGAGTAGAATGTCATCGATATATAATACCAAGAAAATATATTTAATCCCACTAAACTTATGATATACACAGTCATCAATGAAATTTGCCTCAAAACTGTATTAGGTGATGACTTGATGAAACTTGTAATACCATTGATGGAAAGTTTGTTTAAGACTTGTAAACCATAAACTTGTGATCTCCTGATACATAGTTTTGTAGCTTTACCATATAAATCATCTCATCAACTTCTCTATTGAGAAACATAGTCTTGACATCCATCTAATGTAGCTTTAGATTAAAATTAGCCACCAGTGCCATTACAATTCTATGCCATCCTTTTATGAAAATCCTTTGGTGATTAGACATACTTTATATCTCTCAACATTACCTTTCAAATCCTTCTTATTTTTAAATATCCATCTATAACTAATGGGCTTTGAACCTTCAAGCAACTTTATGAGATCTCAAATATTAGTATCTTTCATTGACTTTATCGCATCCTTTATAGTATTAATCCACTTCTGAGAGTTAGAATTGTGCATAACTTGAAACAATTTGATTAGGTCATCCTCGGTTAAGCCAATTCCCTTTTCATGTTCTTAAAAAAGGATGATATAATCATCTAAAATCACACTTCATCTCTCCCTAGTGGATCTTCTTAATGATACTTCTTAAGGTTGTTGTATTGATGTAGAAAAATGCTAGGAATAAAAGCCTGAACATGGTTATCTAATATTAGAACTATGTCTTGAACAACAATAGCTATAGAGACTTAATCACCATCAATAATATATTCTTCTCCAAAGACAACATTCATTATGTTTTCTTCTCCCTAAGCTCAATATTCTTAAGGAATCTTTCATTTCTAGTTTCAAAGAATGACTTTTATGTAGGATTGTAAAACTTGTAGCCCCGATATTGTTCAATATAACCAATGAAATAGTAGCTAACTGCCCTCGAGTCTAATTTTAGTAACTAACCTCTCTTGGGTTTAGTTTTCTTTCATGTGGCCTATAAGGTCATGCCTGACCTAGACAAACCTATATGTGAAAGGCCTAACACTTGGGTTCTTATTTGTCCAAAGCTCATAAGGGGTTTTGGAAACTACTTTCCTCGATACCTTGTTAAGGATGTGTACTATGGTTTTTAAAGTTTGTCCCCAAAGTGACTCTTGTAAGGAGGAATGATTAATCATACTCCTTATCATATCCTTAAGAGTTTGGTTTCTTCACTCTATAGCACTATTCATACTAGATTTTTTTGGAATGGTGAATTGTGGAACAATTCCACACTTATCAAGGAAAATTATGAAGAGTCTTTGATGTTGTTTATTGATCCTTCATACCTCTCATAGTACTCACTAATGAGTGCTTAAAAAACACTAAAATTACCATGATTTAATGTACTTTAATTGATTAAATAGATTTATATTTGTATGATTTTATCATACTTTTATATAAATTTATCTTTTTGGAATCACGGGTATTTTTTTTCCAGGTATTTTAGTTCAAAAATAACTTAAAGACTCAAACAAAAAAATACTGGAAATGATACGTCACAAATATGTTGAGAAAATAAATGAGGAAAAGTAAAAAAAATGAAAAATTGGAAAAAATGGGTAAAACGGTCAAAAATGTCAAAAAGGCCAAAATTGCGTGCCCAGCCGCACCGATAAACACACGCAACATTCCCAGCCACTCCAAGAAATGCACCCATTTGCACCAAGAAACACGTGCAGCGTGCCACACAACATTGATCATCCACCTGCGCATCTACGCTCGTCTGCGTGCATCGCCCAAACAAAGCCGAACCCATGTGCCCATCTGCACCCATCGGTGCGCACCAACACATGCTTGTGTTGTATTGCATATGTGCCTGCACACTCCTCACTGTGTCTTGCACCCGCCAACCACCCGTCTACCATGCCAACCGCCTGTCTACCAAGATTTTTGCACCCCATACGCTTGCCAACCTATCCAAACGCATCTAAATTCAAATTTTGAAATATTTTCTCCCTTTTTTGGCTTTTTCCTCATCTATAAAAGGACCTTTTTCCCCATTCCAAAACACACAATTTTCTGAGTCTTTCTCTCTCTAGAAAGTTTTCTTTTTTTATTTTTTATTTTTAAAGTTCTTCTCTTTTTGAGAGAAACTAGTTATGTTTTTATAAATTTTTAGTTTTTGATTCAATAAATAGATATGAAAATCCATTTGGAAGTTTTCAAGTAAAAGAATTAACATCAAACTGTTGTAAGGATTCTTTTAATGTATTATTTTAACAGATTCTTTACAGTTATTATTTTATGTTTTATTTTTTTAAGTTATATTTAATTTGTCTATGATTAAATTTAACATAGTTGGCTGTTTGTGAACATGATATAATTATAACGTTGTTATGCTTGAAAAAAATTAAATAGATAAAACACTTCTATAAAAAAATTGATGTTGTTTTTATTCAAGATTTTATATTAAGGGTGTTAGAGAGAAATAAATTATTTTTCATTACAAACTTAAATCTGAACATTAGATTTTAAGGTTTAATCATCAGGTCTGATTTAGAGTAGTGTTCTTTTATTTGTTGGTACAATTGCACGGTAGTTAGAGTGAAACTCTATTTTAAAAGTTTTTTTAAGAATTATTATTCAAAAATGTATTAACGACATATTTTCATTAATGATTTTAAAACTTGAAAGAATTTGGGCCCCGCCTAAGGACACTTTCATACTAAAAAGAGAAAATCAATAAATATCAATTTATATATTTAATAACTTAAATAATATGAACAAACATAATTAATTTAATTATTATATCCTTAAATATTCTACTATTATGAATGATAAAATTTACATTATTTTTTATTAAATCTATATCTATGTTTATGTTTATTTTTATGTTATTAGATTAGGAAAAAAAACCAAAATATGGTGATATAATGTTTAGGATTTAATTTTGTTTTAAGATTTTTAATAATAAATTAAAAACCACATATAATGTTTAGTAAGTTTTAGAGTTTTAGGATTAGTTTTAAAAACATTATAAAAATTTATCATTTCTTTAAATCAAATTTAAATAAATAGTTAAGTCTTTTGTATTGTTAGATTAATTTTGAAAACATATCATGACTAGTATTTCTTGATAAGGTGTGAAAATTATATTAAACCCAAAATTGGTGTTTAGGAATCAAATAGTGGAGACTACCCTTGTAAGATATAATTTGAGCCTAATTTTCTTTATTCTGAGTGAAATATATATTTTTTATACTCCAAACACATTTCTTATTTCTTCAAATTATTATATGAACTCTATAAGACTTAGTATTGAATGTCTAGATTTTTACATCTTAATAAAGTCTTATATATTTATTTTTTATTTGCTTAAATTAAATGATTTAAGTAGAAATTAATAGTGTGTATCTTTCTTCATTCATGCATGACTTTTACTAAAAAAAGGTATATATCTAGGGTTACCTATACATATTCAAACAGAAAAACTCAAATATTAATCACTCACCATTTATAAAAAATGTACAATCTGTACATGAGTCTACTCTAAAAAAATGTATTCTCTTATAAAAAAGAAGAAGAATATAAGAAAAAAGATAACAGAAAGAAAGAGAGAAAAGAAAAATGAATAGTATAATTTATATATTATGACCCAAAAAAAAATCCTATATAGTTATGAGAAATGGTTTAATGCAAAAGAAAATATGGGGAGTAATTCTGTAAGAAGACATTGCACATTCCTACATTTTCTAAGGCATATTACTTGATATTTTTATTTGATGAATTTGATTGATGCATAAAAGTAATGTATAATATTTTATAAATCCTTACATTTGATTCATTTCATGAGATCAATGTTAAAATAACACTTTGAGCCTTTCTTCTTAATTTATACATATGCCAACATATTAGTTCATTTCTATACATATGTTTTTTTGCATATAAACTAGTATGAGTGTTTTTGAGAGTATTGACTTGTGAGGAATAAAGTCGAAGCGAATTCAAATTTTTAACACTGAAATTGGGTAAAATTAAATTGATACATTTTTTATATGGAATATGAAAATGATTTTCAACTAATTATTATAATAAATCATGAATGTTTAGAAAGTTGAAATAATCTATACTTAAGATTTTAATTATGAAATTTAAAAGAGATTATAAGCATGATATATTTTTTGTATTTCACTTCCTTATTTTATGTTAGTCGTTTTACTTTATTTTAAATTTTAGATAACTTCTTATTTTATTTTATTTTCATTTTTTGTTAATGTTTGTGGGTATCATTACTGAAAACCCTCACGAGACTTAAACTCATCCATTAGGGCAACCTAGGGGTTTAAAGGCTTGTTGCATACACTAAATGCAACTGTGTCAATCCACGAAAGTGATTTAGGATAGTTTAATTTTTAGTTTTTATCGCTTCTCTTTCTAATGGACTAGCAAGAAGCTGGTTGGGAGTTGTAATGAGTACTTAAAAAGTACTAAAATTACCATGATTTAATATATTTTAACTAATTAAATATATTTATATTTATATGATTTTATCATATTTTTATGTAAATTTGTATTTTTGGAATCACGAGTATTTTTTATTTTTTTCATATATGTTTTTCAAAAATAACTTAAAGACTCAAAGAAAAAAATACTGGAGCTAATACATCACAAATATAATGAGAAAATAAATGAGAAAAAGTCAAAAAAATGGAAAAATGGTCAAAAAGGTCAAAATCGCGCGCGTAGCTCCCAATCGTGCTGAGAAATGTGTGCAACATTCCCAACCGTGCCGAGAAATTCCTATAACACGCCACACAATGACAATCATCCACCTACGCATCTACGCCTATCTGTACACATCGCTAGAACAAAGCCGAACTTGTGTGCCCATCTACGCCTATCCATTGGCGCCAACACACATCTACACCATGTCACGCGTGCGCGTGCATACTCCTTGATGTGTCCCATGCGCGCCCACATTCTAGCTGCCCGTGTGTAGAGATTTTTGTGCCCCATACGGGCACCAACCTATCCAAACGCGTACAAATTTAAATTTTGAAGTATTTTCTCCTCTTTTTTGGCCTTTTCCTCATCTATGAAAGGACCATTTTCCCCCATTCCAAAACACATAATTTTTTGAGCTCTTTCTCTTTCTAGAAAGTTTTATTTTTTATTTTTTTTAATTTTATTTTTAAAGTTCTTCTCTTTTTGAGAGGAAATAGTTATGTTTTTATAAATTTTTAGTTTTTTATTCAATAAGCAGATATGCAAATCCGTTTTGAGGTTTTCCAGTAACAGAATTAAGATCAAACTGATGTTAAGGATTTTTTTAAAGTATTCTTTTAATGGATTCTTTACAGTTATCATTTTATGTTTTATTCTTATATGTTATATTTAATTTGTTTGTGATTAAATTTAACATGGTTGACTATTTGTAAATATAATATAATTATAACGTTGTTATGTTTGCAAAATATTAAATAGGTAAAACACTTCTATACAATAAATTGATTTTGTTTTTATTCAAGATTTTACATTAAGGATGTTAGAGAGAAATACATTATTTTTCATTACAAACTTAAATTTGAAAATTAGATTTTAAGGTTTAATCATCCAGTCTGATTTAGAGTTGTGCTTTTTTACTTGTTGGTACAATCGCCCGATAGTTAGAGTGAAAATCTATTTCAAATTTTTTTTGTTAAGAATTATCATTCAAAAATGTATTGACGACATATTTTTAGTAATGATTTTAAAACTTGAAAGTTAGTACTTGGATAGTTAAATTCTTAGGTTTAATTTGGACACCTTGAATAAAGTCTAATTATTTGACTCCGCCTAAAGTTGTATGTACTAACCAAGCATTGAGCTTATCTCAAACTTTTCTATTTACAAGGGATGCATATCATTACATGAACATAAATAGGAAACAATGTTTACATAAAGATTCATGAAGAATCTCTCTTTAATATCTTGCATTTTGCATAATCTTCAATCTTTGTTTTTTAGGAGTTTCCCATAAGTAATATATAGTTTGATAGATGAGTAAACCATATACAAATAGAACTCGACCCATTAGAGATAGTAGTAGTAGAATAACATATGATTACAAGATGAAAAAACCATATAAATGATGTTGATCATCATTATTGTTTTCCATAGTAGCTTTTGTAAGATATAAGAAAAAGATTTGAGAGAAACAAGAAAAATATAGAGTTTGGGAAGGAGAATTAATGAAGAAACCAATAGATGGTGTTATGAATAAATGTAAACAAGAATAGTAAAAGAATTTAACAATTTAAATGTGTTTATAAGTGCTTGTGATATGAGTTTTACTATGAAACAATTTCAACTTGGTTACATAACAGGTAACTAGATAAGTTGAAACTCTATTACATGAATACATAAACAACTTGAAATTTTTACATTGCAAAATTTGATTAGTCCAACATATAAAGTAATTTTTAGAAACCTATGCATATATGGTAATGTAATTTTTGATATATTTTACTTATTGTTTTTTGGAAAGGACACATTTGTCTTTTTTCATGGTACATTTCACTTAATTTTTTTTTTTTGTATTTTTAATTAAATGATAGTTACGTACATGATTTTTTTAGATCAAATAATATTTTGTATGATTTAAATATGTAATTAAAAATAAAAGATAAATAAATTTTATCACAAGTTAGTAGATGAACCACTACATACAAGATTCCCTTAATAATATATTCTTACAAAAGTGGTCATTTAAGTCAAGATTTAAAGTTAGTTTTTGGTGAAAACTGGCTTATAATAAATTTAAAGTTGGTTCACTGAAAAATTCACTTAAAACACGTAGATTGTAGAGTCGGTTGACGTGTAGAATCGACGCTACACGTGGATAGCGTTGATTGACACATAGAATCGATGCTACGTTCTATGTGTAGTGTTGGTTCTACACATCAATTGATGCTACACACGTGGATATTTCCTTTTCTCGTTTTTCTTCCCTAGACAAACTATTCCAAGCGTTGCATAACTCTCAAAAACCCAAAACCTCCTCCATTCTTTCTCATTTTCCAGCAACCTATGACCACCAATTCCAACGTCATTTAGTGGGTTTTCTTCCTCTCCAACTTATCTTCTAGATCCCTTATTGTTTTGAGCAAAATACTCAAATTTTTTATACCCATTTTCTCACTTACAAAACACCATTTTTTTCATTTCCTTCATTTTGTCACTTCATTTAATCTTATAATTTTTCTATTAATCCTACGCACTTATTATTCATATTGTTTTTGGTATATTATGTGTTATTATATATATATATAATTTTTTGTATTATATATGTAGGTTTTGTATTATATGTATGTTATTGTTTTTATTATGTAAGTTTTGTATAAATTTTTTTAATGAAATAAATTTATATATTTATGACTGTGATTTAAGAGTTTTTTAATTTATTTATTTTTGTTAATATGAAATGAGAAATACATGATTCAACAATATGATGCTCATTAAAAATTAAGGTTTGAAGTAGTGTAGTTATTTTAAAACAATATTAATCATCACAAAATTGTTATATAAATTTTGTTTTATGTATCTTAAATACTCAAATGATGTGGCATATTATTATTAGTAATTACAATCAATCTCATATAATTATATTTATGTGTATATATTTTTTATGTTTGATTTTTATGTATTTATTTTTATATGATGTTTTGATAGATATTCTAATAATTAAAAAAATTATATATAATAATATCTAAAATATGTTGGTTGGATACATATTTAATATGCTTAATGTCATTAATAGAAAATGGACAAATCTTGGATGTCAAAGTGTGAAATTAAGCAGGACTACATTTCTGGAGTTGAAATTTTCTTGGAATTTTCTTGTAGAATTAGTAATAATTAAAATAGTATAATTCGATGCCCATGTGTTAAATGTAAAAATGAGTGATTTCATGATGTTGAAGAGGTTAAGTATCACCTTATCGATAGTGATATTATTTTGAGTTATAAATGTTGGTATTATCATGGAGAATATATTGATGATACGCATGAAGAAGAGATAAATAAGAATGTGAGTGAATTATATATATCTTATATTAATGTACAGACAGAAAATATGTTTCATGGTGTTAAAGATGAACTACATAAGGATGATCCCAAAACCTTTAAAAACTTCCAGAAGATGCTGAAAAACCGTAGTATCCAGAATGTAAGGAATACACTAAAATCTTGGGATTGGTTCATTTGTATAATGTGAAGGCAAAAAAATGGTTTTTCTCACAAGGGATTCATAAAATTACTAAATGTATTAATAGATATGTTTTCTGAGGGTATTGAATTTCCATCTTCAATGTATGAAGTGAAGAAATCTCTTAGTCGATTTGGCATGTAATATCATAAGATTCATGCTTGTCCAAATGATTACATTCTTTATAGAAAAAAATATGAGACATTAGATGATTGTCTGATGTGTAAAGAATCGAGATGAAAGCATGATACAAATGAGACAACACCTAAGAAAGGTGTGCCCGCAAAGGTTCTTTGGTACATTCCTCTGATTCCTTGCTTTCAAAGGTTGTTGAAAAGTAAAGAGACATCAAAGATGTTGACTTGGCATTCAGATAACCGATCTAATAATAGGGTGCTACGTCATTCTTGTGATTCTCCAAATTAGAAAGTAGTAGATAATTTATCCTTTTAATTTGCATCAGATCCACACAATCTTGGTTTTGCCATTGTTATTGATAGAATTAATCCACACAGTTCCTTTAGTAGTAGATATAGTTGTTGGCCAGTAATTATGGTAACATATAACTTTCCTCCCTGGTTGTGTATGAAAAGAAAATTCATGATATTAACATTATTGATCTCATGACCGAAATAACCCGATGTTGATATTGATGTATATTTGCAACCTCTGATAGATGATTTAAAGACGTTGTGAAATCATGGTGTAAATGTTTACGATGCACATAAAGAAGAACACTTTAACTTGAGTGGGGTCCTGTTATGAAAAATTAGTGATTTTCCTGCATATGGGAACTTATCAGGACATGCAACAAAAGGTTATATGGGATGCCCTATATGTAGTGATGACACTTCTGCAACTTATCTTGTTCACAAATGAAAGATGTCTTATAGAAGACATAGATGATTTTTTCCAAAAGAAACCATTTGATGGTGAAAAAGATCATGATCCTACACCTCGACCTTTGCGAGGTGTTGAGATATTAAGGCAATTGAATGGTATGACATTTAAACGGTGTGGAAAGATGAAAAAAGAATACTCACTAATGGAGGGAAACGATAGAGGTCAACTAATAAAAGGAGTGAAAATGAAAATGTTATTGAATCAGTAGATCATGGTTGTTGGAATAAAAACTTAATATTTTGGGAATTACCTTATTGGAAAGACTAACACATTCATCACATCTTAAATGTCATGCACATTGAGAAAAATGTATTTGAGAGCTTGATTGATACCTTACTTAATATACCTGGAAAAACAAAGGATGGAATTAAAGCAAGATTGGATTTAAAGAAACTAAGCATATGACCTAAATTGGCACCAAGGGTGGAAAATGATAAGAATCGAACATACTTGCCACCAGCATCATATACAATGTCAACAAAAGAGAAAGATATGTTTTGTAAATGTTTGGCAAGTGTGAAAGGTCCTTAGTGTTACTCATCCAACTTAAGAAATTTTGTGTCTACCACCAATAAGAAACTTTATGGATTGAAATCACATGATTGTCATATCTTAATGCAACAATTATTACCAGTTGCTATTAGATCAATTCTTCTAAAACATGTTTGATTATCAATAATTCTTTTTTGTTCATTCTTCAATACAATATGCAAGAAATATATATCAATTAGTGAGTTAAACTCTTTACAGAAAGGTGTTGTAGAGAATTTGTGTCTAATTGAAAAATATTTTTGTCCTTCATTCTTTGATATAATGATTCACTTATGTGTTCATTTAGTTCGAGAGGTTCAATTGTGTGGTCCTACTTACTTAAGGTGGATGTATCCTTTTGAGAGATACATGTAAATCCTTAAAGGATATGTAAATAATAGAAATCGACTTGAAGGATGTATAGTGGAACGTTACATTGCTAAAGAGGCCATTAAGTTTTGTTATGAATACTTTAGTGGTTCCACTGAAATTTGGAATCCTATGCACAAGTTGTTCTTAGAACATCATATGATCCAAGTAGGTAACCCTATGCTTGGTAGAAGTAATAAATTGTTTATTGATCGCAGTCAATGGGAAAAAACACACCGAACCATTTTGGTAAATAATAAGGAGGCACAACCATACATAGAGTAAGTGATGACATGTTAATGCTTTTCATTTAAAATAAAATTATTTTCTATTTAACAATTAATGATATCTAATTGATATATCTTTAATAACATTATAGAATGCATATAAACTTACTGAAGATCGATCCTCGTCATAAAAAAAGGGAAGAGAAAAATGGTTGTATGATGAACATAAGCGAGAGCTCATTAATTTTTACAACCATATAAGTGTCACATACAAGAATTCATTAGTACTTCTATGAAATGTTTTAAAACTTTATTTTAAACACATTTCATGTTTTTGTATGCATAGATTTGAGTTGAACTCAACAAACTCAATCATAAAATAACAAAAAGTTTAGAATGGCTTGCACATGGTCAATAATTCGATGTCAAATCATATTCTAGTTTCACAATTAATGGATCGAGGCTTACGACTCAAGAAAGGGACAAAATCCGAGTAAATTAGAATAATGGTGTGAAAATGGTTGCAAAAACTATACAATTATCCAGTTCAAAAGATGATAATCCTGTACTTTTTGATAGAACATATTATGTTATAATTCAAGAAATTTGGGAACTCAATTATGAGGTCTTCCATGAAACATTATTCTTGTATGATTGGGTTGAAGATGTTATCAATGTTGGATATAAAATAGACAATTTTGGATTTACCCTGGAAAATTTATCCATGATAAGTCACACTGATGATCCTTTCACGTTAGCACTTCATGCAAAACAAGTATTTTATGTGAGCGATCAAATTGCCATAAGATGGTCTTATGTGTTAACGCCTCCATAAAAATATTTCTACCATTACGATGCTTTAAAAGATGATGACATGCTTGATACATTATCCAATATTAGTCATTTCTCAAAGAAATTGCCTAATGTATGTGATGATCTAGTTGATGACGATGATATTTTGTCATGGACTAGAAGTGGTTGTGAAGGAATATATATATGATCAACAACTTAATTAAACATAATGTATGTTCTATATTATTCTATTAACTCTTGCATGTTTATATGTTTAGAATTAAATTTTTTAACTAATTTCTATTTCATCATTGTTTGCAGATATTTCATGGATCATAGGGTACCAAAGATTGTAGATCCAAATGATCCATTAGGGAATTTGAAAAGAAAGGGTTGGGCAAATATACCTGATGCTCTACTTAACCCAGATGATAGAGTACCCATTCTATTTGATGCTACTGGTAATCTATTAGGGGAAAATGGCCAACAATTGAAATCCTCTATTGGTAGACTAGTGAAGTCAAGTATACCAATCAATATAAATGATTGGACTAAGGTTGACGAAGCTGAAAAGTTCAAAATATGGAAAATCATTTGTATAAGTCTCTTTTATTTTATAACTAATTACATATATTATATCTTTTTTGTATCATATCTCATCTTTTGTAGTGTGTTTTTACAGAATCGTTATAAAATCCCTCATACTTGGATGAACAAGTGTTATAAGATTGCAAATAAGGCATGGAAGGAATACAATACTACCATATTGGCCAGAAATTATGTGTTTCCATATTTGGAACCACTTGATGAAGCACACCTATACAAAATCCCTAAAGAACACCCTTGGATTGAACCTAAAGTTTGGAAAGACTTCGTGGATTATAGGCGTACATATGAATTTCAAATTATCAGGAAAGAACATCAAAATATACAAATGCATAATGTTCTTCCTAACCGTATTGGGAGGTCTTCAAATCTTGAAGTTAGACATAGAATGATATTATTAAGTTGTTAATTTATAAATATTTTTATATTTATTTTCCTCAAATTTAAGTTGATGCCCTGGTTAATAAATTTATTTAATTTATGTAGGAAGCTGAATTGGGTAAGCTGGTTACCCATTCTGAATTGTATATAGAAACAAAGACCCCCAAAATAAAGAAGTCAAGACCAATGACTAAATGAGGAGAACAACAACTAAATAAGTTGGTTAGTAATTTAACTTGATACAAAGTCCTTATGATATTTGCTAATTGATGTAATAATGTATGATATGTTTGTTTGCTTTATTATTTGTAGAGTGTTCAAGAACAAATAGCCAGGGGTGAAATAATCGAATAATTAGGGAGAGATGCTATATATCATGCATTCAGACATGAGCATCCAAGTTGTGTTAGGGGAGGAAGCCAATACGATGGTTATAGGGAGCTTTTTAACACTCCAAAACAAAAGCCTCATATGGTTAGTAAGGAGAAGTATTGTAAAATTGAAGAGCTCAGCTTCTTTAAGGCCTCAATGTTAAGTGAGATTGCCACTTTAAAAGAATATCAATCACAACATATGCTAGGCATGTCAGCATACTACAATTAGGGTATGCCATATTGGCCAAGCATGTAACCATCCACGCCAAGCATGCCACCATCCATGCCAGGCATGCCACCATCCATGCTAGGCATACCACCCATGCAATCTCATGGTGCCCAACCTATATCCTGTATGGGATATAGTCATCTTATTGGTCATCTCTTTATGTCAAGAATGTAGATGAAATCAGGTAGTGGCTCATTTTCTCCAATGAAATTTGTGCATTCTTACCATCTATCACATCACAATGAATGTTTTGATGAGAATGTATTTTCAATAGCTACCACACATGGGAGTCCTTCTATATTTGATGAATCATTTATGATAAGATTTAAAGTTTATGTAGATAGTCTATTATTTTTATTTTTTATTATATATTTTATTTATTATATATAACACTTAATGTTTTTACAAAATATGAAATGTTTGTTGAAACATCCTTTATCAATGGACTTTGTTGCTATTGGAATGGTACAACAATTGAGTGATGATCAAATGATTCATAATCAATATTTTCCAAATTATAGGCAAACAATAATTGATCAATCATTACTCCATGATTGTCCATTAACTGTGCCTTCTGATACTACCATAGTCTAAGAAGCGGTTGGATAATATGTGGCTTGACCACCGAGTCAAGTTGTGATTAATTTTGACATGGTACTATTTTTTTACTTAAAATAACACTTTTTTACTACTATTATATTATTATTCTTTTATTGTTACTAATATATATAATGCTTCTTCTTTAGTCTATTATACTAGAACTAATAAGTACGGCATATTTAAGAGATACAAAACAAGTATCTCGTGGTAAATTTATGTCTAGTGGGCAATCATCATTCACTAAGTCATTCAAGAAGAAGCCATGAAAAAATATATAGTTATGATTATGCTTTAAAATTTAGCAGAATTCTTTGCTCTTTGATGACTATTGTTGCGAGGGCATCTAGCATAAATGATGGATGGATTGTGACACTTCCTATAGAAAATTTTGGTATAGACATTGGCCAAACCTATATATCGATCTAGTGCATATTGCAGCTATTTGAATAGCAAATTATCGATTTAAGTATAATTCAAGTGTGGACAAGGTATGTCCTCAATTAGTAAATAAATTTCATATATGTAGAACATATATAATTATATTTATATTAGCTAATTATTTATATATATTTCTTTTATATAGGACATGTTATTATCGACTTCAAGCTAATCACTCATCACATTTAGCAATGTTCTATGATTCTTTATTTTTCAATCAATATCAAGAAAATGATGTTAGCATTAGAGCTAAACAATTATGTGATAGGGCATTAACACTTAACACAAATCAGAAGTTGATAATCCCTTGGCCTTTAAAGTTTGAACAAGGTCAAGATCATTGGATGTTGGTAATCCTTGATTTATATGACAATCATGTGTTGGTAATGTGACTCAGCTTCCATAGAATTTAGTAAAGATACAAAAACAGTTGTTGAAATGTAAGAGTTATAGCTAGCTATTTTTATTCCATTATTCTTTGTAATATTTAATAAAAAACTAATCGTTATAAACTTTGATAGAGCATTGAAGCTGTGGAACAAGAGTATGGACATTGCACTTAAAAAATCTCATAAGCTTATATAGGACAAAATTATGTTATGTATAAGCGAATATTAATAATTAATTAATTTTACTATTGAATAATAAAGATGTTCGAATATGTAAAATAATGTACACTTGTTTTTTGTAGATTACACAACAAAATGATGGAGTCATGTGTGGTTACTATGTCATGAAGTTTATGAGAGAAATCATCACAAATATCAAAATTCCAATTAAAGATATGATAATCTTTTTTACCTATATACCTTTTTAACATATATGAGTTATTTTTTGTGAATTCATGAAATTACATTCTTATTTTGAATTTAAATACATATAGTTCTTTGGTTGGAACAAGTCGGGCTATGACCCACAAATTTTTGATGATTTACGAGAGGAATGGGTAGAACACATGGTTCAAGGTTCAAATTATATCATCATAAGAAGAATCAGGAGAAGATTCTGGTGATCTTGAATAATATATGACAACATCATGATACTTTTTATAATGCTTTAATTTCTCTTTTCCTATGTCTGAAGTCTGGGCAACTTGTTTGATGGATGTTTATGTGCTCATGTCTTTAGGGGAATAAATTATTTTGTGGACCTTTTTTTTTGCTCAAACTTCATCTTATCTCTCTTGCCTAGTTCCCTTGTATGATAACATCATGGTAATCACTGGCCAACCATGTACAGGAAAACCACCAAGAATCATCATTTTGGTGTAATATCATGAATTAACAAAAAATAACTTGTTAAAAGATTAGTAAAAGAGATTAACACATCAACATCATAGTGATATAATAATAACCTTATCCCTTCCGAATCATATTAGCATTGTATTAATCTTTTGTGTACAAATATGAAGTTATCTAGAATCAAGTTGGTATTTTTAATTCTATAATGAGCTCTAAATATGAAGTCAAGTGTAACTCTGATTTGTTACTTAGGTTGGTTGGGTAAAGAATAGTTGTTCCATAAGTTTATGGGAACCAAAACTCAACCAACCCAAGTAACAACTCAGAGTTACACTTGACTTCATATTTAGAGCTCATTATAACATTAAAAATACCAACTTGATTCCATATAGCTTCATATTTATAAACAAAAGATTAATACAGTGCTAATATGATTTCGAAGGGATAAGGATATTATTATATCATTCCGGTGTCGATTTGGAAATCTATTTTACTAATCTTTTAACATATATAAGTTATTTTTGTTAATTCATGATATTATATTGTTATTTTGAATTTAATTACATATAATTCTTTGGTTGGAACAAGTGAGGTTATGATATGCATATTTTTGATGATTTACAAGAAGAATGGACAGAACACTTTGTTCAAATTATAAATTAAGAGAAGAATATGGTGATCTTGAATAACATAGGACAATACCATGGTAATTTTTATAATGCTTTAATTTTTCCATTCCTATGTCTCTTAAGTTTGAACTGCTTGTTTGATGGATATTTACGTGCTCATGTATTTAAGAGAATGAATTGTTATATGGGCCAGTTGTTTTTTGCCTAATTTCTTGGTCACTATGCTGATGATTTTAAGCCAACCAAACTTCATCTTCTTAAAATAAAGTGAGAATATCACAAAATCTATGACAAAAGAGAGAACGTTATTTTATTTGTAATTTAAGTTAAATATATATATATATAAATTATTTTTTATAATAAATTTAATTATCAAGTAATTAATTAATATTTAATTTTTCAATTATTTGTATTATTTAAACTATTTGTTAAACATATTTTTGTTTTTTCTACTATTATATAATGATTGAATACATGTTTTAATTTAAGTATAATAGAAAATAAGTAAATTTTATAAAAAAAAATTAAAAATTAAAAATCAATTTAACGCGTGAATCGACTTTATGTTTTTAAGTCATCATATTTAAAGTGAGTTCACCGAAACGAATTTAAAAATCGTTTTTGGCATAACAATAAAAAAGAAATTTTATTAATATAATTGTTTTAACTATTCTATAGAAATTAATTGTGTGCTAATATAAATCTTAGTAAGTATCTTCGATTTATGGAAATTTCTTAATTAGGTTCAATTAAATATACATTTTTGACTTTACAGTTAATGTGCTTTTATAAAATCATATTTTAGTTTACTTTTTTTAAGATGGAAAGTAAAAATTTTATAACCAACACTTTAATTTATTTTGTTTTAAGTATATTGAAATAATAATTCAAATAATATTTATTGTTAATATAATTTTAAAACGATAAAATTTATTAAAAATATGTGTGAATATACCATTCTTTAAGTAAAAATAAAATAAAATAAAATATATACACACCGAATATTTCACTTAATAAAATGGAATAATTTTTTTTTAGAAAAATTAAGTGAATTCAATCATACAACTTTCAAATAAACCGACAAAAATGTTATTTTCTAAAATCAAATCATGAGAGGCTTTTTCATTATTGTTTTTGATTTTTTTTTTTTGCATTAGTTAGATTATCAATATTTAGGATAAATTTATATATAATTAAATGTATCTATATAAAATAAATATTTTGATAAATAAATAATTTAATTATTTTTATTAATAAAAATATATATTTATTTTTTAAAAAATAAAAAAATATATATTTATTTACATTATAGTAAAAAAATATTACAAATAAACCGACAAAAGTGTTATTTTCTAAAATCAAATAATGCAGAGGCTGTTTTCATTATTGTTTTTGAATTTTTTTTTACGTTAGTTAGGTTTATCAATATTTTGGATCAATTTATATATAATTGAATACCTATATGTAAAATAAATATTTTAATATATAAATAATTTAATAATTTAATTAATTTTATTAATAAAAAATATATATTTATTTTTTATATAGTTAACAAACATATATTTATTTACCTTTCAATAAAAAATTTACATATATTTAAATTACATAAATAATACTTCCAAAATTAATTATAATAAAAGTAAAAATTTAATAATATTAAATAAATTTAATTTATGATATTTAACAATAAAGAAATATAAATAATGATAATTTAATTTGAATATCATGCGATGTAATTCAAAATAAAATAATATATTATATTTTTTAATATAAATTTTTTTAAGTGAACATAAATGATTCTATTTGTATAATAATAAATTTTAAAAGTATTATTTTTATTATTTTTATGGAGTTAAAAATAAAACTCTATATATAAAATAATTATATGATATAATAAAATTTAAAATAAATATATCTGTATAAAATAAAAATATATATTTATTATAGTTTATTTTAAATAATAACTTATATGTTATAATATTATCCATAAATAGAAGTAAACAATATGAATAAAAAATTTAATTACACTTGTGATACATAAATATGATCATATATACATACAGTGAGAGAGAGAAAAAGAGAGGTTAGGAACGTCCGTTACATAAATACATACAATGAGAGATAAAAATAGAGAGGTTAGGAACGTCCCTTACATAAAATTTGCACTTTCCTTCCATTTGGCTATACTGAAAGAGAAGCAGAGGAAGAACAATAAAAGAAAAATGAAGAATTGGATTCTGGCCTTCCTTGTTCTTATGCTTGTTCACAAACAAGTCATTGCAGATGATGGGTTCGTGAAAACCAGAGGACTTCAACTCATGTTAAATGGAAACCCCTTTTATGCAAATGGGTTCAATGCGTATTGGTTAATGTATATAGCTTCTGATCCATCCCAGAGAGACAAGGTTTCATCTGCTTTTAAAGAAGCCACAAGCCATGACCTTATAATAGGAAGAACTTGGGCTTTCAATGATGGTGGAGATAGGGCTTTACAGTCCTCCCCTGGTTCTTACAATGAACTAATGTTTCAGGTTTCGTCAACTTTATGGATTTTCCTTTTGGAGAAATATAAAAGTTTCGATTTTTATATTAATTTTTGCTTGGATTGGTTTGATTTCTTATGAGTTTTTCTGGGTTCTGAATATTTGTCCAAAAGGGTTTGGATTTTGTCATTTCTGAAGCAAAACAATATGGTATAAAGTTGATTCTGAGTTTGGTGAACAACTATGCTGACTTTGGAGGCAAGAAACAGTACGTGGAATGGGCTAGAAATCAGGGCCAATCCATTACATCAGAGGATGATTTCTTTATCAACCCCCTTGTAAAGGAATTCTACAAGAACCATGTCAAAGTAAATCTCTTTCATCAAACTTTTGCCTTTTTTACGTCTTTGTTCTGATTTATTACCATTATAATCTCCAAATAAGAACACATAGAAAGTAACATTAAGAGATTAACTTTCCTGGTCTGATACTCTGGCTGGTTATTTTCTTGTTTAGAATGTTTCTTGACGATCTCCCGTGTTATCGACAAACACATGAGTCCAATTCTCTCGTGTGGTTTTTAGTGTGATACTAATACGTGATAAAAAAATGGTTAGTATTTGGTAGGTTTTTGTTGCATAATAGGAGAATCTGTTAACAAATTACTTGCCATTACATAAAGTTACAATAAAAGTATTGTATGTGATTTAGTAGTAACTTTTACATTGATTAGTTCATGAATGACATAGAGAACCTCTTTATTTGTTATTATTACATATAGACCCAATTTAATATAATGTCAAATCTTATTTTCTTAAAATTTGTAATGTCCACCACATAATATGTATTTACCTGGTTGGTATAAAACTTTTTGGTTATTTAGAAGTCTAATTTATTTGCAGTTTGGGAAGATATAATTTTTCATTTTATATCATCAATTTCCTACAAGAGTATATGATGTTTAGTTAATGTGACCATTTTTCTAATTCAACGACTTATTTTGTTCATAATTGTACAACAGACTGTAGTTACGAGAATAAATAGTCTGACTGGAGTTGCTTACAAAGATGACCCTACTATTTTTGCTTGGGAGCTCATGAATGAGCCTAGGTGCTTATCTGATCCATCAGGAAATACCATTCAGGTTTGTGAAATTATTTTTTTCCTTCCACATTTTCTATTTCCCAAGTTTGTATATACAGATTGATTAAGTGGAAGCAGGGGTGGAGCAAAGGAGAATGTGGGGCACGGCCTACTTGGCTCGATATATTTCCTTCATTAGTATTATAAATTATACAATTTTTAATTAATATTTATTATTCTATAAAGTTAATAAAAATAAAACAATTTAGATAATATTTTGTGTATTTAAAAACACTTTACTCTTCTTTATATTACACATCATACCCTACCATATAGATTTATTAAATTCATCTATTCCATTTATAGTTTATAACTCCATTTACAACTAAGAAACTTGTACCACATACCTAATTCTAAATATTATTGTAATTATATCCGCATAGCTTAAGTTTTTTTAACTTTTATGTTACATTGATAGTCATTTGAGTATATACATAAAACTTGGGGTTCTTTAATATTACTTTATGTTTTCTTTTTAAATAGATGTTATACACTCATGTATTCATGAACATACTTGCCATTGGCCAACTTAAATTTACGCCATTAAAGTATCACGAGCAGCAAATGTTAAGTCACCTAACATATTGTACTTAAAATCTTGACTTTTTAACTTTGCTTGAATCTTGGGTCCGCTTTGAGTGGAAGAGAAAGTTTAATAATTAATTATACTAAAAACTCAATATGTTAGGAGGTCGATTAATTATCATCTTAGGTGTTATATTTGTGTTTTAACAATTACACTCACTTGATAAGTTATTTTTAAACATTTCCTTGAATTAATAGGTTAAGTAGACGAATAGAATACTTAAAATCTTGACTTTTTAACATGGTCCTTACGAAATGAATCTTGGCTACGCTTTGAATGGAAGATTCTTCTTTATCCATGTTAGAGGAAATTTAGTAACAAATTATGTTAAAAACTCTAGATGTTAGAAAGTGTACAAACTATCATCTTATATTATATTTGAGTTTTAACACATTCTCGATTGATGGTTTTTTTTTTTTTGTAACACTCCCCTGAATAGATCTCTCTTGTGGTCTAAGTAGAAGAGTGTGATAGACTTTATGTTGTGAGTTAAGTAGATAATTTTTAAGGCTATTAATTGGAGTGAGACTCACATGCAACAAATGTTTAAGACATCTAACATTTTATTTTACTTTAAAAGACTTTTTAACTTGTTCCCTTCCTGTGTCTGCTCTAAATGGAAGATTGTTTTATATCCATGTAAGAGGAAAACTAACAACCAATTATCTAATAAGTTCGAAATGTTAAAAAGTAGACTATCCTCTTAGAAGCTGTTATAACATACCTGTAAAGTCAAAGTTATTACCAATATGATTTGTGAGGAGTATATAAGACAAAGAAATCAATAATAACCAAATATAATCCTATCAATTGGCGTGGGGTTAGACTAAATTTAAGATAAAGGGTAGCAAGAATGTGCCAAGTCGTCTTCAATGTATTCCATTTTTTTTTTGTTCCATCTATTTGTTTGAAGTGTCCATTTTAAGTTTTTATTTGGGTGCCAAACATGTCTATTCGTTTCAATTTTCTATGAACTTCTATCTATCTAGACATGTAAACGAGGTTGACATAAAAGCAATGGGCTAAGCTTGTAGAAAAATAGATGACAGTATGTATGTTTGGTTGACAGAGTTGGATAACAGAGATGGCTGCTCATGTGAAATCTATAGATGCAAATCACTTGCTAGAGGTTGGTCTTGAAGGGTTTTATGGGCCATCCAAGTCACAGCATAATCCTAACCTTCCAGCAGGAACTGATTTTATAGCAAACAATCAGATCCCTGGTATTGACTTTGCCACAGTTCATTCTTACCCTGATCAATGGTAAAAACTGACGGCACACTAATTTGTTTCTTAATGTAAAATGTAGAATAAAATGGAGAATTAGTAGGATAAGAGCTACTGATCAAATGGGAAAATTTTGTTTGATGACAGGTTAAATGGCTCAAGCTATGAGAGCCAACGTTCATTCCTCAATAGTTGGGTCAATGATCACATCCAAGATGCACAAAATGTTCTACACAAGCCAATTCTCTTTGCAGAGTTTGGATGGACCTCGAAACAATCAGGGTATATGACCAATCAACGTGATCAGGTTTTCAACACCATCTACTTGGCTATCTACTCGTCTGCAATAGGTGGAGGTGCTGCCACTGGTGGCTTGCTCTGGCAGCTTTTGGCTCAAGGAATGAAGTCTTTCAATGATGGATATGGGATAACATTGAGTGAGAGTTCATCAACAGTGAGCCTAATTGCCCAGGAATCTCATAAGCTTATTCAGATTGAAAACATGTAAGGTTGAGAAACATTGAGAGGTTGAAGCAAGGAAAATTAAGAAAAGGCTTCATTGATTGTGGAATCTAAAAGTTAAAAAAAAAATAACTCTTACAAGCGCATTCAACAATCTATAGGTTGCATAGCATTTGGATACTTTCTTATAGTCTTACAGAGAGTTTTTGAGCATCCAAGAAAGTAGATCAATATAGTTTTATGTTATATTGGGATAGAGGTCACGTTCTGTGGTGGTTAATTTTTAACAGTGTTATGAAATATCACACACACATATATATATATAGAAATTTTGAAAGCTTTTATTTCATGCTCATTTTATAGAATTGAGCCATTAGATTTTTCAAAGTTAATTTCAACCATAAAAATTTAATTTAGAAAAAAATATCAAATTTAAAAGCCCAAAAATACATGTTGGGTAATGGATGTAACATATAAAATCTCCATTTTGGAATTTTCCTTTATTTCATAGTAAGCTTTTATGAATTAAAAAAAAAAGAACAATTGAACACTCTTATGTACATACTGCGAGTAAGGCTACACTTCATACTCAGAAAGAATAAGAAGATACTTTATTCCTTGATCAGACTGTTAGTTATAAACTGATGCATATATACACGTATATATAAGAATAGGAAGCTACACTGATGTATATATACACGTATATATAAGAAGAGGCCGAAGTTAAACTTTCTCCTATAAGAGTAACTTGTGATATTCACCCTTAAATTTAAGATGGTTTAGTCACCATTAGTTTGTTACTCGACTCAATGAATCTTTGCCTTAGTAACTGTTTTGTTAGAATATCAGCAAGTTGATTTTCCGTAGGACAAAACTCCAAAATCAACTCTTTCTTCAAAATTTGTTCTCAAATGAAATGAATGTCTACCTCGATATATTTGGTGCGTCATCACTTGATTTTGAGCTAATTACTTAACACTAGTGTTATCATGTTGGTCAACTATTTGGGCCAATAGCAAAGAAAAAAAAAGAGGATTAATCTTATTCAATAAAGATGATGCCGAAAGAAAAAGAAAAAAAAAGGTCAAAAACTTCTCCATGTAATCTTCATTAGAAAATTTTCTTAGAGAAGAAAATTGAGAGAGTCAATTTGTGAAGTTGAAACCTACAAATTGAAGATATATATTTGTTGTATTTTTGTGAGAGATCTACTTAAAAGTGAATTTTGTAATCTCATTTTATTATAGTGGAAGTTTAAGTGACTTACGGGTCTCGTGGTTGTTACTTTTATTTTAAAAGATTTTTCACGTAAAAATCTTTAATGTTATTTTTGTTTTATTTTAGTTTGTGAAGTTATCTTGGGTGTGTGGAATTTATTTCTTTACAACTATCTATTTTTCCTAACAAAGTGTATACAATACTATTCATATATACTGTATTGTCGGCGGTACTATTCACCCGCATATTTACAGAGTAATATTCAACCGCACTATTTACAGAGTACTATTCGAAAGGTACTATTCATTGATACTATTTGGCGGGTACTATTCATCGTCAGAAAAGTACCAAGTTTGGCAAAATCTGTTGATTGACGATTTAAATGGAGGAGAGCACAGATAATATGATTAAGTTGACTGCATTTAATTATGCAATTTGGAAGCCGAAGATGGAGGATCTATTATACATTAAAGATCTATGGAAGCCAATTATAATGTTGAAGGAGAAAGAAGTAACTAGTGCAGACATTGAATGACTCGTTCTGAACTGAAAGTGTGCTGCTCAAATCAGACAATGGATTGACAAGAGCATTTTTCAAAATTTTGCTAATGAAAACGATGCTTACGTTCTTTGGAAAAAGTTGGAGAAAATGTATACGAGAACAACCGCATAGAATATAGCTAATCTGATGTGACGATTAGTCAATTTGAAGTATAAAGACGGAAGCAGTGTATCAGAACATATGAGTGAGTTCCAAGGAATTGCAAATCAACTCAACTCTATGAAGATGACTATAGATGATGAGCTACAAGCTTTGTTGATGTTGAGTTCTCTACCAAAAAGTTGGGATACTTTAGTTGTATCAATTAGCAACTCAGCCCCTAACGGAAAGCTTACCATGGATATGGTAAAAGATAGAATGCTAAATGAAGAGTCTCGAAGAAAAGACGAAGGATATACTTCTGGCACTGAAGCGCTTGTCATGCAGAAACAAGGCAAGCAAGAATGGCACGGGAGAAGTAAAAGTAGAAATCCCAGTAACCAAAGTCAACAAAAGGGCGGTCGAGGTCAAGATCAAGATCAAGGCATGACAAGAAGTGTCATCACTGCGACAAGCCTGGACACTTCATTTGAGAATGTAGGATATTAAAGGCGAAACAATCCAGAAATCAGGAAGTAGAAACCCGAACAAATGATACCACAACTGTCACTGAAGAATTTTTCATTGTTTGAGATGCTGATTATGTCAATCTTGCATGCCAGGACACTACTTGGGTAGTTGACTCAGGTGTCGGGAATTCTTCTCAACCTACACTCAAGGTGTTTTTAGACGTGTGAGGATGGGAAATGATGTGAGGCATGTTCCTGATATCCACCTCAATTTGATCTCTACCGGTATGCTTGATGATGATGGATACAATAATTATTTTGGTGAAGGAAAGTGGAAGCTCACCAAAGGCAATCTGGTAGTAGCTAAAGGCAAGAAAGATACATCACTCTACATCACAGAAGCCAGATTGTGTAGAAGAGAAGTAAATACCACTAGGAAAGAAGTTCCTACCGAGCTATGGCATAAGCGACTCGGCCATATGAGTGAAAAAGTCTCAAAATTCTTTCCAAAAATGAGCGCTTGCTAGGAATGAATGGTACACCCTTGCAAACTTGTGTTGACTGTATTATGGGAAAACAACATAGATTTGCATTTCGTAGTCTCGCACCATCTAGAAAGGAAAATATTCTAGATTTAATACACACAGATGTCTATACAATGAGTTGTAAGTAACTAGGAGGTGCTCACTATTTTGTGACCTTTATTGATGACCATTATAGAAAAGTATGTACTTTTACTTTGAAAACTAAAGAAGGATGGAGTTTGGCTCTATAAAAGCCTTGCTTCATCTCAATAGATTTACATAAGCTAAGAGGAAAAGAAAACATAAAACCTTAGCAGAAAAGTTTCTTAGAGAAGAAAATTGAGAGAGCCAATTTGTGAAGTTAAAACCCACAAATTGAAGATACATATTTATTGTATTTTTTTGAGAGATCCACTTAAAGGTGAAGTTTTTAATCCCATCTTATTATAGTGGAAGTTTAAGTGGCTTACAGGTCCCGTGGTTGTTACTTTCATTTTGAAATATTTTTCCACGCAAAAATCTTTGGTGTTATTTTTGTTATATTTTAGTTTGAGAAGTTATCTTGGGTATGTGGAATTTATTTCTTTACAATCATCTATTTTTTCCAACATATCATAGTATGTAAGTGGAGTTTGATGAACTTTGATACTCAAATCAATTAGAAAGGACTTGAGCCACTGGATTTCAATTGCAACATATGCTAATGCACAATAGTCAAACTTAGTTTAAGAATGAGCAACTACTTTCTGTTTTGTAGATGGCCAAAAACTCTAGTTATCACTAATGAATACACTATAATCATTCACACTTCTTCTATAATCAACACATCCTTCCTAATCAAAGAATGCTATCAAATCAAGAGGTTTAGATTTCATCATTTACAAAGGAATTTGACACAGTTCCATATAAGTACCTCAACACTCTTTTTAAGGCTTGAAAATGTACATTCGTACAACATGCTAGAAATTGACACAGTCTACTAATAAAGAAAGCTAGTTCTGATCTTGTAATGCAACAATATTGCTGGCCTCCAACTAAACTTTGAAACACTCTCAACATGTTCCCCTTGATATCGTTAGAGTGATTTACCCTATTCCAAACCAGAACATGAAAGCAAAATATGCATGTAATTTTATTGATCGAGGAACATATTAGAGGAAGACCTAGTCACTTGAATTCCCAAAGAATAACACTAAACCTCTAAGTACTTTAGTGGAAATACCTCACTAAATGATGAAAAAAAGATTACAGCTGAATGGAGCTATTGCTTGTAAAAAATATGTCATCAACATAGATAAGTTGCTTATATTAGGGAGAGCATTGGTAAAACCCCAAGAGGTGAGACACGAGCTTAACTTGTGATACTAGCCACATGGCACCTGCTTTAGTCCATACTAGGACTTCCTCAATTAGTAAACATATTCAAGTTTAGAAGGATCAATAAAAACTTATGGTTGAACCATATACACTGGTTCTTCTAAATACCCATTAAGAAAAGAATTATTAATATCTAACTGATATACATCCCAAAAAAATGCACAACAATAGACAAAACTAAACATATAGTGGTGGTTTTCACAATTAGATTAAAAGTCTTAGTGTGATTGATGCCATGAGTTTGAAGAAAACCTTGAGCCATAAGTCTTGACTTCTTCTTATCAATATTCCTAGATCCAAGTGTTTTATTCTTGTGTAATCAACGAAAATCAATTACTTTATGATCCATATCCCTAATAACTAAGTCCTAAGTATGGTTTTTAATTATTGCATCATACTCAGCTTACATTGAAATTGAGATAAAAAGATTTGTTTAGTTATGGATCATGTTAGCTAGAAAGGTTTGTGAAATGATAATCAATGAAAGTATAACAAATTAAAAATTCATAGAATGGTGAGACATGCAATCACATGTAAATAAAGTAATGTAGAAATATAAAGATTGACATAATATATTTTTAAGTGTAAATAAACTAAGTCACATCAATGACCTAAGAGAAAAATCACCCGTTTACCGAACCACCTGACTATCCACTAAGAAAAATAAGGTCCAATTAGAAGTCTACGAATCACCAAGGTCTAATTAATTTATGATCCACATCCCTAAGAACTAAGTCCTAAGTATGGTTTTTAATTATTGCATCATACTCAGCTTACATTGAAGTTGAGAGAAAAATATTTGTTTAGTTACGGATCGTGTTAACTAAAAAGGGTTGTGGAATGATAATCAATGAAAGTATAACAAATTAAAAATTCATAGAGTGATCAGACATGTAATCATGTGTAAATAAAGTAATATATAAATATAAATATTGACATAAGATATTTTTAAGTATAAATAATCTAGGCCATATCAATGACCTAAGAGGAAAACCATCGATCTACCAAACCACCTGACTATCCACTAAGAAAAATAAGGTCCAATTACAAGTCTAGGACTCACCAAGGTCCAATTAATTTATGATCCATATCCCTAAGAATTAAGTCTTAAGTATGGTTTTTAATCATTACATCATACTCAGCTTACATTGAAGCTGAGAGAAAAAAATTTGTTTAGTTTCGGGTCGTGTTAGCTAAAAAGGGTTGTGAAAAGATAATCAATATAAGTATAACAAATTAAAATTCACAGAACATCCAGGCATACAATTGAGTGTAAATAAAGATTGACACATGATATTTTTAGATGGGAACAACCTAGCATGCAACAATGATCTAAAAGGAAAACTATCGGTCCACCGGACCACCTAACTATCAACTTCGAAAATAAGGTCCAATTATAAGCATAGAAGTCATACTACCCATAAGGTAAAGAAAGGTGTTCAGAACCGAACCAGCATTTCAATAACTTGAGTCATATAAGCTATTGAACCCATTCATCTAGTACTTGAAAGATTAGCACAATAACACAAGTGCAAGTGTGTGATCTAGAGTGGATTCAATAATGAATAATCCTAACTAGATAATTTAATAGATCAATAGATAAAACAAAATCAAATAGCAACCCCATAACAATCACTTAAAAGCACAATGTCACAAATATTGTAGGTTTGTTAACTCATCAAACACAACTACAAATGTTTGATAAATTAAGTCAATGAAAAAGCCTATTTGAAAATCTTTTGCAAAACAATGAGAGAGATATTAAGATGCATAAAATAATGCTTCAACGTGGTTACTAAAATTATGAGCTAATGGTTCGATTAAGTAGCATGAATTGAAACCCTATGTCAAAGGTTATTTAAAAAATGTTCTTAAAACTATAATATAGTAAAAATACTAATTAACTAGAGTAAAATTAGGTTAAATTTGAAAACTTGGCCACTTGATCATTCTAGACTTAGCTTGATTGTTGAGTATGGCTGCTCGATCGAGCTTGACTAGATCGATCGATTGACTATGAATAGTTTAATTGATCTAGTTAAATCTTGACCAATTTAGTGAAAAAATTAATTAATTTAGAAACAAATGAATCAATCTAGTCATTAATCTCGATCGATCTAGGGCTTGATTGATCGAGTTAATGCTTTCATCGATTTAGTTATATTAAAAATTAATTCAGATAGTTTTTATTAAGCTCGACCATTCTAGTGACCATTTATTTGAACAATGTTTAAATGTGTCTAATATGAAATCTAATATACATAAGAATAGAAATATCCCTGAAATGTGATCATTGAGACTTGATAGTTTCTTTAACTTGAAAATATTCTTTAAATACACACTTAGAAACTAATATTATATACAAATACTTTGTTAATAAATATTGCCAATACTCACAAATGTTAAAGAAGCTTTATACTGAGGATAACTGATGGCCTTTTGCCAATTCTTAGACTCATATAGGGGGTCACTAGAGGTAGTATAAACCTTAGATTTGACAATGTCAAATTTGTTTATGGTTTGCATAGGATGAAAACTGGTGATGGATATAGGGTCAAGAAAGATAGGTGCAATAGATGCAGCACTAGGTAATAATAGAGCACAATTGGATTGACAAGTGGAAGATACAAAAGTAAGACTAAGATTAAAAGTTTACTGAGAATGCAAACTAGTATCATGTACATAAAGCATAGGTTGTCCAGAGTTAGCTTTAAAAGAAGAAGGCAAAAAATAGGAAGTCCAAGAATAGTTGGAACATATTGTGATGAAGACTAAACAGAAGGCTTAAATATTGAGGTAGAAGAAGTCATAAAAGGAAATAAATGTTTTGCAAAGGTAACGTGCCTACATGTATGAATTTTACTATAAGTCTTTTTCCAGGCATAGATAGCATCTTTAACTAGGGGCATACCTTAAGAAGACTTAGCATCCAACTTGTTTTATTCTGTAAGGCCTTAAACAAGGGAAACATAGGCTATCAAAAACTTGAAGGAATAGGTAGTCATGCTAACAACCATACAAAAAAGTATAAGGAAACCGAGCATAAAGAAATTTGGTGGGAATTGTATTCAGCATAAATATAGCTGATCCAAAAGCATAAGTCTAGTAAGTCTTAGGAACACCAAATCTAAGGAGGAAAGTGAGACTTGTGCCAACAATTCTCCTATAATGACTCTCAAACATGCCATTTTGTTCTAAAGAATGAGGATAAGTTCTCCTAAAATAATGACTAATTTAGTTAGCAAGGAACTTAAAAGGAGTAAATTCTCCACCTCTATGATATTGCACAACTTTGATGCGAGTGTTAAATTGACATTAAACCATTGCTTTGAATTTAAGAAAAATAGACATTGCTTGATCTTTGGAATGCAAGAAACAAATCCATTGAAAATTAGAATGATCAACTACAATAAATATAAATATTTCTCACCAATGATAGAAACAACATGAAAGGGTCCCCAAATGTCTATATACAATAAACCAAATTGTGAAGAACAAACAAAATGTACACCAACATTGAAGGTCATTTGGGTGACTTAGCAAGTTCACAAAACCCACACATTAACTTGGAAGAGGACTTTATTACATTGATACCATCATTAGTTGGAATATTGTGAACCATAGGATCTAAGATATGTCTAAGATGATCATGCTAGACAAAACTAGTAGCCAAAGTAGACACGTCTGAGCACTTCCAAGGGAAGACTTGGTTCTTAGCCATTCCTTTATGATAGACCAGCGAGACCTTTATCATATAGTCCTTGAAGGAGTACCTTCCTTGTAGCATTGTCCTTGATAAAGAAACAATTGAAATGAAATTCAACAAGTATATCATTATCCCATAGAGTTTATGAATGAAAACGAGATTGGAAGTAACTTGAGGAGTACGTAGGACATAATTCAAAGACAATATGCTATGAGGAAAATTTATTAAAGTGTTGCTAGAGTTATAAATAGGTATAAAGACACCATTACCTACAGTGACACCATCATTTCCAGGGAAAAGGAGTTGGATTGCCAAGATTTAATGAGTTATGATACAAATGATGTGTGGCTCCACTGTCAAAAACTCAAGCACTATCAATATTTCTAGTGTTTGATGTATTACTAGCCACATATACAGATGGAGAGGACTTATTGTTATTGTTAGATCCTGATAGCTAGAAAGAAAAGTATGAAGTTTGTAGAAATTAGAGGCTACATGTCCATTTTTTCTCAAAAACTTGACATTGAACCCTTTTACCACGCTCTCTACATTGTCCATAACCTTTTCCTCTCAAACAAGAAGATTGATCATGTACAAAAAAGTTCTATAAAGTCTTGGATCCTTCATAATTTTGTTTAGAGCCATGAGAACCTCTATTACCACCACTTAAGTTTATAGCACCAAACCTAGCCACATTTACGTAGAGTACTTATTGCTTCTCATCTCTTGTCTTGTTGCCTTATTCTATGCCCAAAGACTAACAATTGAATGTGATTGAACAAGCATGTTCTATGATACTAGACAAAAAGGAATTATACCTAAAATTAAGACTTCCTGTGGCATACAAAATTCAATCACGAAATGACATTACCTTACCAATTGCAGACAAGATATCAATAATAATTGTGATCTTTATCACCTAATCATCAGCTGAGAGATTATGTTTCTTGACTATTTGTACTTAAAGTCTCAACTCCATGACTCTAGATTAAGTAGAAGAAGAGAATGCATACTCATTAGTCTCCCATAATTCATGAGCTATCTTACTACGAGTAAGATGTTGTCAAACTTTCAAGAAAACTGATCCATAATTAAACTTTTGATAGTGCCATTGATGTGATGCCACAAAGAAAATTATGGTGAAATCTTTAAAGTTATAGATTGATATCTTTCAATTACTAAATGAGAGCCATCAATGAACTCCTCGACTCCATATGTACTGATAATATACAACAGTTGCTCTTTACAGACCAAAAAATTGGAATGATCCAATTTGATAGGAAAACTTAGATTAACAGGCGAGACCATTGCAGAATGTAAGTTTGGAGATAATCCAGTATCACTTGCATGACTTTTGCTAGAATCGTTGTTCGATCCTCCATTGTTATGAATAAGAGCAGAATAGCCAAATAAAACTTTGGTTAGAAAGATTGACTGACTAGGAAAAGAAAAGGAAATGAATATAATTGAAGTAGAAACAACGAATGAGATCTTGATTGAACAATCTATGACAAGTTTTTGCTAATGATTGAGGAAGGGCTTAGAATCTTAGCTTTGATACCATATAAGTAAAGCTATACTTAATACTCAGAGAGAATAAGAAAGAAGATAGTTCATTCCTTGATCAACTTGTTATTTACAAACTAATGTATATATACACGTATATATTGTCAAAATATGGTATTTCTCTGATAATTATCAGTATATTTCATTATTATTTCTGTTATCTGTTTCTGTACAATAGTTGAGATATATGTATACAAAGAAAACGAAAATTAAACAATAACCATAATTCCTGCATATCCATGTTTTATGGATCCACTACCATTATTGTATGCTCCATGTTTTACTCCACTGAGTCATTGG
Organism: Hippophae tibetana; assembly: GCA_037013495.1. Classification (NCBI taxonomy): domain Eukaryota; kingdom Viridiplantae; phylum Streptophyta; class Magnoliopsida; order Rosales; family Elaeagnaceae; genus Hippophae; species Hippophae tibetana. The sequence goes on from CM072808.1 coordinate 20,529,073, forward strand.
TGTCTGCCACAACAACACACACCAACACTCCTCCTCAAGTTGGTGCATATATGTCTCTTATGCCCAACTTGTCAAGTGAGTTGTAGAAGTTCCTTGCAGACACAGATTTTGTGAGTATATCAGCCAATTGATCTTCTGATTTAACAAATGGAAGCTTAATAATCTTTTCTTCAAGATTCTGTTTGATGAAGTTCCGATCCACTTCAACGTGCTTTGTGCGATCATGTTGAACTGGATTGTGAGCGATGGCAATGGCTGCTTTGTTATCACAAAATAAGTTCATTTCAGAGTTAGGAGCAACACCAATCTCAGTTAGAAGTTTTTTCAACCAAAGGAGCTCACATATTCCCTTGACCATTCCTCGAAATTCAGCTTCAGCACTGGATAAGGCAACTACATTTTGCTTCTTGCTTCTCCATGTAACAAGATTGCCCCCCACGAAAGTAAAGTACCCAGCAGTAGATTTCCTATCCTTCATATTCCCTGCCCAGTCTGAATCTGTATATCCAAGGACTTCCAATTGACCATTCTTTGAAAACATAAGTCCTTGATGAACGAAAACCGGCATCGCCGATTCCCGCAAATACTTTGGTTTTAATATTTATAAAACTCTCGCAAGTGCACGAATCATTTCGAAGAAAATGATAAGTATACTCCCAAGGTCGATCTAAGGAAGGAATGTATGTGGTTTTTAATTTATTATTCAAAATTTTAAAAACGAAATTAAATCCTAAACATCCTGTCACGATATTTTGGGGTTTTTGTGTTTTTAATCTACTTACATAAAAATAAACATAGATTCAATAAACATTCATGCAAATTTTATCATTTATAATGACGGAGTATTTATGGATATAATAACTAAGTTAATTATGCTTGCTCATATTATCTAGGTTATTAAAGATATGAATTGATATTTATTGATTCTCCCTTTTTTGTATGAATACCACCTTTGGTGGGGTTAGATATTCTTTGTTAACTAAACAAATCAATTAACACCTATGGGTGGGGTTGATAACTAATTTGCCTAATTAAATTAATTCCTTTTTCTAAGAGATTGAAAATGAACCATTTAAATGCCACCTTTGGTGGGGTTAGACAGTTTAAACTTTATTCAAGGTGTCCAAATTAAACCTAAGAATTTAGTTATCTGAGTACTAACTTTCAAGTTTTAAAACCACTACTGAAAACATGTCATCAATACATTTTCAGATAATAATTCTTATAAAAACTTTTGAAATAGAGCTTCACTCTAACTACCAGGCGATTGTACCATCAAATAAAAGAGCACTACTCTAAATCAGACCGGATAACTAAACCTTAAAATCTAATTTTCAGGTTTAAGTTTGTAATGAAAAATAATATATTTCTCTCTAACATTCTTAATATAAAATCATGAATAAAAACAAAATCAATTCATTTTAGAGATTTTTACCTATTTAATATTTCGCAAGCATAACAACATCATTATTACATCATGTTTACTAAACAGCCAGCACAGTTAAATTTAACCACAGACAAATTAAATATAACATGTAAGAATAAAGCATAAAAATAACTGTAAAGAAAATAAAATCCTTACAGAACTTCGACGCTATTCCCGTTGCTGGAAAAACTCCGAGCGGAATTTGCACTCCCATTTATTGAATCAAAGAGCTAAAATATTACAAAAACATAACTAGTTCTTCCCAAAAAGGGAAGAACTCTAAATCTAAGAGAAATTAACTAAGAAAAGCTAAAAACTAAGAAAACATAAGAAAAACTAAGAAAAACTAAAGAATCCTAAAAATCTAAGAAAAGAGAGAAAAGAATGTATTTGGAGGTGTTTTTAGGTGTATTTTGAAGTGAAGGGAAGGGGGGTATTTATAGGTGAGGATGGAGAGAAAAAGTAGAGAAAAAAATGTTAAAAAAATGTAAAAACACGGATTATTGATTGCTGACGTCATTTGATGACGTCAGCATGACATGGGGCGGCTGCACAGTACCGGGTATGAACAGTGCCGAGTCTGATGAACAGTACCGGGGTATGAACAGTGCCTAGTCTGATGAACAGTACCCGCGGATGAACAGTGCCGAGTCTGATGAACAGTAACCGCGGATGAACAGTGCCGCGCGCTGCTGCTTGGGGCGGTGCTGGGCGTTGGGGCGCGGCGGCCGGGCGGCGCGGCGGCGCGTTTTTCTCCTTTTTGACATTTTTGACCCATTTTGTCCAATTTTTCCATATTTGTCGACCTTTCCGCATTTATTTATTAATATATTTGTGATGTATTGCTTCCAGTATTCCTCTTTGAGTTTTTAAGTTGCGTTTTTAAGCCAAAATACCTGAAAAACAATAAAAATACCCATGATTCCGAAAAAGACAAATTTATATAAATATATGATAAAACATATAAATATATATATTTTTAATCAATTAATGTGCATAAAATCATGGTTATTTTAGTGCTTTTTGAGCACTCATCACAACCCCCAACCAGCTTCTTGCTAGTCCCTTAGCAAGAGAAGCGATAAAAACTAAAAATTAAACTATCCTAAATCACTTTCGTGGATTGAAACGGTTGCATTTAGCCTATGCAACAAGCCGTTAAACCCCTAGGTTGCCCTAGTGGACGAGTTTGAGTCTCGTGAGGGTTTTCAGTAATGATACCCACAAACATTGAACTAACTGTAAAAATCAAAAGAAACTATAAAAACAATCAAATCAAAAACTACAATTACAACACAATCAATAATTAATTTAAGAATAAAAGAAAACAACATATCACAAAAATATCTCATACTTTTTAATCTCCTTTAAGATCATAATTAAAATCTCAAGCATAAGTTATTTTAATCTCTTTAAACAATCATGATTTTATTATAATAATTAGTCGAAAATCATTTTCATATTTCATTTCAAAAATGTATCAATTTAATTTTACCCAATTTCAGTGTCATGAATCAGAATTCGCTTCGACTCTATTCCTCACAAGTCAATACTCTCAAAGCACTGAATCCTATGGGTTCAAATACTCATACTAATTTATATGCGAAAGAGTTGATGTATAGAAATGAACTAATAGGTTCGCATATGTATAAAGAATAAAGGCTCAAAGTGTTATTTTAACATTGATCTCATGAAAGGAATCGAATGTATAAATTATAAAGATATCATATATAAAAATTATTTTAATGCATAAATCAAACTCATTAAGAAAGAATTTCAAGATATATGCTTTTTACAAATGAAGAAATTGCAATGACTTTTTAGGGAATTACTTCCTATATATTTCTTTTGTAATTAGCCTTTACTCACAACTTTGTAGGCAATGTGGGTCATAGTATGTAGATGATACTATAATTTTTTTATCTCTCTATTTTTTTTCTGAAGATATTTTTTTTTTCAATATATGTATTTTATTAGAGAGTCAACCCATGTACAGATTGTACATTTTTTTGGATTTTGGTGAGTGGTTAATTTTGTGGCTTTTCTGTTTGATCTTGGTTTAGGTAACCCCAGATATGTCTTTTTGTTTTTGTAGCAGTCATGCATAAATGAGATATAAGCATATACTATCAATTTCTACTCAAATCATTTAATCTAAACAAAAATAATAAAAAAATATATGATACTCTATTAAGATGAGAAAAAATTCATACGTTCAATGCTAATACCTATAGAGATCATCTAAAAATTTGAATAAATAAGAAATGTGTTTGGAGTAGAAAAAATATATTTCACTCTGAATAAAAGAATTTAGGCTCAAATTATATCTCACAAGGGTAGTCTCCACTAAAAAAAATTCATAAACGCCGATTTTGGGTTTAATATAATTTCCACATTCTATCAAGAAATACTAGTTATGACAAAAACTAACTAATTATCAAAAATAATTACAAAATATTTCATGATATGTTTTCAAAAATTAATCTAACAGTACAAAAGACTTAACTATTTACTTAAATTTGATTTAAAGAAATGATAATTTTTTTTTTTTTAATTTTTAAATTGTTAAATCTTTTTTTTTCTTTCTAATTAAGCATGGTAACTTTTCACCACCCCCAACCTAGAACTTACATTGTCCTCAATGTAACAACTGTAAATTAAAGATAAAGAGAAAAGAGAAGAAATATTACCTATTTTCTGAGAATGTGTAAGTAGTAATGGAGAAATGCAGGTGCATCCATCATATTCATTATTAAAGTGTATACAGACAGATTGCTGTAAACTTCTAACATCTCAACAAATATTTTTAGTTTTAACAATTTAAAAATTATTAAACTAAAATGAACAATCAAATTAAGTAAATAAAATAAATAACAGAAAATTACCTAAAATGATGGGTTGCCTCCCATCCAGCGCTTAGTTTAACGTCTTAGCAAGACGTAACTTGGGGATTGCCTCTTAAGTAAACTCAATGTCCCCTCATCATTGAGTCAATCATACCTACAAGTAAGACAATGTTGTCTACCTATACTGTTTCAAACATGCCCTATTGATTTTGAAATTTTTCTGTACCAAAAACTAGGGGCATGCTTGAGGGTTTTAGATAACCCACATCTAGGTGCAAATCAAATAATTTAAGGCATCAAAACATAATTGTACCTAGATCAAATAAAGAAACTAACTCTTGAGATTGTAATTAAGACTTTAAAATTTTGGAGATAGTTTCAGAATTTTTTTTTTTTTTAAGTTAAAATAACATAATCAGTATTAACCAAGAGTGTTCCCAGGAAAGAATGGTGGGGCAAAGGCTCCTTAAAAACCATCCTCCTAGACAGAACAACGTTCCCAGGAAAGACTAGTGGCACAAAGGCATCCAGGAACTAGTCTCCTAGACAGAACTCCCTTAGATCTTTACTTTTCATGCTATTAAATTTAATTAAGTTCAGTTAAGTAAAAATCTAAGTTAATTAAGTTAGAAAATCTAAGTTAATTAAGTTAAGTGAAGTAAAAATCTAAGTTAATTAAGTTAAGTTAAAAAAAATCTAAGTTAATTAAGTTAGGTTAATTAAAAATTTAGGTTAATTAAGTTAGTAAAAATCTAAGTTAATTAAGTTAGGTTAATTAAAAATCAAGGTTAATTAATTTAGTAAAAATCTAAGTTAATTAAGTTAAATAAAAATTAAGAGAGAAAAAAAATAAAAAAAATAATAATAGAAAAAAAATAATAAAAATAAAAATAAAATTAAATTGAAATTGAAATAAAATAAAGTAAAATAAAATAAAATAAAAAAAACTAAAATAAAAATAAAGGAAAATTGAAAAAGGTAAAGGAAAATTAAAATTAAAATTAAATATATTTTTTTTAATTTTTTAATTTTCTTTTTAGCGGTAATTTTACTATTCACGCTATATTATTTCTTTAAAATTTTTGAAATTTTAATTTTAATTTTTTTTTTTTAATTAACGGTAATTTTATTTTACTATTCACGATATCTTATTTCTTACTAACTTAAAATTTTTGAATTTTAATTTTTTTTTTACTATTCATGAACGGTAATTTTATTTTACTATTCACGCTATCTTATTTCTTACTAACTTAAAATTTTTGAATTGTAAATTTTTTTTTACTATTCATGAACGGTAATTTTATTTCACTATTCACGCTCTCTTATTTCTTACTAATTAAATTGTTTTTTTTTGTTTTTACTATTCATGAACGATAATTTTATTTTACTATTCACGCTATCTTATTTCTTACTAACTTCAAATTTTTGAATTTTAAATTTTTTTTTTTTTACTATTCATGAACGGTAATTTTATTTCACTATTCACGCTCTCTTATTTCTTACTAATTAAATTTTGTTTTTTTTTACTATTCATGAACGGTAAAATTTTTTACTTCAAATTTCAAATTTCTAAATTATTTTACAATTTAAAAAAAAATTAATTTTTAATTTTTTAATTTTTTTAATTTTTTAATTTTTTAATTTTTTTTTTTAATTTTTTTTTTCTTATGAAATTTGAAATTTGATTATTATTTTTTCTATTAAAACAAAAAAAAATCACAATTATTTACAGCACAAAAATGTTTTTAAAATTTTGATAAATAATTTAAAAACCGTTATTCCTTCCCCGGCAACGGCGCCAAAAACTTGATGAACGAAAACCGGCATCGCCGATTCCCGCAAATACTTTGGTTTTAATATTTATAAAACTCTCGCAAGTGCACGAATCATTTCGAAGAAAATGATAAGTATACTCCCAAAGTCGATCTAAGGAAGGAATGTATGTGGTTTTTAATTTATTATTCAAAATTTTAAAAACGAAATTAAATCCTAAACATCCTGTCACGATATTTTGGGGTTTTTGTGTTTTTAATCTACTTACATAAAAATAAACATAGATTCAATAAACATTCATGCAAATTTTATCATTTATAATGACGGAGTATTTATGGATATAATAACTAAGTTAATTATGCTTGCTCATATTATCTAGGTTATTAAAGATATGAATTGATATTTATTGATTCTCCCTTTTTTGTATGAATACCACCTTTGGTGGGGTTAGATATTCTTTGTTAACTAAACAAATCAATTAACACCTATGGGTGGGGTTGATAACTAATTTGCCTAATTAAATTAATTCCTTTTTCTAAGAGATTGAAAATGAACCATTTAAATGCCACCTTTGGTGGGGTTAGACAGTTTAAACTTTATTCAAGGTGTCCAAATTAAACCTAAGAATTTAGTTATCCGAGTACTAACTTTCAAGTTTTAAAACCACTACTGAAAACATGTCGTCAATACATTTTCAGATAATAATTCTTATAAAAACTTTTGAAATAGAGCTTCACTCTAACTACCGGGCGATTGTACCATCAAATAAAAGAGCACTACTCTAAATCAGATCGGATAACTAAACCTTAAAATCTAATTTTCAGGTTTAAGTTTGTAATGAAAAATAATATATTTCTCTCTAACATTCTTAATATAAAATCATGAATAAAAACAAAATCAATTCATTTTAGAGATTTTTACCTATTTAATATTTCGCAAGCATAACAACATCATTATTACATCATGTTTACTAAACAGCCAGCACAGTTAAATTTAACCACAGACAAATTAAATATAACATGTAAGAATAAAGCATAAAAATAACTGTAAAGAAAATAAAATCCTTACAGAACTTCGACGCTATTCCCGTTGCTGGAAAAACTCCGAGCGGAATTTGCACTCCCATTTATTGAATCAAAGAGCTAAAATATTACAAAAACATAACTAGTTCTTCCCAAAAAGGGAAGAACTCTAAATCTAAGAGAAATTAACTAAGAAAAGCTAAAAACTAAGAAAACATAAGAAAAACTAAGAAAAACTAAAGAATCCTAAAAATCTAAGAAAAGAGAGAAAAGAATGTATTTGGAGGTGTTTTTAGGTGTATTTTGAAGTGAAGGGAAGAGGGGTATTTATAGGTGAGGATGGAGAGAAAAAGTAGAGAAAAAAATGTTAAAAAAATGTAAAAACGCGGATTATTGATTGCTGACGTCATTTGATGACGTCAGCATGACATGGGGCGGCTGCACAGTACCGGGTATGAACAGTGCCGAGTCTGATGAACAGTACCGGGGTATGAACAGTGCCTAGTCTGATGAACAGTACCCGCGGATGAACAGTGCCGAGTCTGATGAACAGTAACCGCGGATGAACAGTGCCGCGCGCTGCTGCTTGGGGCGGTGCTGGGCGCTGGGGCGCGGCGGCCGGGCGGCGCGGCGGCGCGTTTTTCTCCTTTTTGACATTTTTGACCCATTTTGTCCAATTTTTCCATATTTGTCGACCTTTCCGCATTTATTTATTAATATATTTGTGATGTATTGCTTCCAGTATTCCTCTTTGAGTTTTTAAGTTGCGTTTTTAAGCCAAAATACCTGAAAAACAATAAAAATACCCGTGATTCCGAAAAAGACAAATTTATATAAATATATGATAAAACATATAAATATATATATTTTTAATCAATTAATGTGCATAAAATCATGGTTATTTTAGTGCTTTTTGAGCACTCATCACAACCCCCAACCAGCTTCTTGCTAGTCCCTTAGCAAGAGAAGCGATAAAAACTAAAAATTAAACTATCCTAAATCACTTTCGTGGATTGAAACGGTTGCATTTAGCCTATGCAACAAGCCGTTAAACCCCTAGGTTGCCCTAGTGGACGAGTTTGAGTCTCGTGAGGGTTTTCAGTAATGATACCCACAAACATTGAACTAACTGTAAAAATCAAAAGAAACTATAAAAACAATCAAATCAAAAACTACAATTACAACACAATCAATAATTAATTTAAGAATAAAAGAAAACAACATATCACAAAAATATCTCATACTTTTTAATCTCCTTTAAGATCATAATGAAAATCTCAAGCATAAGTTATTTTAATCTCTTTAAACAATCATGATTTTATTATAATAATTAGTCGAAAATCATTTTCATATTTCATTTCAAAAATGTATGAATTTAATTTTACCCAATTTCAGTGTCATGAATCAGAATTCGCTTCGACTCTATTCCTCACAAGTCAATACTCTCAAAGCACTGAATCCTATGGGTTCAAACACTCATACTAATTTATATGCGAAAGAGTTGATGTATAGAAATGAACTAATAGGTTCGCATATGTATAAAGAATAAAGGCTCAAAGTGTTATTTTAACATTGATCTCATGAAAGGAATCGAATGTATAAATTATAAAGATATCATATATAAAAATTATTTTAATGCATAAATCAAACTCATTAAGAAAGAATTTCAAGATATATGCTTTTTACAAATGAAGAAATTGCAATGACTTTTTAGGGAATTACTTCCTATATATTTCTTTTGTAATTAGCCTTTACTCACAACTTTGTAGGCAATGTGGGTCATAGTATGTAGATGATACTATAATTTTTTTATCTCTCTATTTTTTTTCTGAAGATATTTTTTTTTCAATATATGTAATTTATTAGAGAGTCAACCCATGTACAGATTGTACATTTTTTTGGATTCTGGTGAGTGGTTAATTTTGTGGCTTTTCTGTTTGATCTTGGTTTAGGTAACCCCAGATATGTCTTTTTGTTTTTGTAGCAGTCATGCATAAATGAGATATAAGCATATACTATCAATTTCTACTCAAATCATTTAATCTAAACAAAAATAATAAAAAAATATATGATACTCTATTAAGATGAGAAAAAATTCATACGTTCAATGCTAATACCTATAGAGATCATCTAAAAATTTGAATAAATAAGAAATGTGTTTGGAGTAGAAAAAATATATTTCACTCTGAATAAAAGAATTTAGGCTCAAATTATATCTCACAAGGGTAGTCTCCACTAAAAAAAAATTCATAAACACCGATTTTGGGTTTAATATAATTTCCACATTCTATCAAGAAATACTAGTTATGACAAAAACTAACTAATTATCAAAAATAATTACAAAATATTTCATGATATGTTTTCAAAAATTAATCTAACAGTACAAAAGACTTAACTATTTACTTAAATTTGATTTAAAGAAATGATAAATTTTTTTTTTTTAATTTTTAATTTTTAAATTGTTAAATCTTTTTTTTTTCTTTCTAATTAAGCATGGTAACTTTTCACCACCCCCAACCTAGAACTTACATTGTCCTCAATGTAACAACTGTAAATTAAAGATAAAGAGAAAAGAGAAGAAATATTACCTATTTTCTGAGAATGTGTAAGTAGTAATGGAGAAATGCAGGTGCATCCATCATATTCATTATTAAAGTGTATACAGACAGATTGCTGTAAACTTCTAACATCTCAACAAATATTTTTAGTTTTAACAATTTAAAAATTATTAAACTAAAATGAACAATCAAATTAAGTAAATAAAATAAATAACAGAAAATTACCTAAAATGATGGGTTGCCTCCCATCCAGCGCTTAGTTTAACGTCTTAGCAAGACGTAACTTGGGGATTGCCTCTTAAGTAAACTCAATGTCCCCTCATCATTGAGTCAATCATACCTACAAGTAAGACAATGTTGTCTACCTATACTGTTTCAAACATGCCCTATTGATTTTGAAATTTTTCTGTACCAAAAACTAGGGGCATGCTTGAGGGTTTTAGATAACCCACATCTAGGTGCAAATCAAATAATTTAAGGCATCAAAACATAATTGTACCTAGATCAAATAAAGAAACTAACTCTTGAGATTGTAATTAAGACTTTAAAATTTTGGAGATAGTTTCAGAATTTTTTTTTTTTTTTAAGTTAAAATAACATAATCAGTATTAACCAAGAGTGTTCCCAGGAAAGAATGGTGGGGCAAAGGCTCCTTAAAATCCATCCTCCTAGACAGAACAACGTTCCCAGGAAAGACTAGTGGCACAAAGGCATCCAGGAACTAGTCTCCTAGACAGAACTCCCTTAGATCTTTACTTTTCATGCTATTAAATTTAATTAAGTTCAGTTAAGTAAAAATCTAAGTTAATTAAGTTAGAAAATCTAAGTTAATTAAGTTAAGTGAAGTAAAAATCTAAGTTAATTAAGTTAAGTTAAAAAAAATCTAAGTTAATTAAGTTAGGTTAATTAAAAATTTAGGTTAATTAAGTTAGTAAAAATCTAAGTTAATTAAGTTAGGTTAATTAAAAATCAAGGTTAATTAATTTAGTAAAAATCTAAGTTAATTACGTTAAATAAAAATTAAGAGAGAAAAAAAATAAAAAAAATAATAATAGAAAAAAAAATAATAAAAATAAAAATAAAATTAAATTGAAATTGAAATAAAATAAAGTAAAATAAAATAAAATAAAAAAAAACTAAAATAAAAATAAAGGAAAATTGAAAAAGGTAAAGGAAAATTAAAATTAAAATTAAATATTTTTTTTTAATTTTTTAATTTTCTTTTTAGCGGTAATTTTACTATTCACGCTATATTATTTCTTTAAAATTTTTGAAATTTTAATTTTAATTTTTTTTTTAATGAACGGTAATTTTATTTTACTATTCACGATATCTTATTTCTTACTAACTTAAAATTTTTGAATTTTAATTTTTTTTTTACTATTCATGAACGGTAATTTTATTTTACTATTCACGCTATCTTATTTCTTACTAACTTAAAATTTTTGAATTGTAAATTTTTTTTTACTATTCATGAACGGTAATTTTATTTCACTATTCACGCTCTCTTATTTCTTACTAATTAAATTGTTTTTTTTTTGTTTTTTTTTGTTTTTACTATTCATGAACGATAATTTTATTTTACTATTCACGCTATCTTATTTCTTACTAACTTCAAATTTTTGAATTTTAAATTTTTTTTTTTTTACTATTCATGAACGGTAATTTTATTTCACTATTCACGCTCTCTTATTTCTTACTAATTAAATTTTGTTTTTTTTACTATTCATGAACAGTAAAATTTTTTAATTCAAATTTCAAATTTCTAAATTATTTTACAATTTAAAAAAAAATTAATTTTTAATTTTTTAATTTTTTTAATTTTTTAATTTTTTTTTTTAATTTTTTTTTTCTTATGAAATTTGAAATTTGATTATTATTTTTTCTATTAAAACAAAAAAAAATCACAATTATTTACAGCACAAAAATGTTTTTAAAATTTTGATAAATAATTTAAAAACCGTTATTCCTTCCCCGGCAACGGCGCCAAAAACTTGATGAACGAAAACCGGCATCGCCGATTCCCGCAAATACTTTGGTTTTAATATTTATAAAACTCTCGCAAGTGCACGAATCATTTCGAAGAAAATGATAAGTATACTCCCAAGGTCGATCTAAGGAAGGAATGTATGTGGTTTTTAATTTATTATTCAAAATTTTAAAAACGAAATTAAATCCTAAACATCCTGTCACGATATTTTGGGGTTTTTGTGTTTTTAATCTACTTACATAAAAATAAACATAGATTCAATAAACATTCATGCAAATTTTATCATTTATAATGACGGAGTATTTATGGATATAATAACTAAGTTAATTATGCTTGCTCATATTATCTAGGTTATTAAAGATATGAATTGATATTTATTGATTCTCCCTTTTTTGTATGAATACCACCTTTGGTGGGGTTAGATATTCTTTGTTAACTAAACAAATCAATTAACACCTATGGGTGGGGTTGATAACTAATTTGCCTAATTAAATTAATTCCTTTTTCTAAGAGATTGAAAATGAACCATTTAAATGCCACCTTTGGTGGGGTTAGACAGTTTAAACTTTATTCAAGGTGTCCAAATTAAACCTAAGAATTTAGTTATCCGAGTACTAACTTTCAAGTTTTAAAACCACTACTGAAAACATGTCGTCAATACATTTTCAGATAATAATTCTTATAAAAACTTTTGAAATAGAGCTTCACTCTAACTACCGGGCGATTGTACCATCAAATAAAAGAGCACTACTCTAAATCAGATCGGATAACTAAACCTTAAAATCTAATTTTCAGGTTTAAGTTTGTAATGAAAAATAATATATTTCTCTCTAACATTCTTAATATAAAATCATGAATAAAAACAAAATCAATTCATTTTAGAGATTTTTACCTATTTAATATTTCGCAAGCATAACAACATCATTATTACATCATGTTTACTAAACAGCCAGCACAGTTAAATTTAACCACAGACAAATTAAATATAACATGTAAGAATAAAGCATAAAAATAACTGTAAAGAAAATAAAATCCTTACAGAACTTCGACGCTATTCCCGTTGCTGGAAAAACTCCGAGCGGAATTTGCACTCCCATTTATTGAATCAAAGAGCTAAAATATTACAAAAACATAACTAGTTCTTCCCAAAAAGGGAAGAACTCTAAATCTAAGAGAAATTAACTAAGAAAAGCTAAAAACTAAGAAAACATAAGAAAAACTAAGAAAAACTAAAGAATCCTAAAAATCTAAGAAAAGAGAGAAAAGAATGTATTTGGAGGTGTTTTTAGGTGTATTTTGAAGTGAAGGGAAGAGGGGTATTTATAGGTGAGGATGGAGAGAAAAAGTAGAGAAAAAAATGTTAAAAAAATGTAAAAACGCGGATTATTGATTGCTGACGTCATTTGATGACGTCAGCATGACATGGGGCGGCTGCACAGTACCGGGTATGAACAGTGCCGAGTCTGATGAACAGTACCGGGGTATGAACAGTGCCTAGTCTGATGAACAGTACCCGCGGATGAACAGTGCCGAGTCTGATGAACAGTAACCGCGGATGAACAGTGCCGAGTCTGATGAACAGTAACCGCGGATGAACAGTGCCACGCGCTGCTGCTTGGGGCGGTGCTGGGCGCTGGGGCGCGGCGGCCGGGCGGCGCGGCGGCGCGTTTTTCTCCTTTTTGACATTTTTGACCCATTTTGTCCAATTTTTCCATATTTGTCGACCTTTCCGCATTTATTTATTAATATATTTGTGATGTATTGCTTCCAGTATTCCTCTTTGAGTTTTTAAGTTGCGTTTTTAAGCCAAAATACCTGAAAAACAATAAAAATACCCGTGATTCCGAAAAAGACAAATTTATATAAATATATGATAAAACATATAAATATATATATTTTTAATCAATTAATGTGCATAAAATCATGGTTATTTTAGTGCTTTTTGAGCACTCATCACAACCCCCAACCAGCTTCTTGCTAGTCCCTTAGCAAGAGAAGCGATAAAAACTAAAAATTAAACTATCCTAAATCACTTTCGTGGATTGAAACGGTTGCATTTAGCCTATGCAACAAGCCGTTAAACCCCTAGGTTGCCCTAGTGGACGAGTTTGAGTCTCGTGAGGGTTTTCAGTAATGATACCCACAAACATTGAACTAACTGTAAAAATCAAAAGAAACTATAAAAACAATCAAATCAAAAACTACAATTACAACACAATCAATAATTAATTTAAGAATAAAAGAAAACAACATATCACAAAAATATCTCATACTTTTTAATCTCCTTTAAGATCATAATGAAAATCTCAAGCATAAGTTATTTTAATCTCTTTAAACAATCATGATTTTATTATAATAATTAGTCGAAAATCATTTTCATATTTCATTTCAAAAATGTATGAATTTAATTTTACCCAATTTCAGTGTCATGAATCAGAATTCGCTTCGACTCTATTCCTCACAAGTCAATACTCTCAAAGCACTGAATCCTATGGGTTCAAACACTCATACTAATTTATATGCGAAAGAGTTGATGTATAGAAATGAACTAATAGGTTCGCATATGTATAAAGAATAAAGGCTCAAAGTGTTATTTTAACATTGATCTCATGAAAGGAATCGAATGTATAAATTATAAAGATATCATATATAAAAATTATTTTAATGCATAAATCAAACTCATTAAGAAAGAATTTCAAGATATATGCTTTTTACAAATGAAGAAATTGCAATGACTTTTTAGGGAATTACTTCCTATATATTTCTTTTGTAATTAGCCTTTACTCACAACTTTGTAGGCAATGTGGGTCATAGTATGTAGATGATACTATAATTTTTTTATCTCTCTATTTTTTTTCTGAAGATATTTTTTTTTCAATATATGTATTTTATTAGAGAGTCAACCCATGTACAGATTGTACATTTTTTTGGATTCTGGTGAGTGGTTAATTTTGTGGCTTTTCTGTTTGATCTTGGTTTAGGTAACCCCAGATATGTCTTTTTGTTTTTGTAGCAGTCATGCATAAATGAGATATAAGCATATACTATCAATTTCTACTCAAATCATTTAATCTAAACAAAAATAATAAAAAAATATATGATACTCTATTAAGATGAGAAAAAATTCATACGTTCAATGCTAATACCTATAGAGATCATCTAAAAATTTGAATAAATAAGAAATGTGTTTGGAGTAGAAAAAATATATTTCACTCTGAATAAAAGAATTTAGGCTCAAATTATATCTCACAAGGGTAGTCTCCACTAAAAAAAAATTCATAAACGCCGATTTTGGGTTTAATATAATTTCCACATTCTATCAAGAAATACTAGTTATGACAAAAACTAACTAATTATCAAAAATAATTACAAAATATTTCATGATATGTTTTCAAAAATTAATCTAATAGTACAAAAGACTTAACTATTTACTTAAATTTGATTTAAAGAAATGATAAATTTTTTTTTTTTAATTTTTAAATTGTTAAATCTTTTTTTTTTCTTTCTAATTAAGCATGGTAACTTTTCACCACCCCCAACCTAGAACTTACATTGTCCTCAATGTAACAACTGTAAATTAAAGATAAAGAGAAAAGAGAAGAAATATTACCTATTTTCTGAGAATGTGTAAGTAGTAATGGAGAAATGCAGGTGCATCCATCATATTCATTATTAAAGTGTATACAGACAGATTGCTGTAAACTTCTAACATCTCAACAAATATTTTTAGTTTTAACAATTTAAAAATTATTAAACTAAAATGAACAATCAAATTAAGTAAATAAAATAAATAACAGAAAATTACCTAAAATGATGGGTTGCCTCCCATCCAGCGCTTAGTTTAACGTCTTAGCAAGACGTAACTTGGGGATTGCCTCTTAAGTAAACTCAATGTCCCCTCATCATTGAGTCAATCATACCTACAAGTAAGACAATGTTGTCTACCTATACTGTTTCAAACATGCCCTATTGATTTTGAAATTTTTCTGTACCAAAAACTAGGGGCATGCTTGAGGGTTTTAGATAACCCACATCTAGGTGCAAATCAAATAATTTAAGGCATCAAAACATAATTGTACCTAGATCAAATAAAGAAACTAACTCTTGAGATTGTAATTAAGACTTTAAAATTTTGGAGATAGTTTCAGAATTTTTTTTTTTTTTTAAGTTAAAATAACATAATCAGTATTAACCAAGAGTGTTCCCAGGAAAGAATGGTGGGGCAAAGGCTCCTTAAAAACCATCCTCCTAGACAGAACAACGTTCCCAGGAAAGACTAGTGGCACAAAGGCATCCAGGAACTAGTCTCCTAGACAGAACTCCCTTAGATCTTTACTTTTCATGCTATTAAATTTAATTAAGTTCAGTTAAGTAAAAATCTAAGTTAATTAAGTTAGAAAATCTAAGTTAATTAAGTTAAGTGAAGTAAAAATCTAAGTTAATTAAGTTAAGTTAAAAAAAATCTAAGTTAATTAAGTTAGGTTAATTAAAAATTTAGGTTAATTAAGTTAGTAAAAATCTAAGTTAATTAAGTTAGGTTAATTAAAAATCAAGGTTAATTAATTTAGTAAAAATCTAAGTTAATTAAGTTAAATAAAAATTAAGAGAGAAAAAAAATAAAAAAAATAATAATAGAAAAAAAAATAATAAAAATAAAAATAAAATTAAATTGAAATTGAAATAAAATAAAGTAAAATAAAATAAAATAAAAAAAAACTAAAATAAAAATAAAGGAAAATTGAAAAAGGTAAAGGAAAATTAAAATTAAAATTAAATTTTTTTTTTTAATTTTTTAATTTTCTTTTTAGCGGTAATTTTACTATTCACGCTATATTATTTCTTTAAAATTTTTGAAATTTTAATTTTAATTTTTTTTTTTAATGAACGGTAATTTTATTTTACTATTCACGATATCTTATTTCTTACTAACTTAAAATTTTTGAATTTTAATTTTTTTTTTACTATTCATGAACGGTAATTTTATTTTACTATTCACGCTATCTTATTTCTTACTAACTTAAAATTTTTGAATTTTAAATTTTTTTTTACTATTCATGAACGGTAATTTTATTTCACTATTCACGCTCTCTTATTTCTTACTAATTAAATTGTTTTTTTTTGTTTTTTTTTGTTTTTACTATTCATGAACGATAATTTTATTTTACTATTCACGCTATTTTATTTCTTACTAACTTCAAATATTTGAATTTTAAATTTTGTTTTTTTTACTATTCATGAACGGTAATTTTATTTCACTATTCACGCTCTCTTATTTCTTACTAATTAAATTTTGTTTTTTTTTTTACTATTCATGAACGGTAAAATTTTTTACTTCAAATTTCAAATTTCTAAATTATTTTACAATTTAAAAAAAAATTAATTTTTAATTTTTTAATTTTTTTAATTTTTTAATTTTTTTTTTCTTATGAAATTTGAAATTTGATTATTATTTTTTCTATTAAAACAAAAAAAAAATCACAATTATTTACAGCACAAAAATGTTTTTAAAATTTTGATAAATAATTTAAAAACCGTTATTCCTTCCCCGGCAACGGCGCCAAAAACTTGATGAACGAAAACCGGCATCGCCGATTCCCGCAAATACTTTGGTTTTAATATTTATAAAACTCTCGCAAGTGCACGAATCATTTCGAAGAAAATGATAAGTATACTCCCAAGGTCGATCTAAGGAAGGAATGTATGTGGTTTTTAATTTATTATTCAAAATTTTAAAAACGAAATTAAATCTTAAACATCCTGTCACGATATTTTAGGGTTTTTGTGTTTTTAATCTACTTACATAAAAATAAACATAGATTCAATAAACATTCATGCAAATTTTATCATTTATAATGACGGAGTATTTATGGATATAATAACTAAGTTAATTATGCTTGCTCATTTTCTCCTTTTTGACATTTTTGACCTTTTTGACCCATTTTGTCCAATTTTTCCATATTTGTCGACCTTTCCGCATTTATTTATTAATATATTTGTGATGTATTGCTTCTAGTATTCCTCTTTGAGTTTTTAAGTTGCGTTTTTAAGCCAAAATACCTGAAAAACAATAAAAATACCCGTGATTCCGAAAAAGACAAATTTATATAAATATATGATAAAACATATAAATATATATATTTTTAATCAATTAATGTGCATAAAATCATGGTTATTTTAGTGCTTTTTGAGCACTCATCAGTCCTTTCCCAGGGGAGGATTTTAAGTAACGAAGTATTCGCATGACCGCATCCATATGGTTTTCACTTGGGCAGTGCATGAACTGACTCACGACACTCACAGCATACGCAATATCAGGTCGAGTATGAGATAAATATATGAGTTTACCTACTAACCGTTGATATCTCTGTTTATCTGCTGGTACTTGGTCCACATATTCTCCGAGTTTATGATTTTGAACCATTGGAATATCGACAGGTTTACAATCTAGTAGTCCTGCCTCTGCTAGTAGGTCCAGAGTATATTTCCTTTGGGAAAGACATATGCCTTGTTTTGATCTTGTTACCTCAATACCTAAGAAGTATTTGAGCCCTCCCAAGTTCTTCATTTCAAACTCATTTGACAGTTGTTCTTGAAGCTTAGAGATTTCTTCTTCATCATCCCCTGTAATGATCATGTCGTCTACATAGACTATAAGGGCTGTTATCTTCCCTAATCGATGTTTTAGGAAAAGAGTATGATCAGAGTTGCTTTGTTGGAACCCATATTTCTTCATTGCTGAACTCAACCTACCAAACCACGCTCGAGGTGATTGTTTTAGTCCATACAATGCTCGTTGTAATCTACATGCAGTTTCGTTTCCTGATGTAACAGTATATCCTGGTGGGATATCCATGTAAATCTCTTCCTCAAGGTCACCATGAAGGAAGGCATTCTTCACGTCAAGTTGGTGCAATGGCCAATCTAAATTTGCTGCAAGAGATAACAAAACTCTCACAGTTTTTAGTTTAGCCACAGGTGAGAAGGTTTCTTGATAATCTATCCCATGTTTCTGTGTATATCCTTTTGCTACAAGCATTGCCTTGTAACGATCAACTAACCCATCTGCTTTATACTTAATGGAGAAAATCCACTTGCATCCTACCATCTTCCTCCCTTGAGGAAACTCGCTTAACACCCATGTGTTATTCTTCTGCAATGCCTCAAATTTCTCTTTTATAGCTTGAGCCCATTTTGGATCAGATAAGGCTTCTTCAATGCTACTCGAAATTTGACACGAGGAGAGTATTTGTGCAAATGCCCTGATAGGTTCTGATAATTTTTGAGTAGATACATAATTTGCTATTGGATACTTGGGTTGTCGTTCTTCTCTTTCTGGGGAGTATCGATTTGGAGGTTTACCTCGATTGTGTCTGAAAGGTAAAACATAACCAACAGGTGTATCTATAGCATTAGTTTGTAAAGGTGTGATAGGATAGCTTACCTCAGGAGTGTTCTCAGCAGGAGGATCATTGGGTACTAGAGAATGGAGGGGTACATCAACCACTTCATCTTTTGGAGATTCAATTACTATTTCAGCTTCAGTTCTTGGAAGTTCAAGCTCGGGTCTAGATACGGGCTCCTCCATAATATTGGCACGATCCGAGTATGTTGGACTAGTGTCTAATATTTCAACATCAAGCCAATTTCGTTCTTCACCATAACTCTCCTCCTGAAGAGTGTAATTGGATACCGATGATGGGAAAAAACATTCTGATTCGAGGAAAGTTACATCCATGGTAGTATAGTTTCTTTTAGTAATTGGATCATAACATCGGTACCCCTTTTTTGTACACCATACCCCAAGAATACACATCGGACAGCACTTGGATCCAACTTAGTTCGTTGATTTTTATGGAGGTGGACAAAAGCAACACATCCAAAAATTCGGGGCGGAAGCATTAAAATAGTAGGTAAGGGAAGATGATCATATAACACCTTTAATGGAGTCTTAAATTGTAAGGTCTTTGTGGGCATTCGATTCAGTAGATACACAGCTGTAGTAACAGCATCACTCCAGTATTTATTAGGCATATGTGCACCGATTAGTAAGGCCCGAGCCGTTTCTAAAATATGCCTATTCTTCCTCTCCGCAGTCCCATTCTGTTGTGGGGTTTGTGAACATGAGGTTTCATGGAGAATACCATGGTTGTCCAAGTATGTCCGGAATTGTTGATTAACATACTCTCCTCCATTATCAGACCTAAGTATCTTAATTTTTTTAGAAAATTGTGTCTGAATCATGGTGTGAAACAGGTGAAATGTAGCAAATACTTCATCTTTATGTTTGAGAAGGTAAAGCCATGTCATTCGTTTACAATCATCAACAAAAATAACAAACCAACGATGACCCGATGACGTAATAACCGGGGAAGGTCCCCAAACATCAGAATGTACCAAAGCAAAAGGAGTCATACTTTTATTCATGCTCATAGGATAAGACGCCCTATGACTTTTTGCTAGGATACAAGTATCACATTTGAAATCTGAATGTGTGATATTTGAAAATAAACTAGGGAGTAGGTGCCTTAAATACCCGAATGATGGATGCCCAAATCTACGATGACATAGCCAAATCTGTCGTTCCTTGTTACCAACAGTATGTTGCATGTGATTGGCTCTTCCTGAACTGAGGTCATCCACATAATATAGCCCTCCTCTCCTAGTACCACGCAAAATGATCTCCTTGGTGAGAATATCCTGTAGAAGGCAAAAAGTAGAATACATCAATACTACACAGTTAAGGTCTGAAGTGACCTGACTTACAGACATTAGTCGGTTTGACAGAGAGGGTACAAGCAAAGTATTAGATAATGATAATGAAGGAGATAAGGTCACTGTTCCAGCTCCTGTAACTGGATAAGTGACCCCATTTGCATTGGCAACACGACTCTGTCTTGGCTGGGTTGTATTGGAGAGATCGTTTGGGTCAAATGTCATGTGATCTGTAGCTCCAGAGTCTAGAATCCACTCATCTTTCTCACTACGAGTAGAGATGTGAAATGCTTTACTTGAAATACCTAGATCTTGGGAAGATTCGGCCTGAGAAGTAAGGGATAGTGAGGCATTATTGGTAGCCACAGCTGCTCGCCCAGTAGTGTCCCGTTTCTTCCGTGCTTGAAGATCATTCCACCATTCTGGATACCCATGTAGTTTGAAGCAGTTTTCACGGGTGTGTTTGGAGTTTCCACAATGGCCATATTTCATGTCAAGAGATGGTGGATTTCCCGTGGATTTCTTGCTACCCAAGGAAGTTCCTATTTTTGGTGGCATTAGGTTATGGTGTCCCTTGACCCCTTTAAAAGCCATAACAGCTCCGGGTGTCGTATCTACACCTGTGATCATCACGGTCTGCCTGACCTCTTCCCTACGAACGAATCCATAGGCTTGTTCCACCGTAGGGAATGGTTTGATCTGAAGTACATCACTTCGAGTTTTATCCAATCTATCATCAAGTCCATCGAGGAAGGTATACACTCGATCTTCCTGTACGATGGAGTTGTATTTTTGTATATCAATCGCACACTCCATTGGATTAGGACGACGGAAATCAATTTCACGCCACAACCCTTGAAGGTCATTGTAGTATTTTTCAATGGATCCACCCGCTTGTTTCGTACGAGTAACTTGACGGCGAAGATCATACACCTGAGACGTGTCTGTCCCATCATAGTAAGTGGTAGCCACCGAATCCCAAACCTATTTTGCAGTTGGGAATCGGATAAAATTTGCAATTAAGGAGGGGTCCATCGAATTGATCAACCATCCTTTGACAATGGCGTTTTCAGTACGCCATCTCCTAAATAAGGGGTCGGTTTCAACAGGTTGAGGAAAATCCCCATTAATGTATCCCAGTTTATCTTTGCCAGAGATATACATCTCTACCACCTGGGACCATAAGGCATAATTGGATCCTCCCAACTTGATACTAATGGGAGCAGTCGACGCTTCAGTTGGCGGAGGTTGTGAGCTGATCTGAGCTCTAGTTAAAACTTCCGTCATTTTCGCCGTCAAATCTTCCAATATGAAATTGGTAGTTAAATCTCTAAATTCCGCCATGAAATCTAAAAGTTTTTTCCTTCCGTTTTTTTTTTTTTACAATTCGTACAACACTATATAAAGAAAAATTTGTAACCCTAAACCTCCCTTTTCATATTCGCGCAGCTGCTAACCCTAAAATTTCCCCTTTTTTTTCCAATTTTTGCGCAGCTCCTTCTTCCTCCTTCTTCTTCCTCAGCGCAAATTCTTCCTTCCTCAGCGCAGCTTCTTCTACTGTGTTTCTCAACGCAGTTTCTTCTACTGTGGCTTCACGCAACTTCTGTGCAGTTCCTTCTCGTTCCACACATGCAGATAAACCACAAAATATATGTTGCTGCGTAGAGAAACTGCGATAATTCCACACCAACGAGCAATCATCGCCTGTTATCGTTGTGTTCTGTTTCTTTTCCAGAAAAGAAACTGATGGTGAAACCGGCCACTCTGTGAGGCAACCAGCGTTGGAGCCAACCAATTAGACCGGTACGGTTTCAATGAGTAAGTCAGAACGAACACATAGATCGAACCAGTGTCGAGAAATTGTAAACCAAACTGGCCACCCCAGAAATCAGATTCAGAGGGTAAGTGTAAACCAGAAATCAAAAAATCAGCAGCAGGAAACAGAAATTAGCAGGAAACAGAAATCAGCTGAAATTAGAAATCTGCAGCAGAAACAGAAATTCGCTCTGATTGCGAATCCCTTGACTCCTTGTAAGTTGTATGCTGATATTTTTTTTTTTAAAGTGTAACCCGTAATCTTCTATTGAATTTCTGAACAAATAATCGTGAAATAACTATCTTGCTTTCATTTCTGAGCTGCACATGTTTGGTGTTTGAAACGGCTACAAGAGCTTAATATAAACCAGAAATCAGAACTCAAAAAAACGAAAAACTGCAGCTACAATCAGTAGCCACACCAGAAATCAGAATTTAGAAATCAGAAACCAGAAATCAGAATTCAGAAATCAGAAATCAGAGATCAACAAATCAGCAAATCTGCAAATTTGCAAATCAGCAATCAAAAAATGGTAGTTTCGTCATAAATCAGCAGGTAGTTCATTAGCAATATTCTGCTCTGATACCATGTCAAAATATGGTATTTCTCTGATAATTATCAGTATATTTCATTATTATTTCTGTTATCTGTTTCTGTACAATAGTTGAGATATATGTATACAAAGAAAACGAAAATTAAACAATAACCATAATTCCTACATATCCATGTTTTATGGATCCACTACCATTATTGTATGCTCCATGTTTTACTCCACTGAGTCATTGGTGTCTGCCACAACAACACACACCAACATATATAAGACTAGGAAGTTACGTTTTATCCTATGAGATAAATACATGTTGCGACCCTAACTACTTGCTCTAACAAACTACTTGCAGCTAGCTTAGTAACTTGTGATACATACATGATAAAAACATCTAATTTACATAAAACAGTAGGTAGCCTACTATTTGAGTTAAAAGTGAGTTAAATGAGCTAGCTCAGGCTTATTATGATCTTGAAACATACTCGTTTAGCATTCATTGATTGTGAAATCTAAAAGATAAAAATACCCTTAAAAGCGCCTTCAACAATCTATAGATTCTTGAGCATTTAGATACTTTCTTATAAAGAGTTTTGAGCATCCAAGAAAGTAGATCAATAACATATAAATATGGAAATTTCAAAATCCTTCATTTCATGGTCATTTTATATATTTTTTGTATAACAAGAGATTGCATTGCTTAAAAGACAAAGTACATTGTTTGCATAATAATCAAAGGCACTATGTAAGAAAAACCAAATTCCAAACCTAACATCAAATAATTTATCTAATAATTCACTTATAATCCTCCATATGTCAAGAATGGCAAAGAAAAATGATATTTTAGTCTACTTTCATCAAGAATACTAGCATTCATTATCCAGCATTCTTGAGTTGGAATTTAGAAGATAAGTTGCATTCATAAGGAACACAAATACCTTCCACCAATTCCAAATGGCCTCCCCTTAGCATCCTTAAAGATTTTACTCCTTCAAAAGCCTTTTTGTATAAAATGATAGTCAATTTTGCCATACCAAGCTCTAAGAGCTTACTTTAATCCGTGTAGTACTTTCTTTAGCTTGAGGAATTTTCCCTCTTATTCTGGCACCACGAACCCTTAAGGTTGTTTCATAAATATCTCTTCTTCAAGGAAGCCATTGAGAAATATAGACTTTACATCTAGTTGATATATCCTTCATTTCATTTTATCGACAAATGCTAATAGTGCTCTAATAGTATCCAAGTGCGCAATAGGAGCAAAGTTCTCATTGTAGTTAGTTCTAAATTTTTGTCAACATCCTTTAGCTACTATCTACACCTTGTGTTTTTGAATTGATCCTTTAGAGTTAAGCTTGGTCTTGTATACCCACTTAACACCAATGACCTCTTTCTTTTTGGTAGATCGACCAACTCCCATACTTAATTTTTCTTGATCATCTTTATTTCCTCTTCTATATCTTTTACCATGCTTCTTTCTTGGAAGCTTCTTCAAAAAATTTAGGATAATTCATCCTTACTTTAGCACACAATGTAGTAATAAGTTGAGGAAAGAAATAACTAAAACGGTGATTGTTCACAGATAATCTTATCAATTGGTTAATTATGGCTCCAACATCCATGGTCATTGTGGATGCTATAGCAAAAGGTAATATAGCTCATTCTCTATCCACAAAGTAATAGTGTATAGGGGACATAAGTATAGAATAGACAAAATATTATCAAATACGAGAAACCTTACTTGAATGTTTGGCTTAAAAACCCTTGACTTCCTCACTGGTATATTCCCATTCAATCCCCCTACAGCTAAGGTTTCTATTACCACGATATTATCCCCATTTTTTAAATAGTTTTTGTACTCACCTTGTCCCATATCCATCAAACCATAGTAAGAATTTATATCTAATGGTCAAACATGATTAGTACACTTGATAACTCTACTTTCTTAGAGTTATTTACCTTGATTTGTACTACAATATAAAAGAAATACTTAATTTATGTTTTATTATGTCTATGTAGGTGTAACGAGATAAAATTTCTTTTGTATTTATTGAGAAAATATTGATTTTATATATATTTTTGGGATTTTTTTTTGACTTTTATGATTTTTTATTTGATAGGTATCTTATACGTAGAAATAGCCATGAATGTACTTAACAAAAGTGAGTTCACTTAGCAATACTGTGGATGCACACAATCCACCAATTCTCACCGCAAATCAACATCTTGGCACTATTCACTCTTCATCTAAGAAGCTAACACATGGTACTAAATTTATATATATATCCCAGCACGTGAAAAGCACACGTAAATACGATCCAAGTTCCTTTTTGCGCATTTGAGTCCCAATACAACTCTAAAATAGCTCAATTTATTTAATATAAATAAAAAAAATGGCACCACCTAAAATATAAGCACTATCAACAAAACATAGAATTAAGAGGAAAAAAATATAACAACTTCCAAGAGAGAGAAATTCAAAATGAGATACAATTTGGTAGAGATTCAATAAAAGATTGGTGCTACAATTTAAAATATTGATTGTATTTATTCTTCTTCTCCTTTCTTTATCAATTTTCATGTATTTCTTTACAAAAAATATAAGATTTATGAACTTAATTATGTTTGGTTAATTTATTAATCTAGGACTCTTATAAACCCAATTTTCTACATGTGATAATCTAATATTTTTACCCCAATTATGATTTCAATACAACTATAGTATTTAATCTGATTTTTATGTGATTAATTGTTTGACTACCAATTGATCTATAAAGGTAACTTGATAGATTTAAGAGAATTATTTAATTATTTGTCATGATTAAACAATATGCATACTTTCTAGGCAAAAATGTATGACTCTTATGTGTGTGATTTATTTAATGCCTAAGAAGATATATTGACATATGAATGTAATAAAGTTAATGAAAAATGTATTAGGTTAGATTCAATTGATTGGTAATTATATTGGAAGGATTTTAGTAATTCACATGCTTAGAAAATTGAGAGATTAAGTATTCTCAGATATTTTCTCATATATCTTCTTAGGCATTAATTTCGAGTTAATTAATTACTGTTATTTATATTTAGCTCTTTCAAATTTTCTTTTCAAAGCACATAAATTTGTTCTTTATTTTTTATTGGTGCAAAACTGCAAGTGCACAGTATCGTAGTTTTATAATAAAGTAATAAATAAAGTATCGTCCTGAGGGATTAGTAGCTTACTTTTGACAAATACCAAAATTATGCTAATCTCAATTTTATCTAGAAAATTCATTCAGGTTGTTGTAATTGAAATTTAGAATAAAATTAATATAAAGAAAGATGCACAAAAGAAAATAAAGATATTATTCAAAGATCTTATTCAAAGATCGAATTAATTGGAAGAAAACTTTTAGGAAATCGATTTCACCTAATCACTCCGTATGATTTACTCATCTAGTTAAGTGAATTTAATTCCCTTTGTTTGTTAACAATCTCTAAAAATATCCAAAAGCCTCTTTCGATAGTCAATTGAAAATAATCTTGTTCATTAATTTACATAAGAATATGCAATTTAAAAAAGCAAGAAATCATTAAGACCAATGATTTTTAAAACTACACAGGTTTATACAAGTCTTTCGATCTCTATATTTACCTATGCTGAAATATTCTAGATCTATCTTGTAATTTCCTCTTTTGATAGTAAATCGCAAGATTAAAATCATCTAATTTATGGTTAGTTATTTAGAAGCATTAAACTCAAAATAAATCAGAAAAACATGAAGAGAAATAATTCAAATTAACATAGAAAATCAAACATAGTTTGGAATTAAATTACGTCTTTTTCTTAGAATGAAGATAAATTAGTTCATGCTAAAAATTAAATTAAACATAAACAAATTTACAATAATTTTCTAAGAAGAATTGAAAGACAATTGACTCATAAAAAGAATCTGTTTTTCCTTTAATTTTCTCATGGTTTTTTTTTGTATTGCTTCCTTTTCCTTCGACCGTCCTCCTTGTTTATATATATATATATATATCCAAAACCCTCACCTTTATTCTTCTTCTTTTATATTTATATGTACTTATCCTCTGCGGCCATCCTCCTTTATATATATATATATATTAATTTAAATAAATCTTAATTTAAATTTGAGAATCCTTAGATGATATGCTTCTAAAAAATTTGGATCTTCATTATCATTAAATCTGTAATAAAATTTAAATAATAATAATGAAGTCTAAAATCAATAAAAATAAATAAAATTAGACTAAATTTTAAAGTTGAGAAGTGATAACTTATGTCAAATTATGCAAGTTATCAAACACCCTAAACTTAAAACTTTGTTTGTCCTCAAACAAAAAGAAAATAAAAGAAAAGAAAATTGTAGGTAGTGTCAACAAGACCCCATAAAGAACTATCATCACTCACCAAGCCATGATTTGAATTTAGATTTCATCATTAGTAACTTACTCTTTTTACATCGAACATAGTAGGAAAATCAATCAAAATTTAGCAATTTGTCAAAGTAATAATTAAGCATTTACTTCAACCCAAATCTAAGTCCTTGAGTGTGTGTGTGTGAAATAGTCAATTTAACTGGAATAATAAGAATTCTCTCAAAACTTAACTATATAAGTCCAATTTTCAGAAATCCTCTCCACTAATGTAATCAAATACCAAAATCAAAGATCACAAGGTCTTTAATTAAGGTTGTAATGATAGGCCATAGGATGAGAGCTAAGAAAGAAATAGATATAGAAAATCAAAAGAAATTGGGAAAATACTAGGTAGAAAGAAACAATAAAAGGAATATTCATAGGATTCACACCATAGCTATTTCTCGACAATATGCTCATACTGATGACAATATTGTTGTCATACTCAATAAGTAGAGTACTTTTCTTTTCTTTTTTTTCTTCATTTTTTTGGTGGTTTCCTTGACACTCATAATCTTTACTAATTTCAACCACTTTTACCCTTTTTCAATTCTTACCTTCCACTTTTTTTTTTCTTTTATCAAATAGAGCAAACATAATTTGAATTTTTTAGTTTGAACTAACTTTCTCTTTAAATACAAATTTTCACCAAAGTATTTTCTCAAAATTTAAGCTAAGTTAATGGTTTTTCAAGCTTAGAATGGAAATTGTTTATGTAGTTAAAAGAACAAATACGACTTATATAAAATAAGGCTCAAAGGGGTTGACTACGGGAATTCACCATGCAATAATGGCGTTAGGGGTGTCCATAAACTGGACCGGACCGGACCGGACCAAACCGTAAAATCGGACTGGACCTGACCGGATCGAATGGTTCGTACCAGACCGGATCGGTTTAATAATATATTAAAAATTTCACATTATTCTTCATTAAATGTATAAAAAATCGAACCAAACTGGAAACCAAACGGTCCGGTTCGGTTTGTATTAATTAAAACCACTTCAAACGATCCGGTCCGAGTAATATAAATGGTCCGGTCCAGTTAAATGTTTTTAACCAAAATTGGACTGGACCGGACCGTTGGACACCCCTAGATGGCGTGATAATTAGGACGACTACGAAAGCTTTTTGGTTGTGAAAAAAAATTGCCTAGGTCATTTCTTTAATATTTGATATCAATTAGGATTTTGGCTCAAGGATTCATCAACGGATTCTAGAGCAAAGCAAGATTAAAATTTTCCTAACCCAGTTAATTCAACTCCTTCTCTTCATAGGCAAAATGGAGTAGAGAAAAATTATTATGTGCTCAATTATTTTCAAGGACAAAGATTTAAATCAAAATACCCACAAAACTCTAACTAACATAATAGCAGATTTTGAAAAACATTTCTCAAAACCATCCTCAATCATAAATTTCATAGTCATAGCGAATTTAATCATACTCAAATACATACTTTATAAGAGAATTCAACAACCAAGACTATATAAGTTGACACCCCCAAACTTAAACTAAACAATGTCCTCATTGTAAATTTAAAAGTAAGATAGATTGAAGAAATGAAAGGAACTTCCCTGGTTTTATGGTGGATCCGCATTAGTTTGTAATTTTCAGCTTTTTATTCCTACAAAATAAATCAGCATCAAAATCTAAATTATTAAAATAGTAATAAAAAATAAAAGAACAAAATAAATTTTTATGGGCTGCCTCTCATAAGCACTTGTTTTATAATCTACAGGCAAACTTTTCAATCTTCATCAATCAGGATTTCGAAAAGGAATAAATGCACGATTTCTCTCCACTTATTCTCCATAATAGTGCTTCAATCTATAAACGTTAACTCTGAATATATTCCATGTCTTATCCTTCAAGTCTATTGCTCCAAAAGTAGAAACTTTGCCAATTGTATAAGAACCTGTCCATCTTGATCTTAACTTGATCGGGAAGAGTTTTAGTTGTGAATTGAAAAGCAAAACCTATTTTCCTGGAGCAAACTCACACCTAATAATCTGTTTGTCATGCCACTTCATTGTGCATTCTTTTTACATCTTTGCATTTTCATAAGCATCATTCCGAAACTCATCCACCTCATTCAATTGAAGAAGTCGCTGTTCCTCTTCTCTGGGTGTAAGTGATGCCGCAACAATCACTGGAAAGGTGTAATCATCACCCAAGGATGCATATAAAAGATGATCAAGCAATTGCTTTAACTTTGGAGTTGTAGTTTGTTGCATTTTTCTATAGAGATTATAGAATCCGTCTTTGCAACCATTGGCTCCAACCTCTCCACTTCTGTGCTAAATGATATACCCTGTTGCAATGATCATTCTAGGTGATCTATTGGTATATCTTCTTGAAAGGCTTCTACTTCACATTGTTCAATGATATCTACTCGAAAGCAAGTGCACAGTATCGTAGTTTTATAATAAAGTAATAAATAAAGTATCGTCCTTAGGGATTGGTAACTTACTTTTGACAAATACAAAAATTATGCTAATCTCAATTTTACTAGAAAATTCACTCAGGTTGTTGTAATTGAAATTTAGAATAAAATTAATATAAGAAAGATGCGCAAAAGAAAATAAAGATATTATTCAAAGATCGAATTAATTTGAAGAAAACTTTTAGGAAATCGATTTCACCTAATCCTTCCCTATGCTTTACTCATCTAGTTAATTGAATTTAATTCTTTCTGTTTGTTAGTGATGAGTGCTCAAAAAGCACTAAAATAACCATGATTTTATGCACATTAATTGATTAAAAATATATATATTTATATGTTTTATCATATATTTATATAAATTTGTCTTTTTCGGAATCACGGGTATTTTTATCGTTTTTTAGGTATTTTGGCTTAAAAACGCAACTTAAAGACTCAAAGAGGAATACTTGAAGCAATACATCACAAATATATCAATAAATAAATGGGGAAAGGTCAACAAACATGGAAAAATTGGACAAAATGGGTCAAAAATGTCAAAAAGGAGAAAATCGCGCCCAGCTGCCCAGCCGCGCGCCCAGCGACACGCCCCAGCGCCCCATCCCGCGCGCACCCCAGCGCGCGGGCACTGTTCACATGCGCCGAGCTGTGCGCAGCGCGCCCAACAGCCCCTCCGCGCGGGCCAACGCCTTTTTGCCCCATTTTTCACGTGCAGCCGTCCCCATGACATCATGATGACGTCATTAATGACCTCAGCATTTCCAATATGCGTTTTTACATTTTTTTACTCATTTTTTCTCTCCATCCTCACCTATAAATACCCCCCCTTCCCTTCACTTCAAAACACACCTTCAAAACCTCCAAATACATTCTTTTCTCTCTTTCTTTCTCTCTTTTCTTAGATTTTTAGTTTTTCTTATGTTTTCTTAGTTTTTAGCTTTTCTTAGTTAATTTCTCTTAGTTTTAAGGGAAGAACTAGTTATGTTTATGTAATTTTTTAGCTTTTTGATTCAATAAATGGGAGTGCAAATTCCGCTTGGAGTTTTTCCAGCAACGGGAATAGCGTCGAAGTTCTGTAAGGATTTTATTTTCTTTACAGTTATTTTTATGCTTTATTCTTACATGTTATATTTAATTTATCTGTGGTTAAATTTAACTGTGCTGGCTGTTTAGTAAACATGATGTAATAATGACGTTGTTATGCTTGCGAAATATTAAATAGGTAAAAATCTCTAAAATGAATTGATTTTATTTTTATTCATGATTTTATATTAAGAATGTTAGAGAGAAATATATTATTTTTCATTACAAACTTAAACCTAAAAATTAGATTTTAAGGTTTAGTTATCCGCTCTGATTTAGAGTAGTGCTCTTTTATTTGATGGTAGAATCGCCCGGTAGTTAGAGTGAAGCTCTATTTCAAAAGTTTTTATAAGAATTATTATCTGAAAATGTATTGACAACATGTTTTCGGTAGTGGTTTTAAAACTTGAAAGTTAGTACTCGGATAACTAAATTCTTGGGTTTAATTTGGACACCTTGAATAAAGTTTAAACTGTCTAACCCCACCAAAGGTGGCATTTAAATGGTTCATTTTCAATCTCTTAGAAAAAGGAATTAATTTAATTAAGCAAATTAGTTATTAACCCCACCCATAGGTGTTAATTGATTTGTTTAGTTAACAAAGAATATCTAACCCCACCAAAGGTGGTATTCATACAAAAAAGGGAGAATCAATAAATATCAATTCATATCTTTAATAACCTAGATAATATGAGCAAGCATAATTAACTTAGTTATTATATCCATAAATACTCCGCCATTATAAATGATAAAATTTGCATAAATGTTTATTGAGTCTATGTTTATTTTTATGTAAGTAGATTAAAAACACAAAACCCCAAAATATCGTGACAGGATGTTTAGGATTTAATTTCGTTTTTAAAAGTTTGAATAATAAATTAAAAACCACACACATTCCTTCCTTAGATCGACCTTGGGAGTATACTTATCATTTTCTACGAAATGATTCGTGCACTTGCGAGAGTTTTATAAATATTAAAACCAAAGTATTGGCAAGAATCGGCGATGCCGGTTTTCGCTCATCAGTTAGCAATCTCCAAAAATATCCAAAAGCCTGTTTCGATAGTCAATTGGAAATAATCTTGTTCATTAATTTACACAAGAATATGCAATTTAATAAAGCAAGAAATCATTAAGACCAATGATTTCTAAAACTACACAGGTTCATACAAGTCTTTTAATCTCTATATTTACCTATGCTGTAATATTCCAGATTTATCCTATAATTTTATCTTTCGATGGTAAGTCACAAGACTAAAATCATCTAATTAATGGCTAGTTACTTAGAAGCATTAAACTCAAAATAAATCAGACAAACATGAAGAGAAATAATTTAAATTAACATAGAAAATCAAGCATAGTTTGGAATTAAATTACATTTTTTCCTAGAATAAAGATAAATTGATTTATGCTAAAAATTAAATTAAACATAAACAAATTCACTATAATTTTCTGAAAAGAATTAAAAGAAAATTAACTCGCAAAAACAATATGTTTTTCTTTGATTTTCTGGTGTTTTTTTTGTATTGCCTCCTATTCCTTCGACCGTCCTCCCTCTTTATATATATATATATATATATATATATATCCAAAACCCTTACCTTTATTCTTCTTCTTTTATATGTATATATACTTATCCTCTACGGCCATCCTCCTTTATTTATATATATCAATTGCCGGCTTTAGTTTCTTTTCTTTCACTATATATATATATTAATTTAAATAAATCTTAATTTAAATTTGAGAGTCTTTAGATGATATGTTTCTAAAATTTTTGGATATTCATTATTATCAAATCTACAATAAAATTTAAATAATAATAATAAATCTAAAATCAATAAAAATAAATAAATTTTAAAGTTAAAAAGTGATAAATTATGTCAAATTATGCAAGTTATCAATTTTTTTAAGTTTTAAAATTAGTTTCTAATAACATAATCTCCATGATAATGATATTTTCTTATCATTATGTTGCTGGGATTAAAAATATTAAAAATTAATTTTTATTTTAGTTATTTTTGTTTATTTATTTTTCACAATTTTAATTTTAATTTATGTATTTATTTATTTATTTTTAATTTTGACATCTCTTTTAGTGCTATTACAAACATATTTGACTATAATGTATGAGTAGATTTCGTAAGAAAGAAATGTTGCCTTTAGGTCTCGAAATCAAGCTTACCTTGAGATCAGTAAGAAAATAACAAGCTATCACCGAGTACAAGAAATGGTTAATCCATTAAAAGTAAACAATAATAAGCTAAATTTGAACAACTAAATACATTTAATGGATGATAAAGATGGAGCTATGAATGAATATACATGATCTATGTTAGAAGGGCTAAATCTAAGTATTAGTAGGCCAAACATTCAAGCTAATAAGATTGAACTAAAGCAGTGATGTTTCAAATGTTATAAAGAGTTGGAAGATTCAACATATTTTCAACAGAGGATCCTCATTTACATCTCTAATTGTTTATTGAAGTTGGTTATTCATTCAAATTCAGTGGTGTGCTCGAGGAGGCTTTTAGGCTTAGTTTTCCCTTACTCTTTGCGATATTATGCTTAACCTTGGCTAAAATATTTTCTACTTGATCCTATTATAACTTGGAATGATTTGGCAGAGAAATTCTTGATGAAATATTTCCTACCAACAAAGAATGCTAAGCATAGAAATGACATTACCTCCTATCAACAAATTGAAGGGAAATCTTTATATGAAGCATAGAAAAGATTCAAATATTGTTAAGGAAGTTTCATCACCATGGTATCCCTCATTGGATTGAAATGGGGACTTTCTACAATGGTCTCAATACTCAAACAAAAACCATTGCTGATGCATCCACTATTGGAGCTATGCTAGCTAAATATTACAATCAAGCTTATGATTTACTTTAGAAAATGGCTAGAAATAATTATCAATGGTCAATGGATAGAATGGAAGCCACAAAAATATTAGTCTAAGTGCATGAGATAAATGATATCACAACACTTACAACTCAAGCTTCATCTTTGATGAATCTTTTGAAGGCTCAAAACTCACCATTGAGTATAAACCAGGTCCAAGACTCAACTAAGTTAATTATGCTTGCTTATATTATTTAGGTTATTAAAGATATAAATTGATATTTATTGATTTTCTATTTTTTATATGAATACCACCTTTAGTGGGGTTAAATATTCTTTGTTAATTAAACAAATCAATTAACACCTATGGATAGGGTCGATAGCTAATTTGGTTAATTAAATTAATTTATTTTTTTCTAAGAGATTGAAAATGAACCATTTAAATGTCACATTTTGTGGGCTTAGATAGTTTAAACTTTATTCAAGGTGTTCAAATTAAACCTAAGAATTTAATTATTTGAGTACTAACTTTCAAGTTTTAAAATCATTACTGAAAATATATTGTCAATACATTATTGAATAATAGTTCTTATAAAAAACTTTTGAAATAGAGCTTCACTCTAACTACTGGACGATTGTACAAAAAAAAAAAACACTACTCTAAATCAGACCGGATATTTAAACCTTAAAATCTAATTTTCAGATTTAAGTTTATAATGAGAAATAATATATTTCTCTCTAACATTCTTAATATAAAATCTTGAATAAAAAAATCAATTCATTTTATAGAGATTTTTACCTATTTAATATTTCGTAAGAATAACAACGTTATTATTATATTATGTTTACAAATAGCCAGTCATGTTAAATTTAATTACAGATAAATTAAATATAACATATAAGAATAAAACATAAAAAATAACTGTAAAAACTTACAACAATTTGATGCTAATTTTGTTACTCGAAAACCTCTAAATGGATTTGCATTTCCATTTATTAAATCAAAAGGCTAGAAATTTACAAAAACACATAACTAGTTCTTCTAATAAAGAGAAGAACTTTAAAATTAAAAAAACTAAAAAGACAAAGAAATTGAAAGACAGAGCTAAGAAACTTATTTATTGAGGTGTTTTTGGTGTGTTGTGTAATGGAGGGGATGAGGGTATTTATAGGTGAGAATAAGGGTAAAAAGGTGGAGAAAAATGATAAAATAAAAATGCGAAAATACATAATAGGTGGACGTTGACATTAGTACTGACGTATGCGATGATGTAGGTAATGACACACGCGAATTCAACATGTTAGGGTAGGGCTAGGCTGGGCTGAGCACAAATGTGTACAGATGGGTGCAGATGTGTGCACGAGTTCAACATTTTTCGGGTGGTGCGCAGATGTGCAGGTGGATTCTCAACGTGTTATGGCGCACTGTGCATGTTTATCGGTGTAGTTGGGTGAGTTGTGTGCATTTCTCAACGCAGTTGGGCACAATGCACATATAGCTCGACGTAGCTAGGTGCATTGCTCGGGGCAACTGGGTGGTTACACGTGCAATTTTGGCTTTTTTGCCATTTTTGACCTTTATGATCCATTTTGTCTAAGTTTTCCATCTTTTTGACTATTCCTCATTTATTTTCTCAATATATTTGTGATGTATTGCCTCTAGTATTTTTCTTCGAGTCTTTAAGTTATTGTTTGAAGCAAAATACCTGAAAAAATAATAAAAATACCTTTGATTCCAAAAAGACAAATTTATATAAAAATATGATAAAATCATATAAATATAAATATTTTTAATCAATTGAAGTACATAAAATTATGGTAATTTTTGTATTTTTAACCTCTCATCAGTTGCAAGTGCATCCCCTATTGTGATCCTTTGTGCGGTGTTATGTCTGGTTTAATGGAAAACTTTCTAGGTGTTTGAAATTTGCATATGTAAGCTCTATAGAAGCTGTCAACTTTGTGGCCTTTTTATTTTTCAAATTTAAATTGTGCAACCAATGTATTAGACAAAATTAATACCAACAAATTATTGTTGTTAATTGCTTGTAGTAAAGGAGGCTTTGTTAGTCTAGCTCTTAGATTTAAGGTGTGGTTAGTTTAGTAATTGTGCTATACTTTTATTGTTATACTCAAAGGTGGATTTAGGATTTGAATTTAGGATGATCATTCTAAAAATAATATTTATTTAGTTGTTACTTGTGTTTCGTTGAATACATATGTAATATATATATATATATATATAATTTGAATGTAAATATGTTTAAATTATTGAATATATAATAAGTATTTAAATAATAAAAACTTAAAATTTAAAAATTTAGAAAATATAGTTTTATTTTATATATAAAAATTTAAAGGGTTACAAACTATTAATGTAAAGTTCTACATCTATATTTTCCTTTGTTGTTTTCTATCGATAATGCTTTTGACAATGTAAACAATGATCCATATTTATCTTCTCAATCTCTAATACAATAAATATATTTATGATCCTTAGTAGTTTTTTGGGCATAAAAATATAACACCTATCTTATATTTGGAAAATTTTCAAATTATTATTGAAGAAAATATTGAGAGAAAATCTGACTATTACTTTTATTTTCTATCATTTTTAATTGTGTGTATAAATAGAGCTAGGAATACTAATCTAAGGATACATTTGATACACCTCCTATAATTAGTTTATACAAAAAAAGAATCTAAATCCTAAGGAAATAATTTAGTCAACTTCCCTTATTTATAGTTTAGGAAATTAATACTGATTGATTTTTGAGAATAAAATCTCAGAGAATAAAATTTTAGAAATTATACACTCCCCTTCAAGTTGGATGATAGATATTAATCATTCCCAAAGTACAACTTAGTTCTTCAAACATGATTCGAGGTAATTCTTTGGTGAGGACGTCTACAATTTGATGATGAGTAGATGTATATAGGACGTCCATAACTTTTCCATCTAACTTCTCTTTTAATGAAATGAAAATAAATTTCTACATGTTTGGTTCGGTCATTGTGAATTAGGTTTCTTACAATTCTTATTGCAGCTTGATTATCACAATGCATGGTGATGGGTTCAATAGTTGTGAAGTCTAGTTTATCTAGTAGATTTTTAAACCACATTCCTTCACAAATCCTATGGGTCATAGCTCTAATTTTAGCTTCTACACTACTTCAAGCGACTACAGACTATTTCTTATGCTAAGTTATGAGATTACCCCATACGAATGTGTAATACCAACTATAGAGCCTGTCCAGTCAGCATTTGTAAAGACTTTAATTTTCCTGGTATGATTCTTAATAAAGTATTGTCCTTTTCCTGGTGTCATCTTAAGATACCTGAGTATATATACACCACCTCCATGTGTTTTTCAGTAGGATTGTTCATAAATTGACTTACAACACTTATTAAAAAAAATATAGTCTAGCATGTGATAGGTAAATGAGTTTTCTCACTAATCTTTGAAAACAACCTTTGTCCAATGATGCACTGTTATCATTGATTCTGAGTTTCACTACAGAGTCCATCGAAGTTTCTACTAATTCACACCCCATCATTCCAGTTTTCTTGAGAAGATCAAGCATATATTTTCTTCGAGATACAGAGATGCCTTTCTTTGTTCTGGCTACTTCCATTCTTATGAAATATTTGCGATTTCCTAGATCTTTAATTTCAATTTTTTTGGCTAGCACCTCCTTGAGTTTATTCATCTCAACTATAGAATTACCTATCATAATAATATCTTCTACATACACAATTAGGTTAACTATTCTATCCATGGAAAAATGCTAGACAAAAAATGTGTGATCTATTTGGCATTGCTTGTACCTATATCTCTTCAAAACTTTAGAAAACCTATTGAACTAGGAACATTAAGAATGTTTCAATCCATATAGGGATTTCTAAAGTTTACAGATTCTATTTTTTTTGTAGTAGGAGATTCAATTCCAAAAGGAATGTCCAATGTTACTTCTTCTTCGAGATCACCATTGAGAAATGCATTCTTGAAATCTAATTGCTAGGGAGACCAAACCAAGGTAGATACCAAGGAGAGAAAAACACCAAAAATGTTGAGCTTTGCTACAGGTGCAAATGTTTCTTGATAGTCAATCCCATATGCTTGAGTGAATACCTTAGCCACAAGGCGAGCCTTGAATCTTTCTACACTTCCATCTTCTTTGTGTTTGACTATAAAGATCCATTTACACCCAATAGCTCTTTTTTCAGATGGTAGTTCTGTGATTTCCCAAGTCTTGTTTTTTTAAGGCACTGAGTTCTTCAAGAATAGCTATCTTCCATTCAAGTACCTGAATTGCTTCATGAAGGGAATTAGGAACCTATTTTTGATCAAGGTTCTAATAAAGGCCATATAATATGGTGAGAGAATTTTATAGGAAACAAAGTTATAGATGTGGTGTTTTGTACAAGATCTTACACCTTTCCGTATAGCAATTGGAAATTTCAAATTCATCAATAATAAGAGGTTCAATTATGTTACTTTATGAACTATCAAAGTGGGTTATACTCAGGTTAGACCTTTAAACTGGCTCATGATGTGCTTGGTTCTCCATTCCCTTTTGAGTTCTTCTCCTCCTAGAGTAGACAAGTAGATAATTGTTTAGGACAGTTGAATTCTGAAGATCTGTTAGCAGAGGAGTTGAGGGTTCATTGGAATTCTCGAGAATTTGAGGAATATGATTTGAGATAGAATTTTTGGGAATCACTATTCCAAAGCTAGTATTCATGGCCTATGTTCTCCCCATGAATGGAAGGTTGGAAAAGTATGGATTTTGTTCAAAAAATGTGTCATCCATTGTATTGTAGAATTACCTTGTGATAGGAGAAAAGCATTTTTATCCTTTCTGCTTTGACGAATACCCTAGGAGTATGCATTTGATGGATCTGGGATCAAGTTTACCTCTATGATGTACATGAACATAAGCAAAACATCTGAATATCGTTTCCACAAAGATTTGTTACTAGTGTTTGTTAATTACTAAAATTATTTCAACCTGATTTTATCCAAATAGTCGATAGTTTGATGGAGTTTATAAGAAAACTCTAGGATTGCAGTGTCACCAAATTAATCCACTTGAATTATTTTATTTTGTCTTGATTTATGTTCTCGTATTTTAAGTTGTTAACCAAGAACTCCTAATTTATCCATATATCTCTTCCGAGCTCCATATAGACACATCTTGCTAAACTAATTCATGATATTTCTATGAGAAGTAAATTCAACCAGATTTATTAAGTTCTAAGTTCTTAAATAGTCACACGTACAATAAAGGTATATTCCTATCCCTTATATATATATATGTTATTTTATCACGAGCAACACACAAAAATGTCTTTTCCAAGTTTATTTAAGTGTCACAGATTAATTAATTAATCTTCTGATAATTAAAAGCATTAAGCACATATAAAATAAACAACTTAAAACCATTCCATAAATCATTCAAAAATAATTAATTCAAGTTTCATAATTTAAGCTACACTGCAACCTTAGAACAAATAAATTAGTTCACAGCAGAAATTAAAATTACAATACAACAATAATCAGACATTTTAGAGAAATAAAATTTAAAAGAAAAAGATTAGGAGAAACTCTTTCACGATTCCTCAATAAAAAATAAATTTGTTCCATTTTCTTCTTCTTTGCTGTCTTCTTTCTCTCTATTTCCTAGGAAAATAAAAACATAGAAATGTTAAAGAAAAGTTTCTGTGTGTTGTAGAAAACATGTAGAGAAATAAATGAAGAGAACTGAAAAACAAAAACAAAAACAAAAATAAAAAAACTCTTTCCACGTCTCTCCTCGAGTCTCCAAATATACCACCCTTAAATAATTATTTTATTTTTTTTAAGAAAAATACATATAGTGGGGGACAAAATATATGGAGAATAATAAAAGCTAAACACGCGTGGACTGGAAGAGTGCACCATTTCCTATGTTTTGATTTCACAAAATGTTTGCCACGTGTTTCCATATGATTGGATGGAAGATTAAGGAAACACGTGGCAGCTTCGTATTCGGTGGAACACGAGGGTGCACGCTGCTTTGATGAACCGCATTGCACGAGATATAAGCGAGCTGCTCGGTGCGACACAACTTGATTCCACTCGCGTATGAATCTGGACCGTTCAAAGTTGATCCAACGGTGAGCAATGAGATGCGCCTCTGGAGAATATTCGACGCAGCCGACACGAGGGTCCCACTCTACGCACCGTGCAGCGTGCATCTAGGAAAACCGGGTCCAATCTCTATTGTCGCATCTGGATTCCACGTGCCTGATCTTGACCATTGATTGGAAGATCGAACGGTGGGTGTTGCGTGTTGTTAATGGCACGAGTGGCCTTCTTCTCCTGCGCAGAAAATTCAAATTTCCTTAATTGCATTTTGACCCTCAAATTTAATTCAAATTAACATATAATCTTTTGATATTTTTAATTTCACCCATTTTTAATTCAAATGATATTTTCAGCTTTTATTAATTGCAATTAAGTCCTTTTTTATTAAGATTCATTAATTTTCTTAAATACATATTTATTAAAAAACTAATAGTAAATATTAATTTAATTAATTAAAAATTACCTAAAAATGTAAAGAACATTGCAATTATAATTAATCTAATTGCTTCCAGTGTCGAGTGAGAGAGTTAAAGTAATTTGTAACTAATGTATTTGTGCCCATTTAATTTATACCTAGTGATAGGAAAAATATTGTTCTTGGTGGAACCTCCATTGGAACTAGTCATGATAGGTTTTGTTGTGGCCATTGATGTTCATTTTTGACATGAGAGAGACAAGAGAGAGCAAGTGAGTGTTGAACATGGTGGTACTTAGACTGTTACAATGGGCGGGGGTGGCTTTACACCAGAAAAATAGAACAAACTGACTGACCCATGAAGAACTGTGATTTTCGTGGGAGATGAACTAGGTGGACTGGTTATGCCTCAGCTGTGAACAGAGGTGGAAGTTATGCAAGACTGTGGATGAAATTGCATGATATTGATGGATCAAGTCGTATAAGATTGAGGGACTAGACGACGACGATGATAGACCTAATAGCCACAGAAGTAGTGGGTTGAATGGTGGTGACTTGGGTTTCTCGACTCTATGGAGATGGGGCCAATGGAGATGACAGATAATGCCATTTCTCGATTTTGTAAAGATTGGATTTCACTCAAATGGGAACCGATGCTGATGAAGTATGGTACCCAACCACTCAAATAGAGATTAAATTTCAGAAATGCACTGATACCATGAAGAAAATATTGAGAGAAAAACTTAATATTGCTTTTATTTTCTATCATTTTCAACTGTGTCTACAACTATATAAATAGAGCTAGGGATACTAATATAATGATACATTTGATACACTTCCTATAATTAATTTATACAGAAAAAGGAAACAAATCCTAAGGAATTAATTTAGCCAACTTCCCTTGTTTACAGTTTAGGAAATTAATACTGATTGATTTCTGAGAATAAAATCTCATAGAATGAAATTTTAGAAATTCTACACTTTTAAAATTTGTTTCAAACATACTGACTTTCTTACCATCTTCTTTAGCGAGAGCCATATTTTTAGGGAAGTTATTATAATTTTACTCGTTGAGTAATTAACCTTGACTTCAAAAGAATTATCAATTTTCATGAGTTCATAATAGATTTGACTTAGTATGTGTCCTATTAGAATACATAGTTCACATGTATTAAATTCCTTTTTTAGAAGCACCCTTGGTTTCAGAACTTCGCTATTAATGTTGAAAATCCCTAATTTAATAAAATGGTAGACACTAACACAACCTTTTCTCATTCCAATCTATAATTGAATTGAAACATCTAAGATGGACAAGCTTGTCACCTTATTTGATCTTTATCCTGAAGTTCTTGATAGACTTCTTGAAATTTTCATAAAAATAATTTAATTTATTTTAATTAATTCCTAAATATAGGTTCTCAATTAAATCTGTATGGAAAACTTTAAATAAAAATTGGGTCAATTCTTTCATGAATATTAAATTTACTACAGGTAAGGAATTATTTTTTTATGGTGTAAAATTTCATATCTTCGATATGTTCTTAAGTAGATTTTCTAGCCAAGTTATAGAGGATCAACTATTTTGATTTACATAAATTCTTATATGGGTTTTTTTGTCTTTAATGACCAATATATTCCTAGGAGATGTTTCCCTAAATAGTACTTATGATCATACTATCTTTACTACTTCTGTAAGAGGCATTTCTCTAAATTGTACTAATGGTCGTACTATCTATTCTCGAGTCTTCAACCTACTTGGTGGTGATAGTTGTTTTTATAATGTTGCAAAGTAATTTTTAACTATATCTTACGGGGTTAATAGTTTTGGTACTCTATAGTTGGCATAACTACCTTCAACTTCTATTCTATTAGTGAAAACTCTATGAGTTATTCCACCAAATCTGATAATAGCTTTGCTTGCTTCAGGCTAGTTGTTATAAATTTCTAATTTAGGATCATTATAGACCATATAAGTCTTTTCTGGTCTTCCTTTTCTACTTCTTCAACCCAATAGAGCTTTTGCTTTTATTTTTTTAAAATTTATTGGTCTATTTTGAACTGTTAGGTTTTCCTTCTCACTTTAGATTCCTTCTTTATAAATTTTACCTTTCTTATAATGAATATATGAGGTCAATTCCTCTTTAGAGTTTTTGTAATCTAATGTTGGTTTTGAAGTGTTAAGTCTTTCCTATTTAATTCCTGTATCCAAAAGAGACTTCTCTAGGTATAAAACCTCAAGTTATTCCTGAAGGATTATTATCTCATTATTCTTTATATTGATATTGATATTAAGATGTTCCATTCCTCCAAGAATAGAAATAGTTAAAGGTGGTAATTCTTTTGTAAGGGCATCTACTAAACTATTTTTATTTTCTAGAAAATGTTCAATATCAAAATTATAGTGGTTAAATCACTACTACCATTTAACTAATCTTCCTTGTTTATAATCACCTGTAGTATTAGTCATTAAAAAATAAAATAAAAAAAATCTTGTTATTCGTTCTGACAATGAATATAGAACTTATTACATATATTACAAATTTATTAATAGTTTTTTTGACAACTAAGTATTATTTTTCGTTATTGTGATAATTTAATTTTGGACCATGAAAAGATCCTTATGTATATCTACAAAGATATTCATCTTTATCATCTACTTTTTATTTTTAAAATTGCCCACTAATATTCAGGTGAAGCATCTGCTTCAATTGTCATTTTATCATTTGGACCTATATAGCATAAAGATGATAAATACTTTACTTGTGCTTTTACCTTATCCATATACAAAGTATCTTGTTATGTCCCCTTCTAATCATGATCTTTTCTTAATTTTGTTTGTAAATATTTTCGTATTTTTGCATGTTTCTTGATGTATATATCAATATATGTTAAACATCTAAAAATCTTTGTAATTAATTTTTGTATTTTAATTCACTAGGAAATCCTTTAATGTTATTTAGTATATGGTCTTGTAGATTATGTTTTTTATCTTCAAATTTTAACCCTAAATACTTAATTTTTTTATAAGAAAATATTGTTTCTTCTCATAAAGTACAATTCTTTCTTTCCTACATTTTTGAATAATATTAATAATATCTAAATAATGTTTATTTAATTCATTACTAAAAAAAAATATCGTCTATGTAAACATAACAAATATTTTGAAATTTGTTAAAGATATTGTCCATGTACCTTTGAAAGATACATGTATAAAGAAACTATGTTGCTTTGATTTTGCAAGAAAGAAGAAGCTAAAGAACAAGAACTATCACACATAGAATGAAAGAAAGATTATGAATGTTTTAGAACTTTGAATATCATGAATTTCCTCATTTCATTTCTCACTAGTCTTATGGTGAAAATGTAAAAAGAGGGAAGAATGCTTACTACCTAGCTTTTCTTGTTGCTATGGTGCTACTTATAGTGCAACCATTATACTGCAATGTCATAGCTAGGTCATTCTACACAACTTTGTAACATATTTGTAATAGTTTTTATCCATTAAATTTATGCTAACATACAACACAACACTTGTGTAACTACCTTGTATTTGTGTTTCCTGTGCGTGCACACACTAGGCAATTGGCTGACACCCTACTTTAGCTACAGGAATACATTTAGCACTTACGTACTAGGCTACTGACAAACACTCAATGTATATATACTGGGCAGTTGACACTTTACTTAGCATGCATATGTTAGGAATTTAACAACACTTGTTTGCAATGCACACATGCAACCCTAGTGCTTACATGTAATGGTTGTACATTTCATTTCACACTTCATCAAAAACTTGCAACTCTTCAATTGCTTCAACATCCCATCTCAAACTTAGGGTCACACAAGTGACACTAAGTTTGCTTTGTAATTGGATAAATTGCACTGTAGGAAATGGTTTGGTTAGGATACCAACCTTTTGCTCAAATGTGGGTTCAAATTGAATTGGGAGCTAATTCATGAGAGCCTTTTCTTAAACATAATGATAATCTAGCTCAATGTACTTTGTTCTTGAATGGATTATGGGATTATAAGGGATAGAAATAGCACTGGTATTATCACACCAAAGAACTAGTTTCGCAAGAGAGGCGATGTGTAATTTAGTGAGAACAAATTGACCATACAATTGACTGTGCCAAGCTTTTGTATTCAACTTCTGCACTTGATCTGGCCATAGTTGGGTTTTATCATGCTAACCATACAACTGGGTTGGCACCAAGGAAGATGTACATGCATGAGGTTGATCAATGAGTGTCTAAGCATGCAACCCAATTAGCATCAACAAAGCCATTAATGGAAAACAATAGTGAGGGTTTGAATTCATTGCCAAAGTTTATTATCCTAGTCAAATATTTTAGCATACGTTTAGTGGCAACCCAATAATTTTCTAAAGGTTTAGCCATGAATTGAATAACCTT
Organism: Hippophae tibetana; assembly: GCA_037013495.1. Classification (NCBI taxonomy): domain Eukaryota; kingdom Viridiplantae; phylum Streptophyta; class Magnoliopsida; order Rosales; family Elaeagnaceae; genus Hippophae; species Hippophae tibetana. Next base: position 20,573,512 of record CM072808.1, read on the forward strand.
ATTAACTACAAAATTTATGTCTGGTTAAGCAAGGGTAACATATTGCAATGTCCCAACTATGCTCCTATATAGTACAACATCATCCACTAGAACACCATTTGTAGTAGAAATTACAAAAAGCAAACCATAAATGAGTATGTAGGTTTAACATCACTAAGGTAAGCCTTGGCTAATAAGATTTTGATGTATTTTGATTGCTTTAAGAGAATAGAGCCATTACTGAGTTGGTTGACCTCAATGTTGAGAAAGAAATGCAAACTACCCATGTCTTTCAATGAAAATTCAACATCAAGCATGGTGCTAAATCTTTGGATTTTAGTGAAATTTAAGCATGTGATGATTATATCTTCCACATATACCAATGTATAGATTCTATAGTTTCCTTGAAATTAAATGAATAAGGAGTCATCATCCTTATATTTGACAAAACCAAATTTGAGTAGTGTGCCACTATGTTTGTCAAACCAATCACATGAGGCCTCTTTTAATCCATACAATGATTTATGTAATTTGTATACATTAGTGGGATGGTCTTTATCAACAAATCTAGGTACTTGACACATATAAACTTCCTCAATAATTGTTCCATTAAGAAAGACGTTATTGATATCTATTTGCCGTAAAGTCCACTTAAATGCATTGGTAATGGTTAGAATGATTCTTATTGTTCCAAGTATCACCAAGGGATTAAAATTCTCAATATAATCAAATCCACCCCCTTGGAAGAAGCCTACTACTACAACTCTTGCCTGAAGTTTGTCTAGTTATTCATTGGCCAATCCTTTATCAACTAGTTTTTGGCCATGAGGTATAGAAACTACATATAATGTATTATGCTTCATGAGTGCATCATACTAACACTTCATTGCTTCATACCAACCTATATATTTTAGTGCTTCTCTTACTATTCTTGGTACTTTGAATTGATTAGTTGCTATAAAGGCTTTAGAATTTAATAGTTGGGACTTTTGCTAGGAGGTGTAGGAACTAGATACCATGTATTGCTCTTCATGAGAGCATCATACTCATACTTCATTGCTTGATACCAACCTGCATCTTTCAATGCTTTTCTCATTGTTCATGGTTACTTTGAATTGAGTAGATACTACAAGGGTTTTAGAATTTAATAGTTTGGAGTTTGAATGAGTGATCATTTAATGACAATTCCTTAGTGGATGCTAACTATGTGTTTACATGTTTTCCTTACTGACAGGAGCAATGGACTGTGTGACAGGTTATAATGCTAGATTAGTAGGTTGCTTATAAGCTAAGTTTATGGTATTATTTTTAGGCATCACGTCATGGGAAATAGTAGCACTTTCAATTTGATGGGTTATAGATTGAGATGAATATTTTTCAATGTATTATGGCACATTAAGTTTGTAAGGATTGGTAGCACTATTTTGTAAGGCGCTTTGGGTGTTATGGAGGTATATTTTTGTGCAGTGTATGGAAAGGAGTTTGCATTGAATATGACATGTCGAGAAATGATTGCTTTACTAGCTGGGGTTAGACATTTATAGCCTTTATGAACATGACTATTACTAATAAAGGTGTAAGGTTAGGTTTTAAAGTTGAATTTGTGGTTACTATAGGGTCCAAGGTTTGGGAAACATTGGAAACCAAATTTTTTGAGCATTTGGTAATCATGTTTATAACCAAATAATACCTCCAATGGGATCTTCATTGACAAAAGTGATATTGGAAGCCGATTCATTTTATGCACAACTGCATAGAAGACTTCATCAAAATATGTTAGGCACATTGAACAACGAGCTAACATAGTCAATCCAATTTCATTGACATGTCTATATTTCCTTTCTACTAGTCCATTTTGTTGGGAAATGTATGGACAAGATATTGATCGTATAATACCTTGATTGGCTAGAATCTTATTAAGAGAGTCAAACTCTTTACCACCATCTAACTACAACCATTTTATTTTCTTGTTGAACTATAACTCGACATGTTATTGGAATAACAGAAAGGCTTGCTTGACCCTTAAATTTTCTTTGAGAAAATAAATCCAAGAGTATCTAAAGTACTCATCAGTGAATAGAACATACCCCATAAAACCATTTGAGGATTTTACAAGGGATGGACCCCATACATCAGAGTGGATCACTTCAATCAAAGTAGTACAACTTTGAAAGATAATGGATGACTCTTTCCCATTTGACAAGAAGAGCACACATCAGATACATGACTAGCAACTATGAAAGACTTATTAAAATATTTAATTACACAATTTATTATCTTAAGGCTACCATATCCTAATTTGTTATGCCATAACTAAAATTTAGAATCAAGAGTCATGTGTACTTACATTTATACTTATGTCATAGTTTGTCGAGTAAGATTGTTGCACTAATTTGCTTATCCTTCCAGTATTGAGTGCAATTGTGAAATCATAGAGTCCATTCTCAACCTTCCCTTGTAGCAACAATTTCCCTAATATCTTGTCCATCACACAACAAGATGAAATTCCAAGTAAATCGAGTTATCTTTAGTAAATTATGAGACATGATGCTTATTTTCGCAAGTGTACGAATCGTTCAAGTAATAAAGTGTACAAAAATTACGGATATCGAACCCACAAGGAATGGCGTTACTAAGTACCGAAATTGACTAACCCTAATTTTATTTGAAAACCGAATTGTTGAAATTGTTTTAAAAGCAAATTAACATAAAACTAAACGCAAATAACAAAATTTAATGTTGTTCACAAATGATTAAAAACGCTAAGGCATTTGATTTCGCTAAATCAATTCAATCCGATTTCAAGTCATGTTATATGAGAATCAAAGCTAAAAGTGATGGTTGAAAAACCCAAACTTATCTAATACTCTCTCTCAAGTTATATTAGAATTACTTATCTATGAAAACCAACTATATTTCTATGAAGATTTAATCACAAATAAGCACATTATGATTTATGGAATTTCTAAAATAACCACATACATCATGAATTAGGTGTCAAACTCGCATTCAACATACAATATTTATCACAAGAAGCATTCATTACACATCTCCTCTCGGTCTCAATATAATGCAAAAAATCATCTAAATCTTGATCAGAAATTTAAAAGCATTAAGCATGGAAATAAATACTCAACTTGAAAACAATGAATTCATATAACAATAACAAAAGAAATCAGATTTCCTTGATTTAACTACATCATAGCCTTAGCAAAAACGAATTAGTTCATAACGAAAATAAGAACAACCATTATCTCAATTGAATCCATGAATAAAAAATCTAAATAAAATGCAGAATATGAAGGCTAAGGAGAAGAGATGAAGAACTCTTGAAGATGAAGACTAGGTAGCAACAATGGTGATGATCCTTCAAGCTTCTCCAAACTTTCTCTCAAAAATTGCTTTTCTCCTCCAAATATTTCTTTTAACTCTTCTTTCTAACGTCCCCCTCTTTCTCCATGATATTGTATATATAGATCTAGGGTTTGGGGGGCAATTTTGGAACAAAACAACACAAAATTGTGTTTTCGGACGAAACTCACCGGCGGCGACAATATTCTCGCGGCGGCAAGAGTTCTGGAAAAGTTACGATTTTGGTTCCGTAGATTCTCGCCGGCGGCTAGATTAATGTGGCCGGCGGCGAGATTCACCTGGCCAACGACTAGATTTATTTGGCTGGCGGCGAGATTAACTTGGCCGACGGCGAGATTTATTTGGCCGGCGGCGAGATTGCTTTGCCAAAACTTGTGCTCCCTGCATGATTTTCAACGTATTTCCTATAAGGTTTTCACCGGCGACGAGAATATTCCACCCGGCGGCGAAATTCCAAATTTTTTTGAATTTTGTTTTATTTTTATTTGCACTCAATCCCGATCATTGAAATTTGTCCCAAACTTCTCCAAAATTATGATTTTACCTGAAATTTCACTTTAAACACGAAATACCCGTGAAATGACATTTATGGATTAAATAATCAAATAAACGCAATTTTCACACAAGTATCAACATTTAAATCATAACAAAAATGCAATAATTTGACTCTTATCAAGACACTTAAGAATGTTTTTAGCAATTTGGGGAACATGTAAAATGTTCTTTATAAAACAATTTCTATCACTACCTTTATTAATAGTAAATGATTTCATACCAAGATTAGTAATGTTCAGTCCATCATCATTTCCAATCATTAGTTTTTGATTTCCTTCATACTTAGTCTTGACAACAAGATTTATTGAGTCAGATGTCACATGATGTGATGCACCTAAGTCTATGTCTCAGTATGATTAGATGAAATGGTAGGTGTGGTTGATGATGCATACATGGCTAACATTTGTGAATTTATTGCATTAGGATCATTATGAGTGATAGGTTGCGTTTGCATTAATTGCACTATAATTGGTGTTAGTGTCATTAGCATCATAGAGTGATTTGGCCTTTGTTGAAAGGCTTGTGTGAACTATGCTTGATATGGTTGTAAATTCTGGGGAGATTGAATTGGCATAGGTTGGACATGAGGTGACACAAGTACACTTGATGAGTATTGAGGGGTTATGGATGGTGAGAATTGATTTGTTAGTAAGTACTGGGAATGTATCTTGGGTTGTATTGAGTTATGTTGTGTATAAGATGTTGATTATTGAATTGATAGGTTACATTCTGGAGTTGTGACTAATATTGAGGTTTATATTGTTGAACCTCTATATGAGGTGTAACAACTCCCCTTTCCTAATAGGTGATAGAAACAAACATTTGAATGAATCTATTCAAACAATTTCCAATAAAATGTCCTAGTTTTTTTCATATCTAACATTTTGAATTATTTCCATTATTAAAGCCCTCTGTCCTATTTTTGTTTCTATATAGGTTATGTGACTAGTTTGGTAGAAATGACTACTTAATGAAAGAATTGATTTCTTGAACATTTGGTATTGAATTTTGGGTTGGATATAGACTAAAACTTTGTACATTTCCAGGTATGCCATACTGAAAGAAGGTCGTAGGTGTGACATTGGTTCTTGGATCAACTTGGTCATTGGTACATAGATTTTGAGGAACATTTTCAAGATTTGCAAATGTAAAGACATGATTGAGTTTGTTTTAGTCAACTATCTTATGTAATAAGCTTATGTGTGAGTTCTTGAATATTTTCTCCCCCTTCTTGGATGGTTGCCACCACTGATTCATACTCACCATCTAAGCCATTGCAAATTGACAATATTTGATCTTCATCACTGATATAGCAATCTTTTGAAGCCAATTGTGAGGTTAATGTTTGCACTTTTTGTACAAACTCACTAACATTTAGGCCACATTTCTTGATAGAATTTAACTCTACCTACATAATATTTGATTTTGATTGTGAGCCAAAGAAGTTTTCAAGAACTGCCCAAATTTGATGACTAGTTTCATAACTCCTTACTTTCTTGACAAATGTTTATGTCATTGAATATCACCCTGGATGCAATCATCTAGTCCTCCCTCAACCATACATGTATTCTCCATTTACAAAGCCATCTTGGTTCAATTTCATTAGACATGGTAAAGTATTGAAGACGAAGCCTTCGACTTATTAATGATCATAATTCTTCTTTTTTTGGAATAAAGTATTCATCATCGATGGTTTCTTTATTTAATGTTTTGAAGTTTATTACCATTCTCTTTTTTTCCTCTTCATTTTTTAGCTTCTTTTTTGACTAAGAATGCTAGACTAAGGTGAGGTGAATTACTTGGCATTATGACTATTAGTTCCAAAAATTATTGAATTTGTTTTCCAAATTCAATCATGTCTTCTGAAGTATTAATCACAGGTTTTACTCTAATGACTTTGTTAGGGGTCTCTTAGTTTTATGTTAGAAATAATTTTAGATTTATTTAATTTTAGATCTAAATCATTTTCTAAACTTACTATTTTTAATATTTTTTACATATTTGTTAAAGCTTTATCTTTCTGTATTTCATTAAAAAATAGTTTTGTTTCTCTTCTGTATCTAATGGATTATTTTCTAAATAAATCTTGCTGCTGCTTTGTGTCTATCTTACCACGTTCTCGCTTTTTATATTGTTGCATAAAATTTGGGTTTCATAAAGTCAAAACTTTTCTCATTTTTAACATATAAATGGTTTTACCATCTAGTATTTTTACACTTATTTTATTGAGATATTATGTAAAAGGTCAATATAAGTTTAGAAAATTGTTTCCTATTAATAAATCACTCCTATTTCTTGTTGATATATTATAGGAATATGAAATTTCTCTCCTCCTATTATTATATTTGTATCTTTTAAGACTTTTTTAAGATTTATTGTAGTTTTATTAACAATTCTTACAATTAAATCTTTTGGTACTTATTTCTAATGTTCCTATAGGAATACATATTTACTAGCTACATATATATTAGCTTTTGTATCTACATATGCATGCAAATGGTAACTTCTTTTACCTTAAAATTTCAATCTTATCTTAATATAAGTATTGTTTGGATTTGTAATACTATACAAATTATTCATCTTTTGAAGAGTATTCACATTCTGAGTATTCATATTCATATTCAGTTATTTATTCATCAGTTTCTTCTAATAGATAAATATAACTAGTATCATCTATATTTGATTTCTCTATTAGTTTTAATTCTATCTAAAAAACTTATTATAAAACTTTTGATTTCAATAGAAATTTGCTTTTAAATTCTTTTTTATATTGGAGCCTATCAGGGTGTTTATTAGCGTAATGTCCTTCCTTATTGCGAATCCAACATCTGTATTTTTTCTCTGATGAGCAATAATTTTTGTTTTCTAGAAGCTTATACATTTTTTCTCCTAAAATATCTTTTTTATGAGTTTTTTATTATATATTATCTTATATTTTTGAAAGTCTTATTTTCTAAATTTATATCTTTTGGATGTTTTGTATTTTTTGCACTTTTGTTAGTTAGATTTTATGCTACATCCATACTTTCCAAGCATTCTAAAATCTCATGTATAACAATAGATTTTATTATTTTCTCTTATTTTTTATATTTATGTTTTCTTATATTTAATGATTATCTAATTTTAAGAGTTCTTATTGTTCTTCCTAAGGTGTCTGGTATAGTTTTCATATTTCTTTTATTCCATCATTTTGTATAGTTTTATGTAATGTTCTAAGTAATTTATATAAAAAATATTTCCTTATAAGTTTCTTACATGGAGGGTGGTAACTTATGATAATACATTTCATATTCACAAATAAAAAAATCTATACAACAAATGTCACATATTTTCATATTTGTTAAATATCATTTGACTTTATTAATTTCATTTTCAATGAATTGAGTGATATGTCTATCTTCGTCTTTTCCAATAAATTCACTATGTATTTTATTTACTACAACATCTTAGTACTCCTTATCTTTGAGAGCATTCCTTTGCATTTATAAATTTTGTTGTTATGTTAAATTTGAAAAACAATTTTTTACATTTTTTATCATTTTGTGGGCTGCTAAGACTATACAAGTTGAAGGGTTTGATTGTATGGTTGGAAAAGTTTGTATGATTACACTCATACCATTAGACCATTTATCTATGTCTTTTTTCCTACCTCTTATATAATCTAAATATAAAACATTATACCTACAATTTTCATGAAGTTTGAATTCTAGTGGGATACTATCTCTAGTTTCTCAATGTATTCATTCTTTCATTTTGGGTTGTTGTTTTCTTCTAAAAGGAATGTTAGATTATTTTGGTCTCTACCTATTTATTTCTTCTCTAAGTGGATCAAATGTTCCTTCTTAATGCGGAACTGGTAATAAAATAGATTTCATATGATGTTTTTGGATCGTATTTTCTAGCTCAAAATCAGTTTCACTGACTATTGTCATATCATCTTCCTCTTTATTTGTACAAAGTTTTTTTTTTATCATAATGACTTCCTAGTTCTTCATCTGTTAAGGTTAACATACTAGCCAATTTTTTATGTCCCTATTTTTAAGGTTTGTAAATTGTTCTTCTAATTCTTTTTTATATTCCATTAAACTGGGATTATAGCTTCTTATTTATCTTTGGGTTTCTCCTCATTCTTTCTTTTATCATTTCTTGATATCAATGCATCTGATCTGCTAGATGGTTGATCAAACTTGTAACCTATAATTTTATTGTCTCTAGGTATGTTATTCACATCTCTTATTAATTCTGTAGATTCCTTATGTATGTCTTATTGTAATTTATTATAACCATATTCTCTTATTTCTTTTAAGATAAGGACTTGATGTTTGATTTTGGCTATATTTATTTATTTTGCTAAAAGAAGCTTTTATTATTATTATTTGGTTTTTTTATATACTTGTTAAGCTTCCATTAAAATCTAATTATATATTCTGTAGTTTATTTTTGAAAATTATTGTGATAGTAATGATATCATTTTATTCCTAATAGTACGTCATGGATTAATACTTTCATTATATTAACTTCTTATTCTAGATTTGTCTTATATGTAAGAGGTTTCTTCTTCATGATCTATAAACATAAAACTTGATATATTACCTTTTCTTCTTAGTATCATAGGTTTTTCTTTTACATCTAAGTTCTATTCTTCTAGTATTTTAAAGGCTGTTAATATTTCTACTTTTATTATTTGACTAATTTCTTGAAAATTTTTGTTCATTTATATGAATTCATTTTGTCCATATATTAAACTATTATGTTTGTTTATTAATGAATATCCTACTATGTGGTATACTAAAAATGGATGATTTCTCTCATTCATTAAATCAACTATTTCAAATTCATAGGTTATACTTAATATTTGGTTTAAGGTCTTATCATTAATATTAATGGTAAACTTAGGACATACTTTGAATTTTAATTTATGATATCTTAGATTTTCATAGATCATTCCTAATAAAACATCTTTTTTATTTATTATTCTATTATCTAATAGTGCTAATTTTATTAGTATATCAATTCCTTTTTAAAAATTTACTTTTATTAATATTTGGATTATTTCTAAATGGATGTATCTAATTTTTCTTTTATCCTTATGACAGATTTTTTATAGTTTATTGATAATGATTTCTTTATTAATTAATGGTATATTATACATTCTTTTTATGTCTATAATACTAATACTCATTTTTTTATAACCTATTTGATAATAAATTATATATTTTCTTAGAAATATTTTCTTTATTCTTGAGGATGATGAATCTTTAAATTCATCACATTCCTTATGATTTAACCTTATTTTTTGAATTTTTTCAAATTTAGTTTGTTAATTATCATTTCTTGTGAGAAACATCCTTACATATCTTAGGTTTTTATTTATATTATTTTTTAATTCTCTATTATTTCTTGATTTTTTTATTATTTTTTGTCATTTTTATGCATAAAAGAGTAGAGTTTACTTCCGTTAAGTTTACAAAATATTTTTGATATTTTAAAACCTAAAAAATATTTGTGATATTAATTCAATATTTGAGAGTATTATTGATATTATCATGTTTTTCTAGATATCGCTTTAGAACATCATTTTTGTGTCAAGATTTTACATTTTTTCCCTTTAGTTCTTTTTGAGTGTTTAGGTTCCAAGTTATTCTATCTATTTTCTTTTATCTTTCTCTACTCCATACATCAAACCTTCTACCACATACTGTTCCACTAGGTCAATGATTGTATCACTGTCGTTGACTAACGATACTTTGATGTTCATACTTTCTTACAGATCGGTGAGATGAACTATAAGTCACCACCAAATTAATTTTTGATTTCTTCCTTATTTTTCATCTCATTCATAAATCATGTCATTTGTATTTCATTTACATTTTGGTCGAGAAAATCCTCCATTCATCTAAGACTAATAATTATCAATTATAATCATTTATTATTATGAATGGACATGTGACGGACAAGAACAATTATGTTAATAACTATAAACATCCCGCACCATTTTTGATTCATTTGGTTAATAACCATTAGTTATGAATCAATATCAATTTTCTCGTGGTTTTACCACGTTTCTTATTTTTTTAAGATTTATTCAAAAATATATTTAGTTTATAAAATTTTAATTTTAATTTTATTATATTATTTAAAATATTGATATTAATTTCATTTTTTTTAACTATTTAGCACATATTTTTAAGTAAAATAAAAAAATTTAATCTAACTATAAAAGTATTGTGTGTTTTGTTATAAACATTATATGCTCGGTTTCGATTAACCGCAGTTTTGATGTCATGCCTTTTCGATTACGGTTATTTTTGAAAAAAAAAAAAACTATCATATTTTTAATGATAACTACAATTTCAATTATCTACTCTTAAAATTTTCATCCCTATTTTTGATAAATGTCTATTGAAATCAATTGTAATACATGCATGCATCTTATGTCTTATGATTCACACCCACTGAAAAGGAACTTTTAAAAAGAGGATAGATACCCAGATTTGATCAAAGATTCATAGGCTAGCAACTTAAATAGCTTTTCGAAAAGCCAATTTTTAATTCCAATTTTGGCAATAATTCATGTGAAACTATAGCTAAGAACAGTTTTAAATTTGGTCTAGTGGAAGTGAAGTTTAGAATTACTCTACTTGTATAAATAAATAATAATGATAAATATAAAATAATAAATATTGGAAAAATAAATAGCACATAAATATTTAAATGGTTCAATATTTTAATGTAAAATGTTTATTCCACTAAAGATGACACACAAAACAATCACTATTAAAATCCAAATAAAAATACAAACACTAATAGGAATGACATAAAAAAATAACTTTGAAATATCTTCAAAAATACCTCTCAAACATAACGGAAGTTAAATCTCATGAAAATAAATGGTAACATTTCATAAATAAAAATGGAAGAAGAAATAATAGAAAATAAAAAAATAATAGAATTAGAAATAGAAGACATATCAATATATTTTCAGAAGACATATCAATATATTTTCAAAAGAAATGGTAATAAGTAAAAAGAAATTTAAAGGAATTCAAAAGATAAAATTAATCTTAAAGAAAAATATGAATTTAAAGATCCATCATTTTCATCTTTAAGGAAATTATTCCTAAGAAAAAACATAATTTATTATGGAATAAGTAATAAAAAAAATGAGCATCAGTATCAAAGATGGAAAAGGAACGTATAATATACCAATAATTGACAATGAAACTATATTGAATAAACTATCCAAAATCCCCCGAAAAGGATAAAGAAAAAATTGGATACATTCATGTAGGAGGAATCCAAATATTAATATAATCTCATTTCAGAGAAAAAATAGATGCACCCATAAAAATAGCATTGGTAGATAATATAACAATAAACAAAAAATATACCGTACTATGAATGATCTACGGTTAAATTTGGGATATCAGAAGCTAAAATTTAAACCAAGTATTAAGTGTAGCTTATGAATTTTAAAGAGAAGATATAATGAAATAAAAAAATTATCAATTTTCATTAGACTACATAGTAGGATATTCATTAATAAACAGTCATAATAGTTCAATATATTGACAAAATAAATTTATAGAAATAGATAAAACCTTTCAAGAACTTGGACAAATAATAAAACCAAAAATACTGATAGACATTGAAATACCGGAGCAATAGAAATTTAGATATCAAAGAAAAACCTATGATACCAAGAAGAAAAGGTAATCTGATTAAAAATAATAATATACCAAGATTTAATTTTATAGACCATGAAGAAGAAACTTCTAACAAAGAAGTTAAAAAACTAAAAGATTAAGTTCAAGTAATGAAAACATTAGTTCATGATGTCATTTTAGGAAGATAATAATGCTTAAAGACAAATTAAAAAATATACAGTTAGAAAGAGATAGAAACCTAATAGGCGTAGAAAAAAATCAAGCAACATTAATGAAAGTTTTGAGAGTTTTAACAGATAAAATGGATTTAGTTCAAGAATCAAACACAAAATACCTCCAAGATATAATCTAAACACAAAAAAATTATTAAAAAAATAAAGGAATTTGGTTATAATAAAATACAACGAGATATACATATAGAATTTTCAAAATTTAGAAAACATGTATATAACATAGATAGAAACAATGATATTATAAGTCATAAATATAATCCCTTAGAATTATTAAAAGTAGAATCACCTATGAGATCAGATGCTCTGATACCTAGAAATGAGAGAAGAAAAACCTGATGAAAAAAATATAAGTCCAATTTAATGGAATTAAAAAAAGAATTAATAAAATAATTCATGAATACCAAAAATAAGGACATAGAAAAATTAATTAGGTTGTTAAAACTAACCAATGAATATTTAGAAGAATATTATAATGAAAAACTTTGTACAAATAAAGAGGAAGATGATATGATAATAATTAGTGAGATTGATTCTGAACCAGAAATCATGACCCTAAAATATCATATAAAATCAATTTCATTATTAGTTTCATGCTAAGAATAAACATTTAATCCACATAGGGAAGAAAGAAAAAGACAAAGGTAAGGAAAGCCTGACACTCCAAATAGAAGAAAACAACACCTAAAATGGAATAAGGGTTGCATCGGGGAAATAGAGGTAGTATCCCACCATGAAAATTATAGATTGGATCTCTTAAATCAAGATTGTATAAGGATAGGAAAAAAGCCTTAGATGAATGTGCTAGTGGCATGTGTGTACTCATACAAACCTCTCAAATTACATAAAAAAAATCCTTCAATTTATAGGGTATTAGTAGCTCATAAAAAGACAAGAAATGTTCAAGTTTGGTTTTCAAATTTAACAAACCAACAACATTTATTAAAGCAAGGGAATGCTTCCATAAGAAGAGAATATTTAGATATAGTAATAAATTAAATATAAAAGTAACTTATTAGAGAAGATAAAGGAAGAACTGTCACTAAATCCAGTGAAATGTGTTACCACAAATCACCACCATCTATGTAAACAACTTATAGAAAAATGTTTTCTCCAAAAATTACTTGGAACATTACATAAGATCTTAACAGAAAGATGGAATCATAGAAATAGAGAAACCATACCAAACATCCTATGAGGAAGAATAAGATGTCTTAAAAGCTGTATAATCATTAAATGCTAAGAAACAAAGGAATATAAACAAATAAGAGGAAATTATAAAATTTGTTGTGATACAAGAGATTTTAAAATACTAGAAAAATATAGATGTAACATAAAATCCTACAAACAGAAATATAAAAAAGTCAAGAAATTTAAAAGATACAAATTCAAAAAACAAGATTTTCAAAAAATATAAAAAAAGATTTAATATGGAAACCTATAGAATAAGATATTTTAGAAGAGAAAGGTATAAACCTCCTGAAAATAAAAACTATTGCCCTTCAAAGAAAAAGAAATGTAGAGTTGGATCTGTGACATTATGCCAATGAATGCCTTAGCAAGCTTTAACATAGGAAAAAATTTAAAAAGGAATTTTCATAAAAAAAAATTAAAATAAGCTTTTAAGATGGAATTAGAACCAATTAAGGATTCAGATATAGATTATACGTACAATATTTATCTATTAGAGGAAACCGAGGAGGAAAAACCTAACTCAAGATATGGACACTTAGAATATGGATACTCTTCATCATAAGACGAATGATTTGTATAGTATTACAAATCTAAATAGTACATATATTAAGGTAGGGCTTAAATTTAAAGGTTATGCTAGCTATCATTTACATGCATATATAGATACAAACGCTAGTATGTGTGTAGCAAGTAAATATGTGTTTTCAAAGAAACATCGGAAACATGCATCAAAAGATTTAATTGTAAGAATTGCTAATAATACTATAATAAATCTTAATAAGGTTTTAAAATATACAGATATAATGATAGGAGGAGAAAATTTTCATATTTCTACCATATATCAACAAAAAAAGGAGTTGATTTATTGGTATGAAATAATTTCCTAAACTTATATCAATGTTTTATACAATATTTAGACATAATAAGTCTAACAATATTAGATGGTAATATCATTTATGTATCAAAAATAAGAAAATATTTAACTGTATCAAACCCAACTTTTATATAACAACATAAAAAGCGAAAACATGGTGAGATAGACACAAAACAACAAAAACCTTTTTTAGAAATTATTTCATTAGATATAGAAGATAAATAAAACTTTTTTCTTAATGAACTATATGAAGATAAAGCCCTATTACGTATCAAAAAACTTTAAAACAGTAAGGTCAAAAAATCCTTTGAATCCAAAAATCAATAAATCTAAAACGATTTCCAATGATTTGTACTCCAAAAGATAGGATTGAATTTGAAAAAACAATTCAAGAACTTTTGGAACTAAAAGTCATAATACTAAGTAATTTACCTCACTCTATTCCAAAGAAAGAATAACTATTATCATTAATAAAAGAAAAGAAATACTTCTCAAGTTTTGATTACAAAAGTGAATTTTGACAAATAAGAATGGATGAAGAATCTTAAAAATTGCCCCCGAGGAAAATTCCAAAGGACTGTTGTACCATTTTGGATTAAAACAATCCACATGTATCTTTCAAAGATATATGGATAACATCTTTAAAAAATTACAAAATATTTGTCATGTCTATATAGATGATAATTTGGTGTTCAGTAGTGAATTAAATAAAAATTATTTGGATATTATTAATATTCTACAAGAATGTAGGAAATAAGACATAGTACTATCTGAAAGGAAAGCAGTACATGATCAGCATAAAATTAAATATTTAGGGTTGAAAATTGAAGATCATAATCTACAACCCCATATATTAATAATAATATTCAAGGATTTCCTAGTGAAATAAAAAAAAAATTACAAAGATTTCTAGGATGTTTCACATATGCTAACACATATATCAAGAAACTTGCATAAATGCAAAAACCTTTACAAGCAAAATTGAAAAAAAAATCATATCTAAAAATGGATAGAACAAGATAATTTGTATATGGATAAAGTAAAAGCATAATAAAAAATTTATCAACTTTATACCATTCAGGGTCAGATGATAAAATGATAATTGAAATAAATGCTTCACAAGAATATTAGGGAGCAATTTTGAAAGAAAAAGTAGATGACAAAGATCAATATCTTTATAGATATACATCAAGATCTTTCAGTGGTCTAGAATTAACTTATCATAGTAGCAAAAAAGAATATCTAGTTGTTAAAAAGGCTATTAAGAAATTTGCAATATATTTCATAAGTTTTAAATTCATTGTTAGAACTGATAACAAGAATTTTAGTTATTTTTTAAGAACTAATATTACAAATGATAAAAAAAACAAGGAAGATTAGGTAGATGGAAACAATGGTTCAACCACTATAATTTTGATGTCGAACATCTCTCAAGAAATAAGAATAGTTTAACAGATGCTCTTACCAGAGAATTAATACCTCTAACTATTTTAATGCTTACAAGAATGGAACATCTTGATATCAAAATCAAAATAAAGGAAAAGATGATAAAATTTCTATAGGAACAACTTGAGCTATTATACCTCAAGAAGTCTCTTGTGGAGACAAGAAATAAATAGGAAGACCTTGATTGATCAAAACAACTCTTAGAGTCCAAAAACTCTAAAGAGGAATCTTTATCAAAAATTCAATCTAAATAAGATAAAACTTATAAAGAAAGAATTCAAGATGAAAAGGAAGAACCTAATAGTTCAAAAGAGAGTAACATCTTTGAAATAAGAAAGCTCCATTGGGCTGATGAAGAAGAAAAAGAAGAAAAAAAAAGACTTATATGGTCAATAATGACCAAAAACCAAGAATCTACAACAATTGAGCAAAAACAAGTAAATCTATTATTGGGTTTAATGGAGTAAACCATAAAGCCTTCACAAACATAATAGAGGTTGAAGGTAGTTATGCCAATTACAAAGTACCAAAACTAATAACTCCAGAGGAGATAGTAAGGAATTACTCTACAACACAACAAGAAAAACTAGCAGCACGAATCATGTTGACAACCCTAGGGAAAATATTAAGGGCTCCAGTACTATTTAGAGAAGCATCTCTCCTAGAGACATAAAAAATAGTAAGGCATTCAATGCTATTCAAGGAAACCTCCTCCAAAAATTCATTAGTCATTAAAGATGAAAAGGACCAATATAAAAATCTTAGCAAACACATGATTGAGCCTTTATAACTTGGCTAAAAAATCTACCAATGAACATATAAAAGATATGAAGTTCTACACTACAAAAGGAATTCCCTATGGGAAGTAAATTAAATATTTTGGAAGGAGTTGATCCAATATTTGCTTACAAAGATTTCCATACAAGATTAATATAAAACATATATCTAGGAATTAATTTAAGTGGATTAAATTATTTCCCAAAAAATTTCAAAAAAGCAATCAAGAACTTCAGTAAGAAGATAAGAATAGGTGACAAGCCTATTTATCTCAGATTATTTTATTCACTAATAGACTAGAATGAGGAAGAATGTATCAATCCCTACCAATTTATCAAGCTAGGGATTTCCAACACAAACAAAGAAGTTCCCAAATCAAGTGCGCTTCTAGAAAAGGAATTCAACACATAAGAACTTTTGTATTAAGAGGTCAAATGTTAAACCAAATTTACTATGAACTCTAGAAAATTGATAATTCTACTAAGATCAAAGTAAGTTACTCAACTAGTAAAGTCATTATCACTTATCATGGTAGCATGGCTCTCTCCAAACAGGATGATGAAAAAATCACCAAATATGAGACAAATTTTAACAACAATAACATGAAAATTAGACAAAAATAAGGAAGGTATTCTATTTTTATACCAGAAAAGCCACCAAAAATCACAAATGCATTTACTGCATCAAAGATCGAGAAGATAAAGACACAACGTCATCCAAAGGACTGTGGACAAAAAATGACAAGAAAGAATAAAGAGAAGGAACTGTCAGTAGAAGACAAAAAAGAAAAATAAAGATGTAAACTCACATATTTAGTCGGCAACATGTGCTAAGGAAAAAGCAATGGATGATATTTAAAGTGGTAAAACAGATGAATTATCAATGTAAGGATAAAATAGTAATTCCTATCATGTAAACAAGGATTCCTTGTGCTATGAAAGGAACTCTTATTCTCATTTGAGAGGAGACAGAAAACAATTATAACACACAACTCAAAAAACATACAGCTTCTAGAATAACAACCCCTTCTATCCAGAAATCCCAACCATTAATTATATACCTAGTAATTATGAAAAGCTAAGAATCCTTTCAAGGTTATTAGTTGGCCTTAAGATTACAATATTTATTATATTAGGAATAAAATGGAGTCCAATCATTCTTTTCTTGCAAGTCTAAATTGGACACCATCTATTTACGAATGTAGAAGGCTTACCATTACCTAAAGGATATTGAGGTTTGAGCAAGGCTGTGGTATAATCGGCGTAACATGAGAGGATGAACAAAAAGGAAGGCCGTGGTGAACCCATTAAGTTCATGTATAATAATTATAACTTTTAAGCCAATTAAGAATCTTAAATATCTAAATATTTTCTTATATTAAGTAATAATACTAATAAACATAAAGATGAAGATAAAAATAACGCAATATTATAATAAGAAAATTAAAAAAATTATCTTTGATAATTATAGGACTTAATAACTAGCATTAAAAAGCTAGTCCCTAATTTGGTATCAGAGCTATAGCAATATTAACATAATATGGATGGAAAAGTTAACACCATTAGATTTAGAGTTATCAATGGTATTAGCCATAAATTCTAGGGGCATTATAACATTTTCTACAAATCTTAAGAGCATAAGTGAAAATGTGTTAAATCCCAAGAGCATTTTAGATAAATATCAATACTAATATAAAACAAAACTCACAAAATCAAATCTGAAATACACATTATCTTTTACCTTGCATGATAACCTAGAGCACAAGTGATGTATTGTAAGGGTGGACGTAGATTGGTTGGTTGGTTTTTGAGCCATTTTACAAGCCGACCTTATCTTGGTGGTTTTGAAAACCCAAAACCTTAACCTACCTATTACCCCCCAAAAAACCAACCTTCAAGCCAACTTATAAGGTCGGCTTGAGAGAGCTTGGCTTGGCGGTCATGGATTCATAATCATAAATGAGGCTCAATTGAACATAACTCCAATGTAATTTTCAATGGTGAAATCCACCTTACCTTGCCAAAGTCAATATATCATTGTATATATTCACTAAGTAAAGAACAAATAGAAGGTAAAAGCATAACTTTAATGAAACCCTTAGATTTTTGGTGCTTTATTATTCCATCTTTGTATTCTCACTCAATAAATAAGTAAACAAAAAATCCTCTATTCAAAAAAATCCATATTGAAATAAAATAAGAGAATTGTCAAAAACCAATGAAAAAGTATAAGAAATCTCTTACAAACTTAATTGAAAGAGAAAATAGAAGGAATGATCTAATTCTAGACATGAATTATTGTGTAAAATTTAAAAAATAAAATAATATGTAATAGTCGACGGAGGACAACATTGGAAGAAAAGATAATGTTGGAAGAGAGGACAAAATTAAAGGCATAACGGGTGCCTCGATGGTAATATTGTTGGATGAAGAATAATTTGATGATGAGACTACTAGTTGGAGGAACAGTTGATGGTGACACAGCCAGCTAGAGAAGAAGTTAGAGGCGTTGATGTCGGCACTGTGGTTAGTGTGTCATCATGGGCGTGATTGAAAGCCTAGAATAATTTAAGAAATAAGAGTGAAATTTAGGTTTGAAAAGGAGTTTACATTTTATATATAGGAGTAATTAAAAAATATATTTAAAAATATAACATATATTAAAAGTAGAGGTTCGGTTCAACTTTGTAAGGTTTTTTAATTTTCAAACCTCCAACCGACATGATATGGTCAATTTTGATATTTTTTGAACCTATTTAGACTACTAATCTCAAAAATATATATATTCGATTTAGACATAATGTATTGATATGGTTCTCCAATAAGAGGAGACCGCTTACTTCAAAAACCCAAAGCAAACATTAGTAAAATGATGGCTTTACTAATTCAAGAAGAAGTTATTTGGATTCTTTTTCACACGATAGTGATGGACTTAATGACATCGTTGGTGTTAATTCTATCGCAAGTCTACTAGAGTTTTACGCTCACCTCAAAACTATTATTATCCTTCACGTAAAAAAGATGGAGAATTGGGAACAAAATATTATCCATTGCCATAATTACCAAAATTGACATTATTAATAAAGCAAAATTATTGTATTTTTTTATTACTACAATAAAGAACATTTAAGTCAAGATTTAAAGTCAATTATAAGGAAAAATTGATTTTCGTTAGGTGGTATTTGTTTAGCCGTTCAGATAGTGATGGGAATTTTTGAGCTATGCATATCACACCTCTTATGGATCTAGCTTTCAATAGCGTAGAACATGTTATGAGAGATAATATATTTTAATTCAATATGCTTATAAACCAACTTAAAATTTAAAGTCGATTCTAGTAAAAAAAAATCTACTTTAAATATATATAAAATTAAAAATATTAAAAAAATCACTACATAGCATTGATTGTACGTGTCAAAAATCGCTACACATCGAAGCCACTTGTAGTGTCAGCTACTTCAATGTGTAGTGTTGGTTAACATGTACAATTGATGTGTTATGTAGTGTCGATCCTACATATCATTGGCATCAATTGACATATACAACCGACGCTACACGTGGTATATAGCTTCGGTTCTACTTATCAACCGATGTTACACATGATGTCGTGTCAAGCGATGCATATAACCGATGCTATTTGCCACGTGTAGCATTCATTAACACGTAGAATTGACACTAACTAGCTTTTTTTCCTTTTTCTTCTTCCTTCCTTCCCCAAAAATTCCCACTACTATCTCCTTATTTCTTTCTCTCTCTCTCTCTCTCTCTCTCTCTCTCACACACACACACACACAACACCACCACATCGTGTTCCATTTTTTACCATCATTTTGGCGCCATTACCTGGATTTTGTTTCTCATCACTTACTGACCTAGATCCACCTATTTTTAGTGCTTAAATCTTTCTCTAACACTCACCATTTTCTTACCCATTTTTTTCCACTTTCTCACTTACTAAACACATTTTTCTTCAATTATCTCACTTGTTTGATTCTTGTAAGTATTTTTATGAACTATTTTCCACTTATTATTCATGTTTTTATATTTTTATTTTATTTTTACAAATTTAAAGTTCTTTTTTTAGAATTTTTCTTATATATATCATGTGTTAATGATTACTTTTATATATATCTTTGTATTATCTAATTATATATATAAGGCATGTTATTATCTACTTTAAGTTAATCAATTGTCACATTTAGAAATGTTTTATGATTCATCTTTTGTGAATCAATATCAAAAGGAGAATGCTAACACAAGAGTGAAACAATTATGTGATAGAGCATTAACACTTTAGAAATTTTAAAAATTGATAATCCATTGGCCACTAAAGTTTGAAAAATGTCAAGATCATTGGATCTTGATAATCCTTGATCTAGATGGTAATAATGTTTGGACATGTGACTCAGCTTCTTTAGAATTGAATAAAATTGTAAAACATTCGCTGAAATATAAGATTTATACCTAGCTATTTTCTTCTATTGTATTGAATAAAACTACTAACTCTTTTAAACTTTGATAGGGAATCAAAGATATAGAATAAGAGTAAGGGCATCATCCTTAAAAAAATAAAAAATCATGTAAGGGATAATGTTATGGTATGCGCAAGTAAATATTAATAATGAATTTTATTAATTTAATGAATTATACAATTGAATAATAAAGATGTTTGAATAGATAAATCATATCTACTTATTTTTGTAGATTCCACGACAATAAGATGGTGTTATGTCTTATTACTATGTCATGAAATTTATGAGATCATCTCAAATATAAACATGTCAATTCAAAATGTGATAATCTCTTCAATTAATATACTCTTTTAACATATAAGTTATTTTTTAATAAATTTATGATGTTAAATAATAATTTAAATTTAAATACATGTAGTTCTTTGGTTAATAATATGTTCAACATTCAAAATAGTTATGAAATAGGTTTTGTTTATTTAATTTTTTGGAATCTTAATAGTTGTAAGGTTCTATTTGATATGTTTACAAGTACATGCTTCGTGTATTCTTATATCATTTAAAGTTCATTGTAAGTAGATGATTGTTAATACAAGTCATAAACTAGTAGTTATATGGGGAACTATTATAGGGTATTTTTTTCTACTTCTAAAATAACTAATATATTGATCTTTTAACATATATTTTTTACTAAATTTATGACGTTAAATTATTATTTTGAGCTTAAATATATGTAGCTTATTGGTTAAAGTAAAACAAGCTACGACATGTAAATTTTGAAGATTAATGAGATGAATGGGTAGAATATATATTCCATATTATAAGGTCAGTAGAAGAATCATCAGAAGAAAAATATGATGATATTATGGAATAGCATAGGAACCATTATTATTATGTGCTTATCTTATAAATAATAACACATATAATAATAGATATATACAATCTCATATTTAATATATCATGCACGTATATTTGCTTATAATATTTAGTGATATTATAATTAAGTTAGATTTGTATATATGCATTACATGTAAATTATTTTTAGTTATAAGTTGATTCTTAATTAATTAGTATCATGTTTTTTAAATGAATTAAAAGGTTTTAAACTCTTTTCAATATATTCTAGTTGTTTTTTGTTGCTATGTCATTCAAAATGTGAAGGAGGTAGCAGAAAATAACCAAAGTTATGTTTAGGGATTATATAATTTTAAGTTGGTTCTAATGTCAAATTGACTTAAAAAATTTAAGTTTGTTCTAGAGTATAACTTGTTTGGTATTAAATATGTAACGAACATATGACCTAATAAGTATAGGTATCCCACTAAGGTATAGCGAGGATATAGGGCTGGCTCAACAAATGGCATGAGCCCAATGAGCTTGGTAAAATTTACAACTCAATCGACACAAGTACCTCATTATCAAACTGCAAGGTCTTGGATGTCAAGACCTGGTGAAACTATGATATTATGACGTGATTACGATCCTCCCTCTCCATGAGCGACCTGAATACAACGACCTCACTTTATTTGTGTGTAACACTTGTAGCGATCTACTTTCTATTTAAACTAATTTGTGTGCAATTTTACTATATATGTAACCATATACCTAGGTCACTTAATACGTATCTTGCCATATACGTAATATTTTATACATGTATATATACCCCTTAAATGAGGAGAATAGGGATCCAATTCATTATCTAAATTTCAACTTCTCACTAAAAATCACTAAGATCTGACACCTGAAATTCTCTAAAAAAAATTGGTACCAGCTTCTATGAATATGATGTACTTAAGGACTAAGTCCTAGGTTTGAGGCTTGAGGAAGGTGAAAAGAACTCGTTAACGTACCTCGAATTGGAGATGGAGTCTACAGACCCTCCCATAGTAAAGTACGGGGCCCATAAGTATATCCTAACATTCTCAATTAGTACCAGCTTCTATGAATCTAAGGTACTTAAGGGCTAGATCCCAGGATCGAAGCTGGGGAAGGTCGAAAGAAATGCGTCATAGCTTAGTTGGAGGTGGAGTTCATAGACCCCCCAATTATATAAAAGCTACAGGCCCACGCAGATAACCCTTATAAAAATGTGCCCTTTTAATGTTAGGATATACTCGTGGGCCTCGTACCTTACCGTGGGAGGGTCCTTAGACTTCATCTCCAACTCAGTTATGACGTATTTCTTTTGTCATTCTCTAAGTTCGAAGCCGGGGAAGGGCAAAATAAATGCATCGTAACTCAGTTGTAGATGGAATCTAAGGACCCTCCCATGGTACAGTATGAGGCCCACGAGTATATCCTAACATCTTAATTGGTACCAACCTCTATGAATCTGTGGTACATAAAGACTAAGTCTCAAATTCTAGGCTTGGGAAAGGCAAAAGGAACTCGTTAACGTACCTCAGATTGGAGATGAAGTCTACGGATCCTCACATGGTAGAGTACGGGGCCCACGAGTATATCCTAACATCTTAGTTGGTACCAACCTCTATGAATCTGTGGTACTTAAAGACTAAGTCCCAAGTTCTAGGCTTGAGGAAGGCGAAAGGAACTCGTTAACGTACCTTAGATTGGAGATGGAGTCTATGGACCCTCCCATGGTAGAGTACAGGGCCCACAAGTATATCCTAACATAACTGACTTAAAATTTTAAATCGGTTTCCGCGTAGGATTAACTTAAAATTTAAAGTCGATTGACAAGTAGGACCGACTTAAAATTTAAAGTCGATTGAAACATAGGATTGAATGAAAATCTTTAATTCAGTTGATATATAGGACCAACTTTAATTTAAAAATTGGTTCTATTTTGGAACCGATTTAAAAATTTAAGTGACCTCATTTTAAGTCAATTTACTAAAATGACTTAAAACCCATTTTAAATAGGTTAAAATCTAACTTAAAAGCCCTTTTGTTGTAGTAAGGTTTGAATTATTAAATTATAAATATTGACCTTTACTGAGGCACTCAACATTATAACATTATATGCAATTTAAGAGTGTAAGTATGTATTATAAGCAAATATGAAACTATGTTCTAGGTGACATTGAATCAATAGTAATCAACCTTACAAAAAACAAAAAATAGATTGAAACACCAAATCAAATATAGATACTATGTTTTACACACGAGAATGCCAACACAAATATAATAGAGATTACAGTACTTACATAACCAATAACAATGCAACTAGTATTAGAACTCTCTTCATATACCAAACCAAAATTAGAAGTGCCTTTCAAATACCAAGTATCAATTTCACAGCTTGTCAATGACCCTCTTCTAGAACTGTCCATGTATCTACTTTCATCACTAAAAATTTTGGACGAGTACAAACCATAGTATATATCAAATTATTAATGGAATTACCTTATGGAACATGTGACATGTAATGCTCTTCTTCTTCTAACCGTGATGACAAATCTAAAGATAGCCTCAAAGTTATAGCTAATGGTATACTTATAGGTTTATACTCCTATATCAAAGAATTTAAGAACTTTTTCGATATACATTATGAGATAAATAAAGCTTACCTTCTTGTCTATCCCTGTAAATTTTCATGCATAAAATTTTCTTCACTATACCCAAACCTTTCATCTCAAACTCACTACTAAGTTAATACTTTAATTTTTGAATCTTAAACTTATTCAACTTATTCTTAGAAACACTAAGGATGCCATTAACATATAGCAACAAGTATACAAATGAACCCTGATGAAACCTTTTATGATAAACCTATCTTTCATAATCACTCATGGAGTAACCATGATTAATCATAAAATTAAAGAATCAAACTACTTACACCACTACCTAGGATTTTCTTCAAATTATATAAAGATTTTTCAATAAACAAACATGATCTTCCTTACCTGAAATAACAAACCCTTTTGGTTGACGCACATAAATTTATTCCTAAAGCTCACTGTGTAAGAAAGTTGTCTTGACATCAAGCTATTCTAATTTCAAGCAAAATAGTGCAACCATATGAATGGATCTATGTTTCACAATAGGTGAAAATACTTCATTAAAGTCAATACCCTCATTTTGATAATAGCCCTTTGCAACAACAAGTAACTTGAACCTAGATGCTTCTATCTCATGTATATCTTCCTCATTTGTTTTAAGATCCATTTGTTTCCAACAATCTTCTGGCTATTAGGTGGCTTCACCAATTCAAAAATATGGTTCTTATGAAGTGACTCACTACCTTCATTCATAGCAACCAACCCCTGAGTAACTCATCACAAGTGACAACTTCATGATACCTATATGGTTTATGCATCCCAAAAGTTCCAGCCACAAATAATGCATAAGAAACTAAGTTACCTCTGGGGGGGGTAGTTATCTCTTATTCATTTACCCTTATGTTACTCCTTTAATACATTATGAGAAAAATCATCTACCTCCTCCATGGACAGTTGAATTGAAGTGTCCTCTTACACTTGATTGGGAGCTCCACTCTAAAACTCCACATACACATTAACACCATGATCTTTACTTGCAATATCAAACTCCTTTTTCTTTTCCAACATGGAAAACTCATCAAATTTAACATCTCTAATAATCAAAAATTTAGGTGACCTGGATTCAATACACCACAATCTATAACTATTCACCTTATAAGGATACCCCAAAAATATGCAATTTAATTCCCTAAGCGTAAGCTTAATCATTAACATGAGCATAAAAAGGACAACCAAAAAATTTCAAATATGATTAATTAGTATAAGTACTAAAGAACTCCAACGATGTCTTCAACTCAATTGTAGTAGATAGAGATTGATTCACCAAATAGCAAGCATGATTACAAGCTTCAACCCAAAAAGGTCTATGCAAACCAGCTTGAAAGAACATACAATGAGCTATTTCCATGAAATTCATATTCATACATTTTGTAAGCCCATTTGGCTGTGGTGTATTATGCATAATGCAATGTCTCACTATGTCATTTCTCGCATAGATTCCATTAAATGAACCCTCACAAAATTCCAAACTATTAACGATCCTCAAGTGCTCGATCTTCTTGCCAATTTATTATTCTATACAAGCCTGACTTTTTTACAAATTTTAAGGATATATCATTCTTATTTTTTAGAAAATACACCCAAATGTGATGAGAGAAGTCATTAATAAAAGTCAACATATATCAGGCACCACCCTTAGACACAACACGAAAGCACCCTAAAGATCTGAATGAATATAATCAATAGTACCTTTTGTTGTATGGATAACTATACTAAACTTGACCCATGATACTTTCCATAGAAATAATTTCCATACAAATAAAAATTCAAATTTTTCTAACCATGCGTGTTCAAAATAGACATCTATGCATCAATCGTATACCCTAACCACATATGCTACAAGTGAATAATATATGAATCTTGATCTGACTAGGACGAAACTGAAACATTCTCAATGACAGTGCTACCTTGAAGCACATAGAGGTCATGCAATAAAATCCCTTTAATAACAACCATAGCATAGTTTCTAACTTTTAAAAATCCATCTTCAACTATGTACCAATAGCTCTATGAGTCGAGACTACCTAAAGATATCAGATTCTTTTTCAAATCTCGAACATGAAAAACCTCTTTGAAAGTCCTGACAATACCATTATACATCTTAATCCAGATAGTACCAATACTAGTAATCTTACAAGAGATATTGTTTCTCATGAAGAAAACACCCTTATCAATAGATTGATAAGAATTAAACTATACTCTACTGTGACACATATGGTAAGTACAATCTAAATTAAGAATCCAAGCATCTCTAGGAGAACCAATAGATACAAGTAGAACATTCACATGATTAGAATAAAAACTATCACTAATACAAAAAAAGGGCATTAAAGTCGGTTCGTTGAAATGACTTAAAATTTAAAGTCGGTTCAACGCGTGAACCAACTTTAATTTTTTTTTTAAATTTACTCATTTTCTATTATACTCAAATAAAAACCTGTATTCGAGCAGAAAAAAACCAAAATCAGTTTAGCAAATAGTTCAAATAATACAAATATTTGAAAAATAAAATATTAATTAATAGTAGAAAAATTACCATGGTTTTGTTCTATTTTATTCAAGATCATCATATTCTTCTCCTGATGTTATAATACAAACCTACATATGTAATACAAAAATTTATACACATAAATAATAACACATAATAACAGAAAAAATGAATAATAAGTGCATAAAATTAAAAGAAATACTTACAAAAGTAAATGAAGTGACAAAATGAAGGAAAAGAAGAAAAAAATGGGTATAAAAAATTTGAGTATTTTGCTCAAAAAAATAGGGGATCTAAAAGATTAGTCAGAGAGGAAGAAAACCACTAACCGGCATTGGAATTGGTAGTCGTAGGTGGCCGGAAAATGAGAAAGAGTGGAGGAGAAGTGGAGGTGGTTTTGGGTTTTTGAGAGTTATGTAACGCTTGGAATAGTTTCTGTTTGGGGAAGAAAGAAGAGAAAAGAATTTATCCATGTGTGTAGCGTCGGTTCCACGTGTCAACCGACGTTACGCTATGTGGATAGTGCCGGTTCCAGGTGTCAACCGACGTTATGCTACATGGATAGCGTCGGTTCCAGGTGTCAAACGACGCTACATCCACACATAGCGTCAGTTCGACACGTCAACCGATGCTACATCCTACGTGGATAGCATTGGTTCTATACCAAATCGACTTTAAATTCATTATAAGTCGGTTTTTTCCAAAAACTGACTTTACATAACGACTTAAATACCCATTTTTGTTGTAGTATATCTACAATACTAGCAATATCATCATAAATATAAGATGTTATGATAGATTTTCCTTTATCTTTGAGTTTTGGAAAATTTTCTTTCTATTGTCATGCCCTTCTTGATGACAATAGTTGCATTTATCTTTTATTTTTTTATTTTTTTATCTTTGAGTTTTGGACAATTTTCTTTTTAGTGCCCTTTTTGACGACAATAGTTGTATTTATCTTTTATTTTTTTATTTTTAGATTTTCCTTTATTATTGTCTGAGTCATTTTCTTGAGTTCTACCTCTATCAAAAAAACCACTACTATCATTGTTAGCTTGATACCAATAAACTCATTTTCCTTCAACTCTAAAGAACATAATAGAACTAAAGCTTGATCCTCATCATCAATTATAACACCAACATTTTTCATATTATAAATAATTTTAATAAATTCATCAAGATGATCATACAAAAGTGTATCTTTTGACATTTTAAATGCACACAAACGTTGCTTCAAATATAACTGATTGGTCAAAGGTTTGAGCATATACATTCTTCAATTTAATCTAATAGAAGATTTCTCATCACTAACCTCGTGTACCTTATCAGACAAAGGACAACTGAATTGAACTGAGGTCAATTTCTATCAATACATCTTTTTCTTCATCCTTCAAAGATTAAATAATAGAATTTCTTAATTTTGTATTTTATAGCTATAATAGAAAATCCAAAATTAAATAATTATTAATACAAACACTACTACAAAAAGGGGTATATAAGTCGATGTCTAAAGTCGGTTTTTACCAAAAACCGACTTTTAATGAATTTAAAGTCGGTTGTCCACGTCAACCGACGCTATGTTACGTGGATAGCGTCGGTTGTCCACGTCAACCGACGCTATGTTACGTGGATAGCGTCGGTTGTCCACGTCAACCGACGCTATCCACCTAACGTAGCGTCGGTTGACGTGGACAACCGACGCTATCCACGTAACATAGCGTCGGTTGACGTGGACAACCGACGCTATCCACGTAACATAGCGTCGGTTGACGTGGACAACCGACACTATCCACCTAATATATGCCCTAACATCTCATTTAGTACGCAGATTTCCAGTTTTCGATCTGCTTCTTCCTCTCCTTTCCTCACTCGAGTCACTTTTCTCCCAAAATCTTAACCGTGCGCCACCTTCGTTCTACATTTCCGGCCACCTCCAACCACCATTTGAACGGACGTTTGTAAGTTTTCTCTTCTCACATTATTATCTGTCAGTTCTTCTTTTTTTTTAGCAAAATGTTAAAATCTGCGTATGGGTATTCCATTGATTAATTCCCGAAATATGAATGTTCTTATGTCTTAATTTGGAGTGCAATATTTCGTGCGGTAGAACAAAATAATTCTTTATTTCGTTTTTAATAAAATGGGATGATCCATTATATTCAAAGGCTGATCTTAACTTATATAAGTATGAGTTAAAAACCGGAGGTTGTGATATATAATTTGTAAAATACATATGCTTGTGACAAGTAGGATAAATCAAAAAGGGTTTGTGATCTATTATTATTAATATTACAAAGTGACTTTTTTTATAGTCGAAATAAAGTGAACAGCGTTTAATTTGTGCTAATTTATCAGCGTGTAAATGTATTTCGTTAATCGAACAGCGTATTTTTGTATAAATTTTTGATTTAGTTATGTTTTTTTGTTTGCTTGTAATAATAATGTTTGAATTATTACTTGTATGTATTCAATAATATGTGAAATGTTTTGTGGGTTTGCGTGGATAAATTTATACGTATAATTAATATTACTTTGTAATTATGATATAGTAACATGCTTAGAAATTAGAATCAACCGCGTGATTGGTTTTTATATATATATATTCATGAAACATGAACTGCTTATTTTTTAATTTGTATATAAATGGTTTTGTAAAATGATTAAAATGATAACTATTTTGCATTATGTATGTTTTGATATATATTCTAATAATTAGGAAATTTATATATAATAATACATAATTAAGTAATATGTTTAATTAATGTCATTAATAGAAAATGGACAAATCTTGGATGTCAAAGTGTAGAATTGAGCAAGACTATATTTCTGGAGTTGAAAGTTTCATGGAATTTGCTTGTAGAACTAGTAATACTGGAAGTAGTATGATTCGATGCCCATGCGTTAAATGTAAAAATGAGCGATTTCATGAATTTGATGAGGTTAAGTATCACCTTATCCGTAATGGTATTCTATTGAGCTATAAATGTTGGCCTTCTATATCTATTCTTGTGTCTGAAATCACTTGGTTGATGATGATTAATCATATATATGTTCATGTATTTAGGGGAATGCATTGTTTATAAATATGAATTTATCTGGAATCTCTGCTAGTATTTTTAATGATATATAATGAGTTCTAAATGTACAAATCAGGTGTACGTACGTCGGTCCGATTTGTTTCTTGGTTTGTATGAGTTTTGGTGCATATGAACGTGTTCCATATGTTTAAGGGCACCAAAACTCATACAAGCTTAGCCAAGAAATCGAAGTTACATGCAATTGATTTCATATTTAGAGTTCATTATATATAGCATTAAAAAATAGTAGTAGAGATTCTAGATAACTTCATATATAGACAAATGATTAATAATGCTAATATGAGTTCATCGAATGTCGTTGTACGTGCTAATCTCAATAATGATTTAATTTCTTCATTCATACGTATGAAGTTTAGACTACTTTTTTGATGTATGTTTTACGTGCTCATGTATGTAGGAGAATATTTGTTATATGGATCAGCCTTTTTTTCCCATAATGCTTGTGAAGGCCAATCAAGATTCTACGCCAACCAAGCTTACTCGATGGCATAATTTGACGACATTATTTTATTTGTAATTGAAGTTATTTATATGCATTATTTGATTTTGTAATAAATTTAATTATTAAGTCATTAAATATATTTATATTGTTAATTATTCAGTATTATTATTTATATTTTAGTGTTTTTATGTTATTTATATATACTATTATACGAAAAATAAAATTAAAAATTAATACAAATAAAATGTAGAGTCGGTTCACGGCATGAACCGACGCTACACGTAGAGTCGGTTCATGCCGTGAACCGACTTTACAATTTAAGTCTCTGAATTTAAAGTCGGTTCATACAACCGACTTTAAATTTGTTTAAAGTCGGTTAAAAACCAACTTTTATACCCCTTATTGTAGTAGTGAAACTAAAATATATGAAATCAATTAAATAACCATAAATCCAAAATAAATCCAAAAGAGGAGAATTGACTAGTACCAATAAACAACCAAATAATCTAAAGCTCTAACACTAATTTGTTATAAATTGGTATTAATGAAATCAAAGTTCAAGTCTAATTTAATTACACCATTAAATAATAATGGGTTGCGAAATAAAAGCAAGAAGAAAAATTAATGACACACAAATTAAGATTTAAATAATTCAATATTTCAATGTCAACCGTATACTCCATTGATCACGCAACGTCGAAAAAATTCAATATAAAAATCAAATAAAGATACAAATACCGATATACAAAAACAAAACCACTCACAAATCAAATTTCAAATACACAGTAACTCTCACCTTGCTCGATGACCCATAGCACTAGCGATTTACTGGTATAGAGTTCTCCAATGGGAAGAGACGGCTTACTTCAAAAACCCAATAGCAAACTTAAATCAAATGGTTGCTTTATTAATTCAAGAATCTATTTGGCTTCTTCTCACACGATGGTAGTGGCTGATGGATTAATGATATCGCAAGTCGGCAAGAGCTTTTATGCTCACTTCAAGACTATTAATTTGGCCAACGCTTCTTGTCCTTCATGCAAATAAGAGAGTTCAAGAAATGAATGAATACTATTGTATTGACCATAAATTTAGTCCCAAAATTGCAGTCCAATTACAAAATTACTTTAAACAAATATAAATAAAAGGCAGAAATACCCCTCCCTTCTTAAAACAAAAAACATGCAAAACACTAACATATTTGGATCAATGCACACACAACAAAACAACACTCACTTGAACTCAGCAAAAGAAGACGGTGCCAATCAACTGATACTCTCACTCCGATCAAGAACCAGAATGCCGACATAAAGAATTCACGACAACGGAAAATATACACTATGACAAGAGTGAAGGCAACAATGAAAAAATATTATTCAACAGATTACACAAGAAACATATAAGGTAAGAAATATAAACTTAATCTCACAATAAACTTAAATTTCAAATTTCAAATCATAGTCTAAAACTAAGTGAAATGTAAACTTCATAAATATTGAATTCTACCTCCAATTGATGGCAGCAAGCACAATTTAGGAAAGATTCGTTGTCCTGTTAGAATATGATAGAAACAAATAGAAATAGATCTGTTGCTATCTGTTTGCTATTAGTTTCTATCAAATTAATATGTTCCAACAGATCACCAAAACTATCATGTGTCCTGTTGTCCTAATATGTTTTTTTGCTATTAGATTAGTAAAAATAGATCACACAAGCAACAAGTCCTTATTAAATGAGTGCATCTTCTGGATCTCATTGTCTAATAGTTACAGTATGATATAATTTTTAATTAGCTGGTATATGGAGTTTTTCTTGTTTGTGAAAACTTAGGAAAAAAATCTAAAAATGAAATAAAAAATGGAAAAATTTCTCACTTATTTGAATTGTTCTTATTGATTTGTATTTATGCAACGATGAGTAAAATTTAAAATATACAATTCTAAATTTATTAATATTAATCAAAACAAGTAAACAAACTACTTATATTATACTCACAATAAAAGACACTATAACACATTTCAAAAGCAACTCATAACTTGAAGAGAAATACAAACACTCAAAGAGAAAGCTCTCAACTCACATTCAAACTAAGAATACAAAGACTTATTTGTTTTTGATGGGATGATTAAACCAAATGTAAGGTAGGCTATTTATAGTCTTCACTATGCAATCTATACTACACAAATATAAAACTAAGAAATAATTCTAGCCACATAAATATTATCTACACACTTCTCTTTTCTACATCCTTCAACCACCCCATTTATTTTCCTACATCCTTCAACCAGTCTATTTATTTTTCTACATCCTTCAATCACTTCATCTTTTACTGTGCCAAGCTGACGGCGAAACATTTTGAACTTACCAATACTTAATTTTTTTGTGAACAAGTCCGCAACTTGATCATCTATCTTGATTTGCCTCATCTCAATTTCTTCTTGCAAATATTTTTCTCTGATAAAGTGATAGTGCAACATGCTTAGTTCTTGCATGAAAGACTGGATTCTTTGTCAAACGAATTGTCAATTGATTGTCACAGTATAACAGAACTGCATAATCTATTGGTTGTTGTAGATTATTCATTAGTTGTATCAACCATGTATTCTCTTGAGTTGTCATTGCCGCTGCTTGATACTCAGCTTCAGTGGTTGATAATGATACTATTGATTGTCTATTGCTACACCAAGAAATTGTTCTAGAACCAAGCTTAAACACATACCCAGTTGTTGATCTTCTCGTGTCATGATCTCCTGCATAATCAGTATAACAGTAACCAACTAACTTCTTGTCTCCACCTTTCTTGTACAAAAGACCATAGTCAATTGTACTTTTCACATGTCTTAGTATTCGTTGAACTACTTCCAAATGAGGCTTCTTTGGATTTTGCATGTACTGGCTCATTACATTAACTGCATAAGAAATGTCAGGTCGAGTTAAGGTTAAATAGATCAGACTTCATACCAATTTTTAATACATTGTTGCATCTTCCACATCTTTTCCTTCATGTGCACACATTTTGGCATTTGGCTCCATTGGTGTCGAAATTAGTTTGTATTTAAGCATTCTGAACTGCTTTATCAAATCTTTGGAATACTTTTGTTGACAAAGAAATATTCCTTCTTGTGTGTGGGAAACCTCTAGACCAAGGAAGTGCTTGAGGTGTCCAAGTTCCTTTATCTAGAAACAAATTGATAAATTATCCTTTGTTCGAAGAATTTCTACCTTATCATCACCAGTTATGATTAAATCATCTACGTACACTAGCACGATAACTAGCTTTCCTTCATTGTCTTTGACAAACAAGATGGAATCTACAGGTGTTACTAAATAATCACTTTGTGTTAAAAATTCAATAATCTTACCATACCATACCCTGGGTGCCTGTTTCAATCCGTAAAATGCTTTCTGCAGCTTACACACTTATTCAGGATGATCTTTGCTCTCAAAACCCATTGGTTGGATCATGTAGATCCCCCTATCTAGCTCTCCATGAAGAAAAGCATTCTTCAAATCCATCTGCCACAAATTCCAGTCTTTATTGGCTGTAAATGCAAGTAAGACTCGTATAGTTGTAAGTTTTGCCACTAGATTAAATGTTTCATCATAGTCTAGTCCCTACTATTTAGAGAAACCATGAGCTACCAATCATGCCTTATATCTCTCAATTTACCCATCTGGATGATGCTTTATCTTGTAAACCCATTTATAGGATATGGGTTTCACATCTCCTAGTTTTCACACCAGATCCCAAGTTTGAGTTTGCTAAAGTGCATCAATCTCTTCTTTCATAGATGTCATCCACTCAAATCTTTACAATGCTTCTATAAACGTCTCAAGTTCTATTGCTTCTTCAACTATAACTGCATTGGCATATTTGGGATTTGGCCTTCCTGTTCTTATTGACACCTGGAGTTGAGATTGTGGAGTTGATTCTTCCATTTCACTAGACCCATCCTTTTCATTTAGTTATTGATATATACCAGTTTTCCAAGGAGTCTATGTTAGTCTTTGTTCGACATCATCATCATTTGGATCTTTGGATTCATCTACACTTGGATGGTGTTGAATAGTATGCTCCTTCATCTTTTGTTGTAGCTTGTCTCTAAATTCTCTTGTCTGGCAACACCTCCTTCTCTGGAAACCACCAAGAAGATGCTTCATCGAACACCACATCTCGTGAAGTGTAGCATCTTCCACTCATTGGATCCCAAAATTTCCATCCTTTTCTTTGGTTGCAGTATCCCACAAAGATACATCTAATAGCTTTCTTGTTTAACTTGCTCAGTAAATGATCAGGAAAAAATACATAACATACATAGTCAAATACTCGAAAGTAGCTAACTGTAGGTTCCATGTTCCATAGTTTCTCAAAGGGTGAAACAAATCCTAACCTTGGTTGAGGAAGTCTATTAATCACAAAGGCTATAGTATTCATCGCTTCAGCCCAAAACCTCCCAAGTACATTCTTTTCATGTAGCATACTCCTAAAAATTTATGCAAGATGCCGGTTCTTTCTCTTCGCCACACCTTTTTTGTGGCGTGTTGGCACAAGTGTACTGATGAAATATTCGGAATTTCCTTAGGTATTGAGAAAACTTGGTTGAGCTATACTCTCCGTCGTTGTCTGTGGACAAGCAACAGACATTCTTTCCTACTTCTTCTTTAGTTGACTCTCTAAACTCTTTAAACTTTGAAAATGTGTCAGATTTTTCTTTCATAAAGAAAACCCATATATACCTTGAGAAGTCATCAATGAATGTCACCATGTACTGCATACCACCAATTGATGGTTTCTTAACAAGTTCGAATACATCAGAGTGAATTAACTCCAATGGTTCTTTTGCTTTAAACTTTGATTACTCTTATGAAAATTGGTGAGCTTTACCATACTGGCATCCTACACAGACAGTGTCTGTTCGAACATCTAGTTGAGGAAGCCTTTTAAGCATCGACTTCTTCACCATCACATTTAGCTTGGAATACCTTACGTGACCTAACCGCATATGCCATAGATCTATTGTTTCATTTCTTCTTGTCCTGTCTACATATGCAGATTCTATTGATATCACGTAGACTGATTCCAATCGTTGCCCCTCCATTTTCGATGTTTCTTATATTTTGATATTACGATACACCTTCACGTCTCAGGGACCAAACAAGACATAGTGGCTTGATGATGTCAATTGAGCCACATATAGCAAGTTTTTCTTCATTCCTAGGACATGATAAACATCTTGAAGTGGTACCTAGTTAGTATTATATCGAGGTGTAACTATCGTCTTACTGATATGGGCTATTAGTAACCTTGAGTTATTAGCTGTCACCATTACACGACCTCCCTTGTACTCAGACATGCTTTCCAGCTTCTTTTTATCACATTTCATATGATTTAAGCAGCCCAAATCTATGATCCAGTCATTCTTGTAGTCAATCTATTTTGATGTTGTCACTGTAAGAGCTAATTCTTCTTCCTTTGTAGCGAATAATGCTTCTTAGAACAAGAAGTAGCTATATTTCTTTCAATAGGCTTTTTCTTACTCCAACAATCTTTTTCCATGTAACCCATCTTCCCACAGTTGTAACATTCACCATCAAATTTTCTATTGTTATTACAATTCTTTCAAGCTCCCTCTGGACGAAAGCCTCCATTTCCTTGAGAAATTTTTTCTTTGTCACCACACTTGTTAGATCCAATACTATTGTATCACTTGATAGTGTCTTTTCTTTTGTTGGGTAGAACGCTTCTTTTTTACCCTTCAACGAGACTCCTCCCATTTTCTTATTAATAGCTTCTTGACCGGCCAACAAATTCTCAAACTAAACAAGAAATGGTTGTGTCGGCCATCCTTATATATCGGTAACAAATCCTCAATATTCGGATCTCAAACCATGAATAATTATTCTCTTTATCTTGGTTTCCCCAATAAGAGCTTTCGAATCTAACTCTAAAATTTCACGGAATAACGACTTTACCTTGTGAAAGTACTGGGAAATGGTCATGTCGTGTTGCACCATCGATAGCAACTCATTCTTGAGAAGTTGCAATCTTGTATGATTATTCTTTGAAAAAATTGTAACAAGAGTGTCTCATGCTTCTTTCAGTGTTTTGGCATCTCTAATGTACTCTAACATTTTTTCTTCAATTGTGGTCTTTAAAGAAAACATTGGTTTGCCTACTTTAATTTTCCACTTTCGTAAGATACCGTTTGCATCATCTTCTGTTGTTGATTGTGTAACTTTGTCACCACCAAAAACCTCCCACAAGTCTTGACCTTGTAGGTATGTGTTATAGTTTTTTCCATGGTTATTTGGAGTACTTGTATCTATTGTTACAAAAATAAGGTAAAGAATAAATATAATATAGTATTGCCTCCAAGAAATGGGGGGTTAAAATTATATATAAACTTGATCTTTTTGTTACAAAAATAATTTTGACATCCTTTGTTAAGGAAAACTATGTCCATCAACAAGGACTACAATATTATTAAAATTTCAATGCTTTCTATATGCTTAAGACAGT
Organism: Hippophae tibetana; assembly: GCA_037013495.1. Classification (NCBI taxonomy): domain Eukaryota; kingdom Viridiplantae; phylum Streptophyta; class Magnoliopsida; order Rosales; family Elaeagnaceae; genus Hippophae; species Hippophae tibetana. Next base: position 20,610,143 of record CM072808.1, read on the forward strand.
TAGTGATATTCCTAATAATATGACATTTAGTGATATATTTCTATATATATCTTATTTTTATTAATATTTTTACTTAATAACGTACATGTGAATGTGTATAATATATATAGATAAAATAAAAATGATATATAATACCTAACATTGAAAATTAATCAAATAAGTTGTTAAAATAAATGAACATTTTGAACTAATTAAACAAAATTGTGATAGTTAAAATCTAACTGATTTGAATTTTAAAAATTAAATATAATTTTCAATAAATATTTAAAATAAGAAATGTGATTAAGCTATGTGAAACTATACTAATCATTTATAATCTACTATCTTCCCTATATCTATCAAAAAAATTGTTGTAAGCACATAATGATTATTAGCATAAACATTCTCCCGTCATCCTAGTTGCCAACACTTTAGTAAAGCCAATTTATCAATTTAAATAATAAGTTAAAATACATTATTGTTCTTCAATCTTTAAATAAATTTACACATAGGTTTTAAAATTTTATATATGATTTGATCTCCAAACTTTTAAAACTTCATATATAGGTCCCTAAACTTTTAAATCCAATAATTTATTTTCTAGACTTTTAAAATTTTATATATAGGTCTTAACTTGACTACTAATAGAGATATAAAATGTGTTATCTCATCTCATATTATATATTTTTTAGTATCGTTAATGAGCTCAAAGTGCTATAGTGTCCCATTTCATTTAAATATTATCTCATCTCATCTTATTTCATTTAGATTATAGCTCTAATGAGTTTTAATTTAAGCATATATTGTATCATTTTTTTTTATTAAAATTACATTATAAATTATCATTTACATATTTTCTATTCTTTTTTTATTTTTCCTTGTCTTATTTAGACCCACTAGGGATAAAAGGGATATCTCAACTAGTATTATTTTATTAACAACTCGTCTCATTAAAAATTAATTGAGACAAGATGAGATGAGTTTTGAAAATTAATTAATTATCTCATAAATCTCATTAACATATCATCTCATTTTACAACTTTAGCTACTAAAATGCATATTTGTGAATATAGAATCTAGGATCTATATGTCAACTTTTAAAAAAATTGGACTTATATAAATCATTTGATTTAAAAATTTAGGGACCAAATGGATAAAGTTTTAAAAATTTGGGGACCAAATAATTTATTTTAAAAGTTTGAAAAGTGTAAATTTAATTAAAATTTAAAGTTTAATAATAAAATTCAACCTAAATAAAATGTATATGTAGTACATGATCAAATATACTCTATAAGACTATAACTCCTTCCTATGTTTACCTTTTATATATATATATATATATATATATATATATATATATATATATATATATAATATGTATAATTATACACTGTATATAATCAAATACGCTCCATAAGATTATAACTTATTTGTATGTTTATATATATATATATTACTTGTAAAATTATAACTTTAAAAATAATTCAAATTTTGAACATTTTTACTTAAAATAATTGTAGTTAATTAAGTTAGCAATAATAATAGTTATTGCAATTATAAAACCATATTAAACAACTATGAACGTAACTACATAACTAAGGGAGCACTATAAACAAAGAGACATGATAACTAACGATATACTTTACATAAAATATATCCAACCAATACCAAGTACATCCAAACACTAACAAAATAAAAATGAACTATAAACTATACCAAAAATAATTACAACTATATAAAGAGAAAAAAATACAAAATCTCTAACAATTGATTGGATCCAAAAGTTCATTTTTAAAAAAATTGAGCACCATAATGACATCTAATAGTTGGAACCTCCTCAGAATGAATAACGCCCAAATTCCTCTCTCTAATCAAACTCAACAAACTAGGCACAGTATGCACCACAATTAAAACTACAACAAATAAAAATGACGAATAAATAAATATTAAACAAGAAATTAAATAATAATAATAATTTGCCACACTAAAATTATAGAAAAAAATAAAAGAACAAATAGAGACATTACTTATTTCGTTTCACATGAAACTTGTTGTGTATTTTTTAACACATAAAAACGTGCAAGTATATACGGTCACAAGTAATAATATTTGATAAGTAAGTTATCGTTCTCACAGAGATTTGTTACTATAGTTTGTTGAGTATTAAAATTATCTCTGTCTGATTTTATTCAAAACGCTCGTTGATTGTAACAAATTTAAGAAAAGAGTTTAATAACAAAATAAAAGAAATCTAGGATTGCAATTTTTCACTAAATTAATCAACTCAAATCATATTATTTTCTTTTGATTTATATTTTTTAGTACATTTAATTTGTCAACCGAAAACTTCTAATTTTATTCATACATCTCTTTCGAGCTCCGTACAAATACACCTCGTTAAATTAATTCACTATATTCCTATGAGAATTAAATTCACCAAGATTCATTACGTTTTAAGTTCTCAAATGGCCACACAAACAATTAGGGTATATTCCTATCCTTGAGCATACATGTCATTCTATCTATGAGCAATATACACAAAAATGCTTCTTCCAAGTTTATTTTTATGACACGGATCATTTGATAAAATTCGTAAATAATCAAAAGCATTAAGCACAAAATAGAATAAACAACTCAAACGTCTTATAAATCGTTCAAAAATAATTAAAATAAAAGCTTCATAAATTTAGATCAAATGCAACCCTAGAAAAATTAAATTACTTCATAAATTTAAAATAAAAATTACAACAGATACAGAAAAATTAGATGAAGAAGAAGAAAAATTAAAACATCACTTAGAACACAACAAAAGCCAAAAAATGGCTTCTGCGTGTTCTACAGTCCAAAACCGAACAACAAAATAACCACAAAAACTAAACACTCCAAAAAAACTTTTTTACTTTCTCATACTATCCCCTATTTATAACATCAAATTTATAAAAAAATACATTTAAAAATATATTATTTTAATACACGCGGGGGACAGATAGGTATGTAGAAATTAATTAATTAAAACGCATGGGGGAAAAAATTATATCGAAAATGCAAACTGGTATCGAAAATGCAAACTGGGATCATGCGCATCGCTGCTCATTTTTTTAGATTCACGCTGCCACGTGTCGGCTTCTGATTCGCTACAAGAATTAGTGCGGACACGTGGCAGAATTCAATTGGTTACGGGAAACGGGCGTAGGAGACATCAGTGCACGGGATACAACGGCTACAACACGGGCTTGATCCTGCGCTTTCGCGCTCATCGTAACATGCCATGTGTCATCATATGATTGGCTGAAAAATAGAGTGGGACACGTGGCATTTTCTGATTCGAGGTAAGGATTCAGGCGAACACGTGGCTACATTTCATTCGCTGAAAATCTGGTTGCACGCAGAGATCAGCGCACGGGATCAGATGCGCGCGTAAGTGGGGGACAGCGACTGGTCGGGTGTGAGACCTGCACCCACGCGAGTTGGTCGTGTGTGATCGGCACGCGCGCATCGTAGCCGTTTCTTCTTTGATCGGACGGTCCACGTTTCGCGCGTGATGTATGGTGCGTGGATTCTTCTCACCTACGAAGAAAAATAAACTTTAATTAATTGCATTTTGGCCCAAAATTTAATTCAAATTACAATTTCAACTTTCTTTAATTACAGTTTAGCCCTTTTCTATTTTAAATTAAATTTTTAAACTTTTAATAATTAAAATTAAGCCAAATTTTAATTTAAATTATATTTTTGACTTTTATAAATTTTAATTAAGAACTCTATTATTTGAAATTATATTTTTAGACATAAATTTGCAATTAATTACGTTTTTCGATACAAATTATTTAATTTTCTTAAAATAGGTAAAAAACAGTAAATACTAATTTATTATACTAAAATTAACTAAAAATATTAAGAACATAGCAATTATAATTAATAAAATAGATGAAAATAACTATAAAAAATATAGTTATCAAATACCATACAAAACCTTCAATGCCCACCGATTATAGGCGCCTACATCTTTCTAAAGCTTCAAAACATCCATAATATTCAAAGAGTCATACATGTGTATCACTCTAAGTCTAAATTAAATAAGATATAAAATCCAATGATTATCAAATACACTAGCTGGAATATAAACCTCCACAATATCCTTCCAAAATTTTTGCTAAAAAACATTCCACATAACTAGGACAAAATTCAACTATAGAATCTATACGTTTCAATTCAATTCCTTTGAAATGTGTATTGCAAACACCATTGTATATAGAATTCTCCCTAAGAAAATATTTACAATAGGAAACATGATGTCAAAAATGTATACATAAATAAATTATGTATATAAGATACAAAACAAATATACACATGTACATAAAAAACAATCATCATGTATGTGTGTACAATATCAGTGTACATATATAAACCTAAACAAGAACGATCTCTGACCGTCCCACTCTGATACCAATTGCTGAGAAAAATTTAAAATACACAATTCTAAATTTACTAATATTAGATCCAAACAAGTAAACAAACTACTTGTATTATACCTACTTTAACACCTTTTAAAAGACAACTTACAAATTGAAAAGAAATACAAACACTCAAAGAGAAAGCTATCAACTCACACTCACACTAAAAATACAAAGACTTATTTGTTTTTAATGGAATGATTAAACCAAATGCAAGGTAAGCTATTTATAGTCCTCACCATGCAATCTACACCACACAAATATAAAACTAAAAAATAATTCTAGCCACACAAATATTATCTACGCACTTCTCTTTTCTACAACCTTCAACCACCCTATTTATTCATCCTTCAACCACCTTATTTATTCATTCTTCAACCACTTATTTATTTCTCTACATCCTTCAAGCACTCCATTTATTTTCCTATCACTTTATTTATTATGTTGGTGTTGATTTTCAACATAAAACAAATCACAAATAGATTGTAACCAACAATAATCTTCTCATGTGCTTCAAATTTATCAACAAAAACCTCAACAATGCAATCAAATAAACCATCCAATGAAGAAGAACAAGATGTTTGCTTCATAGCTTCATACTACAGTCATGAAACTTTGTACTCTAACTTTGAGTATTGGGTCCACTACTAAAAAACATACATATGGCCGCGGTTTTTAACCGTGGTCGTAGGTCTATGGCCATAGTTATAAGAACCTAGCCTAAGTGAGAGAGACCATAGGGTGTATCCATAGCCTCGATTAGCATATAACCGAGGCCATAGGGTATACATAAATTACAAAAAAATACAATTAGTAATTACAATATTAAAAATCAATATAAATTACAATAAATTTATTAACTACAATATTAAAAATCATATTATATTAAAATTAAAAGTATAATTACATTTAAGAGTTTATTATATATACATACAAAAAACTTAGTATTACAAACTAACACTTTAGTATTAATTACAATCATGAAAAAAAAATTAGTATTACCAACACCAGCACCAGTGCAGCGCACCAGAACCAACACCAACACCAACAGCACAACACAACAGCAGCACCAACACAACGCCATCAATAACACCAACTCAGAGCCAGCAGCACCAGTAGTGCCAGCACCAGCGCACACGCAGCAGCGCTAGCAACAACAGAACCAACAGCACTGCACCAGTAGTAGGGAGATTTAAATCAATTTAACAACAATAGTACCAATAACAATCAATTTAACAACAATCAAAAGAGGAATAAGTAAAAGAAAAGAACGTAGCCATACATGAAAAGATGACAGATTTTAAAGTCAATAATACCTCTGAAAAAGTAATCATGCAGGCTTTGATTTGGAACATATTCATAAACAAGAACGCTTTCAGGGCCTCTAATGGTGCATCCCAACAATTCTACCAAGACACTAATATTTTGATCAACATTTTTTCAATAACATAAATACACATGTAAACAGAGACAAAGAAGAGTCAGCTGAAATGGAATGAAAAGAAGACAAAAAAGCGTTAGCCAGCACATTACTTAGATCCAAAAGCATAAAATTGTTGTCATTTATGCTTTCAAACTAGTCATAAGTGTAGGTAAGAAAAAACCTTTGGCTGATTTTTCAAAGTTACTTTCTTTCCCAAAATATGAATAAAATATGCTAAAAGAGAATGTCTAGGCTAACTATTTTTAGCTAGATGCAGCCGAAGATCACAAAAACTGATTATCCGCTGCAGATAGAACCCTAAATCTCACCTAAAAAATTACAAATTAGCTACAGATCATGAACTTAAAATACCAACCCAAATGTTATCACATAAAATATTAATTGATCTTTTAAAATAATCACATCAACAGATAGATCAAGACAAAAGCAAGAGAGCTGAAAACTACCTTAAACAAGAAACTTCAAAGATTTGATAAATTAAGAGCAGAAGAAGTTTCAAATTTCAGACTTTTCCAAAGAGGGGATAAAGGAAGAATGGGTATGTTGGTAGGAACAACAATTATAAGGTTAGAGATCCCTTTCAGATTCTAGAATTTTCTTTCCTTTTATACCTATATCTACATCAACACCAGGCACCATGGACCAACGCAGCGCACCGCATCAGCACCAGTGCAGCACACCAACACCAGCAGAGCACACCAGCACCACCGTAAAGCACCAGTACCAGGGCAGAGCACCAGCATCAACGCAGCACACCAGCGCCAACACAGCGCACCAACACCAACGCACCACACCAACGCAGAATTATGACATTTGCATCTAAAGCTAATAAAAGAAAATTGAAGCATTAACTTACCCATACCTATACATCAATTTCTGGCAAAATGCCACTGCAATAGTATTAAAAAAATATAATCAACAATAGAAAAAAATGCCACTACAATAGTATAAACAAAAAAACTATAATCAACAACATAACTTATATTTTTTTTATCGTAACAGAAGAATTTATATGAGAACTCAAATAGTAAAATGAATTTACTTCTCTCAGGTCTATTCTGGTTTATTTTCAAACACTTGATATGCGTAAAAAACATATTAAGTGTTTGTAAGTGATATTCATTAGGAAAGAGTTGAATTATGCATTCCATCAAATAACATTTGGCTAGTTGATCTTTACAGGATGCCAAGGAAAATTGAAGTGTTGTTTAAACCAAAATTATCAAATCCATCGATTAATTAAACTAATATTGGTTGATGTTCATCCAAACATGTGCGGGAATTGAACGACAAATAACAATCAAACTAGTCCTTTTAGCATAAAAGGAAAATAAATATAATTACAAATAAAACAACAGTAATAAAAAAAACAGCTCCCTTTCATTCCCATCTCAAGCGTTATAAATATGATGAGGGAGTGTTTCTGTCTCTTATATTTTCTTTGCAACATAAAAACCAGTCAAAGAGTTCACCAGAAAAATGAAAAGCTCGTTAAAAAATTAATGAAAGTGAAATACATCAATAGTCACATATTCAATGGATATGGATGTTACCTTCACAACTTTGGCTCCACAATCTGTAGCAAGTATAGAAGCCCTTGTTGATATGTTAACTGTGTTTGCACCATCATCACTTGTTCCAACTATATCTACTGCATCATACAAGCCTTCTACCTTCACGCTGTGATCGATCATTGCTCCTGCCAAACCAACAATTTGCTAGGTTACAAAATTTCACAGATGATCTCTTTCACTAAGTATAAACATCTCTCTGCATAATACTGACCACAATGCATATTAATCTTTGAATGAGGCTTACTTAATGTGAGGATAATAACAATAAAAATAAATATAAGTATATCATGAAAAAATAACTAACTTCCTCGTAAGTCTCTCCTTTGGCTCTCAACAACATAAGAAAAACATTGATTAATGCCTCATCAGTATCATTCAGCAAGAAATTCGCACGATTGACCAAATAATCAATCAACTTCCAAAACCCACTATAGAAAAATAACAAATACATATTAAATTTCCCAAAAAACCAAATATTCAAAACAGGTAAAGGATAAACTCAAACTTCACTGAAAGATGTCACAGGTGGGATTGATTTTTCACCAGCAGTAGGCAGAGCACTAACAAAAGAGATAGTCTTAGAAACAAACCAAAACTGAACCAAAGACTGAATTTTTACTCAGATCTAACTTCTGGGTTTGTTCTTAAAGGATGATACAAAAACAAACCAAAACTAAACCAAAGACTAAAGTTTTACTCATATCTAATTTCTGGGCTTGTTCTTAAAGGATGATACAACAAGAACAGAGCACAAAACATAGAAAGAATCTAACCTAATGGTTTAGGATGGCGATATGAAGACGGCGAGACGAAGATGGTGAGACGAAGGCGGTGAGATGAAGATGGTGAGACGCAGAGCTGTAGAAAGGGTCGATTACTCCCTTATCTGAAAAGGATTTATATATATACTAGGTACGTACATGTACGAAAACCCTAACATATCAGCACGATGATGGCCGAGGAGAAAGGGAAAAAAAGGGAAAAAATGATAGGGAAAAAGAAAAAAAAGAGAAAGAGGAAAAAATTGATTTTAATTTGATGTAAATGAGAAAAAATTAATAAGTTATGTATATGGCCTCGGTTTTTCAATAACTGAGACCATATGGTATGTCTATGGCCTCAGTTTTTAAATAACCGAGACTATAAGGTATGTCTATGGCCTCAGTTTTTAAATAACCGAGACTATAAGGTATATTTATAACCTTGGTTTTTAAATAACCGAGGCCAAAACCCTATAGCCTCGTTTTAAAAAAAATAGAGGTTAAATGTTCGAGACCAAAAACATATATTGTAGTAGTGGTCCAACCTTTATTGAATCATCCATTTGACTTCCCACAATCTCTTGAACAAAATCAATCATATTAGATGGAACAATGTAGAATAGATAAGGATATTGCATTCTAAGGCCCAATATCCAACTCACTCTTTGAGACTTAAAAAATAGTATGCGAATGAATATGTAAAAAAATGAAATATAAAAAAAAAACAATAAAGAAATCCTAAATAACACACATAAGTAATGTACATATTACATAACGAATGTAACATGTGTATATATATAATTAGTGATACATGGAACACATGTACATATGCAATACAAAAAAATACACTATTAAGAAAACCGATAAAACATGTATGAAAAACACTTAATATAACAAAAAAAAATTGATAAAATAATTTGATAACACAAAATAAAAATTCAAAATAATGAACATATTTACCAAGAGTCCCATCCTTAGAGAATAAAAGCCTTCAATTTGAGAATGTACAACTAATAGAACATTTGATGTCCAATTCCATATTCTTGGAACATAATGTCCATTACAGGTAGCAAACATAACTCCAATACAAAAAACAAAGTCACCTCAATATGCAAATGTAGATTGCCAACATAAATCCATAAATTTGAACTCTAATTCATTTCCAATTTTCACAACAAAATTTTCCACGATATTAAGAGTAATCACAATCCAAATAATCATACAAGATATCAAAAATTTCATCTTCCCAAGGGTAGGACTTGAACCTAACCCAATAATGAGCCAATGCAACCTCTGAATCAGAAATGTTACTCGCCTTCATATAGCCAATTAAACCATACTCCAAAAAATACCGTAAGAATAATATGATCATATCATCAACATCAACTTTCTCATTCTCAAAATCAACCTTCTCAATAGTCTTTATCTTGTTATTGTTCTTACTCTTAACAATGTTTGTACTACCATGCTTCCAAAATTTGAAAGCTTTTTTTTTTCTATAAAAGAGACTTCTTTAAAAGCAACTTCTTTGAATTCAACTTATTCAAACGAGACATGCAGCTTATTATCCTTCACTTAATTAATCATAAACTCTAAACGATCATACCTCTTACATTTATAAAAGTACTTATCAACAAATGAGGTCTTCGACCTACCCTCATATAAAATAATTTGCATGTCTTTGGAAATAGAACCGGAGTCCTTCTAAACTCATGGAGGACTAATTCTAATGCCACTGATAATAGAAAATTTTGATTTGGAAAGATGCAGCTCTTTAACCTGAAATCACAATTCAAGACGTCCTTACATGGAAGACACTTTCCAAGAAGAACTTTAACCACTAACTGCCCATTATATTAGATAGCAAGAACATAAAATTAAAAAAAAAAACTGAAACATGACAACTGAAACTAATCAAATTTATAATTAGAAAATATAGACTTAATAGTTTGAATTGTTGAAAGAGGTAGTGAATTACAACCAATCTGAATATGGAAACTATTACAATCAGTAAACATAGGCTCAAACTTGTACTCATGATTATCAAAATCACCCTATCAAGACAAAAGAAACAAATAAAACAAAATTTATAAATACAATTAAAATATATGTATATTAAACACAAATTAAATAAAAGAAATAAGAATGTATATATAGAATGTAGATATAATATGTATATAAATACAAAGTGTACATATATTATGTTCACACAAATACATAATTTACATAATTTATGTACAAGAACACATAGTCTATGTATAATTGTACACAAACATAAAATACATATAATATGTACATGAATAAAAATGTTAATTCATAAATTATTTACAAAAATCCATAAAGTAAATATATTTTGTAAATAGTTTACGTACACGGATACAAATTACAAATTGTACATATATTACATATACTTACAATATGTACACGAATATTAAACACCACTAACACAATAAATAATGAAAAATAGAACAGATCAATAGAGAAAATAGAAAATATAATAAGAACAAAAATAGGAAACTCAAATAAGTAGATTTTTTCTTCTTAAATCTCAAATGGTAAATGTAAGCAAGTGAATCCAAAGAGCTCTTAGTCATTATATTATATAATACTTAAAAAGTGAGGAAATACAACAAGAAAGAAACTAAAACAGATGCATGAAAACTACATTTCATAACTGATAATAATAGATGAATTAATGAAACATAAGAAACCTAAAAATAAAAATCATCAAAATTAAATCCTAAACAAAACAAGGAAAACAATAGCAGCATTGAAGAACAACAAACACGCTAAAATCAATAACAAAAATGAAAAAAGAAAGCAAAAAATAAATAAGCAAAATAAAAAAAATGAAGCACAAAACACTAATTAAAACACGAATAATAAACCTAAAAAAAGAAATGAAAAAATGGAATAATTAAAGGAGAAAACGAAGTACAAATAGCTACAAGAAAAATAACACAAAATAAAAAACTCCCCAAATAATACATGAAAACCACGATCTACACTCCAAATAGAAGAAGAAAAAATAAACAAAAAATAAGAACAATCAAAAGCAAGAAAAATAGTTGAAAATAGCACAAAAAATGGAAGAAAAAAATAACATAAACTCACAAATTCCCCGTATACTCCACAAACACAACAATTTTAGGCTTAAATCAGGACAAAAACAATGAGAAGGAATACCACAAATAGAGAGGAATAAGAACAATGGCTAAAAACAACAATGAAAATGAAGAATCAAATAAGAAATGATTTTGGAACTGCAAACAAACGCGAAAGAGTAGAGAGAGAAAGAGAGAGAGAAAATGTACAACTAACTCAAACGACTCCAAATCTCTCTAATAACACAAGGGAAAAGTTGTAAATGCACTGACAAAAATGACGTTGTTTTTGTACTAGCTATTATTTCAGGGCCAAACAAACGGGCCTAAAGAGGCCACTATATTAAGACCCTAAAGATAGACTTGGACAAACAAGTATATTAACCAATATCATAATTACCAAAAATGTCATTACTCATAGAGCAAATCTGTGACGTTTTAGAGCTACTAAATAACAAGAACAAGTTGGATCAAATGCATGAATCTGAATTATAGAGAGTATAAATTTTCCTAAATTAAATTCAATCCTACATGGCATAATGTACTGGAAAATGACAATAGTAATTCTCTTTTCATATCCTTTCTTAAACACATATTTGATCAATATTGCCTATATTAATCGTTCACAAAATAGTTTTGATTTTGTTAAATGTATGTAATAGGATTAATAGTGGAAGACGTATTCAAGAGACTACTTCTTTTGTGAAAAATATTTTGAATAGGCCTCTACCTTTTCATATGATAGTTCCTCGTAGGAGATTCAAATGCAATACATGTTTATGGTTTTTTTGTGTCTAGGTATGCTTTGGAAGAACTATGTCTTGCCGTTTTATTTTTTTAAACCAAGAGTTCATCTATATGGTAGTTTATTTATAGTTTTAGATTTATCTTTATCTTTTTATGTGATATGCTACATCCATTTTTATTTTTTATAGAATATGTTATATCTAATTGTATCTTTATATGTAACATAATACATCAATCTCTATATTTATATGTAATATATGAATTCCGATGATTATTGCTGGATGAAAGACCTTATATTTTTTATAGTCGGATGTAATTATTTACATTTTTTAAGAAGAATGTAAGACCTTACCTATTTTAAGCCAAATATAACGTTTTAGATCTAACAAATTCAAAGATAGTCATTATAACTTCAATGAAACTATTAGAGAAGGTTGTCAAAACTTTGACAAGAGTATCAAAACGGTGGTGGAACTGGAACTCTAATGAAACCTTGGTCCCATTTTATTTATGTTATTGAATGAATATTTTTTTTGTCTTTTTATTGGATAAATTGATATAAAACTGTAAGTTTTAAAATAGGTCATTACCAATTTGAAAAAATTGATCAATTTATAAAAAAATAATACTATTTAGATAAAAGACCATAAATATGAGCCAAAGTAGTCTAACAAGTTCATCCAAGAATGACTTTCTTCAAAGGATTATTATACCTACATCATACACATACTCTTAAATACATACCCCAATATTTTAAGTTATTAAAACAATTATAAATTTTAAATATGGTAAAGAAAAATTGAAAGAAACATAATCATGATATTTCCTCCTAACATAGCCATGATATTTCCAACATAATCTAACCATTTTAATTGGTTTTGGGTCCATTTGGTTTTATCAATTTACTCAATTGACATGTTAGTTATGTAACTATTAAAGTAGAACATTTAATCCTATAATTTCATATTTGGGTTAAATTAATCCAATTGTTTTGAAAATGATATTTTTGTTGTCGTAAAATAAGATTTTTCATTTTTGTTTCTTTAGTTAAAAAAGACTAATTTTCAAAGTCTTACCTATAGTTAGAGAAGTGAGATCCATGTCTTCACCTTCTTCCCAAATATTGTCTCTAGGAAAATATTGGATCTCAAGATGCATAAAACTCTCCCAAAAGATTTGATAACTTTATTGTGTCTTGGAGCAAACCTCAAACTTAGTAATATTACATCACTGACTTTATCTAATGAGATAGTTTTGGTATTAACTTAAGTCTAATTACTTTATTGGGATTATGATGAGAAACATTAGTAAGAAGAAATGAGAAGATACTTATTTAATGAAATACAGAGAAATAGAAAGGAGAGCGATAGAGGGATATAAAACAAATTTATAATTAAAAAATAAAATCCAAATTTTACAAAACTAAATGAACCTACTTTAATAGTTACAGGACTAATGGGTCAATTGAGTAAAGTTATAGGACTAAATAGACATGTAAGTCTTATAGTCCTATAGTCCTATAGTCCTTTGAGTCTTTGTATATTTTCTTCCAATATGTAAAGTTGGTTACTTATGATCAGTAATGTGCATTCTAGTGTGCAAAATACATAGTTTATTTATTTTACTTAGTATATTTTCTTCCGATGTGTAAAGTTAGTTATTGATGATCAATAATGCACATACATAGGTAGTTATATTTTATATGTGAGCATGTTTACACACACCACGTTGTTGGTGTTGGTAGTGTGCATACTAGGTTGAGTGTTGTGATTTCTATTTTGTTTCATTTACATGTACTTATGAGATATTACTTGGTAATATTTAAAATAAAAAAATCACATTTTTTTGGTGACTCGATGAATCCTCAATGAGGTCTTTATGAGTGGTCGTGAGGGTTGATGAGATACCTCAAATGGCTGATTTGTTTTCTATAAATACCCTGGTTTTTGTTTCATTGCGTTTATAGGTATTTGTGAAAAATTACTCAACAATTTTTAAACAACAAAATCACATTTTTTGATGCCTTGATTGACCCTCAAAAACTCCCTCAATGAGGCCTCAATGAGTGATTGGTAAGGGTCAACGAGGTACCCTAGATGGCTGAATTGTTTTTTTATAAATATTCCCTCTCTTTGTGTTTTTCAATCAAGAAAAATATAATGAAACTCTGCTAAAATTTTCACTCATTTTTTTTATTTTGTTTCACAAATCACTTTGAGAATATATCAATTTTCTTGCTACATATTTGTGAAGGGAAAATAACGTTCTTAAATTGTGAATACTTAAGAATATTTTACTATTTGGTTATGAGCAAAACTACATTCTTAGATTGAGCTTAGTCATATCATATTCCTAAGATAATGTTTGTTGGTTGTTATGGTTATGGTCGTTCCCACATTAAAATACTTTTAATATATGTTAATTAATGCATTTCTTGCTACTTTATAACATGTATATAGCTTTCTCATTATTGTATCTATTGTATTAAATTACTTTTTATTTTGTGATTAAATTTTACCGCTTTTGTTATGTTTCTACTTTTTGTTTAATTTCTACTACTTTTGGGTTTTTAGTAAGTTTTTAAGGAGTCTATATCTCCTTATCGTGGTTGTACATCATATATTGGACTCTTTTAGGACCCAAAACCCCAATTTAACCATTTCTCTTTTTACTTATAATGGACAAGTTAGATACAAAATCACAAAACAAGGAGAGGAATTATGAGAGGGATTGTTTATGTTTATCTCACTTTTTTTCCAAACAACTTAATGTTTGTTGAACTAGGGATAAACTTTTAAAAATATTGGGCAACATCTACTGAACATTCCCAAATTACACAAAAATACCTATTGAACAAATATAAGTACTTATGAAATGTGAAATATATTCAATAGTTATACTCAAATATAGTACAAATATATAAATAGCTCTGTTGAACATATTTTAAATGCTCAATCGTGTTTGCCAAACATAGTGAAAATGTTCAAACAACATTACCAAACTCTTATGCAGACAAAACTAATTAAGTTCCAAAGGTTTTCTTCTCATTGACTTTTAAGATCTAACCATAGCAATCAATCTATGAAAACTTATTTCAAAATACTAAGCCCAATCAATCTTTTCATGAAATCTTAAACAATAAATTTATAGAAACTATGCAAAGTTAGGTAGAAAAATTTGATGGTAGTAATAGCAATGATTGTAGTTGGTGAAGATTAATAGATGGTGGCGATTGCGATGATGTTGGCTTCTTTGATGGGATGAAGATGATGTAATAACAAAGAAGAATAGGAGCAAACCAGTGTGATATGATTAATGTTATTTTATAGACATTTTTATATTTGCATTCATATATGATTATATTTTTTATTATTATTATAAAGGTCTAAAATTATTTATTTTATATTTATTGAAAAAAATTAATTATATGAAATTTTCTAAGATTTTTTAGATCAAATGGATTAACTTAGAAAAATCTATGGATGTACTTAGAAAGTGCATACCACGTGCCATCCTTCAGCTTCACCATGTCATTTGCCAGCTCTAGCCAAGCATAGAACACATTCCAAACTTGTAGACCGATGTGTGTATTCTCCCATCAATAGCTCACCACGTTTTGGCTGGTGTTGTGCACGTTCCACCTGCACGTATGGGTTACGTCTTCTAAACACAATCTGACACATTTTGATGCATTTGATCTATTAGTTCTCTCTCCATTATGATTCAAACAATCCTCTTTATAACATGATTTGGTATATCTCTTTTATAAATACAAAATAAAACTCTATAGAATAAAAATAATATTTGAATTGCATGAAAATTAAGAAAAAAAAATCATATTCAATACAATATCACAAGAGCTTTCAAAAGAGATTCAAGAAAAAATAAAAGATTAATATTTTCGATTCATTTGATTCCAATAATTTATCCAAATCATATTCTTTTTCTATCACTTTTTTTATGATAATATTTAGTTATTATTATAGATTTGATAAAATTTATATTTGGCTAACTATTCAATGTAATTGTGGGCAATTTTAAATCCTAAATCATGATTTAATTAATTTAATATCATGAAAAAATTTAATTGTAATTTTTGATTCTTTTATGTGTTTAATTTTATGTTTGAATGCATTAATATGCATGTTAATTAGGCATACAACTAATTTACTGCATTAATATATTTATATGTAATCTAAGATGTTAGTATATAATCGATAATATTCTTATTGAAAGTAATTTCTTATAGCTATTGTGACAAATAGTATTGAATACCTACCCAGAGGTTAAACCATTATTCTAATCTTACCTATTTTACTTATCATTTTTTAAAACTTGATGTAATGAAAGAATAAAATCTAGTAAAGGTTCTTCTAAGTTGATCAAAATTTAGGTTAATTTATTATGGTATTTTAAATCAATTACAAAATAAAAAAAATGCGAAAAGTCTTAATTGGACTATGACTTTTAAAACTAAACTTAATAATTCAAGAATAATTTTAAATTATAAAAGTAATTTATAATTTAACAAATTAATTTATATTTATGATATAGTTAATGAAATTATAAGTTAGTGGTGATGATAGTTACATTATCACATATTTCTCAATATTTTTGTACAATTTATTTTATTATTTTGTATTATTTTCTCTAAAAACAACAAAAATCCAATTTGATTAATTTTAGATAATTTATTAACTAGATAATAGTTATAAATAAATACTACTAATGTTTATAAGTACGATAACTTTTTTTTTTCTTAATTTTGTGTTTTTTATATTATTTTTAATTATTCTAAATATTATGGATTATGCACTAATAAACTCAGTGGGATGCAAGTAAATTTGGGTTTATTCAATGTACAAATGGGCCGAAAAAGTCTTCTATAGGAAGTCATTAACGGTAACTACTTCGTCACCTTGACCACAAAAGCCTCATCTTCTTCCTCATCCATAAAAAAGTTTCAGCT
The DNA here is from genome assembly GCA_037013495.1 of Hippophae tibetana. Classification (NCBI taxonomy): domain Eukaryota; kingdom Viridiplantae; phylum Streptophyta; class Magnoliopsida; order Rosales; family Elaeagnaceae; genus Hippophae; species Hippophae tibetana. The sequence goes on from CM072808.1 coordinate 20,627,175, forward strand.
ATCTCAAACCCAAAGAAATGGCGCTCAATCTAACAAATTCCTTCCTCCAAGGTAAACCATGCTTCTCAATACTCCCTCCCAAGAAGGTAAATTTATCACAATAACCTTTCTCCTCACAAACCAACACTTAGCATAACCTTATTCAACGATTTTTTCTTTGCTCTCTTTTGAATTTCTGAATTGTATAGGTTTCAAGTGGAGTAGGAAATTGTAGGCCAGTAGTGACATGTAGAAAGAAGGATATACACCCTGAATTCTACGAGGACGCGAAGGTTTATTGCAATAACGAGCTTGTGATGACAACAGGTGGGACCCAGAAAGAGTATGTGGTGGATGTGTGGTCAGGAAACCACCCATTTTATCTGGGAAGCCGAACGGCGTTACTCGTCGACGCCGATCAAGTTGAGAAGTTCCGAAAGAAATTCGGCGAACTAACGCAGATTATGGATATTCCTGTGCTCAAGGGTGAGATTGTGATTCCATCTAAACGCAAAGCTGCTAAAGGAAAGAAGAAGTAGATGCTCGTTACTTGTTTACTGGAAATTTCAAGAGCAGACAAGGTTTGGTTTCGTGTTTTTTTCTTTTCTTTTTCTTTCCCGTGTATTTGATCTATTAGATTTGTACGGAATGCCTATTATGTGTTTGTTTAAATGCTTAATCCAGTTGAAGTACAGATGAGTGTGATGATGGAAAGTAACGAAATTTGAATGCTTATGTATGAGAAATCTTTGGTGAATTGAAACAGTCTTATCATTATTATGAAAATTTTAATACTGTAGTTGAATTGAAATTGAAAGCGCTTTTGGATGCAAAATGCTTCTATTTAGAAATGGTTTAAAAAATTGTTTTTAGAAGTAAGGGTGCTTATTTTTAGAAAAAAGCACTTCTATGTTATAAATGTGGGCCTTATAAGGGCTTCTTATTTGATTACTAAATGCAAAATAAGCACTTTTCAACAATGCATTCAAACGCGCACGAAGTATATTTGAGGATACGTGGAAGATATAAAGTAGTGTTTTAAAATAGGGATTAATATCATATGCAACTCAAGTATGAGAAATTTTTAAAAATATCATTAAAGTTTAAAAAAATTCAAAAATATCCCTTAAACATAACAAAGTTAAATCCAATGAAAGTGAAATGTAACATTTTTAAAATGAAAGAAAAAATAGACCAAGAAATACTAGACAAAAACATAAAATGTCTCAATATGTTTTTCACAGGAAATGTAATAAGCAAAAAGAAATTTGAAAAAATTCAAAACAAAATTAAATCTTAAAAAAGAGATGGATTTAAAGACATATCATTTTTATTAAGAAAATTATTTCCTAGGAAAAATATAACTTATTATGACATAAATAATAAACAAATGAGTATTAAGATAACTAATGCAAAAATAATATATAATATACCATTAATTGATAAAGAAATTATATTAAATAAGTTATCCAAAATTCCTCATAAAATAAAGAAAAAATTAGATATATTCATTTAAGAGGAGTTGAAATATTAATAAAAACTCATTTTAGAGAAGTAATAGATATATCAATAAAAATAGCATTACTAGGTAACAGAATAATAAATAGAAAAGATGCATTATTAGAAATGATCTATAGTAACTTAGGATACTAAAAGTTAAAATTTACAACATATCCTAGATTTGCTATTAATATACATGATAAAAATCTAAATCAAGTATTAAGTCTAACTTATGAATTTGAAATAGGATAATTAATGAAAGAAGGAAATCATCTATTTTCATATATTATCTAGTAGCATATTCTTTAACAAGTAGTTATAATAGTTCAATGTACGGACAAAATGAATTTAGAGAAATAAACAAAACTTTTAAAGAACTTGAACAAATAATAAAATCAAAAATACTAACAGACTTTGAAATACCAGAAGAATGACAATTAGATATAAAAGAAAACTCTTGATAACAAGAAGAAAAAATAATGTTGTTAAAAATAATAGCATGTCAATGTTTACTTTTATAAACCATGAAGGAGAAACTTCTAACCAAGAAAAAGTAAAAAAACTAGAAAATGAAGTCAAAATAATGAAGATATTAATTAATGATTGTATATTAGGGAACATGTATGTTCAGATATAAAATAAAAAATATTATTTAGAAGTAAATGGAAGCCTAATATGCATAGTGAAAAATCAAGAAACATTTAAAATTGTACAATTATTAATAGAAAAAATGGATTTAGTTCAAAAATCAAACATAAAATATTTACAAGAAATAATAGATGCACAAAAAGAATTACTAAAGGAAATAAAGGAATGTGGTTATAATAAACTATAACAAGATACACACACAAAATTTTCAGAACTAAGAAAAGATGTATGCAACATACATATAAATAATGAAATAATAAGTCATAAATATAATTCCTTAGAAGGACTAAAAGAAGAACTACCTAGGAGATCAAATTCCCTAGAAAAGAAAAAACGAGAAACAATCTAAGAAAAAAGATATAATTTCAATATAATGGAATATAGAAAAACAATTAGAAAGAAAATTCATGAACCCTGAAAATAGGGATATAAAAAAATAAGTTAGTTTATTGTCATTAACTAATGAAGAAATAGAATAATATTATAATGAAAAACTTTATACAAATAAAGAAGATGATGATATGACAATAATCATTTAAATTGATTTTGAACCAAAAAATATGACTCCAAAAGGTCATAAGAAACCAAGTTTTTTACCAGTCCCTTACTAAGAAGGAGCATCTGACCAACATAAGGGAGAAAGAAATAGGCAAAAGATAGAACAACCTGACACCACACATAGAAGAAGACAACCACCTAAAATGAAGGAAGATTTGCATTAGGGAACTAGAGGTAGTATTCTACCAGAATTCAAACTCCATGATAATTACAAGTCTGATCTTCTAGATTTAGACTATATAAGATATAGGAAAAAACCCTTAGATGAATGGACTAGTCATATGAGTGTGCTCATACAAACCTCTCAAACTACCCAAACAAATCCATCAATCTGTATGGTACTTATAGCTCATAAGATGATAGGAAATGTTAAAGTTTGGTTTTCAAACTTAACAGATCAATAACATTTGTTAATGAAATATACAAAGAATTTATTTGAGAAGATAAATGAAGAACTATCACTAAATCCAGTGAAAATGAAATCAATGAAACTAAATGACATTTAAAAAATATGAAAATCTGTAACATGTGTTACATGGATTCTTTTATTTATGAATATGAAATGTATTACCATAAACTATCACCCTCTATACACTAACTTATAAATAATATTTTTTCAAAAATTACCTGTAACACTATATATATAAGACCTTAACAGAAAGTTAGGAACAAAGAAAAAAGAAATTATACCATATACTCTATAAAAAAAAGAATAAAAAGTTTTAAAAATTGGATCATTATTAAATGCCTAGAAAGAAAAGAATATAAACAAATAAGAAGAAATGATAAAATATGTTGTGATACAAAAGATTTTTGAATACCAGGAAAATATGAATGTAATATAAAATCCTATAAACAACAATATAATTATAAAAAATATAAATTCAAAAAACAAAATTTTCAAAAATATAAAAAGAGATTTAACAAAGAAAACTACAAGAAAAAATAATTTAGAGGAAAGAAGTATAAACCTTCTGAAAACATGAATTATTGCCTTTTAGGAAAAAAATGTAGATATTGGATCTGTAATATGCCAATGAATGTCGAAGTAGATTTCAACATAAAAAGCAATTTAAAATGGAATAACCACAAAAAGCAAAATCTTGGAAGAATATTTTAAAATGAAATTAGAACCAATCGAGGAATCTGATATAGATGATACTTATAATATCTATCTATTGTAAGAAATTGAGGAAGAGATAACTCACTCAGAATATGAACACTCAAATTATGGATATCCTTCATCAGAAGATGAATTATTTGTATAGTATTAAAAATCCAAATAGTACTTACATTAAAATAGGACTAAAATTTAAAGGCTTTATTACTTATCATTTACATGAATATATAGATACATGGTCTAGTATATGTGTAGCCAGTAAATATGTATTTTCAAAAGTCAATTGGAAACAAGCGCCAAAAGATTTAATTATAAGAATTGTTAATAATACTACAATAAATCTTAATAAGGTATTAAAAGATACTGATGTAATGATAGGAGGAGAAAAATTTCACATTCCTACCATATATCAATTGAAAACTAGAGTTGATTTGTTAATAGGAAATAATTTCTTTAACTTATATCAACCTTTCAGACAATATTTCGACAAAATAAGTCTCACAACCTTAAAAGGAGATACCATCTATATCTCAAAAATAAGAAAAGCTTTAAAGGTCTCAAACCCAACTTTTATGCAACAACATAAAAAGAAAAAACATGGTGAGATAGACCAGCAAAAACCTTATTTAGAAAATATTTCATTAAATATAAAAGAGAAACAAAACTTTTTTCTCAATGAAATATAAGAAGACAAAGCCCTAACATGCATCAGAAAACAATTAAAAACAGTTAGTTCAAAAAATCTTTTGGATCCAAAAATAAATAAATCTAAAACAATAGTTAACATAAAATTAAGAGATTCTAATAAGTTTATAAGAGTAAAACAAATTATTTATACTCCAGAAAATATGATTGAATTTGGAAAACAAATTCAAGAACTTTTGGAATTAAAAGTCATAATACTAAGTAATTCCCCTCCCTCTAATCCAACATTTTTAGTTGAAAAAGAAGTTGAGAAAAGAAGAGGAAAAAAGAGAATAGTAATAAACTTTAAAATATTAAATAAAGAAACCATTGATGATGGATACTTCATTCCAAAAAAGGAAGAACTATTATTATTAATAAAAGGAAAGAAATACTTTTCAAGTTTTGATTGGAAAATAAGACTGGATGAAGAATCCCAAAAACTAACGGCATTTAGTTGTCCCCAAGGACAATTCCAATGTACAGTTATACCATTTGGATTAAAACAAGTTCAATGTATTTTTCAAAGATATATGGATAACATTTTCAAGAAATTACAAGATATTTGTAGTATTTACATAGATAATATTTTGGTTTTCAGTAATGAATTAAATAAACACTATTCAGGATATTATCAATATTTTAAAAGAATATAGAAAAGAAAGCATTGTACTCTCTGAAAAAAAAAGCAGTACTTGCACAGCAAAAAATTAAATATTTAGGGTTAGAAATTGAATATGAAAAACATAATTTACAACCTCATATACTAAATAATATTCAAGGTTTCCCTAGTGAATTAAAAGACAACCCAAATTACAAAGATTTTTAGGATGTTTAACATATGCAAAAGCATACATCAAGAAACTTGTAGAAATGAGAAAACCATTACAAGCAAAATTAAAAAAACTTCATAACTGGAAATGGACAGAATAAGATACTCTATATATGGATAGAGTAAAAACAAAGGTAAATTTTTTTATTAACTTTATACCATCCAAGGCCAGATGATAATTGAAACAGATGCTTCACAAGAATATTGGAGAGCAGTTCTTAAAGTAAGAGTAGATGACAAAGATGAATATCTTTGTAGATATACATCAGGATCTTTCCAAGGTTCAGAATTAAATTACCATCGTAATGAAAAAGAATATTTAGTTGTCAAAAAAGCCATTAAAGTTTTTGCAATATATGTTATAAGCTCCAGATTCATTGTTAAAATAGATAACAAGAATTTTGGTTATTTCTTAAGAACTAATATTACAGGTGATTACAAACAAGGAAGATTAGTTAGATTGCAACAATGATTCAACCATTACAATTTTGATGTTAAACGTCTTTCAGGCCATAAAAATAGCTTAATAGATGCTATTACCAGAGAATTAGAACCTCTAACTATTTTTATGCTTTCACGAATGGAACATCTTGACATCGAAATCAAGATAAAGGAAAAGGAAATAAAAATCCTATAGGAACAACTCGAGCGGCTATATTTCGAGAAATCTCTTATGGAGACATGAAAGAAACAAGAAGAACTTAATTGTTCAAAACAACCTCTACAAATCAGAACCTCAAAAGAGGAATCTTCATTAAAAATTCAAGGTGAAACTTCTAAAGATAAAAAGAAAGAACCTAATAGTTCACAAAAAACTTCAGAAACCACAAAGCTCAATTGGGTAGATGAGGTAGAAAAAGAATAATCGAAAAATGTTTATATGGTCTATAATGGTCCAAAACCAAGAATTTATAACAACTGGGTAGAAGCCAATAAATATATTCTAGGAATTAGTGGAGTAACTCATAGAGCCTTCACCAATAGAATAGATTCTGAAGGTAGTTATCCCAATTACAAAACACCAAAACTAATAACTCTAGAGAAGATAGTAAGTAATTATTCTGTAGTATTACAACAATCAACAACTCCAAGCAAATTGACAAATCGTTGAGAAATAGCAAGGCCTCCAATGCTATTTAGAGAAGCATCTATCTAAAGACATAAAAAATAGTAAAGCATTCAGTGCTATTCCGAGAGATATCCCCTAGAAATACTCTAATCATTGAAGATGAGAAGGACCAATATAGAAATCAATGGTTGAGTCTCTATAACTTGGCCAGACATATATTGAAGGTATGAAGTTATATACTACAGACATCAAATTTTTTATATGAAGTAAATTCAATATCTTAGAAGGGGTTGATCCAATATTTGTGTATAAAGCTTTTCATGCAAAACTAATAGAAAATATATATCCATGAATTAATTTAAGTGAATTAAATTATTTCCCAAAGAATTTGAAAAGAGAAATTAAGAACTTAAGAAGGAAGATTAAAGTAGGTGACAAAACTATTTATCTTAGATTTTTGAGTTCATTAATAGACTGGAATGAAAAATGATGTATTAGTCTCTACCACTTCATCAAGATAGGGATGTCCAACATAAACATAGAAGTTTCCAAACCAAAGGCACTTCCAAAAAAGGAATTCAACACAGAAGAACTCTGTGTACCAAGAGGTAAAATTTTAGGCCAAATTTACTTGGCCAGACATATATTGAAGGTATGAAGTTATATACTACAGACATCGAATTTTTTATATGAAGTAAATTCAATATCTTAGAAAGGGTTGATCCAATATTTGTGTATAAATCTTTTCATGCAAAACTAATAGAAAATATATATCCATGAATTAATTTAAGTGAATTAAATTATTTCCCAAAGAATTTGAAAAGAGAAATTAAGAACTTAAGAAGGAAGATTAAAGTAGGTGACAAAACTATTTATCTTAGATTTTTGAGTTCATTAATAGACTGGAATGAAAAATGATGTATTAGTCTCTACCACTTCATCAAGATAGGGATGTCCAACATAAACATAGAAGTTCCCAAACCAAAGGCACTTCCAAAAAAGGAATTCAACACAGAAGAACTCTGTGTACCAAGAGGTAAAATGTTAGGCCAAATTTACTGTGAACTCAGAAAGATTGAAAATTCTACTGAGATCAAAATAAATTATTCAACTAGTAAAGTTGTCATCATTTCTCATAGTAGCATGGTTTTTTCAGAAGAAGATAGTGAAAAAAATTACCAAATATGAAACCAATTTTAATTGCAACAACCTAGAAATTGGTTAAGAAACAAGAAAGGCATTCTACTTCTATACTAGAAAAGTCACCAAAGACTATAGATTCATTCTCTACATCAAAGATTGAGATGATAAATATGTGTCATCATCAACATCATCAAAAGAACCATCGGTAGAAAAGGACAAAGGAAAATAAAGAGAGGGACTGTTAGTAGAAGACGATAAAGAAAATAAAGATGTAAACCCCACATCTCAGTCAATAGCATGTGCCAAGGAAAAAAGAAGTAGCTATCATTTAAAGCAAAAAAGCAAAAGAATTATTAAAGCAAGGGTAAAATAATAATTTTAGTTTTGTAAGCAGGGATTCCTTGTGCTATATAAGGAACCCTTATGCTCATTTCAAAACACACGAATACACATAAATGTAGAGCTCTCTACTCTGAAACACACAAAAAACACTAGCATAGAAAACTCGTCTATCTAGAAATCTCAAAACCAATAATGTTATACCCAGTAATTATGAGTGACTTTCAAGGTTCTTAGTTGGCCTTAAGTTGTAATAATTATTATTCTATGAATAAAATGGAGTTCAGTTACTCTTTTCTAGTAAGTCAGCTATTGAACATCATTTATGTACAGATATAGAAGGTTCACCATTACCAGGAAGGCATTGAGGTTTAAGCAAAGCTAAGGCACAACAAATGTAACAAAAAAGACAAACATAAGAGAATACCGTGGTGAACCCATCAAATTCAAGTATAATAATTATATATTTAAGCCAGTTAAAAATCTTGAATGTTTAAACATTTGCTTACAACAAGACATAATTATGCTAAAATAGGAAAATGGAAACTATTTTTAGAAATAAAAAACTAATAATTTCAAATAAAATTAAAGATAAAAATCTAATTCTATTAGAAAATTTTGATAAAGGTTACCTCTATCATTTAAATGAATACTTTAAAGATGAGGATTATGAAACTTGTCTTGAAAATTTTAAAAGATTTAATATGTTATTAGATATCTACACAGATTATATTAAAGCTATCACAAGTATTATAGACCATCCTATTTCAAGGACATTAAGAGACTATTTTAGTCAAAAATATGTAAGAATAGATGAAGAGGAATTCAACAACCTAATGTTTGGATACTACTTCTTTGAATATTATAAGTACATTATATATGTACACAAGACAAACCTATTTTTATGCTGCGAATAGGACAAAATAATATGCATTCAACACATATGATTTATCAAGATAATACTCTATGAACATCGAATCATTAGTACATAAATTAGAACTATTAGATTTAACAAACAAAAGAATAATTTTTAATTTTTAAAAACAATTAATAGATTCAGGATTAGAAATAAGTAATCAACATAATGAAGAACATAATAGTATATTATGTAATTGTAATGAATATAGAAGAAAATTAGATTTATACCAACAAATAATAAGTTTTTAAAACAAATTATTGCCTTCCATATCAACTATGTCAATTTTAACCTCTGGTTAAAAATGTGTATCGATTCAAAAAAATGGTATCATAGTCAAGGAATAGTATTCTAAATAGTAATGGATGGAAAATTAACGTCATTAGGATCTAAGGGCATTTTAGATATTTTATAAACCTCAAGGACATAAGTAAAGATATGTTAAACCCCAAGGGTATTTGAGATATTATACCTTTAAAATAGAGTTGTTTGCTAGTGGAAATTAATGCAATGATCCTAGGATATGTTAGCTAAGGAGTGATGACATGTTTATAGTTTATATGGTTTTTGTTTGATTTTATAAGAAGAGGGCAATGAAGAGAATAAATTGGTGATGATATTTCACATTCTTTGTGGAATGATAGATATGAATTGTGTGAAATAGTACACAAGTATATGTATTATAAATAAATAATATAATAAAAATATATCGTTCCACGAAGATTATGTTATTATAAACTAATTTTAAAACTAAAAAAGAAATAAATATAAATTTTTTATGTTTTGAAAAAGCAAAATTAAAAAAACTAAAAATAAAGAGCAGTACTTAATTAACTCTAAATTAACAATAAAAAGATATATGAGAAAATATCTAAGAATATTTTATTCTCTAATTTTCTAAGCATGTAAATCACTAAAATCCTCACAATATTACCAATTAATTACATTATCTATTGAATTTAACCTAATATGTATTTCTCTCTCAAGTAAACTACACAATATATAGTAATTAATCTAATCACACTATCATCTCAATTAAATTGCATACTACTCATTAAATAATTAAATAATTTTCTCAAGACAAATAATCATATATCTCTACTTAGAAACTATACATGTTTAATCAAGACAAATGATTAAATAATTCTCTTAAATCTAATTAATTTCCTCTATAAATCAACTATTGGTCAAACAATTAATAACATAAAAAATTAAATAAAAAAATATAATTGAATTGAAATCATATTTGGGGTAAAAATATTATATCATCACATATAGAAAATTGGGTTCATAAGACCTCTAGATTATTAATTACTAGACATAATTTTATTCATAAAGTTCAGATTATTCATAAAGAAAGACATGAAAATTGATAAAGAAATGAGAACAATAAATACAATCAATCTCTTGAATTGTAGCACCAATCTCCTTTGAATCTCCATCAAATTGTATCTCCTTTTAAATTTTTTTATGTATTTTTCTCTATTCTTAGCATCAAAAATTTATAAAAAATTGTAGATTTGGCTATTAGGATTTTTATGCAATTAGGGGGTTAAATTAGGTTCTAATGGAATCTAGACCATCATATTAGCTTCAAATCAAAGGTTGAGATGCAAAAAAAGGAATTAAATAATGTTGGTCAATAGGATTGCAACATGTGGTGGGGAACAAACACAAGCCCAATCAACGTGCGATGCATAGAAAGGTAGCCTAGTTCTGGTCAGAGCGTACTGATTCAGCACCATGTGGCACACTGTGATTCATTGATCTAGAATGTGTAATGCCCTACTAAAATGAACAAATGAATTCCATGACGACCTGTAGCATACTCTTTAATCACTCGACAAAACTCAAAATGAATGACATATTAGTAGGTGGCAAAGTCTGTGTCACCTAGTACACCCGACATGCTCCAATTGGCTACCATTTACTTACGTGGCATCCATGTGGCGACAAATGGTCAACTATACACATGGCATTCCAATTGGCTTCTCTTTGCTTGCGTGGAATCCATGTGGTGATGAATGGTTAGTTATACATGTGTCGCGCTCCTATTGACTCCATTTCTTGCATTATGTCAACGAGTCATGTTCTAATTGTTCCTACATTAAAAAATTCATTAAAAATCCATAAAAGTTTTGAAAATATATTTTCATCCCTTTTCACTAGAAAGTTCATATTTTAATATTTTTAACCCCAAAAGTACTAGTTATTGAATAAAATGAACAATTATTAAGTCGAAAAGTGCACTGATGACTCTACTTTTATAGAGTTATTATACCCCCAAATTTAACTCTTTGTTTTCCCTCAAGTAATGTCAAGTCTAACTTGATAAAATGACATGACAGTATATTCATAAATATATATCTATTAATACATGCATATTTAGCAAAAACTTTTCCCCTCAAAATTAGTATAATTCTATGACAAAGAGGTTCACATATTTCTCAATTAACATTCCATCAATAAAAGGATATGCAAGGTTTTTGTCAAATTGATTCGTGTGTGTGTTGCATATGACATCATTCAATGCACTCGTGAAATCAACCTATATGAGCATTCTAATAAATTAAATCTTCGAACAAATTTCATAAGTCTTTTTCATATCCCTCTCCACTAATAAAAATATTCACTTAGCTAAAGATTAATAAGGGCTTTGCATGCTTGTAATGTAAGGCTTAGATGAGGGTTGATAAATGAAAAAATTTACGCTCTTTCCACATCTTAGCTTTCTTTGTAATAATCATGCATTTTTAACTACAATTGAACTTTTACTCATTTTTTTCCTTTGGACATGTCTAGTACAATGAAATATGTAAGAAAGATGATCTTGTCTACTTTTACTAGCACATTTTCTTCCACACCCTGGGGTCGCTTAATTGATCTATCTGTCATTTGTAATGTTACTAAAGTGGGTTTGGCTTTACCAACACCAAATCTCTTGAATATTGATAATGACATAAGGTTAATGCTTGATTATAAGTCATATAGTGCTTTCTCAAAGTTCATGTTCCCAATTATGCAAGGAATCTCAAAGCTATTCAGATCTTTCAACTTTTGGGATATTTTTCTAGCCAAGATGACACTACAATATGCAGTCAAGGTAATTGTTTCACTATCTCTAAGCCTTTTTTCCCTAGACATGATATCCTTATGAAATTTGGCATAAGAAGGCATTTGTTTAAGTAAGTCTACAAATGGTGTATGTATGTGTAGCTTCTTAAAGGCATCCAAAAAATTTAAAAATTGTGTATCTAACTCTTGGTTTTGTAGTCTTTGAGGGAAAGGAATAGTAGGCTTGTATTTTGGTTGAATTATTTCATTTTCAATGCTCGTTTATGTACTTATTCCTCCTCATCCTTTTTAGCTTTATGTTCTTCCTCTAAATTTTACCACTCCTAAAGGCTATAACGTTTCAATACTCCTTACCTTCTCTTCTTGGGTTTATAATAAGCCCTTTAACTTATGGCCTTTACCCATTTGGGTCTCTAAATTTCGAATTGAAGCCTCTTAAGTGGACAATTTTGTATTTATTGATTGATTGAAGTCTTTCATCATCTCTATTAAAGCATTTGAATTATCCTTGGTAGATGGCTTCTTCTCTTAGGCTTGTGATTGTTGTGGTTGTTGAAAACTAGGTGATAATGGTTGAATTGATTACCACCTTGATTGTCTTTATTACTCCAAGAGAAATTTGGATGATATCTCCATCCTGGGTTATATGTGTTTGAGTATGAATTATTGTTTTGGTTCATATTACCCATATAGCATGTTTTTTCAGTATTATTTGGACAATTATCAAACAAATGAGCTCTCCCATAAAAGACATAGAACACCCCTAAATCTTGGACTTGGTTTATATTCACTGGCGAGTTTTGAGCCTTCAAAAAATCCATCAAAGATGACACTTGAGCTATAAGTTTCGTGATATCATGTACCTTATGCACTCTAGCTATTATTCTTGTGGCTGCCATTCTGCCCATTGGCCATTGATAATTATTGCTAGCCATTTTCTCAAGTAAATCATAAGCTTGATTATAAGATTTGGCTAGCAAACCTCCATTAGCAGACACATCAACAATGGTTCTTATTTGAGCATTGAGACCATTGTAGAAAGTCTCCATTTGGATTCAATGAGAGATACCATGGTAAGGACACTTTCTTAGCAATTATTTGAATCTTTTACATGTTTCATATAAATATTCCCCTTCAATTTATTAGTAAGAGGTAATATCATTTCCAAGCTTGGCATTCTTTGTTGGTGGGAAATATTTCATCAAGAATTTCTCTACCAAATAATTCCAAGTTATAATAGAATTAGGTGGCAAATATTTTAGCCAAGCTCTAGCGTGGTCTCATGAAAAGTAAGGAAACAATCTAAGCCTAAACGTCTCCTCGATCACACCGTTGAATTTGAATGAATCTCCAACTTCTATAAACAATTTGAGATGTAAATGAGGATCCTTTGTTGGTAATCTGCTGAATTGTCAATCTGCTTGTAACATTTGAAACATCATTAGTTTTATTTCAAACTGATTATCTTGAATATTTGGCCTTGTAATACTTGGATTCGGCCATTCCAATATAGGTAATGTATATTCATTCTTAGTTTTATCCTTATCATCTATTAAAGGTATTTGGTTGTTCAAGTTTAGTTGATCATTATTTATTTCTAATGGATTAGTCATTTCTTTCAATTAGATGACAATTTGTTGTTTTCTTATTTATCTTAAAATATGTTCGACTTCGTGATTTAAACGCAAAATTTCTTCCTTATAGACTTTACTCATGCAATAAAGTCAAATATATTTCTCACAGCACTAAAGGAAATTTCAAAATTAAAAACAAATAAAAATTAAAAATAAATAACTAAATAAATAAATTAAGATTAAAATTATGAAAAATAAATAAAATAAAATAAGCTAAAAATTAATTTCTAATGTTTATAATCCCCTGTACCGGCGTTAAATAGTTGTTCAACAAGAATTGTGTGCAATGATACACAAGTATACTTTTTGCAAAAAGAGTAATTTAATAATAAGAAAATATCGTTGCGAGGAGATTATGTTATTATACACTAATTTTAAAACTAATAAATAAATAAAGATCATTTTTTGTGTTTTGAGAAAGCAAAATTAAAAGAACTAAAAATAAATAGTGGTAATTAATTAACTCTAAATTAACAATAAGAAGATATACGAGGAAATATCTAAAAATAATTAATCTCATAATTTTCTAAGCATATGAATCACTAAAATCCCCCCCCCCCAAGATAATTATCAATCAATTCATGATTAATTCAATTAAACCTAGGGTGTATTTTGCTCTCAAAGTAAAGTACACATCATTTAGTAATTAACCTAACTATACTATTGTCTCAATTAAATTGAATATTATTCATTAAATTCATCAATTATGGATCACATACATAAGAATCATATATTTCTGTCTAGAAACTATACATGTTGTTTAATCAAAATAAACAATTAAATACTTCTCTCAAATATAATTAATTGCATCTATATATCAACTGTTGGTTAAACAATTAATAGTATAAAAATCAAATTAAATAATATAATTACATTGAAATCATATTTGAGGTAAAAATATTAGATCATCACATGTAGAAAATTGGATTCATAAGACCCATAGATTAATAAATTAGCTAGACATAATTGTATTCATAAAGCTCAAATTTCTCATAAAAAATACATGAAAATTGATAAAAAAAAATAGGAGAAGAAGAATAAATACAAACAATCTCTTAAATTGTAGTATCGATCTCCTTTTTAATCTCTACTAAATTGTATCTTCTTTTAAACTTTTTCTGAATTTTTCTCTCATCTTGGCCCCAAAAATTGATAAAAAAAATTTATAAATTTGGCTATTAGGGTTTTTGATGCAATTAGGAGGTTATATTAGGCTTAGATGAAATATAGACCATCAAATCAACTTCAGATCAAGGGTTGAGATGAAAAAAAAAATTAAACATGGGATCGCAACACGTGGTGGGGGAGAAACATGGGATCAATCAGCGTGCGATGCATGGTAGGGAAAATTGGTTTTGGCCAAGTGTGCAGAGTCAACATGACATAGCGTGCTATGATTCACTGATCAAGATTGCACAGAACCCTAGTTGAACAAAAGGACGAACCCCGTGACAACACGTGGCACACTCTTTGACAGATTAGCAAAACTTGGAATGAATGCCATGTCGACATGTGGCAACACGTGCATCACCTCGTACATGTAGTGCTCTCCGATTGGCTTCTCTTTGCTTGAGTGGCATGCATGTGGTCACGACTGGTCAACTGTACACACGAAGCACTCTGATTGGCTCCCCTTTCTTACTTTGCATCCACGTGTCCTATTCTTATTGGTATAGTGTTAAAAAATCCATAAAAAAATTATAAAATTTTTGAAAAATATATTTTTATCACTTTTCACTAAAAAGTTTATAATTTAATATTTTTAACCCAAAAAATACTACTTATTGAATAAAACGAACAAATATTAAATCGAAAACTATACTAATAACTCTACTTTCATAGCGTTATCAACAGTAGAACTCTGTTTTGTTAAGTTCAACAGTTTTATTATAAAGAGAACCTTACAAATTTTCTTCCTTTCCCTATCGAAAATGCATTAATACAATGTAAATGTTTATTGGTCTCGAGTTTCTTAGGAAATCTGTTTCTTTTAGATGATGGAAGACATGTGTCCAGTATACCAAGGAAGGTGCTAAAGTACCAATTTTGTAAGTTTTAAGAAATGCAACAACTGTGACCTAATCACTTGGTTACGGGCATGCGGCTAGCGAGGCAATGTAGTAGTACTAGCTTTGTTTATGTACAAAATGTAGTTACATAGGTTGAAGTTTAAGAGGTTGTTGTGTACTCATACAAATTAT
This sequence comes from Hippophae tibetana, assembly GCA_037013495.1. NCBI lineage: Eukaryota > Viridiplantae > Streptophyta > Magnoliopsida > Rosales > Elaeagnaceae > Hippophae > Hippophae tibetana. The sequence goes on from CM072808.1 coordinate 20,642,873, forward strand.
GCATGACAAGCTCTATTGTTTGCATCTTTCCAGTTCTTGCACTATGAAGGTTGCATTTTCCAGAAGAACAAGCATGCAACTCATACAAATTGTGCATGCCAAGCTCTTGTTGCAAAAAAAATGAATGTTTATAAAAAAACTAGTGAAGCCAATTTTTAGCCTTGTCCCACATTGTTTTTTTATATTACTTAGAAGATGTATAAATAGTAAAGAGTTGGCTATTGGGATTGGGCCCTAAGGAGTACCCATTTTTTTGGAAGGGGAGAAGACCTAGGCAAATGTTAAACCACATGTGCGTACTCATGTCGTTGCTAACATTCGTCCGACCAACCAGTCAGCCGTGCCGAGCCAAGTCTGAGTCCGAGTGCATGTGTGTGTGTGAGAGGTGAGGTGGCATTCTATTTTTTGGAAAAAAAATTATTAAAATACTTTTCCACTCAAAAATGTTTGTTACATTTACTCTAAAAAATAGATGTTATTTTCTTTTACTCAGAATATGACTGTTGTTTTCTTTTACTCAGAATATGACCATTAAATGGTTGTTACTCTTCTTTACTCAGAAAATGGTCGTTACTCTTCTTTACTCAGAAAAATGGTTGTTACACTCTCTATCCCCAAATATTACTGTTATTATCATAATGGCCACACGGTTTCTGAAACCTATAAATAGAGCACCTTAGCTCTCAGTTTCTACACAACAATCTACAAACTCATCTCACTAAGAAAAAAATTTCTAAGAAAGAAAAAGAAGAAGATCCTAAATTACTTTTGAGTTTTCCGAGCAAAATTTTTTTACAGGTGTAGCATTCCGATCTTCATCAATGCAGTAAAGTTCTGAGACAAAAAAAGATTCTGGGCTATTTTATCCAAGGCACGACGGGGCTATGTTTGCTTTCACAAATTTGGGCAGAGTCGTGAAACGTCTTAAAGAGAGCGACTTAGTCCGGAACTCAACCCAAGCAGTTCATTTCAGGTTATCGGTAATATTGCTCCAACACTATTTTAACGTACTTGTATCAACAATTGTAAGATGTTTACTATCTTCCATGTCTATTGAAATGCTAACTGCTGATCTTAACAAACCATTCTGTTTTAAGAGACTACACTTTAAAAGATGAAGACAAAAAATGTTATTTTTCTTAACCATGAAAAAAGTCGTTTCTGCTCTTACTACTGAAAAACTAATACTGTCTAATCCTTCTACTGAAGTTGCAACTAAGGATTTAGACATCTGGATGGAAAATGATTTTCTATGCAAAAAATTTATTCTTAATGGTTTAGCTAATGACTTGTATGATTATTATAAATCTGATAAGTCTACTAAGGAAATTTAGGAAGCACTTCAAATGAAGTATGACACTGAGGAAGCTAGAACTAAGAAGTATGCTGTCAGTAGATACATGAAGTTTCAAATGATTGATGGCAAATCAGTGGAAGCTCAATAACACAAACTGTAGAAGATAACACACGAAATAACTTCTGAAGGTATGACTTTAGATGAACAATTTCAAGTAGCTATTATTATAGATAAATTATCCCTTGCTTGGAAAGATTTTAAGAATACACTTAGGCATAAAACTAAGGATTTTTCTTTAGAAAGTCTTATAACCCTTTTAAGAATAGAAGAAGAAGCCTGAAAATAAGACCAAAGAGATGAAGTACTCATTGTCTCAAACAACAGTACCAATAAGAAACCCTCATTTGTAATTTTGAAACCTAAAGGTAGAAATATGAAAACTCAGAATCATAATAATAACCAAAACCACAACCACCAAAATAGAAACAAAAACTATCCTCCCCAGAATGGATCTCAACCCCCTTAAGGAATAACACATTCATGTATTATAGTTGTAACATACCTAACCACTTAGCTAGGAACTTATTGCTATGATATTTGAAGTCAATTTTGCTGGTAGATCCGAGGGGTGGTGGGTGGACACTGGTGCTTCTCGACATGTTTGCTATGATCGAGACATGTTCGAGTCCTATTCTGATTTTGAGGATGAGAAAATGTTGTTGGTCGACTCCCACTTCACTAAAGTTGCTGGTACTTGTGAGGTGGTATTAAAGTTTACCTCTGGAACTCTGTCATCTTGAAAGATGTCTTGCATACTACAAAGATGAGAAAGAACTTAGTTTTAGGTTATCTTCTTAACAAAGCTGGTTTACTCAAACTATAGGGGCTGATTTTTATACTATAACTAAAAATAATATATTTGTTGGGAAAGGGTATGCCATTGATGGCATGTTTAAATTAAATGTTGAAATCAATAAAACTTCTTCTTCTGTTTATATGTTGAGTTCTTTTAATATTTGGCATGCTAGACTTTATCATCTTAATAAACGTATAATCAAGAACATGAGTACCTTAGAACTAATTCCTAAATTATCTTTGAATGATTTTGAAAAATGTGATTTTTGTAGTCAAGCTAAAATAACCAAAACTTCACAAAAATTATTAGTTAGAGAATCTTAACCTTTAGAATTAATACACTCTGAAAGTTCAAATTACACTTATGTATATCTAATGAAACATAAAAGCGAAACGTTTGACATATTTAAAATATTTATGACTGAGATTGATAATTAACTTAACAGAAAAATTAAAAGGTTTCGAAGTGATAGAGGCACTGAATATGATTCCAATATCTTCAATGATTTTTATAAAACTCATGGAATCATTCATGAAAAAATTGCACCTTATTCTCCTAAAATGAATGGCAAAGCTGAAAGAAAAAATAGAGCTTTTAATGAATCAGTTGTTGCAATTTTATTAAACTCTGGTGCTATTTTCCACTGATGGGGAGAAATTTTGTTAACTGTTTGCTATGTGCTAAATAAAGTGCCTAAATCTACAAGTAAAATTTCACCATATGAAATTTTGAAAAATAAGAAACCTAATTTAACTTATTTTAAAACTTGGGGTTGGTTAGCCTATGTTAGGACCCCTGATCCTAAAAGAAATAAACTTGCTAGTAGAGTATATGAATGTGTATTCATAGGATACATTATGAATAGTAAAGCTTATAAATTCTATGACTTAAATGATCATGTAGTTATAGAATCAAATGATGTTGACTTCTATGAACATAGGTTTCCGTTTAAATCAAAAAATAGTAGGGGCTCGTCTTCTAGTAGTTTACCCATAACTAGAACTAGTGAACAAAATGAGGAATTAAACATTGAAATTAGGAGAAGTAAATGAGCTCGAACCCTTAAGGATTTTGGGTTTGATTTTTATGCTTATACCTTAGAGTAAGATCCCCAAACTCTTAAAGAAGCATTATCTTCTTTAGATACCAACTTATGGGAAGAAGCCATAAATGATGAAATGGACTCTCTTGAGTATAATAAGACTTGGCATTTAGTTGACTTACCTTCTGGTTGTAAAACCATTGGATGTAAATGGATACTAAAGAAGAAATTAAAACTCGATGGTGCTATTGAAAAGTACAAAGCTCGTCTTGTAGTTAAAGGGTGTAGACAAAGGGAAAATGTAGATTTCTTTGATACCTTTTCACCAGTCACACGAATAACTTCCATACATGTACTTTTTTCTCTTATTACTATCCATGATTTAGTAGTGCACCAAATGGATGTTAAAATTTCTTTCTTAAATGGTGACTTAGAAGAAAAATATTATATGGACCAACCTGAAGGTTTTGTTATCCCAAGCCAAGAAAATAAAGTTTGTAAACTAGATAAATCCATTTATGGTCTAAAACAAGCACCTAAGTAATGGCATGAAAAATTTGATAATCTAGTTATCTCACATGGATTCAAAATAAATGAAAGTGACAAATGCATTTATTATAAATTAGAAGATAACATTTGCATTATTATATGTTTATATATGGATGACATGCTTATTTTTGGATCAAATATTCATGTTGTGAATAATGTGAAAACTTTGCTAAGTGCTAAATTTGATATGAAAGATCTCGGAGAAGCGAGTGTAATCCTTGGTATAAAGATTACTAGGTCTGGAAAGGGAATTTCTCTAAATCAATCTCATTACATTGAGAAGATCTTAAAGAAATATAATTACTTTAACTGCAAACCTGTATGTACTCTTTATGATCCTAGTGTAAAGTTGTTCAAGAACACCGAAGACGGTGTTAGACAAACTGAGTATGCAAGTATCATTGGTAGCTTACGTTATGCTACTAATTGCACTAGACCAGACATAGCTTATGTTATGGGACAACTATGTAGGTTTACCAGTAGACCTAGTTTAAAGCATTGGAATGCTATTGAAAGGGTTATGAGATACCTTAAGAGAACTATGTATCTTGGATTACATTATAAAAAGTTTCCTGTTGTTCTAGAAGGATACAACGATGCAGATTGGAACACTTTATCAAAAGACTTCAAAGCAACTAGTGGCTATATATTTAACATAGCTGGTGGAGCTGTTTCTTGGAAGTCTAAGAAACAAACAATATTGGCTCAATCTACAATGGAGTCTGAAATGATAGTACTAGCCACTGCTAGTGAAGAAGCAGGTTGGTTAAGAAGTCTGTTAGCTGAGATCCTTTTATGGGAAAGACCGATACCAGTTGTCTTGATCCACTATGATAGTATCGTGGTTATTGCAAAGATGCAGAATCATTACTACAATGGCAAGAGACGACAGATACGTCGTAAGCATAGTACTATTAGAGAATTTCTCTCTATAGGAGCTATAACAGTGGATCATATACGTTTTGATGAAAATTTGGCAGATCCTTTGACGAAAAGATTACTGAGAAAGAAGGTTTTCAAAACCTTAAAAGGAATGAGACTAATGCCCTTAGAATGAAGAGTCACTCATGATGGTAACCCAACTTATAGACTGGAGATATCAAGAAATAAGTTCAAAACGTAATAACAAGTCATAAAGTGATATGAGATGAATCATGCTATTTTGAAATCTCATTCTATATTATTAGAAGCATGAAGTCTAGAAGTGATAGAAAAGGATGAGTTAATTGTTAAACTCTTAATGAGTTCTATACTCTATGTGGAGCGAAGTACATAGCTACAAGAGTGTTCTTGATAGACCCACCTATGTGAATATGGAAGTGTGGCCGCTTTCTACGGAAAATTTTTGGGCAAAATTTACTAGAGCATTCACTATATTGGGATACACGTGTATGGCTGTAAAACACGGGTTTTTCGAACTACACCTTGGAAAGGTTATGTGTGTGATGTTTTTTGAGATAGAGTTTAAAACTACGAGTTACTCTAGTATATTCTAAAGCATCAATACTATGCAAATGTTCAAGTCGATAGACACCTTTCGCTTATGAACAATCTTATATTTTTAAATTATCAGTTACTCGATGAAAATTATTTTTATATAAAATTCAAGTGGGGGATTGTTGGAAAAAATGAATGTTTATAAAAAATTAGTGAAGCCAATTTTTAGCTTTGTCCCACATTGCTTTTTTACATTACTTAGAAGATGTGTAAATAGTAAAGAGTTGGCTATTGGGATTGGGCCCAAGGGGTACCCACTTTTATGGAAGGAGAGATGACCTAGGCAAATGTGATACCACATGCGCACGCGCATACACTCGCGCCGCCGCCACCGTGCCAAGCCGAGTCCGAGTGCTTGTGCGTGTGTGTGAGGTGAGGTGGCATTCTATTTTTTGGAAAAAAAAAATTTATTAAAATACTTTTCCACTCAAAAATGGTTGTTACATTTACTCAGAAAAAATAGCTGTTATTTTCTTTTATTCAGAATATGGCCATTGTTTTCTTTTACTCAGAATATGACCATTAAATGGTCGTTACTCTTCTTTACTCAAAAAATGACTATTACTCTTCTTTACTCAAAAAAATGGCTCTTACGCTCTCCATCCCCAGACATTACCATTATTATCATAATGGCCACACAGTTTCTAAAACCTATAAATAGAGGGCCTCAGCTCTCAGTTTCTATACAACAATCTGTAAACTCATCTCACTAAGAAAAAATTCTCTCAGAAAGAAAAAAGAAGAAGATCCTAAATTACTTTTGATTTTTCCGAGCAACAAAATTTTACAAGTGTAGCATTCCGATCTTCATCAATGCAGTGAAGTTCTGAGACAAAAAAAAATCTGGGCTATTTTATCCTAGGGATAACGGGGCTATGTTTGTTTGCATAAATTTGGGAAAAATCGCGAAACGTCTTAAAGAGAGTGACCTAGTCCGCGACTCAACCCAAACAGTTAATTTCAGGTTATTGGTAATATTGTTCGTATCAACAGCTCTATTGATTGCATCTTTCTAGTTCTTGCAATGTGAAGGTTGCACTTGCCAGGGATTTGCTCCGAAAATGCTTAATCATGTTTTGCTCCTCTTTTGGCAGAGTTTTGCTTAGACAATACGAATTTCTACATGCAAGAAAATCATGATCATATGTTACAGTTGGAGTAATAAGTTTGGTTATACGACGTGCATTAAATGACAGGTTCTAAAACGAGGGAAAGAGGAAGATGAGGAAGGCATAAAACAGTCGGCTACCATTTGACCAAATTTGTCCTGCTTTCTGGCCATAGAAATTTCACATTTTTTCTTGACAAACCTCACAACCAAACTGAACAAAATTAAATCTAGTGTGCATAATCAAGTTGTGACTGCTCTTTCTGACGTCTGACCTTTTTTTTCAAAAGAGAAACTTCATTACTTAATATACCAAGTACAAGAGCAAAAATTTATTTAAATCCATATAAACTATATAATAAAATCTATACGCATAGGTTAATAGTACAACCAATTTGAACAATATAAATGGTTCTCTTCTGGTTCCTGCATAGCAAAGAGAAAGAAGTAGTGTTATGCATCCCTATAGATTTATGTCAACCTCCATTGTACTAGTGTGCAACTAATTTTTATTTTCTAGCAAAAATATAATCTTGAATTAGAGATGATAGAAAACCTTGCATTCATGAGTATCCTATGCCAAGCTATCTTATTTGGCTCAAACATCAAGTATTGTTTTATTTTGATATTTTTCATCAATGTATCCAAACAATTACATTTGTAGGTTGAGCTTTAGCTGTCTGACTAGCAAACTTTTTGAACTTATCACAATTAGGCTATAAGCTACAACAACTATGATTCTGGGAGTATAATCAAAGTTGTATTTTCCACTACCAATAATTGAAGATTTCCCTCTTTCAAGCACCTTATTCTACAGGTTAGTAAACATAAAATAGCTTCTTCTGTCTATTTGCATGGCTAGCAAGCTCTTAATTGTAGATTATTACAAGTCTTGAAATTATGAGTAGTAATAGGAGTTGAAACTGCTAGACCATGAGAATATGAATGTGCTTCCCTTAACACAAATTAAAACTCATGAGCTTTCTCAATGCAAAAGATGTAAATAAACTCATCCATAACCAAAATATGATTGATAGAATATTGAGAAGAAGAATCTATTGACCGATAGATTTAAAAGAAGACATTGTCCATAATCAGAGCATAAACTGATGAAGATTTGAAAATTAAGCAGAAAGTAGGATCATTTGTAGAGTTATTTATTGTCATTGAACAAAACAAAAACCAACAAATAGAAAGAGATAAAAGAGAGGAGTTGGATGAAATCAAAGAGATAAGAGTAATGAAAACGAGCCAACACTTAGTTGGATTAGGAAAACTAGAAAGCGTGAGTCTCTTGGTTGAACAAAGAGAGCTTACTTGAACAATAGTTAAAATAACAAATTAAAATAAGGATAAAAGGTAGTAGGAGTCTATTACGTATGTCTGAGTGCACTTTAGACTCGTTATTACTTGGTGGGGGCAATTTACGTCCATTATTTCTTGTGAAAAGGTCATTTTGGCCCAAATTTTCAAGGGACAAATTTTATATTTTTAAAAATATTTACCTTTTTTTTTTTACCAAAAATGATGCATAAAATATTTAAATATTTATTTTTATTCACAAATATATCGTAGTTCATTTTCTTATAACAAATATTCTTAGAAAAAAAATATTAATAACTTTTTATTTACATATTATTAAAATTATTAATATATTATTTAAATAACAAATTATTCATTTTTGATAATAAAAAAATTATGTAATATTTCATCATATTATTGAAAAAAAAATTGTAAAATAACGTAATCATACATTATTTATTTTTTAATTGCATGATGAACTATGTCATTATATTCATTACTTATTCCTTCAATTGAAATTCCTATCAAATTTTAAAAGAAAAGAAAATCAAATTCAAAAAAATATCGATTAGAAATAAATATAATTGAAACATATGATAAATAATTATGAATAATATGAATTTTTTTAGTAGAGTTTTAATGATTCAATAAATGATACAATATTTTTTACTATTTAGTTGCTAATTAAAAAAAGAATGATAATTCTTTTAAAGATTCAATGTGAAAGAAATAAATCTACGTTAAAATGATAAAATGAAAGAAAGTTTAAGAAGAAATGAAAATAAAAAATTGAGTAAATAATAAAAATGATTCATCAAAATAAGCATTAAAAAACCATTTTCAGTATAATTTATAATTTAAAATAACAAGTAAATGAGAAATTAAAGGTACGGTGCCTTAGTGATATCTCTTTTAATCAAAACATACAATATAGACTCATATTCTTAAAATAGTATAATAGTAGTCCTCTATTTACTTTAAAATATACAAATATTCTAATTTCATGTTTTGAATTAGAGATTTCATCGTATACTTGACATATATGATATAAGTAAAAGGTAATTGTGTCATTCAGAGGTTTTGGTACCCTCTTTAACAAAAGTACACATATGAAACCATATTTTTATAACAATATACTAGTAATTCCTACATTTAATTTTAGATGCACCAGTGGTCAATAAAATAAGATTTAATTGAGAATTTCAATATGTGACATACACATTGACAAAAACTTAAGGACAAACTTGTCTTTAAAATAATCAAAGAATAAAAAAGTTCATTAAAACATTATTAACTAAAAAATCATTAGTTTAACCCCAAAATTAAACAAAATCATGAAAAGCTAAGAGTGAGTCTTGAAAAAAAACTAAAGAAACAAAATCATGTTGAAGATGATACTTTTGTAAGAAAAACTAGAGGAGATATGGATGACTTTGCGATAAAAAATTAGGGCTATTATTTTATACTAAAATATTTAAGTAGAGGAGAAGACTCAGGTTTCAAAACCAGAAATAAGAGATATGCTTTAAAAGGGTGAACACATCCATCCAATAGAAAGACCAACTAAACATACTAGTCTAGTTACAACAATGCATGTAAGTCAAGAGTCCTAAAAATAGGTAGATAATATGATATAAAAATGCACATGAAAAATCATAACAAGCAACCAGAACAAAAGAAATAGGTGAACACATTCAAGTAATTAAACTTAAAAAGCACACCTCAGTTTTCTCATAAATACATCTAAAGAAAGAGGGAAGAAAGAGCGTGTAAAAAATAAATATTAAAGAGCATGAGACAAACTAAAAACATACATAAGACATACTAGGTAACAAAGAGAACAACCTAGTAAATTAGAGGAGATGTAGTCTATAAAGTATGACATATGAATGAAATTACTACAAAAAGAAAGATCCTAAAACTTTGGTACTATATAATAAAATCATGTGATGGGATGTTCATGTAAAAAGCTACAGAAGGAATGACGGGTTGAAGACTCAAAGGTGGTTCATTAGTGAGACAGATATTTAAAGATGAGTTTACCCATATGTGTGGCACATGCAAAAATTTATAATTAAATCTTAATTTTGGACCATTAGTGTACTTAAATTTAAATGTATGGACTACTAATGTACTACTTTGAAAATCATAGTTCATATGCATAATTTTGTTAGGGGTTATATTAAAGTATATGTAAGTCTCATTGTACTCGTGTTTGTGTGTTGGCTTCCAATGTACAAAACACAGTGTCTGTTTATTTTACTTAGTGTTTTGTTTTCCTCTATGTAAAGTTGGTTACTATAGATTAGTAATGCGCACACACATACATTGTTAGGAACACTTTATATGCAAGCATGTATACACACTCCAATTGTCACTTGTATTTTTTGTTCGTTCCGTGTTTGGGTATTTATGGAAAGTACTCATAAATTTTTCGAATAAAAAAATGCGACTTTTTAGCACCTCTCCACCACCCTTGCCAAGATGGATGGTGAATCCAAATTCTATAAATATCCCACATTTCTTCTTATTTGGCATCTATAAAACTAGCAAATCTCTATCAAATTGACATCTCATTTTTCTATTTCAAAATCATTAATACCTTAAGTGTTGTTCGGTATTAGTGATTTATGACTGTGAAAGTAAAACCGTACTTGTGAGTGATGAGTACTCAAGAGGTTTTTTGTGAATGAATTATATATGAGCCATGTGTCGACTAGTAGTTGTCCTTGTGCAACTTTTTCTTATGTGAAGAATATGTGTGGTTGTGAGCCATATGTCAGATGTTGGTTGCATTCATGCAACGTTTTCTTATTTAATTTACACTTTACTAGTATGGTTCTTCATGATCAAACACATTGGCCACACAAACGGTGTGTATAATGAATATGCAAGTATACTTATTGTAACAAGTAATATAATGATAAGAAAATATCGCTCCCACAAAGATTATTTTATTAAAAACTTATTTTTAAAACTAAAAAAAATAAAAATCAATTTTTTTTGTCCTTATATTTTAAGGAAGACAAATAAAAATAATTAAAAGTAAATAGAAATAATTAATTAAATCAAATTTGGTAACTAAGAAGATATATGAGAAAATATCTAGGAATACTTAATCCTCAATTTTCTAAACATATGAAGAAATAAAAGCCCTACAATATAATTATCAATTAATTACATGATCAATTAAATCTAACTTAGCATGTATTCCTCTCTCAATTAAACTACACAACATATATTAATTAATTTAATAACACTCTTATGTCAATTAAATTGCATACTACTCATTAAGTTCATCAATTATGGATCATATACATAACAATCGTGCATCTCTTCCTATAAACTATGCATGTTATTTAATTAAAACAAACAATTAAATAATTCTCTCAAATCTATTTAATTGACTCTATAGATAAATTGTTGGCCAAGCAATTAATAACATAAAAATCAGATTATATAATATAATTAAATTAAAATAATAATTGGGGTAAAATATTATATCATCACATAGTGAAAATTGGGTTCATAAGATCCCTAGATTAATAAATTAACTACACATAATTATGTCCATAAAGCTCATATTTTTCATAAAGAAAGACATAAAAATTGATAAAAAAAGAGTAGAAGAAGAAATACAATCAATCTCTTAAATTGTAGTACTAATTTTCTCTTAAAGTTCCACAAAAACTGTATCTCTTTTTGAATGTTTCTCTCTTTTTAGCTTCAAAAAACTAAGCAAAATTATGCTAATGGCACCCCATTAGGATTTATGGGGTGATTAGGGATCGTCATATCAGCTAGGGATCAAGATTGATATCAAAACAAGCAAAATGAATAACACTAGCCAATCATAACGCAACACGTGGCACACGAAATTTACTGGACATACTAGAGCACGATGTGTGGCAGGGGAGATCGATCCGAGTCAACGCTTGCTGAGTTAGTGCCATACGGTGCAACGTGATTTGCAATAATGGATGGCTTAGCATACGGGTGGAACCGTTAGATGAGTATAGTGGTGACATATGGTGTGAAGGTTTGATAGTCCTCCAAACTCAGATTGAACATCATATCGACACATGGCATGTGGTTCGTCACACCTTACACACAGTGATCTACAATTCATTGTCCTTGCTTATGTGGTGTATGTATAGCTTGCCCAGTTAGCTCCTCTACTTGCATGGTAGGCTACATGGTAGCTTCTAATGGGCCCTATGTTAAAAATTTCATAAAAAACAATAAAAATCCCAAAATAATCCCAAAAAATTTCATAAATTTTATTTTTACCCTTTTTTACTAAAATGTTATATTTTAATATTTTTAGCCCCCAAAACACTATTTATTGAATAAAAAAATAAATATTAAGTAAAAAAGTTTGCTAATGACTCTACTTTCATAGAGTCATCACACCCTCAAACTTAACTCTTTGCTTGTCCTCAAATAAAGCCAAGTATAACTAAATAAAATAACATGGGTAGTATATTCATAAATATACTTCTATTAGTACATGCATATTTCACGAAAATTATCTCTCTCAAAAGTCATACAATTCTATGATAAAGAGGTTCACATATTCATCAATCAATGTTCCATCAATACAAGGATATGCAAGGTTTTTGACAAATTGATTTGTGTGTGTGTTCTGCACATGACATCATCCAATGCACTTATAAAATCAATCTATATGAGTATGCTAATCAATTTAATCTTAAAATAAGTCTCATAAGTCTATTTTTTACATCCCTCTCCACTAATATAAATGTGCACTTAGCTCACGATCAATAAAGAATTTACATGGTTATAATGTAAGGCTTAGGATGGGGTCTATAAATGAAGACACTTAGGCTCTTTCCACACCTTATCTTTCTTTTTTTTCATCATATACTTTTTAACTATAATTGAGCTCTAACTTGATATTTTGGTGCACCATCTTTTGTTATTTTTTTCATATTCTTTTATTCCACATCTTTTTTTTTTTGTATTCTAATTTCACAACACCCCCAAAATTATTTTCAATTCTATTTTATTTTTCTTTAGATGGATAATTGTGTTATGAGTTTTGCTTTTTTTTAGGGTTCATTACATTTCACCTTACTCTATAGTATAACATATGATTAAATTTTTTTTTTCATGCAAACTAAAGGTGAAAGGATAAAGGTAATGCTTATTGGTTAGGCATAAAATATTGCTTAAAGATATGAATGGTTCTTTGTTAGGCTCAAATGTGTGACTAAAGATATTAACAATGGTTAACTTGAAAGACTCAATCAATCCAAATAAGACCTAAATTATTTCTCTTGTTAAATACTATTTAGGATTTCACCTCAAGGGATGATCAAATAGATTCTAAAACCTAGTAGATCTCATCAACTCGCATAACTCACTACAAATTTTCCCTCAATAAGAACACCAAAATCAATCATGAACATGCATAAATATTTGAATCAATTCAATCAAAACTAGCAAGCATATCACATGATTAATATAAATATCTTAACAAATATGTTACACTCCTTATCCTAGTCATGACAACCAATTTTTTATCATTAAGTTTATATGTTTCATATCAAGCATGCATTTAGTTTTCATATATTTATCAATTTCTACCCAAATCATAATTAAAAACATCCTAAAAATTAATAAAACAAAATTCTTAAAAATTGAAAATGCACACTAAATACTAAAGTAGAGAATGAAGTTCCCTCCTTTAAGCTTAAATTACACATTGTCCTCAATGTGCACATATAAATATGAAAAGCTCAAAGGAAAGAAAAATCTCTTAGCTTTGGCACACCACATCTATCGTTGAAATGCTCATTCTTGTTGCGTCATTGCTATCCACATTTATTCACCTACAAAACAAAAACAGTGAAAATATAAGTAAAATAATGTTAGGTTGCCTCCAACCCAGCATCACGTTTAACGTCCTTGACTAGACAGTTATATCAAGTCCTAAGGCACATCCCTTTGTGTCCGTTTACTTTTGAGTTTGCTTGGAAACAGTTTGAGTCTTGATTTGTTCAATAATACTTTATGTTCTGGCTCACAAACACTGTGCTCAATTCTCTTCTCATGCCATATTTATTTTTTCTTTATGAACTTTTTTGCATTCTTATAACCACTATACCGTGACTCATCCAATTTAGGTATTTCCAACATCTTTTTCACCTCTCCATTGGACTCTTTTGCTTGCCTACTTTATTGGGGATAGAAGGATACAAGTGTGAGGTCTAAACTTATTGGCCCTTCAATTGATGGTTTGAGCTTAGATTCTATCTCAAAATTTTCCATAATTACCTTTGATACACACATGAGAGATGCATCCTCCAAAAATTTCACACAATCAACAATGTCAACCTTTGATTCCATATTTTCAAAGTTAAAATAGGTTGAGTTGTCCCCACATTCAATAACATTTATCCTTAAGTATTCATCAATATTGTCAATATCTGGGGGTTTAGATGCTTTAAACACTTTAAACATTACTTGTTCATCTTGCACTCTTTTTGTAAGTTCACATTTTTGTACATCAATGAGTGCTCTTACGGTTGCTAAGAATGAACGACCAAGTATGATAGGAATGTCATGGCCCTCCTTCATGTCTAGCACAATGAATTCTATCGAAAAGATGAATTTGTTTATTTTTACTAACACATCTTCTACCACACCCCGAGGTCTCTTAATTGATCTATCTGATATTTGTAATGTTACTGAAGTGGGTTTGCCTTTACCAACCCCCAATCTCTGGAAGACCGATAATGACATAAGGTTAATATTAGAACCCAAGTCACATAGTGCTTTCTTAAAATAGATGTTACCAATAGTACAAGGCATTCCAAAGCTACCAGAATTTTTAGTTTTTGTGGTAGTTTTCTATCAATAATGGCACAATAACCTTCAGTCAAGGTTATTGTTTCATGATCTTCAAGCCTCCTTTTATTTGATAGTATATCCTTCATGAATTTGGCATAAGACAACATTTGTTCAAGTGCATCTATGATTGGTATTTTTATGTGCAACTTCTTGAGGACATCTAGAAATTTTGAAAACTACGTATCTGACTTTTGCTTTTATAGTCTTTGAGGGAAAGGAATAGTGGGTTTGTAAAGGATATTTTCTTTGGCTAAATTATTTCCTTTTCAATGTTCTCTTTATCCACGAAATCCTCTCTATCCTTGTTAATTTCTTGTTTCTCTTCATCCTTTTCTGACTTATGTTCCTATTCTAAAGTTTTACCACTCCTCAAGGCTATGGCATTGCATTGGTCCTTACCTTCTCTTCGTGGGTTTACAATTGTGTCACTTGGAAGGTTACCTTGAGGCCTTTGATTTATAGCATGAGTAAATTGCCCCATTTGGTTTTCCAAATTTTGAATTGAAGCCTCTTGAGTGGACACTTTTATATTTATTGATTGGATGAATTCTTTCATCATCCCTATTAAAGAATTTGTATTGTCCTCAAAAGGTAACTTCTTCTCTTGGGCTTGTGATTACTGTGGTTGTTGAAAACCAGGTGGTGGAAATGATTGATGGTTGAATTGATTACCATCTTGACTATTGTTATTACTCTAAAAGAAATTTGGATGTTTTCTTCATTCTAGGCTATATATGTTCGAGTATGGATTATTGTTTCAGTTCACATTCCCCACATAGAATACTAATTCAGGATTATTTGGACAATTATCAAACAATGAGCTCCTCCACAAAACACACACGACACTCCTGAATCTTGAACCTGGTTTATACTCATTGGCGAGTATTGAGCCTTCAAAAGATTAACCAAAGATGACACTTGAGTTGTAAGTGTTGTGATATCATTTATATCATGCACATCGGCTACTCTTCTTGTGGCTATCATTTTGTCCATTCGCCATTAATAATTATTGCTAGCCATTTTATCAAGTAAATCAAAAGCTTGATTGTAAGATTTGGCAAGCAACACTCCATTAGCAGATGCATCAATACTAGTTTTTATTTTAGCATTGAAACCATTGTTAAGAGTCTCCATTTGAATCCAAGAAGGAATACCATGATGATGACATTTCCTTAAAAATTCCTTGAATCTTTCTCATGCTTCATATAAAGATTATCCTTCGTATTATTGATAGAAAGTAATGTTATTCCTAAGCTTGGCATTCTTTGTTGGTAGGAAGTATTTCATCAAGAATTTCTCCTCCAAACCATTACAAGTTGTAATGGAATCATGTGGCAAAGAGTTTAGCCAAACTCGAGCATGGTCTCGTAAAGAGTAAGGTAACAATCTAATCATAAATGCCTACTTGGTTACACCATTGAACTTAAATGAATCTACAACTCTAATAAACAAACTTAGATGAAGATGAGGATCCACATTTGGTAATCTGTTGAATTGTCCAACTGTTTGTAGCATTTGAAATATCACTAGTTTTAACTCAAATTGATTAGCTTGAATGTTTGGCCTTGTAATACTTGGATTCAACACTTCCAATGTAGGTATTGGATATTCATTCATAACTCTATTCCTATCATCTATCAGAATTATCTGATTATTCAAGTTTAGCTCATTATTGTTTATTTATAATGGATTAGCCATATTTTTTCTCTTGGGGACAACTTGTTATTTTCTTATCGATTTCAAAGTATACTCAATTTCAAGATCTAAAGGCAAGTTTTTTTCTCACGAACTCTGCTCATACAATAGACTCAAATGTATTTTTAAAATCACTAAAAGATATGTCTAAATCAAAATTAAAATAAAAACATAACTAAATAAAAAAATTAAATAAGTAAAGAAAATTAACTAAAATGAATAAATAGATAAATAAATAAATAAATATATAAGTAAAAATATTAAAATTGAAATTGAAATTAAAAATAAAATTATGAAAAATAAAAAAATAACTAAAAAAAATTAATTTATAATATTTACAATCCCTGGCAAGAGCGTCAAAAACTTAATCGGTCATACAAATTGTTTATGCAATGAATACACAAGTATAAGTATTGCAACAAGTAATATAATGATAAAAAATATCGTTTCTATGGACATTATTTTATTATAAATTAATTTTTAAAACTAAAAAAAATCAATTTTTTTTGTTTTATATTTTAAGGAAGCAAAATTAAAATAATTAAAAGAAAATAGAAATAATTAATTAAATCAAATTTGGTAACTAAGAAAATATCTAGGAATACTTAATCCCTTAATTTTCTAAACATGTGAATCGCTAAAATCACTCCAATATAATTATCAATTAATTACATAATCAATTGAATCTAACCTAGTATGTATTCATCTCTCAAGTAAACTACACACCATATAGTAATTAATTTAATCACACTCTCATGTCAATTAAATTGCATACTACTCATTAAGTTCATCAATTATGAATCACATACATAAGAATCATATATATTTGCCTAAAAACTATGCATGTTATTTAATCAAGACAAACAATTAAATAATTCTTTCGAATCTATTTTCAAATATATTTAATTGTCTCTATAGATAAATTGTTGGTCAAACAATTAATAGCATAAAAATGGAATTAAATAATATAATTAATTTAAAATTATAATTAGGGTAAAATATTAGATCATTACATGATGAAAATTGGGTTCATAATATCCCTAATTTAATAAATTAACTACACATAATTGTGTCTATAACGCTCATATTTTTTTATAAAGAAAGGTATAAAAATTGATAAAGAAAAGAGTAGAAGAAGAAATAAAATCAATCTCTTGAATTGTACTACTAATTTTCTCTTAAATCTCCACCAAAATTGTATCTCCTTTCGATTTTTTTTTGTATTTTTCTCTCTTTTAGCTTCAAAAACTAACCAAAATTATGCTAATGGTGACTCATTAGGGTTTATGGGGTGATTAGGGGCTTAAATATAGCTAAGGTGTAATATGGATCGTCATCTAATCACAGTGTGAGACGTGGCACACAAAATTTACTAGGCAAATCAAAGCATGATGCATGGTAGGGAAGACCGGTCTGAGTCAACGCTCGTTGAGTTAGCACTATGTGGCGCAACATGATTCGCAATAACGGATGGCTTGGCGTACAGGTGAAATGGTTGGACGAGTAGAGTGGTGACATGTGGCATGAACGTGTGATCGCGCTCCAAGCTCAGATTGAACGGTGTGCCAACACGTGGCACATGGTTCATTGCTCCTTACACGTAGCGATCTATGATTTATTGTCCTTGCTTGCTTAGCATCTGTATGGCTTGCCCAATCAGCTCCTCTGCTTGTGTGGTTTGATTGGCCTTATGTTAAAAATTCCAAAAAAATTCCAAACAAATCCCAAAAATATCCCAAAATTATATTTTTCCCCATTTTCACTAAAACATTTATATTTTAATATTTTTAGCCCTAAAAATACTATTTGTTGAATGAAAAAAGTAAATATTAAGTAAAAAGTACGATAATTACTCAACTTTCATAGAGTCATTAGTCTTCAATGAATACACAAGTATATGTATCGTAACAAGTAATATAATGATAAGAAAATATTGTTTCTACGAAAATTATGTTATTAAAAATTAGTTTTTAAAATGAAAAATAAAAAATAATTTTTTTTGCGTTTTTATATTTTAAGGAAGCGAAATTAAAAGAACTAAAAATAAATAACAATAATTAATTAACTTTGATTTGGTAACTAAGAAGATATATGATAAAATATCTAGGAATACTTAATCCCCCAATTTTCTAAACATATGAATCAATAAAATCCCCTCAATATAATCATCAATTAGTTACAAGATCAATTGAATCTAACCTAGCAAGCATTTTTCTCTCAAGTAAACTACACATCATATAGTCATTAACATAATTACACTCTCATGTCAATTAAATTGTATGCTACTCATTAAGTTCATCAATCATGGATCACATACATAAGACTCATATATCTCTGCTTAGAAACTATACATGTTATTTAATCAAGACAAATAATTAAATAATTCGCTTAAATCTATTTAATTGCCTCTATAGATCAATTTTTTGTCAAATAATTAATAGCATAAAAATCAGATTAAATAATGTAATTAAATTGAAATCATAATTGGGGTAAAATATTAGATCATCACATAGTGAAAATTAAGTTCATAAGACTCATAGATTAATAAATTAACTATACATAATTTTGTTCGTAAAACTCACATTTTTTCATAAAGAAAGAAATAAAAATTGATAAAGAAAGGAGTAGAAGAAGAAATACAATAAATCTCTTGAATTATAGTACCAATTTTGAATTTTTCTATATTTTTTTTTCTCTTTTTAGCTTCAAATATTGATAAATATTATGTTAATTACAGCTCCTTAGTGTTTATGGGGTGATTAGGGGTTAAATAGAACTCAGGTGGAATCTTGACCGGCAGATCAACTTTAGACCAAGGGCGGAGATCAAAACAAGCAAAATTAACTATGCTAGTGGATAGGAGAGCGACACGTGGCATGTGAAATTCAATGGGAAAATCAGAGCACGACACATGGTAGGAAGCCTGGTATCGATCAATGCTTATTGTGTCAAAGACACACGGCGAAATGTGACTCATGAATATATATGGTGTGGTGCATGATTGGAATGGCTACACAAATCAGGTGAAGACATATGGCGAGTGCATTGACCAAGCGAGACGAAGTCGGAATGAATACCGTGCAAACATGTGGCATGAGCTTTGTCATTTTATACATATGGCATTACTTGTTTGGGCCTTTGTGTTTACGTGGTGTCTGTATGGCTTGCATAGTCAGCTCCTATACTTACATGGAATCCATGTGGGATCAAGTTTTTCCTATTTATTTCATATCTCCATAAGAGACTTCTCGAGATATAAAAGCTTTAGTTGTTCCTCTAGGATTTTTATCTCCTTTATTTTATCTTGATCTTGATATCAAGATGTTTTATTTCTACAAGCATAAAAATAGTTAGAGGTGTTAATTCTCTAATGAGAAAATCTGCTAAACTATTCTTGTTTTCTTAGATATGTTCGACATCAAAACTGTAGTGGTTGAGCCACCATCTAACTAATCTTCCTTGTTTATAATTTATTGCAATATTAATTCCTAAGAAATAATCAAAAAATTTGTTATCAGGTCTAACAATGAATCTAGAACTTATGACATATATTGTAAAAACTTTAATACCTTTTTTAACAATTAAATATTCTTTTTCATTATTATGATAATTTAATTCTTGATTATGGAAAGATCCTGATGTATATCTAGAAAGATATTCATCTTTGTCATCTACTTTTGCTTTCAAAAATGCTTCCTAATATTCTTGTGAAACATCTATTTTCTGGACATGGATGGTATAAAGTTTGTAAATTTAATTTTTATATGTATTTTTACTTTATCCATATATAGAGTATCTTATTCTATCCATTTCCAAATATGATCTTTTTTTAATTTTGCTTGTAAGGGTTTTTGTATTTCTACAAGTTTCTTGATAAATACTTCAATATATGTTAAACAACCTAAAAATCTTTATAATTAATTTTTGTCTTTCAATTCACTATGAAAACCTTTAATGTTATTTAGTATATCGGGTTATAGATTATGTTTTTCATCTTTAATTTTCAACCCTAAATACTTAATTTTCTACTAAGCAATTTCTTTTCAGAAAGTATAATGCCTTCTTTAATGCCTTCTTTAATACATTCTTATAGAATATTAATAATATCTAAATAATGTTTATTTAGTTCATTATTGAAAAGAAAAACATTATCTATAGTAAATATTTTGTAATTTCTTAAAGATATTATCCATATCTTTGAAAGATATATGGAGCTTGTTTTAATTCAAATGGTACAACAATCCATTAGAAATGTACTTGGGGGTAACTAAATTAATTTTTGAAATTCTTCATGTAGTCTTATTTACCAAAATTCACTTTTGCAATCAAAACTCAAAAAATATTTCTTTCCTATTATTAATGATAATAGTTCTTTTTTTTTTGGAATAAAGTATCCATTATCAATGGTTTCGTTATTCAACGCTTTGAAGTTTATTACAATATTCTTTTTTTCTCTTCTTTTTTAGCTTTTTTTCAACTAAGAATACCGAAGTAGAGTTAGGTGAATTACTTGATATTATAACATTTAGTTCTAAAGGTTCTTGAATTTTGTTTTCAAATTTATTCCTATCTTCGAGAGTATAAATCATTGATTTTACTCTTATAACCTTGTTATGGTCTCTTAATTTTATGTTGGAAATTATTTTAGATTTATTCATTTTTGGATTTAAAAGACTTTTTGAACTTACTATTTTTAATAATTTTTTGATACTTTCTAGGGCTTTATCTTCCTGTATTTCATTAAGAAAAAAGTTTTTTTTTCTTTTCTCTAATTAAATATTTTCTAAATAAGGTTCTTATTGCTTTGTGTCTATCTCACCATGTTTTCACTTTTTTATGTTGTTGCACAAAAGTTGGATTTGATACATTCAAAGTTTTTCTTATTTTTGATATATAAATGGTTCCATTATCTAGTGTTGTTAGACTTATTTTGCCTATACATTATGTAAAATGTTGATATAAGTTTAAAAAATTATTTCCTATTAATAAATCAACTCCTATTTCTTGTTGATATATGGTAGGAGTATGAAAATCTTCTCCTCCTATGATTATATCTGTATCTTTTAAAAACTTATTAAGATTTATTGTAGTATTATTTTGGTGCATATTTTCAATGTTTTTTTAGGTATACATATTTACTTGCTACACACATAGTAGCTCCTATATATATGTATATGTAAATGATAGCTGACATAACCTTTAAATTTCAGTCCTATCTTAATATAGGTACTGTTTGGATTTATAATACTATACAAATCATTCATCTTCTGATTAAGAGTGTATATATTTTGAGTCGATAATTTTCTCCTCAGTTTCCTCTAATTGATTAATACTGTAAGTATCGTCTATATTTGATTCCTCAATTGATTCTAATTCCATCTTAAAAGCTTTTTTCTAAGATTTTTGCTTTCTATAAAAATTCCTTTTTAAATTCTTTCTTATATTGAAGCCTATTATGACATTTATTGGCATAATGTTCTTCTTCATTGTAGATCCAACACTTGCATTTCTTTTTCCCTTATGGACGATAATTTTTATTTTCTAGATGTTTATACTTTTTTCTCCTAAAATATGTTTTTTATACGATTCTCTATTAAACCTTCTTTTATATTTTGAAAATCTTGTTTCCTGAATTTATATCTTTTAAATGTTTTATATTTTTTATATTTATGTTTGTAGGGTTTTATATTACATCCATATTTTTTTGGTATTTTAAAATATCTTATATCATAATAGATTTTATCATTTCCTCTTATTTGTTTTTTTTCTTGGTATTTAATGATTATTCAGCTTTTAAGGCTTCTTATTCTTCCTCCTAAGATATCTGGTATAGTTTCCCTATTTCTTTGATTCCAACCTTCTATTAAAAATTTTTGTGATGTTCTAAGTAGTTTGAAAAAACATTTCCATGTAACTTGTTTGTATAAAGGGTAATAACTTATGATAATACATTTCATATTCATAAATAAAAGAATCTATGTAACACATGTTACAAATTTTCATATTTGCTAAATGTCATTTGGCTTCATTGCTTCCATTTTTACTTGATTCAATGAAAGTTCTTCCTTTATCTTCTTCGATAAATTATTTGTATATTTCATTTGCTACAATATCTAGATATTCTCTTTTTATTGGAGCATTCCTTTGCATTAATAAATATTGTTGGTTTGTTAAATTTGAAAACCAAACTTTAACATTTCCTATCATTTTATGAGTTACTAATGCCCTACACATTGAAGTGTTTGTTTGTGTCTTTTGAGAGGTTTGTATGAGTACACTCATACCACTAGCCCATTCATCTAAAGTTTTTTCCCTATCTCTTATATAATCTAGGTCTAAAAAATGAGATCTATAATTTTCATGGAGCTTAAATTCTTGTGAGATACTACCTCTAGTTTTCCAATGTAATTCTTCTTCCATTTTTGGTAGTTGTCTTCTTCTATTAGAAATATCATGTTTTCCTGACCTTTGTCTATTTTTTTTCCCTATGTGAGTTAGATGTTTCTTCTTAGTAAGGAACTAGAAATGAAATTGGTTTTTTTTTTTTTTGCTTTTTGGGGTCATGTTTATTAATTCAAAATTAGTCTCGCTGATTATCGTCATATAATTTTCCTCTTTATTTGTACAAATCTTTTCATCATAATGTTTTTCTAGTTCTTCATTAGTTATTGTTAACAAACTAATCAATTTTCTTATATCCTTATTTTTAGTATTCATGATTTTTTTTCTAATTCTTTTCTATATTCCATTAGATTGGAGTTATATCTTTTTCTTTAGATTTTCTTCATTTTTTCTTCTCTCATTTATAAGTATTATGACGTCTGATCTTCTATGTGGTTCTATTTTTAATCCTTCTAAGGGATTGTATTTATGCCCTATAATATCATTGGTTTTTATGTATGTTATATACATTTTTTTCAGTTCTGTAAATTATATATATATATAACCACATTCATTTATTTCTTCTAATAATTTTTTTCGTGTTTCAATTATACCTTGTAGATACTTCGTATTTGATTCTTGGACTAAATATATTTCCTCTGTTAGATGTCTTAAAGCCTTCATTAATATTATTCGATTTTTTGCAACACCTATTAGGCTCTTATCTATTTCTAGTTGTATATTTTTTTAATTTGTTTTAAACATTACTTTCTTCCTAATATGACATCATGAACTAATATTTTCATTACTTGAACTTCTTTTAGTTTTGTAACTTCTTTCTTTCTAGTATTACATCATGTACTAATACTTTCATTACTTGAACTTCTTCTTTTAGTTCTGTAACTTCTCTTTGTTAGAAGTTTCTTCTTCAGAGGTTTTTTTCTAATATCTAAGTATCATTCATCTGGTATTTTAAAATCCGTTTAGTATTTATAGGTTTATTATTTGTCCAAGTTTTTGAAAGGTTTTATCTATTTCTATAAATTCATTTTATTCATTTTTAAACCGTTATAACTGTTTGTTAATGAATACCCTATTATGTAGTTTATTAAAAATGAATGATTTCCTTATTTTATTAATTCTTTTATTTTAAATTCATAAACTAGACTTAATATTTGGTATAAGTTTTTATCATACATAATAATATCAAACCTACGATATGCTGTGAGTTTTAAATTCTGGTATCTTAAATTACCATGAATTATTTCTAATAAAGTATATTTTCTATTTATTATTGTATTATCTAAAAAAATTTAGTTTTATTGGTGTATCGATTTTTTCTCTAAAATAAACTTTTATTAATATTTAAATTTCTCTTAAATAAATATATCTAATTTTATCCTTAGTTTTTTTTCTTTGTTTTCTTCTCGTTTCTAGATTGATAAAATTATGCTTGAAATCATCTATTTAAGAAGATGATAAATAGGTGTACTTGTATCTATCTCTTTCTTTAAATTTATTTTGGTTCTTTGAAAGTGATTTCAAGAATTTTCGAAATCCCAGCCTCAAATTTCTTTTCGTCGAGAATCATGTGTGGTATCGGTTCTCTTTTTCATTTTGAGAATAATATATGATAATGGTTCCCTTTTCTGATATTGCAGTATCGTGAATGAATTTTTTGCCTAAATTGATAGATTGAAAGTAAAGTAGTTACTCATCTCTTATAACATTTTTTTGCACTTTATCTTTAATGGCTATTATTTAATTATTTTAAAAAAATTTAAATTTTTGTACTTCATTTTTAGTGGTTAACGTTTGTTATTTTTATTACTTTATTAAGATTTAAATTTTAAAGTTCATCTTTAAATGATTATGGCTGGTTATTTTTAATTACTTTTTGAAATTCAAGTTTTTAACTTTATCTTTAATGGTTATTGTTGGTTAGTTTTAATAATAATAATTATTATTATTTTAAATTAAAAATTTATTGTCAAAAAATCCTCGACTACTTAATTCTTAATATTATTCATTGCTAATAATTACTTATTATTATTTATTATATACGTTTTTAGTATTTAAAAATAACTATTTATTACTATTCATTAGACAACAAACTATTTTCAATAGCTGCTTATAGTTTATATAATTATTTTTGGTATAGTTATTGTTAATAACTATCTTGTGATGATGCTATATCTAGGAATGGTTAGGAATATATTAATTTCCATAACTGTCATCAACTACATATTATTAACATTCAAGAACTAATTTTAATATCTAGTTAACATTTTATACCATTCTTTTTTAATAAATAACTTTTAAATATTTTCCAATCACTTAGCACCAATACTTGATTGGGTTCTTGTCTGCTTTCCTAAATTACATTTATCTTATTATAGATAATATATATTCATATATTATTAGTAAATTATACTTGTAGTTGAACATGAGAGATATCATAAGTAGAAGCATTTCCATATTGTGGTGGTGTTACAGTTATTTCAATGACTTACTTCTCCCATTTAATATCCAATTTAATATTAACTTTATTTTCATAATTGATATATATAAATAACTTGATACACACGTTACTTTCATAATTTGTGAAATTAATATAATTCTATAAAAAAACAAATTATTTAATTAGTTTTAAATTTGAAATATCTATTTTTAATTAGGCAAGAGTATAAAGAAAAATGAACGTATTATAATGATTAATAAATATTAAAGATATTAAATTTATCTCAATAAATTATATAAAATACACGTTCAAAAATAAAAATAATAATATAGTGATAGAATCTTTACATAAATTTAGGTTAATGTACATATTTATCTTTATTTATATCAAGAGAATTTAATAAATATAATAATATTAATTATTGAATAATAATTATTATTATTTAAAAAAAACTATTAATTAATTATTTTTAATTAATATTTACACGGTGTGAAAGTACATTATTTGTAGCACTTAAATGCAGACACTTGATGGGAAAAAAATTAATTGAAAAGTAATTTTTTAATTCTATTATTGAGGCAAAAATGAATACTTTCATGTTTATCTTTTACCTCAGAATATTTTATTTTTAATATTCATGTTAGACTTTATTTGTTAGCAGTTGTTATTTATAAATTTTTAAAATATATTTTTTATTAATCATATTATTTATTTTATTTATCAAGTAATTAATATTTGTTTTTTTTAATTATTTTAATTTTGAAATGTATTAACCTAAAATCTAACATTTCTCCTTTAATTAACAAATTCAAAGGAGCACTAACATAAAAATGCAAATAAAAAACAAATTCCAAAAAGAGCACCAGAGTCCAGACTCGACATAGACATGTCAATCACAAGATCATCCTCTTTAATTTTTATTTTTATTTTTTCATTCACATCCTCGTTATCTTATCTATGTCATTGTCAATCTAAAAGTGATTTTAAATGCAATTTTTATATAAATAAATACATAAAGGATAATAATATACTTACCGCTATTTTGTATAAAGTACTCTCTTTTCTTTTTTTAATAAGTTGTTAGTTAGGAATCACATATAATAATTTAATAATATAATTTTACCAATTATTTTAATTAATTACTACATATCAGTTATTATTAAGAACCATCTTAATACAAATAAACGTTTTGCTTTTGTAAATTATTATAACAAATTTGTATGGGTATTAAGATCTAGGATTTTATCTATAAATAATTAACATTGTAATTATTTATAAAAATTTAATATTTTTTTCTAAAATTATTTTAATCAATTAGATATGTAGTATAAATGATGGTTAGAACTCTAAATTCGTGGTTAATTAAAATCAAACACATTATATATATATATATATATATATATATATATATATATATATATATGTAATACATACTTAATATTAAATATATGATATTTTATATAATTAGATTTAATTTTATTTATTGTTATTTATATATTTTTTTATACTTAAAAATATACATTAAATAATAAAAAATAATGTCAATATTTAAATAGAATGAGTATTATGATTCTCTAGATTCAATATGTGGAAAATGTGATAAGATTAAAATTAACTTTTTATTTAATTTTTTGTAAAATATAACTCATGTGTCATATGTATGTTTATATTCTTTGATATGTATATACATAAAACAAAATTTGCTCAAATTTTTAAGAAAACATTTCTTTCAAAATTAAACAATATTTTTAATAAAACTTAAATAAAATTTTCATTATCTAATATTCAAAATCAAATATTAAACAATAAATTTTTTATTTAAATTTGATCAAAATAATTTGTTAAAATATTTGAGTACTTTTTTATTTAAAAATTGTGTCATTAGATATATATATATATATATATATATCAAAAAACAAAAATATGCATATGTCACATATACGATTTCATTATATTAAACGAAAAATTAGATAAAAAGTTAATTTTTTTATTGTTTGATAATTTTTTATAAATAAAGTAATTTAAAAATACTTATTCTAGGATAATAAGACTTATCATTAATAAAAAAATTCCTTAAAATATATTTATTTATTTAAATATTATATTATTTTTAACAAGTTTTCGTTCAACAAAGTATAATTAATTTATTAGAAATATACCTAATTACAAGTGTAGGAGTTGTAATTATTAAAAGAAGTTTTACTATTATAATATAATAAGCTAATCTCATTAAGCATAAAATACATCAAATTTACTAGGAGTTGTAAAAAAATAGTTTGGTTTAGCTTTAAATTAAAACTTGAATTAATTTAATTTAATCAATTTTTGAAAATAAAAACTAAATCAAATCAATTATATTTTTATTATAGATCCAAATTAAAACAAAAAAATTAGATTAAATATAAATATTTATTCTTTTAAGATAAATTTGATTATACAAAATTTAAGCTCTATAATATATATATATATATATAATATTGTTTGAATATTTATATTTATTAACTTTTAAAGTAACATCGAGTCATATACACTCTAATTTTAATATAACACATATAAATATAAGAAAATAAAAAACAAACTTGAGATTGGAGAGGAATAAAATAAAACATATGTTTAAGATAAATTTAATTATATAAACTTTAAGATATATAATTTACATATATATAATATCATAATTTGGAATATTATCATAAATATCTTTGAGATTTTATTTTTCTTTAAAATTACCCCTGACATTTAATTAATATAAAAAATATCCTTCAATGTATTTTAGAACCCATTGTGTGGTAGTTTGTTCTAATATTCTAGTTGTATGGTTATTTTGTGAACTAACAGATCATTTTTTAGATTTATGACTATAATATTGTTTAAGGTTTATTTTTTGTGTGCTTTGTTTTGAGATAATATATAAAAAAAATCAAATTTTGATGATAATATTTTCAACAATTATGATTTAACATAATAATGCTTATAAACAAAACTATGATAGTAGGGAAACAACTCAAATGAGAAAAATAGGAACTTGTGGACATAATATTGTGTGCTTTGTTTTGTATAAAGTTCATGATCATATGTTTCATATTGTGTGTTAATGTTCATGAGTAACACATTTTTTGAAAATACTTTTGATTGTTATATAGAGCAATAAAAATGAGTGAATGATCCAGTGTGTTTCATCTATTTGATGAAGTTAGATGAGTTGATTATATACTTATTGATGAATATAGTCTCATTTGTTGCTTCCATGGTACTAAAAGGGCTATTATGAAAGAGAGGTTGATGCTTAAAAAAGAAAATTTTAAGATTGAAGTAAAGAAAGTTGATAGTGATTAACGAAGTGTATTAAAAATGGATAATGAATTACAAGAATTGATGAAGGATTATAGGGATAAAGAAAAACTAGACTTGTTTGTAGAATTCAATCCTATGGAAGTGGTTTTCTTAACCCTCATGTTAGATTATCAGACTTTCAAGAGAACACTAGCTATATTATCAAACCAATCACAAAATGAACCACATTTTGAACCAACAAATGAACCACCTCACTTTGACATTGATAACTTAATCTTGATTCATTTGGGCCATTCTCAACTACTAATAAACAAGCTCATGATGATGAAGTATGCATGAACCCAATTTATAGCCAAAACGAGGGTGAACTTTCAAGGAATTGTGATAGGTTGAAAAAATATAAAGCAGGAACAATTGTTGAAGTTGAAGATGAACATTATGATGGAGATGAGAAATGTTTTTGGAGTAGTGATGAAGAGGATCCTAATTAGCATGATGATATTAGAAATGATGAAGATGATGATGAAATTTATGATACTGATGATAGTCTTCAGGACTTAGGGGATGAAAATTCCCATCATATCAGTAATACTGGCTCAGAAGATTGTTAAGGAAGAAATGCTAGAAAAGTCAACAGACAATATGAAGGTAGGGAATTTAAGAGAAGAAGTAATGGTATCATTGACTTCAAAGTTGAAGATACATTTAAGGATGCTAAAGAATTTAAAGCTATCTTACAAGAGTACATTGTTCAAGTTGAGTTTTAGTGTGAGAAGGTTAAAGTCGACAAAACTCGAGTAACTACAAAGTATAAAACACTTGATTATGGTTAGAGGATACACGCTTTTGTTGGAATTCATAAGAAACCTTTATAGTTAAGACATTTGAGCCAACATACAATAATGGGAAACATTGCTGTCAAAAATTTGAAAAACAAAGATCTGCAACATCCTCTGGGTTAGCTTCTCAATTAAAAGACTTAGTCATGGAAAACCCTAATGTAAGTATCCATGTATTGGCTGCTGAGTGTAAAAGAATATGAGGTATATCTGTACCTGACTTGACATTGTATAGGGCAAGAAAAAATACTTATGATGGAGAATTGAGTGACTATATTGGCAGTTTTGCAAAAAATAAGGTAATATTGTCATACGATTTTAAGAATCAACCCAGGATCAATGGTAGTTGTTGATACTCATATTCCAATACCAAATGTTAGCCCTTGTTTTAGGATATGTTTCATTAGCTTATCCCCTTCAAAACAAGGATATTTAAATGGATGCAGGTTTTTCCTTAGTGTGGATGGATGTTTTTTAAAAGGCCCATATAAAGGTGTCTTGATGGTTGTTGTTGGGTTGGATGCTAATGGAGGTTTGTTTCCAATTGCCCTTGCTTGGGATGAATCCAAAAATAGTGAAACTTGGATGTGGTTCATGGCTTTATTGGACCAACATATTAGGGAGTTTGAAAATAGAAGGATGTGCTTCATGTCTGATAAACAAAAAGGTCTCGTTGTAGTAATCAATAAGTTTTTCCCAACTTCAGATGTCAGATTTGTGCTGGGCATATTTATGCCAACTTAAAATGTAAACATCAAAGCATGAAAATGAGAACATTATTCTGGGAATCATCTAAAGCAACTAAAACAACTGAATTTAATGATTTGATGAATGAAATTAAGAAGGAAGATCATGAAGCACGTGAATATTTAAGTAAAAATCAAGCTTCACTTTAAAGTAGACATGCTTTTCATGATGATGTAAAGGTTGGGCATATGACCAGTAATATGACTGAAAGTTTTAACAATTGGTTGAAAAGAGTGAGGTCTAGACCTATTGTGGATTTATTTAAAGAGGCCAGAAGAAAATTGATGCAGCTAATAGTGAAAAGGAATGAAGAAGTTTTATAGTGGACTACTCATTTTCCACCAAATGTAATGAAATACATTCTTCAAAGACAAGAGGAAAGAAGAGTTTTAAAGGTCTTGTATGCTGGAGATGGAATATTTGAAGCATTGGATGGTTGCAACATGTTGGTTAATTTAAATAAGTGGACATATAGTTGTTATGGGTGGAAATTGAGTGGTTTACCCTATAAGCATGGTGTTGCTTATATTATGGATAGAAGGTATAAGATTACGAACTATGTATATCCATATTTTACAAAGACTTCGTATTTGAAGACATATTGCTCTTTGATTCACCATGTTCTATCTGAAAAAGAGTGGGTTATGATGCCTGGTGAGCAACAAATACTTCCACCAATTTATAAACCAAATAAAAGAAGACCACCAACTGAGAGACATAAGGAAGCTACTAAACCAGAGAAACATAAGAGGTCGCAAGGATTAAAATGTGGGTATTGCAATCAATTTGGTCATAATCAGAGGACATGTAAGGAGAAGTTAAAGAATCTAACTAATGAAACTCAGGTAAAATTATAACTATTCATTTATTAAATATATTCGGTTGATTATATTTAACTTTAAATTGTATTTAGGAAACAACTTCAAAGAAGGTGGTCAAGAAAAGGCAAAACAAAAGAATTAATCAAATTCAGGTAATGTATTGTATAACATATTCATTATGCATTATTTCTTATACCATAAATTAATTTACTGTTTATAAATCAGGTAATAGATAGTGGTAATGCAATCAACAAGAAGCAAAATATGGGAGAATCAACAAGAAGCAGAAGATAGGAAAATCAACAAGTCAAAGTGAGCCTTTTGAAATGGGACTTTGATTTGTTCTATAATTTTTAGTTTAAAATATGTAAATAAATGAGACAATTAATATGATTTGGAAGGAAATTTTTTGTAACTCAAAGTTCATGTATATACTAGGTTTTGGGGTACATGACATAAACTTTGTAGCTTTTTGTGCATTTAAACTCATTTATGGTGTCCACTTCCCTTAGATATTGTAAGAATTTATATTGTAATATAGACTGTGAATTTGGATGTAAACTATTATTGAGCATGTTAGTATGGAATGTGAATTTGGATATGAATGTGAATATCAACTCTTATTGAGTAGGTTAATATTGTATGAAAATGTGTACTTGGATGTATGATATGTATTGAATAATATACTTTAGATTTAAAGTTAAGATATTTTTGATGAATATTTATAGCTTATTATTAATCATGGATGTTTTTGATGATTATTTATAGCAGGTTATTGAATAGGGATATTTAAAAAAATATTTATATCATATTATTGAGAAACAAAAACATTTTTTATGAAAATAAATTAATTACTATAACATAAGTATTTTTAATAAATATTTATAACGATAACATTCAAAAAGTTATATAAATAAAGATAGAAAAGACTTTTTGGTGATTTTTTATTGTTTATTAACTTAACTTAAACCTTATAGGCATTTTTTAAGATATCTTAAACTTTAGAGTTATTGTAATTTTTTTTTAAACGTTAAAGATATTTCAAAAGATATTAAAAATCTGTTATTTTTGAAAATCTCAAGACTATTTTTTATTTTTTTCCATTCAAAATATTTGTTAAAGGTATATATTTGAAAAATGAAAAGAAAATATTTTTTAATAAAAATTGAAAAGAAAATATTAAAAACCAAAAGAAGAAAAGCAACGCCAGCTCTTAAGTCTTGAAAGCGTGGTGCTCAAAAAGGGTCTTCCTTTCCCATCATCTATGGTTTTCAGTTTTCTGTGTCTTGTCTCTTGTCCACAATAATTCTAGTTTTTAGAGATTCTATATTGATATCGATGGTCTGTGTTTTTCGCCTTATTCTCTAAAGCTTCGTTTGACCTGAATTTACTGTTGATTCGGGCGAGTGAGCTCAATCATTTAATTGGACCATAACACTCACTTTTTCGCAAAGCCTTATCGGATCAGGTGCTTTACAAATTCCAAAATTGTGTACGGTTGAATTTTATCGTTTTTATCTTTATTTATATTTATGTAATTTTATAAATTGAAACAAGTTGTAAATTGGTTTTGTTGGCAGCGTTTAAGAAAAAGATTCGTTTGGATATGGAGTTTACTTTGGAGCAAAAAGACGCTGCTGATTGGACTTATAGAGGCGAAGGGGCTGCTAATCTTGTTCTCGCTTACACTGGTTCATCTCCTTCATTTGTCAGTTCTCTTATTTCGATTTCCATTTCTTAATTTTACTACTTTTCATTGAATTTACAATTATTACTTTTCAGCTACAATTTTACTTTGCTTAGACACGTTTAGCGAAATTGCTATTTGAACATTGTCACACACTTGAGCTACTGTTTTAGCCATATCAAGAAAAAGCTCTCTCTCTCATTTTTCCCTCTTTTATTCCCCATTTCTTCTGTGAGTTTTGTGTATCTCTTATCTAAAGACGAAAGAAAAGAAATTCGTAATTGTTCATAGAAATTTGTTTATTGGAGCTAAAAACGTTCGAAACTTGTTACTAGATTGGGAAAGTAATGCGGATACAGAAGGCACTAAGGAATGGTTCAAGGCTTTCGGAGAGCCCCAAAGCATTAAGTAAGCAAGAACGTCTTTTGTGGAAAGATATAGAAAACCTTGTATCCTCCTCCAACAATGAAACTCTGAGCCAACTTTATGTGAAGTACGTAATGACTCCTTTGTTGGGTTCCAAATATGTAGATTCTGGGGTATGTATATATGTATGTTGTTATGAAATGCTTGTGAAAAGAGAGGAAGTAGTGAAATGGTTGAGATATATGTTTTTTGTTGTCTTTGAAATTTGCAGGTACGTGTCCCTGTTACAAGAGAATTTTTGAAGGCAATAGAGAAAAACATTGTTAGTCAGCGTCCTGCTTGGCGCGTCATTGCTGCGAAAATTGATGTGCATTGTGATTCTGTACTTCTAGTTTCTGATCATTCACTCTTTCCTCCCAGTAATTATACCATCTTTTTAAATTTTATTGAATAATTGTAATTCTTAAGGTGTAGCAGAGATGTGTTTCTCTCTTTTTATTTAACTTGAAAGTTTCCCTTTATATCCTAAAAAAAGTTCATGGTAGTTTAGTTGTACCTTATGTGAAGTAGGAAAACTATCATGAAAGAGTATATACCATGGAAGTACTAGATAGATAGTCACATTACCACTAGAACGTTAGTATTATTATCCTTTCTGTTTTCAATTTGTAATTTAGGTGGTTTTATGGTTTAGTTGTTTGTAGATATCTATTCTTTTATATTTATGTGATTGAAATATCAGCAATACATACTTGCCAGTATATTCCTTTACCTATCAGGTTGAGAAACAATTGCCTGATTTAAGGAGAATTTCCAACATTTATATGAGAACGATTTGCAAAGTAGTTATTTTAATGTAAATGTTTAAAAAGTGGTGGTTTCTTCTTTATATCAGGTATCCAAAAAGATCTCTTCTGCGACCAGAAGAAAGAAGATCAACCCTGCATATCTGTGGAGATAAAGGTCTGTTTTCATGATATCAACTCATTCTCTGTTTCTTGTGATATTTGTTATGCTGATGGTCCTGGCTATTTTTTCTACTTTAATTGTTCAATGTAGCCGAAATGTGGATTTCTCCCATTATCTGAATTCATAGATGAAGAAAATTCCGTTAAACACCGCATAGCTCGATTCAGGATGCACCAAGCCCTGAAGTTGTATCAAGGAGAGGTACTTTATTACTCTATGTCACAGACAAATTATCAAATTGATTAACAATTAATTAATATTTTTCTGTTGTTTGATTGACTAGGTATGAGCCCCACCCCCTCCCCCTCTGACTGTGAACTGAGGAAATTTTAATTTTTGTTTCAGGTATGTGAATACAGTGAATATGATCCTCTTGATCTGTTCTCTGGAAATAAGGATAGGATACATAAAGCTATAAGGGATCTCTTTGCCACCCCTCAGAACAATTTTCGTGTATTTAAAAATGGTTCTATGATAATTGGTGGTTCAGGTGGTAATGCAGAGAGTACAAATTCTGCAATTATAAAAAAATTTGGAGATGCACTTGAGGATTTCATTCAAACAAATCATGATCAGCGTACAGAAAGTTTTTTGCAGCTCATTGCTGATGCTGTTTATAAATCTGGAATAATGGATAGGCTTCTTGAGGTCCAAAAGCTTGATAATTTTGACATAGAGGGGGCAATTCATGCATATTATGACATTATGTCTGAGCCTTGCACAGTATGCAAGGAATTGGGGGAAGAAAAAGTGTTGGAGAGATATACCTCTTTGCACCACATTTCTTTTGAAGAAAGCTTAAAGATTGTGAAGGACTTCCTGATAGCAGCAACTGCGAAAGACTGCAGCTTAATGATTAGTTTCCAACTGAGGAAAGAAGAACAATTTGCAACTTCATATCATAGTGTGTATCTAGAATCAACCAAACAGACTTTTGATTACAAGGTACAACAATGTTTACATATTTAATTTTATTTTTGATATGTGAGTTTAGCTGAGTTTATGAATATTTCATATAAAAAATTCATCAGGAATGATTGTAATGAAATCAAGACATATGCCTTGTGACATTTGTATTTAAATCTAAAACTAGTATCATACAAAACTCATGAATGCTCCAATGAAAATCCCTTGATGCTGTAAAAGTAACTCATATATCATGCTCACTCAAATTAATTATACTGTTTTCTAATCCTTAATTGAACTGCTTTATGCATTTATCCTGAGAAAATCCCATTACTGAAGTCAAATTCAATTTTTTTTTATTATGCCTCTGGATTGAGTGTTGATACCAAGTCCTTTGTTGGATTTCCTTGTGGAAGCAGGAAGCCTATTCCCTTGACAGTTATCTTAACTGATTTATAATTTCTTAGGTATATTTCATTGACCTGGATTTGAAACCTTTGAAGAAGATGGAAGAATATTATGAACTGGACCGGAAGATCGTGAAATGCTACACTCAGGTGGTAAAACAAGAGGAAGGATCAGCAGTCAAATCTAGAAGCAATGGAGGTTATGAAAATACCATAAAAGCCCGAATACTTCTGGAGCATACCTAATGAAGTTTCAATGGTAAGTTCAAGTCACTTCCCCAAACTTTCCTTTTTTTCCCCAAATTTCTATTTCCTCATCATAGGGGCATAAAGGTATATGGATATCTCTTGTCTGTATCTGTGTTTCACTGTTGTGTTACGTGTAACCATTGCTTGTCTTCTTTCCTCCCATTCTGCCACATGAAGTATTTTTGTTCTATTGTTTGTAAATGAGGTTAAAATGTTGGATTTTACTTAATCATCAAGGTTTCTGCAATTTGTTAGTTCTTGGAATATAAACCATATGCATGCAGCAACAGTGTTGTTACAACACTCTATTCTTGCTAAAAAAATTCATAAATATATTTACACTAATCAGTGAACAAAGTTACCAATCATAGTTCCTTCAACGTTTAACTATGATAGTTGAGCATTCTGGTTGTATTTTTTTTGGTTTGTATATCTAGACATTGTAATGGTACTGGTTTAATGAGTTTGCTGCTTTATACCTCATAAGCCCTTTGCTTTAGTATGGAGATTGTAAAACTCAGAATTCACTTCTTTATTTTCATTCAAAGACACTACCTATTTATATATAAAGTTAGAGACAATCTTAAGTGACATACACCTAATACACAACTAAGACACCTAATACACAACTAATATATTTACCTAGTGTTAGATACCTAATACACATACAACTAATCATATTTAACACTCCCCTCAAGTTGGAGCATAGATATTAATCATGCCCAACTTGTTACAAAGATAATCAACCCGAACCCCACTTAAAGCTTTTGTGAAGATATCTCTTAGTTGTTCTCCAGTCTTCATATATCCAGTAGAAATCAAACCTTGTTGAATTTTCTCGCGAACAAAATGACAATCAATTTCAATGTGTTTAGTTCGCTCATGAAACACAGGATTAGAAGCAATATGAAGAGTAGCTTGGTTATCACACCACAATTTCGTTGGTACTGAAATTTTAAGACCTACTTCATCCAAGAGCTGATATATCCATATTATCTCAGACGCATATTGTGTCATAGCCCTATATTCTGACTCTGCACTCGATCGTGACACAACATTTTGCTTCTTATTTTTCCATGAGACCAAATTTCCTCCAATGAATATACAATAGCCTGATGTAGATCTTCTATCCACTTTGGAACCTGCCCAATCTGCATCTGAAAAACATTCAATATGAGTGTGTCCATGATTTGTATACAAGATACCACGTCCAGGTGCTCTTTTCAAGTAACACAAAATTTGCTCTAACGTTGCCCAATGATAAACTGTTGAGGATGACATAAATTGGCTAACAACACTGACCGAATATGCAATATCTGGACGAGTCACGGTAGGGTAATTCAGCTTTCCAACCATCCTTCGATATCTCTCAGAATCTTTAAAGAGTTCTCCATCTCCTGTAAGGTGGATGTTCGGAGTCATTGGAACACTACAAGGTTTTGCTTATAATTTTCCTGTCTCAGTTTATAAGTCCAGGACATATTTTCTCTAAGATAGAAAGATACCTTTTTTACTCATTGTGACTTCAACATCCAAGAAATACTTCAGCATCTCCAAATCCTTCGTGTGAAACTGAGTATGTAGGAAAGAATTAAGAGATGAAATTCCCGTAGTATCACTTTCAGTAATAACAATGTCATCTACATACACAACTAAAAGAATGATATCAACTTCTGATTGTTTGTAGAACACAGAATGGTCAGACTTGCTTTTTATCATACCAAACATTTCTATAGCTTGACTAAATTTTCCAAACCAAGCACGAGGACTCTGTTTCAAACCATACAAAGATTTGCGGAGACGACAAACTTGCCTAGACTCCCCTTGAGCAACAAAACCAGGAGGTTGCTCCATAAACACTTTCTCTCGAAGATCACCATGAAGAAAAACATTCTTGATATCTAGTTGATGCAAAAGCTAATGGTGAGTAATTGTCATAGAAATAAACAACTAAACAGATGTCAATTTAGCAACAGGAGAGAAAGTGTCAGAATAGTTCACTCCATAGGTTTGAGCATATCCCTTAGCAACAAGACGGGCCTTTAATCGAGCAACTGACCTATCTGGATTAACCTTAACTGTGAACACCCATTTGCATCCGATAGCCTGTTTCTCCGAAGGTAAATCAACCAAGTCCCAAGTACCATTGTCATCCAATGCATTCATTTCCTCGATCATTGCATGATGCCAACCAGGATGAGATATGGCTTCATGAACAGTTTTAGGGATAGAAATAGAATCAAGAGAGGCAATAAAAGAGCAAGAGGAAGACGACAAGTAATTATACGAAACAAAAGAAGAAATAGGATAAGTACATTGACGTTTACCTTTGCATAATGCAATAGGAAGATCATCGTTCAGGACTGGATCTGATGACGAAGGAGCAGGTGCAGGACATGAATCAGAAGGTCTATGTTTGGAGTAGACTTGAGTTATAGGAGACCTAACAGGAACTAGATCAGAGACAGGTTCAAATGATGTGATAGAATAGA
The DNA here is from genome assembly GCA_037013495.1 of Hippophae tibetana. NCBI lineage: Eukaryota > Viridiplantae > Streptophyta > Magnoliopsida > Rosales > Elaeagnaceae > Hippophae > Hippophae tibetana. Next base: position 20,680,711 of record CM072808.1, read on the forward strand.
CTAACAAATCGTCATCCTCTCCCTAACATGCAGGAGGAGAAGACGAAAAGTAGGGTGTCTTCCATGAAGGTAACATCAATTGAGACAAGATATTTGTTAAGACTAGGACAATAACATCTATAACCTTTTTGGAGACGAGAATAACCAAGGAAGATACACTTCAAACACTTGAGATCTAATTTAGTAATATGTGGACGAACATTCCGAACAAAACAAGTACTACCAAATATCCTAGGGTCAACCGGAAATAGTGAATTATTAGGAAACAAAATTTTGTAAGGAATCTCACCATGAAGAACAGATGAGAGCATGCGATTAATAAGAAAACATGTTGTTGAAACTGCATCGGCCCAAAAAGGTTTAGAAACATTCATTTGAAATAATAAGACACGTGCAGTTTCGAGAAGATGTATGTTTTTACGTTCGGCCATTCCATTTTGAGATGGAGTATCAACACACGAAGTTTCATGAAGCATGCCATTTTGAACCATATAAGATTGAAACAAAGTTGATGTATATTCTTTGACATTATCACTTCACAAAGTACGAATTGAAACATTAAATTGAGTGTTAATCTCAACACAAAATGCACAAAAAATAGAAAACAATTCAGAACGACTCTTCATTAAATATAACCAAATTACACGAGAATAATCATCCACAAAAGTAACAAAATACTTAAATCCAAGTTTAGACAAAATAGGACAAGGATCCCAAACATCAGAATGAACTAATTCAAAAGGAACACTAGCACGTTTATTAACTCTTGGATTTGAACTAAGACGATGGTGTTTTGCAAATTGACAAGACTCACAATCTAATGAAGACACCTTACTAAACTGAGGACAAAGTTTCTTCAGTAAAGGAAGAGATGGATGACCCAGTCTACAATGTGCCTCGAAAGGAGAGGTTACACTAGAGCAAGCGATAGATTTCGGTATTGGTGTGTCAAGAATATAGAGCCCTCCAGACTCATGTCCTTTACCAATAGTCTTCTTCGTCATAAGATCTTGAAATAAGCAACGATCAGGAAAAAATGAGATGCAACAGTTAAGATTGCGAGTAAGCTGACTTACAGAGATCAAATTAAAGAATAAGCTAGGTAAATGTAACACAAACGACAAAGGAAGCAAAGGAGTGGGAGTAATTGTGCCAGACCCAAGAACACGAGATGGTGACCCATCGGCTAAGGTAACAGTAGAGGTAGAAGTGTGTGACTGAAGAGTAGAAAAGAGACTAGAATTACTTGTTATATGATCTGTGGCACCAGAATCAATAACCCATTTGGAAGATGAGGAAATAAGACACGCATTTGGTTTACTTGAATCAGCAATAGTAGTGACAGAAGGTGATGAAAACCTTAGTGATTCTTGATACTGTGAGAACTTGGTAAATTCATCTGCAAAGATAAGAACCGATTTTTCAGAAGTATCAGAAGTGGATGCAATATGAGCCGAGTGACCTTTCTGATGCTTGTACTGAAGCTTTCTACAGTCATGTTTCGTATGTCCTGGTTTGTGACAATAGTGACATACAATACCTTCTAGGTCCTGTGGTCGAGTTTCAAACCCGTGCGAGCCGCCTTCTTTGTTTCTGTTCATATAAGTTGACTGTCCATGCTCATAATTATTACTTCGACTGACCAAAGCACCATTTAATTGAGCAGGTGGAGGTGGAGGTGGAGTGCCTTCTGTACGAAGTACTCGACTAAACACCTCTTGTAAAGAGGAGATCTCAGAACCAGAAAGAACTTGGGACTTAGCAGTCTCAAAAGTAGAGGAAAGATCGACAAGAAAACTCATGACCGACATTTGTTCCCGTTGGCTTTGTTGAACCTTTACATCAGGGCTAAAAGACATCAAATTATTGAGCTCCTCATAAGTCCTTTTAAATTCCATAAAATAATTTGTGAGTGACTGATCTTGTTTGTCTGCACGGTAAAATGTTTTGCATACCTCATATATGCAAGAAAGATTTCTTTTACCAGAATATAAGAAATCCAAATAATCCATCAATTTCTTAATGAATTCACAATGATTGATCAAGTCAATTACATTGCTTTCAATAGAATTCCGAATTTGCAGAAATAAGCGAGCATCTTTGCTTTGAATCATCTTTAGGAGGATCATTAGTCAAATGAGTATCTTTGTCGATACTTCTCAAATAAATTTGAATGGTCTTGCTCCAAGCCAAATAATTCGAGCCATTGAGCTTATGGTCCGTGATTTTAGACATCACAGGCATCATATCCGTTACAACATTAGATTTCTTTTCAGCCACAACTCTTACAAACGACAAGACATCGAGCAAACGAACACAAAATCCAACAACAGCAGCGACCAAACACGCAGCGAACAAGAACACAAAATTGGAAGAACCCAAACCTGAACAATCACAAGCGATGAGTGCCAAACCACCACAGATGACGCATGGGAACGGCGGAGAGCGACACGAGGTCGACCGGAGAAGAATTCTGCACGGACGTGCTGCCACGCGCCGGCGCGTGGAAAGATGACAGAAAGTCGCGGTGGCGCATGTGGCTCACTCGCGGCTCGTCTGGTGACCGGACTTCGGGGTTTGGCCGGTCGGCGGTTGGTCTTCCTCCCTGTGCCGGCGGTGAGACGTGTGGAAAGTTGACAGAAAGTCGCGGTGGCGCGTGTGGTTCACTCGCGGCTCGTCTGGTGACCGGACTTCGGGGTTTGCCTGGTCGGCGACTGGTCTTCCTCCCTGTGCCGGCGATGAGAAAAAATGTGCACTCCAAAAGGGTGTTCCGAGTTGGAACTCAAAAATGCACCAAATCTTAATTTGAGTTTACCCCAAATCAGCCCCTAATTTGAACAAAAAAAAATTTTCAAATTTTGTAACCCAAATGCTCTGATACCATGTAAAACTCAGAATTTATTTCTTTATTTTCATTCAAAGACACTACCTATTTATATACAAAGTTAGAGACAATCTTAGGTGACATACACCCAATACACAACTAAGACACCTAATACATAATTAATATATTCACCTAGTGTTAGACACCTAATACATACATAACTAATCATCTTTAACAGAGATTAAGTTGGTATTCATTTTCATTTTGATTAGAGGAATTAAATGAGAGAAATGAAGATAGTGGCAGGACTCTTTGTTTGGGCCTCTACCAGACAATGATGAATCAACTACTCTGTGATTCCATCCCAATTCCACATGGCTTATTTATTTATCTGCCTAAACTTTCTATTAACAAAGTTACTAACCTGAATTTGAAGAAATGTAGAAATCACTATGGTATCAAATATATGCATAATTGTACCATGTGATAACAAAAGTTATCTATGACAAAGTTTGCCCTCTCCTTGAAGTTCATTGAACCATATTTACCCTATTCTATATAATATAAAGGGGACTTTATTTTCAAATTATTAGGCATTACTTGATAGTTATACTTGGTTTGGGGTTAGGAACAAGATCTGTAGTTCATGCTTTTGATTCGTAAATGCAGTGTATAGTTCACTTGTACTATTTATTGAAGTCGTGTCCAGAAAAGAAAGGGGAAAAAAAAGTACTACTGAAGAAGCATTGTCCGATAAGAGTGTTTTAGATCTATAATTATGCCACCAAATTGTGGAATGATTTGTCGGCTAGCTATGAACTGTGTCCACTGTTTAATACAGTAAATTGGACTCTAATTGTACTTTGGCTGTACTCTGTTATTGGTAATGAACTGAAGTGACCTATATTGTTAAAAGTTCTATCTAGTGCACACACAAAAGGGAGGGTTGAATCTTGAATAGGACAACAATAAAATGATAACAGATTACCCAGGATAAAGCGTCTCCATTAGCTAATTCCACATAATGGGATTTGTTCTCCCATTCCTTGTTGACAGACATTATGTTTCAGAAATTTACTAAGGCTTTTGCATTAGAAACTATATGCACATGAGAAAGTTGATTTGGAGGGGCGTAGTTGATCCAATTAAACCTTCTGAGTGACATTTATTTCTAGCCACCCACTAATTTTATCACTTTGTGGTCTTCTCAACCAAATTTATACTTGAGGTACTTTCTAGAGAACTAGATGCAACTGAAACATGGGAAATCATTCACATATAGGAATTTTTGGTTCATTCACATTTTCCGTAGTAGATTGATCAAGTTTCACCTTTCTAGTATTGTTGTTAGTATTATTATACTTTTCCAAGATGCTATCTAAGGTTTTCAAGGCTTGTACTCCTATGTCTCCCAATGTTGTTCTAATTTCTGACATCTTTTAGCCATTTTCATTTACACACTTGAGTACTTTTTCAGTTGGAATTTATGTACTCTGAACTCACGAGTACTGAAGCATATTCTGAAATTTTTGTTCCTGAAAACTGTGGTGTCAGCTGAGCTATTATGTTCAAAGTGCAGACAGAAGGTGATGAAGTTAATTGCAAAGTTTGAAGGAATTACTTCCATTTGCCTCGATCTGTCAAAGAAGAAAGTGATAGTTGTAGCTGATGCTTAATCCATTGAAGATCATTAACATGGTTAGCAAATTTAGAACTGATACAGTTGTGAGCATAGGTACTCAAAAGGATGAGAAGAAAGACGCCAGTTCCACTTCAAACACTTGTAAGAGATGTGATGTTTGGTCCGTGATTGCTGATGATGGCTGCAATTACTGTTCTCTGAGACATTGGATTATGGATATGTATTTTATGTAATTCAAATAGTCTGAGACTCAGATAATTGCCAAGCCAGGTCCAATACTTTCTAACCGACATTTTATAAGTTGGTTAACAGTCTAGGGAAAAAAATTCGGGTTTAATCAAATCATGTTACCCCTAATGTCAGGTTTGACGTTCGTTGTGCTTCAAATTTCATTCTATGACCATCGTTTCACTTGTTTACTAAATCTGATGTGTTTCGCAAATCTCTCTGCTGTGTTTAGGTTGAATTTCATTTGAATGTGTTTAATTTTACCATTTGTTCTGCAATTCTTTATGTTCCTTGTGTTCATTGATAGTGTTGGGCTGTTGTGTTTGATTTATGTAGCTCTTATTTATTTAACGACTGTATAAGGAATGATATTTTCGTCAATTCGTGTTTTTCATTGATGTATTACGGTGTGATTTTTGTGGTTTTGCTGCGACTTTGGTAATAAAAAAACTGGTTATTGCGGTTTTGGTAAGGCTCATTTTCAAGACCACGGCAACCTTTTTTTAATCCTCATTTTCAACAAAATATAATTAAAAATAAGAATATAATAGGAAAATTAAATATTAAATAAAATTAAAAACATAATAGAGCAAATTGACAGCTATAGAATATCAATGGAGGGAAAATAAATTCTAGTTTTTCTCCTCTTTTTAATTACTAAATATACATTCACACCCGGTTACATTTGGTGGCGTCTTCTTAGTGTCTATTTGAAAGATATGTCAATGCACTGTAAGGTAATTATATGATATTTCTCAATTATCTGAGCTATATATACTGAGACTCACAAAATATTATAATAATTAGTCATCCCTATGTAAATACTGTTTTACCAAATCTTTGTTATGTTTTCGTATTTAGAAAGTCAAAAGTGTACCTCATTATCAAACAGTTTATGCTTCATAAAATTTGTTTTAAACACAATTTATAAACAAGACTCGATACAAAACGAGCACGGAGTTTTTTTTCACGTATCCTATTTTGCCAATAGTACCATTTTCAGAGGCCAATTTATCTAAATGGGAAAAAACTCAGTAATGTTGTGAACATAAACTCTTTGGTCTAAAGAAGCAGATCCTATATTAAATACGGTATTGGTTTAGGCACTTTTTTTTCAATCTCGAGTTTCATGGCAATTAGGTGGTTTTCATTTTTCAAAACTCTCATTAATCAATACGAAAATACCCAATTAGGTTGTGCTTGTGTCCCAAGTCATTTGTCTTTGATTTCATTTCCCTGTCACATTTGCGCCTCATGGTGTTTTTAGCACAAGAAAAATCAATTATCACATACTTTTTATACCATCATGATGTGTCAAATGGAGAGTGTACAACGGATCAATCACTTCCTTTGCATCGTCAAGATTAGATCAAGAACACATCCTTCAACTGCTCTCTCACCTGTGCATTACTATCAAGTGCTCCAACTATTACAGTTCCAATGTTCATTAATCCAAACATGCATTGCATCCATGACCTTGACATAAATGAAGCTCAATTATATACATACACCGCATAGTTGTTTACAAATGTATGTTTAAAAGCACGTGCATTTATATGCAAGATAGATAGAGGCGTCGATTTCATTATTCACATAATGATGCAAAAGGAATCTGACATTTACAAACATGAAAATGGAACCATGCACCACCAACCATTTCTTGGCCACAGCATCACTAGCACCACCTCTTCTTCTGCTTTCAAATTAGGAAAACCAGATGTCAGCATCAGTTTTGAACTCTGACTGAGAAACACACATTATTACAAGTACCTTGCTAATAAAAAGTTTTGAACTTACCTTTAGCCTGGCATGCACTTGTCTGTCAATATACGCATAAAGTTCTTCCTGCCTCATTAGAGCTTCGTGCAAAGCCTATTCAGGACCCAAGAACACAATAAAGGAAAGATTCATGGGCAAAAACCATACTACTCAAAAGCAATGGCATAATTTCGAGCCAGAAAAATATGAGTGAGGACAACCTAAACTTAAAAGTTGCCAAAAACAAAATTCAGTATTTTGGATCCATGACTCAAGAATTGATGGACATGCAGGACTATATTTGAGACGTTAGATGTTTCCAACAAGGATATGGGAGCATGGTAAATCTCCAAAACAGAATGAAAGATTCGAGTATATTTTGGCATACTGCTACATTTTCAAAGGAAAAGAGATGATGAAATCATAGTCATCACTGTGCCTTGAAAGATGATAAATAATATAAAATAAGAGATAGAATTACCTTTTTTGTAGAGATTAGCTCTGCTTCTATTGCATCTACACGACAAACAGCAGCATTCAACAGCTCCTCTTTCTCACAAGGCATCTCATAAGATTTTGTCTGTAGCATATCTACCTTCTCTTCAAGTTGACTAAGTTTCTTCAAAGCAGATGATAAAAGGTCTGCCTTTGTGAACCCTGGAGCTGGTGAAGGAGGACGGAACTCCTCCTTTAAAGGTAATTCCACCGTTGTATCAGGAGGATTGAAGGCAGAATCAGACAGAGTGTTGGGAAGTATTTTGGTTACCCGGAGTGTCACTGATTGAATAGCAGTAAAGAAAGTGACAAAGATGGTCACAAGCATAGCCCAGAAATGAGCAAAGATTCCTACTGGAGGCGTTTTTGCAGTTTCTAGAGGTATCCCTGCAATGAATTTTCAACAGCTTGGTTCAATTATTAAAAATTCTATACATTCAATGTGCCAAATCTTCTGAATAACTTATTATCTCATCTGGAAGATATTCATTGATACTTCTACTCTCTTGCTTTAGGATGCATTAAAAGGCAAAGCAAGATTACCTCAGCTAATTAGCATTTATTAGCAAAGAGACTATTAGCAAACAAATACCAGGTTAAAGCATTTGATAAAACAACACTTGGACAGTGTATGCATTCTAACCTGCAGAAACAGATGGACATTGATGCAAAACCTGCTTCTCGCAACCTGAATCGACAACCTTGTCAACCATGGGGACATCTTCATAATATTCGGAGTAGCTACCAGCACTGTTAGCCTTCCCAAGTACCCTAGCCTGAATCAAACATCAAAGAAAATTGGATGTGTCAGTATGTTCACAACATTCTCTTTTTTCTTTGCCAATCCAGTATTTTCGCAACTTGATATCGATATTTTCAGACAAGTCATTCTCTATTGCTGTTTAGCTTGTTTACATCTTTCACCAAGTGATAAACAAAAGAATGTTTCCCTAGGCTATGAACTAGTAATGAAAAAAGAAAAAGGAAGAAAGCACAGCACTTCAATTTCAATCTTCAATACAATTAAGATTGAAAGCGTGAAAAAATAAAATGAGAGACCAGGTAGAGACCAACAACCTAGGCAAGAGTTTATCCATAAATGAACTGGTTCAATCACTTTAATGCTGTGCTCAGCATCAAAAAGATATCTATTATCAACTAACAATTACAACCACCTACCTCTTCACAGACAGGAGTCAACTTTGGTTGCAAGTAGCTTCTGCTAGCTTTAGGAGATGTCATTTCATCAACTTCAGATCCTGACTCCGTGGTAGAAGTATCACCACTTCTAATCTAAATCAACCACCAGATTGCTAGTATTAGATGAAATGTGCCTTAATAAAAAATAATAAATGCATAATGAATTCATGATACAGATTGTATGATAGTCCAGCAGATCATACCATTGGAAAACAAGGCTTCTCATAAGAAATTGCTTTCCCATCATTGTTGGTAACAGTTACTACTTGTCTGAGACATTGTGCTTCACCACTAAGTAATATCTGCAGGAAAGATATCATTCATTGAGCCATACTTTTCAAAGAATAAAATGAAAACACTAATCTTATTATCTTTTTCTCATCTCATCTTGTTATTCTAAAGGAGGCAGTTTAGCTTTTAGACAGGAAAATACCACCTTACCCTTGATTTTTAAAGTATGACAATATTAACCTTTTATATAATTACTTGGCATATTACTATTGGTAATACTTTTCAGGAATTGATATTTCCGGAGCAAAAAAGACTAACTAGAGCAATTTAAAACTTATACTTACAATTTAATGATTAGGTGTTTCTAAAAATAAAAACTTTGCTCTGGAAATAGCAAAAACAGCTCTTGCAATAGGACTACAAGTGTTAACACACAGCATTATCTTTTTTACATAAAAATCATATTTAATTCTCTAATTTTCTAACTCTCTTTAATATGCTTGTAACTCTATATTTAAGATATTTTATTTATTCGTATTTTGTTTTCATGGGTTATTATTATTATATTTATGTCAAATTAAAAATCACATTTGATTTCTGACTTTTCACCTTCCTATATGATGCTCGTACATTTTCATTTATGATTTTGTTTTTCTTATAAAACAATTAATTGGCAGATATTAATTTATCCATACTATAAGTGCCAATACATAGCTTACTTTCAGACTCTCTACATCCCTTTAATATTTTTGTAGCTATATATTTATGATACTTTATTTTCTGACTTTTCACCTTCCTTTACAATGCTTGTAATTCTTCATTTAGGCCTTTATTTTTCTTATCATTAAAAACTATTTGGTTGATATTAGTTTATCTTCACTACAAGTGACAATATATATCATTTATTTTTGACATAAAAATCATATTTAATTTCGACTCTACCTCCCATTAATATGTTGGTAACTCTATATTTATAACATATTGTTTATTTTTATTTCGTTTGACTTTTTAATTAATGTATTTATGCATACAAAACAATCATTTAATTTTCTGACTTTCTACCTCCCTTTACAATGCTTGTAACTCTTTATATTTATTTATTTATTTTCGCTCTAAGTCTTTATGAATGAATTTCTGAAGAAAAAAATTAATTTTATAAATTTTCACCTTTCTTCAATATCTTTCTAATTCTCTATATGTGATTTTTGTGTTTTTTTGCCATTGAGTCCTTATTAACAAATTTGTTTTTGGCATTTTTCTGTTAGAAATTATTATATTTGTAATGTTTTATAAAATTATAGTAGCATTTTTTATATCTATCATTGCGATAAACATTTTCCAACACTTAATTCCAATTTTATAAACCTGAGTGATTTTAAAAGATGTACAAATTTTCGATGAACGGTTAACAAGAGCACACAAGTTGAAGGTAAATAAAATTCAAAATTGTACCATTCCAAATCTGTTGTTTACAAATCAAGCTTGCCATTGTCTTCAATTCTTTATTTATTTCAAAATTATTGTAAATTAAATGGTTCTTATTCATTATAATAAAATTTATAACACTACCCAATATAATACTTTGACCATTATATTATTGTCATTAATCATAATGTTATTTTCACATCATTCACAAGCGTGTTTACTCAAGTGCAATGCATATAATAATGACTAGTATATGATAAGAGAAGAGAATGTCAAGGTCAGGTACAAACCTTTATTATGCTTGGATCCTTCCATGGACCCTTGTCAGACCTCATACAACCTCCCTGATCAGAACAGGTGCAAGAACCACCCAAGAATTCGGGCAACTCACTGGAAAAGAAGTAAAATATTTTAATGTCTTCAATAGTTAGCAGGACTAAGTGAGATAACCACCATATCCACAACAGAAAAGCCAAATACCTGACTTCAATAATTTCAAGCAATTTGCTCTGGTATTTATTACCAAGAACCTGATGGAAATTCTTATATTAGTAAGGCCATATTGATAAATTCAATCAAATGCATATAATATTGATAACCAATAAATTAAAAAAAAAAATCTGTAGAACATACATGAATCTTGGAAACTGTTTTTGGGTCAATGAATTGTTTAACAGTATTCCAGAGTAGCTTAAAACCAGGACCAGCATTAATTATAAACATTCTGTGAAGTGTCTGCAGAAAGAAGAGATGCTTCATGAGCTGATTTCACACCAAAGTCTAAATTTGATTCCAGATATTAAATATTACAGCAACTCTCAGCCTACAAAAGAGAAGTAAATATAAAATCTTCATACCTCAGGGTAGTTGTCATTATCAATCTTCTGCAGCCGCATGATTAGCTCTCTAGCAGACTTGGTGAAATTTTTAAACCCCTAAAATTAGACAGTTGGGAGAGCAAATTGAGAATATAATCTTAGAATGAGAAGCTATTCCAGGAAAACTTTAAAGTTCAAACTAAACCAATAGACATCATACCACGCCTTGAACATCTAAAATAGTCGTGCTTGAATCTATGTGCCTCTTTGCAGCAATAGAGCACGCAGGAAACTTAATGGCAAAACTCCTTTCAAACTCCTTTACATGGTACCTCACATAACGTTCCAAAGTAGTCACTTGCATCAGTTTGTTGGGATCAACTTTTCCCAGTCTTTCAATATAAACAGGTCTTCCTTCCTTGTCCACACCATGGTTACCATGAGGGTAGTATTGTAAAACTTCATCCAACTCATCATATTGATAATCCTAGGAAAAAGAAAAAAAATTCAATTATATGGAGAGTGAGAACAGATTACATGCTAAGTTGTATAAAAAGCTAGAACAATTCCCAACTGCATTACAAACAAATAAACCACAGATCTAGTTAGAAATTATGCCACAAAATGCTAGCAAATGAAAAGTATCGTACCTCCATGATGGTATCAACAACAAAGTCCTTCCTCCATTGGATCATGTTAGCCCACATGGCCTTTGCTTTCTCAATATCAAACTTCCTTGCTTTCAAGAACCTGCAATATAAGCAATTAAGAACGAAACAATGGAACATGGCAAAAACCACCCATTCAACATCTACCATTGTGAAGGAATCACCTCAACAACGTATGATAATCATCAAGCCTTGAAGGTAGCAACTCTTCCAAGATAAGAGCTTGTTTAAATCCATCTACAGCTTGCTGCTCCTCGACATTCCGAACATCCTCAATTGAAAGAGAGTTACTCCGGCCTTTCCTTGACTTCTTGAGAGAGTGTCTAAACTTAATTGCTTTCTTTTTGAAATTCCCAATTCTTGTCCCTTTATCATCCTCTGAGTTCTCAAAATCTGATTTCTTCTCTTTCCTTTCGTCACGGCTAGAGAATCCCTCAAAGCCTGGAAATAAAATGCCACCAAAATCACAAACAGATTCACTCATCACATTTACTCATTAGACACTCCATTTACTGTCCCTATGCATATCAAAACATACATTCAATTTTTAGTTTATTGGGTTTCTGAAATTCTGAGCAAAATGCCCAGAAATATTTGTAAATTGTATATTAAAATTAAAGACTAGTTTCAGTAAGACAATCTTCCAGTTTTCAGAACGTCGATATTTTGAAAATAATCGAAATATTTTCCTGATATTTTCTCTGTATTTACGTCCACCAGCTATTCCATTTATGAACAATTAAGCGACCAAACAAGAAAAATGGAGAAATATTTTCAAGAAGACACCAAATTACGATGTTCAAAATGTTTCTAATTTTAGAACTCAATTAAAAAAGTACAAACTCCAAACCCAAATTGAAAATCTCCTCAACCAAAAAACCACAAGAAAAATCTTCTAGTAACATAATTTATAAAGCATTAAAAGAGGAAAGTTAGGGATACATAAAATAAAAATAAAAACTCACAGGGCCTAGCGAATCGATCAAGCGGTCCCGACATGGCAACGTTCTGAGGAATAAAAAACACTAGTCGATTCAATACACAAAGCACCGAAAGCAATTCAAAGGAACAAAGAATTACGATATATCTTCTCCTGTGAATTTTCTACCCTTGATGTCCGTCTGATACATCTCTTGCATACTAACTAAAATCGTCAAACTGAAGACAGAAATAGACTTCTGAGAAACATAAGATCTAGGATTTAAAATTAAAAAAAAAAAAAGGATGGCGAAATATAATTAAATTTATTTTATCTTCTAACTAATTAAGCGATTAATTGGGGTAATTATAAATAAGTCACCATAGAAGCTAAAGAAACCGAAGGCGAAAGGGTTTGAGAAGGAAGAGAATCAACGACCTTTCGTCTAGATTCCTATTGGTAGTTGCCGTGTCGGCCCGTCGTAATAAAGCGCGTTGGGCTTGGCGGGAATTTACCGACGCTAGTTAAGTATATGCCTAGTTTTGTCTCTCTTTGATTTCCTTCTTTCTAATTAAAGGTGTTTTTTTTTTTTAATATCAAATTCTAACAAGAATTGCAATTTAGCTCCAATCGTCCCATATTTTATAAAATAAAATAAAATAGCTTACGTGTGTTATTTTTTTTTAAATATATTTTATCTTTATAAAAAAAAATATGATAACAAAAATCTATTATATTTATAAAATAAATTAGGCTTTGAAAGTTGATGCACATGTACGTTATTCCGTTCTTATACAACACCTTTCTAATTTATACCACCCATAGGCGACAACCTTCAATACCCTACTCGTTAATGAGAGATTTAGAGGCATATAAAATTTCCAATATAGTTTTTCTTATTCTAAGTTTTTTTATTATATAAATTTATCTAAATATTTAACAATAAAATAATATCTTTTATCTTTATATTATCTAATTATTCACATGTTTTTACTTCTAATCTCTCTAAAATATTTTTTTTTATGTAATATAAAAAAATATATACACTAAATTTTTAGACATGAGAAAACAATATATATTTTTATATTATACAATAAATAATATATATGCTTTAAATGAATTAAAAATATAATTTTATTTATAAAATAAATTATACTATATAATTAAATTTAAACTATTATGTGTTGCTCACGCATCTTAAGTTCAAAGAGACGTCAATGCATGGTATCATTTACTCTATTTATTTATAAATAATTTCATTTAGATATTTTAAAAATTTATAATTTGCAGGCGATTTTGTATTTAATGGCCACGTACAGTTTAATTGTTTAAAAGAAGATAGAAGTGTAATTTAATTTAAAAATAGACAAATTATAACTTTAAATTTGAAACTCAAATTTTAATTCGTTTTATTAAAAAAAAATGTAACTAGTATTTTGCAAAGCATATTTATTATAAACATAAAAAATATTAATATCTTATAAATTTATAATTAATTTTAAATACATAAATCTATTTTATCATATCATATATTAAAATTTTATTTTAAAAAATAAATATAAATTTATACATATATTGAAAATGATAATTATTTATAATTAAAATATTCATTAATTTTATACAATAATAATAACACTAAAATATAATTATTTATAATTAAAATATTCATTAATTTTATACAATAATAATAACACTAAAATATAATTATTTATAATTAAAAAATTATTTACAAATATCCTATGATATTAATTGAATATCACAATACTTTATAATTTTCAATTTTTTATAACTTCAAAAATTATTATAAAATTGTTTGATTAAAATGTTAATAATTTTTCATAAAAATTATTGTAACTATTTAGTAAAGTTTTTAATAATTTAAAATTTTGTAATTATTTTATAATTTATTATTATTATTATTTTATGTTAATTTATAATAAAATTTTGATAAGTTATTTGTTATAAAAAATTATATATTTATTATTAAATATATTTTTGTATTATATAAATATAAATTATTTTTATTATTTTTTATTAACTTAAAATTTTATTTTTATTTATAATAAAAATAAATTATTAAATTTTTTCGACATGTTCCAGGTTGAAGATATTTTTTTTTTGTTTTGAAAAAAAGGATTTTTTTTTTTTGTTTTGAAAAGAAGAGAGAAAAAAAAATGTGGTGGGCAATTAGAAAAGGAAGCAAAAGAAAATGGGTGACCGGTTACTTGATTAAAAGGTTATAATTTGACTCTTTTTAAGCTAAATTAAGAATGAGCTCTTTTTTAAACTATTTCATTTCAACGGACCATTTTAGACAAAATCTCAATTTGCAGAGGATGTATCTTATATCCAAATACCAATCATGAAAGTTGGGTAATTTTAAATTAATATTTTTTTAAATAATGGTAATGGAATAAAATCCCTTAATTTCAAGATATACTAATAAGTGTCGGTTCCCCCGTGAAATATTTAAATATTGCCACAATAATACAATTTTTTCTCGGTTGATGCCCAAAGGCTAAAAAAAATCAAAATTTTATAAATAAAAGAACAAAATAACACATTAGCTTTTTCATTTTAGTTTTTGACCTAAATAAGTTTATTTTTATAAATTAATCAATTTTTTCTTACCAACAATAATCTATCTAAATTTATAATTTTATATTAAATTACTTAATAAAAATACAATAAATTCTCTCTCTTTTCATAACTTTAATAAAATGAGATAAGATCGTATATATCACATCTCTAACATCAACTATTGGCAACCTAATCGGAGTTTTGATAACCTCATGATGCTTCGATAATTACCACCAATGATTCTATCGAAACTCCTATGAATGTAATATATTACATACAAAAATATATGTAGATATAATAGATTACATTATGTAACATGTTATATCTGGTGGGTCATCAAAACTATGATAGATGTAATATTTTATATACAAGAATACATGTATATGTAATATGTTACATCTGATAGATCGCTAGAACTATAGTGAATATAACATATTATCTAAACATACATGTGGACGTAATAGGTTACGAAGAACATATAGATTTAATAGGTTACAAAAATACATGTAGATATAATATAATACATTCGATAAGTCATTGACAAAAGTTGTTGGAACTTCATTGGACCGTCCAAAGTTTGGTATGTTAGTAGATATTTTATGGGATCTAATCTTATTTTCATTTTATTGAATTTATATAACAAAAATATTTTGATATTTATATATATGATACTGTGAGTTTTGGATTAAGTTTTTGCTAATTTGAAAAAAAGTGCTATTAGAATAAAAAAATGATATAAAAACAATATTCCCTCTTAATTTAAATAAGATGTAAAACCTACTCTCTTATTTAGATTGCTTATATTTTAGAAAAAAAAAATAATCAGGCTAATTTATTGGTAGAGAAGAACATGGGAGGAAAAAAATATGTTTTTTTTAATCATTTTATTTTTATAAATAACACTTATGTTACTCTTTATGTAAAAATGAGACGTATTAGTCACTTTTAAAATAGAAAATATTATTTTATTAATAAAAAAATTGTCGTAATAATAAAGTAAAGTTAATAGGGCAAAATTATTCTTTTATTTAATAGCTTAAAACTAAAATTGAATTGTACAATATTTTATTTATTTATTTGATCAATTTTTTTATAAATTTTTTATTTTATGAAATATTTCTATATTTGTTTGGGTACTTTTTTGTATCATGTTTTTTTGTAGGTATGGTTTAGATCGAAATTGCATACTTTATATAAGTGATGTTGTACTCATATCTGTGTGTTGTCTTCTCATGTATAAAATACAATATCTATTTTATTCTCTGTGTAATTATCTTCCTATATGTAAGGTTGGTTACTGCGAATGAGTAATTCACACACTCACATAATTTAACATACTTTATATGTGAGTATGTTTATACACACTTTGTATGTGAGTATGTTTATACATACCACATGATTAATTTTGTGTTTTTGGATCATTTCAAGTGCTGGTATTTATGAAAATTATTTTGCATTTTTTGGAAATGAAAATTGGGAATTTTTGGCACCTTGTTATCATCTTTAGCAAGGTGGTGGTGAGGTTGGTTGTGGCTTGGGAAATTTCTATAAATATCCCTCTTTCTTCTTGCTTTATATTTAGAAAAAATATAGTGGAATTCTGTCAAATTGACATCCTATCTTTCTATTTTTGGATCATTAATACCTTGTGTGTTGTTTGGTATTGGTGATTCATGAATGTGTGAACAAAACCATGTGAGTAGTTGATACAGTGTTTATAAGTGAGTTATATGTAAGTGGTGTGTCGCTTGGATGTAACTGGTTATATGTAATAACCTTATTGTAAGACTGAGTTAAGTTAAAATTCTTTGAGTTCTCACATCTTAAACTATGTGTCCATTGGTTTTTTATTGGATGTTCGTGCTTATGGGTAGTTATGTTGATTGTCCATTTTACATATTATTGAGATTTGGTTTCTGATCACACCACATTAGGTGGTGTTGTCTTTGGAGGAGAGTTAGGTTCATGTGTCGAACCGGGTTATTATAGAGGTAGCAAGCAAAAGCAGTAATAGGCAGTTAAGGTTGGTGTCCCGATTTATAGAGGTATTTGTTTATATTTTTCTATCGATTTTTATCTGTTTATTACTTTAGTAGATTGTTTACTACTAAGTGGTTTTCTTAAGCAACCAAGGATGTTATCACATAGATATAGTTTTTATATGGGTTTACCTTGTTATATCTTATATTTTGTATGCTTAAATAAATGGCTAGTATAATAAGAGTTTAAATGGTGTATATTCCTACATACTAAAGTTTAAACTTTGATTACCAAGCTTCTGATATTTATCACCTGCTTTCCATTTATTGAATTCTCTATGTGTTGAATTGAACATATTGTTTTGTATTTTTACTGTGTAATTTGCTTAATTCACGTTTGTGAAGTTGAATTTACCGAGTTGATATAGAGCTCATGAAAAGATTTCATGAGTTACCATTTCTACCTCTCATTTAGACCCCAGTTACTTATTTTAGTTTTAAGAACAATTGGTCTTCGCATAAGTGTTCCTACATATAAGAATCTTCACTTTATAATAGGTCAAAGAAGTCTCTTAAATTAGATTTTTTATGTCGTTTAGTCCTTCATATTAGAAACAATGTCATTTAGTTCCTTAGCTTTGTAAAAAAGATCAATTAAGTAAAAATTATATTATTTCAATGATTTTTTATATAAAATATTATTATTTTCTGTCAAGTAATTAAAAAACGATTAAAATATAAGTCTTTAACAATGATAATAGTAAAATTTAATATGAAATATTTTAAGAAAAATAAACAATAATAAAATTCAAACAAAAATTTATTGAAATTTATAATTAAATTTTAATAAAAATTAATAAAATATTAAAATAAAATATTAGTAATTAATAAATATTAAAAATGAATATTTTGAGAATTTTTTATATTAATTGTGATTTTACCATTGTTAAAAACTCATATTTTAATCGCATTTAATCACTTGATAAAAATAATAATATTTTAATAGAAAAATCAATAAAGTAGTATAATTTTTTCCTAATTAATCATTTTTACAAAGTTAAGGGACTAAATGAAACTATTTCTAAATTAAGAGACTAAACGACATTTTTCTCTTTTATAATATTAGAAATTGGGCTACACAAGTCAAAGCTTTAAAAAACTAATAGTGTTAGCACCACGAGCTCTCTAGTCTATTATTCATCAAATACCACACAAATGGTGCAACCATTGCCCCTATTCCGAGCAATGCAGTGGAGATGTGTCATTCAACTTCTAGTACTAGTCTTCAAAGATAGTGGACATGAAAGAGCTCATCTGTGTGGTTCCATCCCAACCAAAGAGATTATTAATGCTACAATGAATAGCGACAATGTTTTCATTTTAATGCCAATTGGAGGAGGTAAAAGCTTGACATATAAGGTAAAACATAAGTTTTTGGTCCTTAAAACCTTTTATATCCATTTTGTTATGCCATCTAGAATTTGCTTAAAATTATGGTTGTTTGTACATGCTTATTTCTTGATTTGGTTTCACATAAGCAAATATTATATTATTCAATTGTTTCTGATCAATTGATTTCCTTTTAAGGATATTTTCTTGGTTGGTTTTCCTTTTACTATGAAATAGAACTTTTAAACATGGATTTTGCTAAAATTATAGATTTTGTTATCTTGCAACTCCCTACTCTTGTTTTTCGATGCGTAACATTGGTTATATCTCTCCTTGTCTCAATTATTCAAGATCAAATCATGCATTTGTTGTAGGTACGAGAAACATATTCAGCATCAGTATTTTTTAATCCTTAAGAGTATGTTTATTGTAGCTTAGTTGGCAACTGGCGTCACACATTTATTTTTCTAGTTGTTATCATGCTAGGCAAACATACTTGTTGCATACTTAAGTGCCAATATAGAATGGACTGAGCAACATGAGATCTTCAGGGGACTAAATTTTGACCATTGTAAATATAAGATGTTATATGTTACATTAGAGAAAGTTGCCAAATAAGTTTTCAACATTATTGAGCAACACTTCTTTGCTATATCAAATAGTTTAGAATAACTAGGTGGGTGATAAAGTTTTTTATATATAAGTCATGACTAATAAGAAAATGGCTTGACATTTTTAGTGAATATGAAGTTGGCAGATTACTATATTCTATTATAGCTAAGTCTGAGTAGTTTTGGTTCCTTGGTTGTGGCTCTTTCTCTTGAGTCTCTTCCTACTAAACATTGGTCACTATCCTTGTTAAATGGCTACAGGAATTTAAATATTTCCTTATGTAATATACCAATCAAATATCCTTTTTTTTCTGATGCAGAAGTGATATTCTTTTGTGACAACTAGAGACCTTATATGCCCATGAGTTTCTTGCAAGGATTGTTATCAATGAAGCTCATTAGGTGAGTCAATGAGAGCATGATTTCTACAGCCTTTTTAAAATTTTAGTTTGAGGTTAAATTATGTGCTCTGATACTTTCCTTTGTACCGTGTGTAAATCTGAAGCTAAATTCCTTTCTCAATCATGTTTTCTTGAATAATCCTTTTCAATTATATAGGAATGTGGAAATAAAGTAGCATTTTATCATGGTAGTATATTTCACCTGATAGTCCTGATTTGACATGCATACTCTATTAGGAATCTATATGTATATAATTATTTTAATGGATTTTCAGTTGTATCACAAACTCACAATAAGCTATAAAACATGCCTCAATAGTCAGTAGTCAAATACTATAGATGTGGAAGTAGCAAGTTGTATACATATACCAGCACCGACGCCAGCACTAGCACCAGTACTAGGCATCGACACCAAGCACCAGTATCAGTGCTAGCACCAGCACCAACACTTCTATGCCAGTATCAACACCAATATCAGCGCTAAAACTAGCATGCCAACACCAATACCAGCTCCAGTATTAGCACGCCAGTACTAGCATGCCAGCACCAGCACTAGCATCAGTACATTATCACGAGCACGAGAAATAACACCAACACCAACACTAGTATGTCAGCACCAGGACCAGTAGCAGCAAGTTATGTAACCTGTCTTTCTGCTAGACAGTTTTAGTATATTCAAGTTTTTTGCATTTATTTCATATTTTAGAACATTTTAATTAGCTAACTATATTAAGACTTTATTACGTTTTAGTGCATATAAAAACTCTCAAATGTAATTTCATTCTTAATTTTAACATAACTACTTTTAATTTTCTTAATTTATCAATTTATATTGAAAATGAGGTTAAATGGTTTGTTTATAGCCTCGATTATTTAAAGACCGAGACCATAGGGTATGTCTATGGCCTCGATTTTATAAAAACCGATGCAATAGAGATACACTATGGCCTCAGTTATTTAAGAACCAAGGCTATAAACATATCCTATGACCTCAATTATTTAAAAATTGAGGTCATAGATAACAGTCTATAGTCTCTCTCACTTAGGCCTCAGTTCTTATAAACGTGGCTATAAACCTATAGCTACGGTTAAAAATTGAGGTAATATGTATGTATTGTAGTAGTGATTATCATTGAAAAAATATATTTTTGAGACTAAATAAATAACAAATATTTAAGTCATTCTATGGGTACTTTAAAAAAATTTAAATTTAAACATTTTCTTTGATGAGTACATATACATTGGTAGGTTGCAGTGTTCACATACTTTAAAACGTTATTGAAAACACATACACTTTCAAAATTCTTCATCAAAAATTGTTAATCAAATTATGATCACATGTAAACATCATTAATAGAAAAATTAAATGGAGATTAAAAAAAAAAATTATCTTCATTCACTCAAAAGTGATGTTTACATAACAAAAAACATATGCAACTAACGAAACATATCAACTAGCAATTCAAACATGTCTTTTTTATCAAAATGAAACTATATTGTTATCAAAATGCTTTTTATGTATGTTTCTTTAAAAAATATTTATACTTTCATTCATTAATCATTCAAATGTGAATGTTAACATAGTTAGATTTGTGGTTAGGTAGATACAAAGTCATAAATGAAGAGAAACAAATGAAAACTTGTTCAATTTTGTCTCATAAAATATAAGTTTTGATCAAACCATTTAATCATCATTCTTAGTAGAAATGACTTAAAATTATAGTGCCATAAAATAAAGGTTCATTTGAACTTGACTCTATATTGAAAATAACATTTTAAATTCTTCTTTATTTCTACTCACTCAACACAAAGAACGTATTCTATAAGAAAAATATTTTAAATAATATATTTATATATAGCTTCAATTCAAAAATATATATGTATATATTATTCACCTTAAAAATAAACATGTTTTTCTTTGACTACAAACAATATTATCGAGCCAAAACTTTTTATAAAAAAATGTCAAATCAATTATTTAATTAATTTTAATTATTATGAGCAATATTAACGCTCAAAACAAATCCATTTGATTTGACAAAACATTTTATCAATGGTGAATACAAATAACATTATCATAAATATATAAGATAATATTTTCATTTATTTATTAGAAGAGGCGTATCTTTTGAAGCCAAAATGGATTCATCAATAGCAAACACAATGCATGAAATGAGCCTTGAAGAACCATGGGGTAGTTGAAAAATCATTTGTAAAGATTTCTTCTATAGGATGTTTTATTTTTGCAAAGAAAAATATTCATTCAAAAAAATCATTAGTTATAATATGGCTTCATGCTTACTATTTTTCATAACATTAAAAAAAGTACAATAAAAGAAAGTGTTTAAAACATCCATAAACAACATTTCAATGAAAAAATGATTTTTTTAAATGATATTCAAGAAAAACAAAAAACTCTTTCACCAAAAACACTTAAGAATATCATTGTAACTTTATTTTGTGTACTTTTACACATTCTTATCATTTCTCACAAAATAAGTTCACATAGATTATAATTGCTGCTCTTAAGTCAACAAAAAACAGTATATAGGTAAGTCTCAAAAAAGTATTTTAATGTTGTACATTTTATTTTACATAATATCATGTATATGATAATCACATGACACATTTGTAGAGTATCCATAAAGTGTTGAAATTACTTTTGTACTAACCAAAACGCCATAGCCAGACAATTGCCCTTATGTAAAATATTATTTACTCTACTTATTGTGATGTCATATAGTCACATAACAACACTCATAAAATTTATCATATTCATGTATTCATAACATTTAATGGCTTCTACGTAACAAAAATATCTCATAACCATTACAATTGAAGAATTTATTTTAGCTACTTACATGCACGTAGTAAACCAAGATCATGCTTTTAATAAATTCTTTTTATTTCATTCATGCTAGAGTCATTCATACTAATAACAACTATAAGATGCATGTAAAATCAAAATCATGTTCTTTTTTATTTCTTTAATTTCATGCTAGAGTTATGTATATTAATCGATTCTTCTACATTATAAAACAAAATAATTAAATATCACAATCAAATTTGTCTATGATGGCTATAATGAAATATAATTTGAAATTGTGTAATCTAATCTACCCTTTCTATGATAGATTGACACATTTGATTGTAATATTTAATCATTTTACTTTATATGTAGAAGAGTCTATTAATATACATGACTCAAGCACGTAAAATCAAGATAATTTTTTTTTATTTCTTCAATTTTATGATAGAGTTTTGTATATTCATGGACTCTTCCTCATTACAGAGGAAAAATAATTAAATATCACAACCAAATGTGTCAATATATCACCGAGATGTGAATTAGATTACACGGTTTATAATTTTAATTATTTTTTTATCAATCCAAGTATTTTTATCAAATAATAAAATATCCAGATAATATTTAATTAGTCCTAAAAATCTTAATAATTTTCTTATTTTTTTTTTATTGTGTACAATAAATACTCTTTAAAAAAATCACAAAATAATATATAATCTAAAATGCTTAAACTCACCAAATGCAAGTGTATAAGCATTCAATTGTTATTTAACCTTACATTCTTTATTACATATCCAAAATCACATCAAAAAACAATCAAAACTTAATATACATTGATTTCTCAATAACTTAACACACATGCTACACTTTATGATTAAATTATAAGTCATAAATTTAATTTAAGTTAATAATGCATTTCATACAAAATTTGTATTAAAATGAAAAATTAAGATTTTATACATTAAGTATCTCAAAAATCACAGAACATATGATGCAGCATGAAATACTTAGACTTACAAGAAATAAGCACTAAACATTTAGTGGCTATTTTATTTTCACATTTAACAATAATTTTTAATTTTCAAATTGATAAAAAACTTATGTGCATTATTATACTTTCAAAAATAAATACACGAAATATATACTTTGATTTGTACATTATTTTAAAAATTACGTATTGGGTAAAAATATAAATATGTAATTAAAAAAATTGTAAAAACAAAATGTGATAAGAGATATATTAAAATATAAACCTTATATCTCTTAATATATATATATTTTTAAGATTTTCGTTTGATAGTGAACATAAAAAAAACAAAATAGGAAAAATGACAAAAACTGATATTAATGTTCACTGAACACTAACGGTACCACTTTTTTTTCGTCAGTCCAAAACCAATCCCCTATTACGCGTGTGTGTTACACGCGCTACGATTTGCAGAAAATGGATATATAATCCGACCCGATCAATTTTTGTGAAATCCGATTACCGAAAAATGACATAATATATACCTAAACGATCGAAAAAATATGAATAAGAGATCTGTGTATTTATTTTCGTTGAAAATAAATTTTGAACAAATGCCCAAAATCTAGGGCTTTTCGGGTCATTTAGCAACAACCTAATCCAATCACCAAAACCATTGTAAAATACACCAAAATGATCATAAACACACGATTTAAATATCCATGGCAATAATTTTCTCCGAAAACAATATTTTATAAAAGTTTTGAGGTATGGAGTTATTTGACTTTGTGTACGACTATTCTCAAATTTGATGAATCATTATTTCCAAAACACGAATTCAATGTAAAAAAAATTACGTTGATAAATCTCAATTCAAAAATATTAACAGTTTTAATACCAATTGAACCGAATCTTATCAATCATATTTGCAATACAATACTGTGAATGGATGATTTCAAGAAATAACATCAAACATATTCCTAAATTTTGAGATATTTTTAAAAATGTTTTTAAAATAAAATTTTCAAAAATATCCTTCAAATATAATAAAAATTAAATCTAATGAAAATAAATATTAGCATTTCATAAATAAAAATAGAAAAAGAAATAATAGAGAATTAAAATAAATAAATTAATGTAGTTATAATAAATTACAATAAGATATACATATGGAATTTATATAATTAAAAAAGATATATATAATATACATATAATTAATGATATTATAGGTTATAAATATGATTCCTTAAAAAGATTAAAAATAGAACCAACTAGAAGATCAAATGTCCAGGTAACTAGAAATAAGAGAAGAAAAAGATATAATTCTAATTTCATAGAATATAGAAAAGAATTGGAAGAATTATTCATAAATCCTAAAAATAGGGATATAGAGAAATTAATTAATTTGTTAACACTAACTAATGAAAGCTAGAAAAACATTATAATGAAAAACGTTGTACAAACAAAAAAGAAGATGATATAACAATAATCAACGAGACTGATTTTGAACCAGAAATTATGATCCCAAAAGATTATATAAAACCGATTTTATTATCAATTCATTACCAAGAAGAAACATCTGATCCACACAATGAAGAAAGAAATAGGTAAAGGTTAGAAGAACCTAATACTCCCAATAGAAGAAGACAACTACCAAAATTGTGATACAAAATATTTTAAAATAACAGAAAAACATGGATATAATATAAAACCCACAAACAAAAATATAAAAAACATAAAAAAAAATACAAGACATTAAATAGATATAAATTCAAGAAACAAGATTTGTAAAAATATAAAAGAAAATTTAATAAAAAAACCTATAGAAAAAAGTATTTTAGAAGAAAAATGTATAAACTTATTGAAAACAAGAATTATTGCTTTTTAGGGAAAAAGAAATGCATATGTTGGATTTGCAATGAAAAAGGATATTATGCCAATGAATGCCCTAATAGATTTCAACATAATAAAGAATTTAAAAATAAATTTCTACAAAAAGAAAAAAAAATCTCAAAAGAAGCTTTTAAGATGGAATTAAAACTAATTGAGGAATCAGATATAGATGATACTTATAATATTTATCTATTAGAGAAAACTGAGAAGGAAATAACTGACTCAGAATATGGGTACTCTTCATCAGAAGATGAATGATTTATATAATATTACAAATCCAAATAGAACCTATATTAAGATACGATAAAAATTTAAAAGTTAGGCTAGCTATCATTTATATGCATATATACATATATACATAGGCTAGTATATGCATAATAAGTAAATATGTATTCTTTAAAGAACACTGAAAACAAGCACTGAAAACAAGCACCAAAAGATTTAATTGTAAGAATTATTAATAATATTATAATAAACTTTAAAAAGGTTTTAAAAGATACAGATATAATGAAAAGAAGAGAAAATTTTCATATTCATACCATATATTAACAAGAAATAAGAGTTGATTGATTAATAGAAAATTATTTTTTAAACTTATATCAACCTTTTACATAATATTTAGAAAAAATAAGTCTAACAACATTAGATGGTGAAACCATTTATGTATCAAAAATAAGAAAAACTTTGACTGTTTCAAACCCAACTTTTATGCAACAATATGAAAAGCGAAAAACGTGGTGAGATAGACAAAAATTAACAAAATCTTATTTAGAAATTTTTTCCTTAGATATAAAAGAGAAAAAAAATTATTTTATTAATGAAATTAAATATAGGAAGATAAAACCCTAGCAAGTATTAGAAAATTATTAAAAATAGTAAGCTTCGAAAATCCTTTAGATCCAAAAATTAATAAATCTAAAATTATTGTCAACATAAAATTAAGAAACCCTAACAAGATTATTAGAGTAAAACCAATGATTTATACTCTAGAAGATAGGATTGAATTTGAAAAAAAAAATTCAAGAACTTTTGGAACTAAAAGTCATAATACCAAGTAATTCACCTAACTCTAGTCCAACATTCTTAGTAAAAAAGAAGAGGAAAAAGAGAATGGCAATAAACTTTAAAGCATTGATGATGAATATTTTATTCCAAAGAAAGAAGAACTATTATCATTAATAAAAGAAAAGAAATACTTCTCGACTTTTGAAAGCAAAAGTAGATGACAAAAATAAATATATTTGTAGATATATATTAGGATCTTTCCATGGTCTAGGTTTAAATTATCACAGTAATGAAAAAGAATATTTAGCTATTAAAAAGGTGATTAAATTTTTTACAATTTATGTTGTAAGTTTCAGATTCATTGTTATAACTGATAACAACAATTTTGGTTATTTCTTAAGAACTAATATTGTAGGTGATTATAAACAAGGAAGATTAGTCATATGGTAACAATGGTTCAACCACTATAATTTTGATGTCGAACATCTTTCATGAAATAGGAATAGTTTAATAGATGTTATTACTAGATAATTAGCACTTCTCACTATTTTTATGCTTCGAACATCTTTCATGAAATAGGAATAGTTTAATAGATGTTATTACTAGATAATTAGCACTTCTCACTATTTTTATGCTTGCACGAATGAAATATCTTGATATTAAGATCAAGATAAAGGAAAAGGAGATAAAAATCATAT
Source organism: Hippophae tibetana (assembly GCA_037013495.1). Lineage (NCBI taxonomy): Eukaryota > Viridiplantae > Streptophyta > Magnoliopsida > Rosales > Elaeagnaceae > Hippophae > Hippophae tibetana. The sequence goes on from CM072808.1 coordinate 20,707,248, forward strand.
AGGAACAACTTGAGCTTTTAGACCTCGAGAAGTCTCTTATGGAGACAAGAAATAAACAAGAAAAATTTGATTGTTCAAAACAACTTTTAGATTTCAAAAACTGTAAAGAGGATTCTTTATCAAAAATTCAATCTAAAGAAGGTAAAGCTTCTAAAAAATAATTCAAGATGAAAGAAAAGAACCTAATAGTTCAAAAGTGAGTAAGATCTCTGAAATAAAAAAGCTCAATTGGGATGATGAAGCAAGAAGAAGAAGAAGAAGAATAGAAAAAGACTTATGTGCTTTGGCCCAAAATCAATAATCTATAACAATTGGACATAAGCATGTAAATATATTGTTTGGAGAGAATTTTATATGTTTGGGATTCTAGTGATTTTTAGAGAAAAGTAGGAAAAATGGATAAATGAATAGATCATGTATTCTACCTATTAAAGGGGTATAAATAGCACCTACTAAATAGGTTTCGTGGTTACATAGGTTGGAGCTCTTAAGTGGCTAAAGTATATATAATTCAACTTCTAATAAATCTGGTCAACATAAGCATTACATAAATAGGTCGATATACACACATAGCTTGAGGTTTTACAATAAGATGTGACCCAAGTCATTAGGATGATATACCAGGTCATTTACTTTGAACATGTCTTGGCCTTCAGGTCTTAACCATCAGATCTTGATCCTCAGCTCTTGACCACCAGGTCTTGATTTTCAAGTTCATCGGGTCGCTATTTACAGGGATTATCCTTAATATGAGTGAGGTATCTCAAGTTACTAGAACCGTATACCTATTACATAAATAATACCAAACATTAACTCCCTTATTCCTTTGATTTTTAAAAGTCAAGGGAATAATACTTCATTGTCTGCCCCTTGTATGTCTTAGGCCGTTATGAATAGGAAGTTTGATTCAGCGGGCTCTTTAATAGATTACGACCTCTTCATGCTTGATACGAACTCCCCTAATTATGAGGTTACTTGGTCATTTAGAGTATATTCCTATTATTAACGTGAGTTTCAAGAGGTAAACCCTTCAGCCTCTCCTTAGATCTCATTATTAACTCTAAAATCAAGTCGTTATTCAAGTGCTGCATGATCGCCATATAAATGTTACCTAATTAGGTCTTGTATGCATAGGTGACCCGGGTAATTTATTTGACTTAAAGGTCTTGGCTTTTAAGTCTTGACTTTCATATCGCTAAGCGAATGATACCATTCCACTGCATTATCACAGAGGAACAATTGAGTAATTCTTACGAATAAGGAGATGAATGGACTTGCAATTGGATGACTTATATATAAGTCTTTATTTGTCACATGTTATTATTAAAACTCCCCAATAGTGCATCTCATGTCAGTGAGCTCCTCACTAGTTTAGGACGAGTTCATTTATTTTGTAGGCATGGATTATACAAAGATCGACCTTGAAGGTTCAATCAATGTATGGTACCTATGACCTCTAGCCCACAATGGCGAGGACTAGTTGAAATATCTTCTGTACTGAAATTCCAGTTGTTTTGCCTGAAAAGTTGAGCTTTAATTATACCCCACTACACCATGATGTGGTCCTCTCAAACTAAGAGTAAAACACCTCCTTATAGTAGGAAGATGTCTTATATACCCCAACTACCTTTTAATAGAGTAAAAGAGATGACAAGAAGTCATCTTTCATAAGTATCAAGGTGAACCAGGGACATATATGCCCTACCTTACTAAATGAAAAATCTACAGATTGCCACGTCTATATTGCTTCTAATACCGAAGTAGTGGGGTGAAATGAAGTCACTTTTGAACAAAGTAGTGAAACTTGTCAGAAAAAATTATTAGCCCACATTCGGATGCAATATGCAAGGGTGAAATATTGGCCAACAGTTAGATGCGACATACGAGGGCGAAGTATCCAACCCTTCACATATGCTTCCATAAAAGAGGCATACATTGGAAAACTCAAAATGAGACATGCAAGGGTGAAATATCCAATCACTCACATGTGCTTCCATAAAAGGGGTGGTTCATTGTGGAACTCAAGTCTCAGTTTTAGGATGTATTTTGGATTGTGAGTGATTTGATAATCGTTTGAACTCCTGTTATTTATTGTTACATGTCTTGAATGCAATGAAGATTGATGTCAAGAAACGCTTATAACCACATTATAATGTGGTAAGGATTGTCACCGGTGTCTCAAGTTCATCTCCAATCATGAGGCATAGGATGTATCATACATCTCAAGTGGGGAGGGTTAGGAGACTCCACCTCTAATCAATACCACATCCCAAGCGAGAAGGTGTATTGACTACTTCTAACTTAGGGGCATAAAACAAAGTGCCCGAGACATGCATAGTGGAAGGGTGAATGTCTGTCCCCTGCATGTGCTCCTTTGGGTATATTTGGCATCTCAAGTGGAGGGTTCAAGGGATTCCACCTCCAATCATGAGGTATATGACATATCTTGTATCTCAAGTGGAGGGTCAGGGGACTCAACCTCCAATCATGAGGCATAGGACATATCCCACATCCTAAGTGAGAAGGTCTATTGACTACTTCTAACTTAGAGTTTCATTAAATAAGGTGCCCAAGACATGCGACATGGAAGGGTGAATGTACGTCCCCTACATGTGCTCCTTCGGGTATATTTCGCATCTCAAGTGGGGGGGTCAGGGGACTCCACCTCCAATCATGAGGTGTGGGAAAAATCCCATATCCCAGGTGAGGGGGTTAGTCGACTCCTCCTTCTAACTTGGGGTATCATTACATAAATTTCGTGAGATAGGTGACATGCCAAAGTGAAAACCCTACCCCACATGAGTTCCAAACTTTGAAGAATTAATCTCTTTAATATTTTGCGAGACATGCAACATGCGAGCGTGAAAACCCAACCCTACATGTGCTCCAAACTTTAAGGAATTAATCGCTTTAATATTTTTGGATATATACGACATGTAAGGGTGAAAACCCAATCCCTCACATGTGCTCCAAACTTTGAGGAATTAATCGCTTTAATATTTTGCAATATATGTGACATGCAAGGGTGAAAACATAATCCTACATACGCTCCAAACTTTGAGGAATTAATCGCTTTAATAATTTGTGAGATATGCGACATACGAGGGTGAAAACCTAACCCCTCACATGCGCTCATAATTTTCTTGCACGAAGAAATAGTCAATACTTTGACAAACCCATCCTCAAAGTTATGGCGATATAGTTATCATGTATGTACCGGTGGCATACTTGGATCATGTTGAGCAGTATTTAGTTCTTTCCCAAACTCAAGATTACCGTGTTCCATAACAGACGTGTAGCACAGACATCCGTAGCTTTGGCAATCACAATACCCCAGTCGTGCTCATGTCTATCCTGGAGTTCCATTCTCAATTCCAATCCGAAAATATAATTCCTTAAGTTGCTTTCCTTCTCATTAACTTAATTCAATTCAAACATCTCTTCATCTCGATGAAAAAAATCGTGCTCATGTATAGAAATGATAGCCTCTTAAGTTTCTTTCCTTCTCATTAACCTAATTTAATTACAACATCTCTTCGTCTCGGTGAAAAACATCATCCTCATACATAGAACTAATAGCTTCTTAAGTTGATTTCCTTCTCATTAACTTAATTCAATTCTAGCATCTCTTCGTCTCAGTGAAAAATATCGTGCCCATGTATAGAACTGATAGCTCCTTAAGTTTCTTTCCTTCTCATTAACTTAATTCAATTCCAGCATCTCTTCATCTTGGTGAAAAACATCGCCTTATCAGATCAAATCCCAGTAATTCAATGTCACCTTGTAGGAGTGATAAACTCAAAGTAATCTGTGTAATAGGTTGAATAGGCACGGTCTGTTCTATATCAATGTAGTCATAGGTGCAAGCGAGACTACAGAGGTGAGGTGTCAAATAGTGGGTAGCATAGTTCAATTTTTTACATGGGTTGATCTAAACCCAGCCTATAAGTGATTGAACTACAAGGAATCCAAGAATCAGAGCAGTATTCTTCCATAATTTCCAATTCTTGCTTGGACAACTTTAAATAGCTTCCAACTTTGCAGGCTCAAAAAAGGTGTTGGAAAATAGGGGTAAGGACAAGATTCAATTCTAAGATTTTGGGTGTAATCCTTATAGCCCAAAGAACATTGGTCAATGGTCGAACTAGCCCAACCCGTAACTCCCCAGGTCGTTCTTTTTACTCGCTAGTCTCACAACCTATTTCGTTCTTCAGATCATCAACCAATGTGCTAAGTGAATGATCGTTCTCTTTACTCACTGGTCAATGGTCATTCATGATGGAGACAATTTTCGTATTAGAAGCAAACCCACAAACTCATTTGTTCGCATCAGGTATATCTAGTTCATCATTTATGGTAACCGACCAAGTGTAGTCCTTCTATAGAAATCGGCCCAATTAGCGATCAACAACTAGTGAATATTCAAAACCTAGGTCCCGATAAATACCCAATGAATCAATCAAATAGGTGCAGTCCACAACAATTTACTTGGGTCAAACTGGGCCTAGTTTGGCAGCCCAATTCGTTTCTCTCCAACCCATTTTATTATAGCCCGTTGTTCATAATTTTACTCATTCTATACCATCCATAGCCCGCTGTTTAATCAAGCCATAAAAGCAATAGAGGAAACAACCCTCAAATAACCATAAATGGCACGAAAAGAGCTGGGAATGAAACTAGTAGCAGTTAGTAGCTTACCTTGTTTGTTTAAATACCATAACAGATCGTCCCTATTAGTGATTTATTCGTGCCATAGTTCCCAATTCCATTAAAAAGTCGAGTCAGATAATCCTAAATGTCTTGTATGCGCTAGCAACTACCCCAGCTCACGATTCACTTTTCTAGCCCCAATGATCCATATCTTTCCTAGTCATTCACTGGGTGTTTATTGAGCCCATAACATCTTGTTCAAGTGACGTTG